>WOXC01004789.1:0-712371 GCA_011680675.1 Gymnobelideus leadbeateri | reverse complement strand
AGCAATTCTTTTTGTGGCATACAAGAATTGAAATTAAAAGGATATCCATCAATGGGGAATGGCTGAACAAGTTGTGGAATATGAATGTAATGGAATGCTGTTGGGCTATAAGAAATGATGAGCAGGATGATTTCAGAAAAACCTGGAAAGACATGAACTGATGCAAAGTGAAGTGAGCAGAACCAGGAAAATATTGTACATAGCAACAGTAACATTGTGCAAGGATCACTTGTGAATGACTTAGTTATGCACAGCAATATAATGATATAAGACAGTTCCAAAGGACTCATGATGAAAAATGCTATCCACCTCCAGAGTCAGAATTAATGGCATCTGAATACAGTCTGAAGCATACTATTTTATTCCTTCCTTCCTCCTTCCTTCCTTTCTTTTTATTTTATTTTGCTTTTTTGGAGGGCAATTGGGGTTAAATGATTTGCCCAAGGTCACACAGCTAGTTTTTGTGTTAAGTGTCTGAGGCCAGATTTGAACTCAGGTCCTCCTGACTCCAGGGCTGGTGCTCTATTCACTGTGCCACCTAGCAGCCCCCTTCCTTTATTTTTATTTCTTTCTCTCTCTTTTTGGTTCAAGTTTTCTTCCACAAAATGACTAATATGGAAATATGTTTTACATGAATGTACATATCATATCAGATTACTTACAACCCGAGGAAAGGAGGGAAGGAAGGAGAGAATTCAGAACTTACAACTTAAAAAAAAATTAAATGTTAAAAATTGTTTTAACATCTAATTGGAAGAAAATATTATTTTAAAAAAAGGAAAATTCTGAGTGTGGCTAGTCTTCTTTTACACATCATCATCTGTGTCCTACCCCCTAACTCTGGGTATCCCCTAAGGCTCTATCCTAGGCTCTCTTCCCTTTTTCCTCTACACTCTTTCTTGATGATTCATCAGCTCCAATGGATTTAATAATCTTCTCTCTGTAGATGCCTCCAAATCTATATATCCAACTCCAGTTCCCTTCTTGGACTCCAGTCCCACATCACTAATTGCCTTTTGGACCTTTCAGTCTGTATATGCTGAGGCATCATTCCCCAAACAGAACTCATTGCCTACACCCCCCTCCCAACCCATCCCTCTTCCAATCTTCCTTGATTCTTTGAGGGAAGTACCATCCTTCCAATACACCAGGTTTGCAACCTCAGATTCACATTTGACTTCTCATTCCCCTCACTCTATATATTCAATCAGTTTCCAAGTTTTGAAGAATGTACCTCTACTAGACCTTTCACAAGCATTCCTTCTCTCTATTCATGCAGCCACAAAATTAGGTCAGACACTCCTACCCAGATTCTTCCAATAGCCCCTTAGTTATTCTCCATGCCTCAAGTATCTCCACTTTCCAATCTATCCTTCACCCAGCCACCACAATGATTTTCCCAAAGTATAGGTCTCCCCATGTCATTCCCCTACTCAATAAACTCCAGTGGCTCCCTCTTGCCTCTAGAATCAAGTACAAGCTCCTCTATCTGTCATTTAAAGACCTTCACAAATTGACTCCAATGTATTGTTCTAGTCTTATTATACACTATTCCCCATTCACATATTTTTTGGTCCATTATGGAATGCACTCTCTCTACTTCCACCCTCCATCCCTCCCCCATCCCCACCTAATTGCTAGTACCTTTACCCCTCCAAAATTGCTTTTTATTTATTTTGAATATACTTATATATGTATATGTCTCACCATTGATAGAATGTAAACACAATGAGGGCAGGTCCTATTTCATTTTGTCTTTGAATCCTCAGGATCTGGCACACAACAGTGGCTTAAAAATAATTGGTGATTGGGGTGGCTAGGTGGTGCAGTGAATAGAACACCAGCCCTAGAGTCAGGAGGACCTGAGCTCAAATCCACCTCAGACACTTAATACTTACTAGCCGTGTGACCTTGGGCAAGTCACTTAACCACAATTGCCCTACTTCCCCCCCCCCCCAAAAAAAAAGCAAAAAAAAAAAAGATTGGTGATTGATTGAAAGGGTACTGGCCTTCAAATCATGAAGACCTGGGTTTGGATTCTGGCATTGCCACTAATGGATCACATGATATTGGGCAAATCAATTTAGTTCTGCCCTTGGTTGATGAATATGACAAAAAGGAAAATATTGGATGTTGGAGGAGATTTGGGAAAACTGGGAGACTAATGCACTGTTGGTGGAGTTGTGAACTGATCCAACCATTTTGTAGAGCAATTTGAACTATGTCCAAAAGGCTATAAAACTGTATACACCCTGGATCCAGCAATACCACTGTTAGATCTATATCCCAAAGACATCCAGAAAAGGGAAAAGGACATATCTGTACAAAAATATTTATAATAACTCTTTCTGTGGTGGCTAAGAATTAGAAATCAAAGGGATGCCCACCAATTGAGGAATGGCTAAACAAGCTGTGGTATATGATTTTAATGGAATATTATTGTGCTGTAAGAAATTATTTCAGAAAAACCTGGAAAGACTTACATTAACTGATGTATAGTGAATTGAGAAGAATCAGGAGAATGTTGTACACAGTAAGAGCAATATTGTTTGATGAAAAATTGTGAATGATGTAGCTATTCTCAGCAGTACAATGATTTAAGACAATCCCAAAGGATTAAAGATAAAGCATACTATTTGCCTCCAGAGAAAGAACTGATATTGTTTGAATACAGACTGAAGTGAGCTATTTTTCACTTTCTTTTTTTTTCTTTTGATTCGAGTCATCTTGTACAAAATGACTAATATGGAAATATGTTACATAATTGCACATGTGTAACCTATATCTGAATGCTTCCCGTCTTTGTCGGGGAGGGGGGAGAAGGAAAGGGAGAGAGGGAGGGAGGGAAGGATAGAATTTGGAAGTCAAAACTTTAAATAAAAATGTTAAAAAAAATCCCTGCCCTCTCTGTCTCACAGGGAATGTCATGAGGATCCAGTGAGATGAAAATAAAGCTTGCTGTCTCGATAAAGCACCACAGAAATGTAAAGCATTTTGTTGTTGATTATTGTTGAGCTGAGGATCCTCCTAAGAAGCAGGGCACTGAGAAAGGGAAGGGAGAGAACAGAGCTGGCCTCTTACTTTGCATCATGTTTTCAGACCATGGGATTGCTCAGCCCTACTTGGAATTCCCCAGGAATATCTAATAACAGTAATGATATATTTGTGAAAAGGTTGGGTTTGTGATCTCAGTTCAGGACAATGGCATCAGAAATTACAGAACGGTTACCCTTAAGGAGTCCCAGACATATTGATTAATGCAAAATCTACAAGGAAATGGTAGGGACAGTATACCACCCAGCTGGAGACTGTGAAGTTTTAGCACCTCCACGGTGCCTCGCAAGACATAGCTTGGTAGATAGAAGTGTGCATCAGATGCTCACTGTCTTTCATGGGCTCTCAAATGACAGATCCACACACTACAAATGCAGAGCTCAAGATATCCTGGAGAGTTCAATGAATAAATCAAACTGGAACTGGACCATTATGACAGATCACACTGTTGCCCATAATCACTCAGATGTAATATCAGTCCATAAAAAACTTAAGAAGAGGTTTTGTTTTGTTTTTTTAATAGATCTCCACGCCAAATACTGATCATCTCTAAGCTATGAGGTGGAAAGCTTTCCAAATACAGAGCCATTGCTGAAGAAATCAAAATCATATGGGAACAGGATAAGGCATTGATCATTCCTATGATCCTGTCTGTCACTGGACTTGTTATGAGGATGTTTTCAGTGAGCCTACAGAAGATGAATTTACATCCTAGAGCTTTTATTCAACTACAAAACACAGTTGTCTTATCATCCTGTGAAAAGTCTGTAGAACATTAAATATAAAAGAACAAAAGTGAAATAGCACCCTTTCCCAGAACTATTTCTACCTGAACCCATCAAGCAAGAGAAGGATGGTTTTTTTTTTTTGCTAAAGTAATAGTAATTAGTAATATTATATAGCATCCTCTCTGGGTTACTTCCCCAACTTGCACTCATGCTTATAGGTTGGGAGCCCAGGGGATGGCTATTGCTCATAGGCTCCAAGGGTCTCTTTTGTGGGGCTCCACAAAAAGTATAGCTGAGCCCTTATCAGTGGGCCTCCCTGAGACAGTCAGCTAATAGGAACAGTTAGTTCAAAGCAAAGGCATTTACTGGGCAGGCCTGGAGTCAGGAAAACTGATCTTCCTAATTTCAAATCTGACCTCAGGCACTTACTAGCTGTGTGACACTTGGCAAGTCAATTAATCTTGTGTGCCTCAGTTTCCTCACCTGCAAAATGAGCTAGAGAAGGAACTGGCAAAATCACTCAGTTTCTTTATCAAGAAAACCCCAAATGGGCTCACAGAGAATCAGAAACTTGAAATGACTGAACAACAGCAACAAAAGTATTTACCAAAATGGCAGTTAGAGGAGCAGTTACTGCCCTCTCTCTGTGGGATGGTGGGGCACAGAGGACAATGGTAGTGAGGTACACATGTTGGCAATGCATGTGTCCAAGGAAACTCAGGTTTCAGAGCCACTCATTGGGCTTCATGAAATCCTCACACATCCTCCTCTTAGGGATAGTGTCTCTGCTGGGTGAGTCACCTAACAGGGCTCCCAGAATCTGCTCCTCTCTGCTTTTCAACTCTTGATTGCTAAGGCTAGTTCTCCCCAGAATCTCTAGCTGTCACTCTTCTCTGCTGCCTGGGATAATGCACTTGGAAATCACTTTTTCCCTCAGGTGACTGCTCCCTGTGTCCATGTCTGATCACAGTGGGTATCTCTGCTCCCTGTTCCATGTTCCATTTGTTCCTCAAGCTCTCTTGAACTGACTTTCTTTTGACCAGCTGGATGGGACATCTTCTACTCAGACAGCAGTTCTACCTCTAGATGCCATTGCCAATGGTGGGGAGGAGAGGAGAGACAAATCCACCCTCCTCGCCTTTCTAGCCGCTGGTATGGGTGCAGGGATCCCATCACAAAGCTATTGACTGACTCGAACTATCATTTAAGGGCCACCCAGGACATAGTCTTTTGCCCAGTCTCTGACGAAGCATTTAGTCATCTAGTCCACAAATCAACAAGCATTTATTAAATCCTAACTATGTTCCAGGCCCTGTGCTGAGAGCTGGGAATAGAAATACAAGCAGAAATATAGTTCCTGCCCTCAAGGAATTTATATTCCAACTGGGGAAGACAATGCATCAAAGGGAATTGACAGGGACGGGGAGGTGAAGGCAGCCAGCACTGGGGTGTGGTAGGGAAGGTCCTGTGAGTCAGAATTGTAGTCTGCTGAGGAAGGAGGACATAAATGGCCTGAGCATCCTCCTTAAAATGGAGCTTCTAGGAGGAGCCAACCAATCAGATGGAGAAACTGCAAGGGAGAAGGGTGATTCCAATGTGAGGAGTGCAAAGGTAGAATGAACGTCCAGGGAGAGTAGGTTTCTGCAGCATTGCCAAGAAATTCCAGGAGCAGCTTGGAGATCAATCCAGGAGAAACTTGTTGACATTTTGCACAGGGATCATGGGTGGCCAGTTACTGTAACACCTCATCTACTTTTTATTTTTTGTGATTCCTAAGACCTTCTCAAAGACTAACTCCCCAGTTTAAAAAAAAAAAAAACAACACACACAATAATAACAAGTGACATTTCTAAAGCACTTTAAAGCTTTCAAAACAATTTAGACATTGTCTCAGTTGATTCTCAGAACCCCAAGACATTAAAGTGCTACAAGTGTTATTGTCTCCATCGATTTAGGACTGGAAGGAAACTTAGAAGTCCTATAGTCCAAAACCCCTCATTTTACAGGGGAGGAAACTGAGTCTCAGAAAGGTTAAAGAACTTGTTCATAGTCACACAGCCAGCAAGTGTCAGGAAGGATCAAATCCAGAAATCATCTCATCTGTCTCCATCCCTTCAGGACAGAACCCCTCCTTTTCAATCCTCCCATACTCCTCAGATAATTTTTGGGGGGGATGTCTGTCCTGGATTTCAAATATACCTGGGGGAAAATAAATTACCCTAATTTTTCTTGGTCACAAATTCTGGAATCTTTTACTTCTGGCTCCTTTTGTTTTTTTTGCTTTCATTTTATTTTATTTATTTTATTTTCAGTTCCTTCACCTTTATTTTTTTTTGTTTAATTTTTTTATTTTTAGTTTTCAACATTCATTTCCACAAGATTTTGAGTTACAAAATTTTCTCCCCGTCTTTTCCCTACCCACCACCCCAAAATAGCAATTCTACTAAATACCCCTTCCCCCAATCTGCCCTCTCTTATATCCTCCCCCATTCCCCCTCTGACTTTCTAGTAGGACAAGATGGATTTCTATACCCCAGTGTCTGTATATCTTATTACCTCCTGGCTTCTTCTTATTTTTCTTCCTCATTTCTAACTTGTCTTTCCTGTTATTTAAGCCCTTTCTTTGTTCTTTCTGACTGCAGGGGAGATTGAGCTTGGTAGATCTGTATGTTCAGTCGGTCAACAAGCATTTATTAAAGAATTACTAGGTTCTATCCATCCATCCATCCATCCATCTATCTATCTATCTATCTATCTATCTATCTATCTATCTATCTATCTATCTATCTATCTCTGTCAAATGGTAACCTTTTCTAGTGTGGGGTGGGAAGGGAGGAAGAGAGGGAGACAGTTCAGAAATTAAAATATAACCAAAAATAATTTAATCTAATTAAAAAAAAAGAATGACTATGCTCTAGACACTGTGCTAAGCCTTAGAGATATGAAGAAAGTACAAAAAACTGTCCTTGCTCTCAAGGAACTTCCCTTCTAATAGGGGAGAGAATATGTAAGCAGCTAGGTGCATGGAAGATACATAGATGGATGGAAGTAATCTGGGTGGGGAAGGTGCTATTAACATGAAAGGAGGCCAGGAAAGGTCTCCTACAAAAGGTGGGCTTTTAGGTGAGTTTTGAAGGAAGCCAGATATGCTAAGAGGCAGAGGTGAGGGGAGAGAGCATTCCAGCCATGGAGAACAGCCAGTATAAAGGTGCTGACAGATGGAGGGTCTTGTTTGAGGAACTCCAAGTAGACCAATAAAGCTGGATCAGAGTCTGGGGAGGGAACAAAGGGTGAGGTCAGGTTGTAAAGATCTTTAAATGTCAAACAAAGGATTTTATATTTGATCCTGGAGGCAACAGGGAGTCATTGGAGTTTAATAACTAGCAGGGGTGACATGGTCAGGTCTGCAATTTCTTTCAATACCATTTGGAGATTTTTGCCTCTGGTAAAATTGTCTGATTTGTCATACAAAGCAAAGCTTAAAAAAAGTCACACTTGAGCCAAGGATATTGTACACTCTACAAATCCCCAGACCCTCTGTGCGGCCAATATATTTTACATGTTGCCAGAAATTAGGGGTTTGGGTGGGGTTGGGTAAAGAACAATTTTAAAAAAAATAATAATTTTTTGGGAGAGTGTTTTGAGTTCTTGATTGTCTGGGCACAAGAAGTAGCCTAGAGTATTGAATGGGCAGTCCCCATTGCTGTGGAAAGAATTAAGCTCCCTGGCCCCAGGGGTCCTGTAATTTCCATGGAACTAATTTCCTCACTGGGATTGTTCACATAATCTCTTAATTGGAGTGTTGAGTATTCCATTAATCCCCAGTCTAGTGGGGCCTGATTTGGCCCTTAGTGTGAAAAAAAAAAATCCCTCAGACTCTGGGAGAATGCTCGCCTCTCTAATTGGCCACAAACCTCATACTCTACCCTTCCTTTCATATGCACACCTCTTTCGGTTCACCTATGATCCTGGCAAAGGGTTGAAATGTAGATTGGCATTGGGGCAAAATAGACACTGTAACAATGGACACAGGGTATCCAAGATCCAACTACATCATTTGACAAATGAGGAAATTGAGTCTCAGAAATATTGGGTGATTTGCCCAAGATCACACAGTTAATTCCTTATGCTTTTTATACATGGGTGGGGCCCCCACCTCAGTATCTAGGATCAGAGACCCATTGACCCAGAGATAGAAAGAGATCTCAGAGGTCATCTAGTCCTCATTTGACAGATGAAGAAACTGAAGACCAGAAAACTTAAGTGACTTGCCCAAAGATTCATGGGTATTGAGTAAGCATAAGAGGTGGTCTTGGATCTAGATCCTCTGACTAAGGAGTCGGTGTTCTAAGAAACAAAATAGGAACCCAGGTCTTTTGATTCTGAAGTGGTTGTTACTGTTCACCCATTTCACGCTTGACTTTGCCTCAGGAAACCCAAGTTTAAAATCCCAGCTCCTATACTTATTGTGTGACCTTGGGTAAATCATCTAACCTTTGAACCTCAACTTCTCACCTGTAAAGTGGAGATAATGATACATGTATTTCCTGTATCACAAGGTTGTTATGAGAAAAGTGCTTTGTAAACCTTAAAGCTCATGGCAAGTAGAATTATGGGGCAAGTTATGGGGCAGTTAGATGGTGCCATAGTGCACAGAGCCCTGGGCATGGAATCAGGAAGACTCATCTCCCTGAGTTCAGATCAGGTCTCAGACACTTCTACGCTATGTGACCCTGAGCAAGGCACTTAAATCCTGTTTGTCTCAGTTTCCTCATCTGCAAAATGAACTAGAGAAGGAAATGACAAACTACTCCTGTATCTCAGCCAAGAAAACCGTAAATAGGATCCCAAAGAATTGGACATGTCTGAAATGAGTGAACAACAACAAAATGGAGTTATTTCTTTGTATCAGTACATTATTTATTCCTTCATTTCCCTCAGAGGAACAGATTTAGAGCTAGAAGAGGCCATAAAGACTATTTAGTCCAGCACCCTCATTTTACAGATGAGGAAACTGAGGCTTTGAAATGTTAAGTGACTTGGCCATTATCAAAAAGCTAGTATCAGAAACAGGACTTGAGCTTGGGTTTTTCTGATTCCAAGACTAGCCCTCCATCCACTCACTGTATACTGCCCCTTATTTCATCGATGAGGAAACTGAGGCTCAAAAAAGTTAAGTGACCTGCCTAAGGTCATATAGGCAGTAAATACCAGAGCTAGGATGCAAACCCAGACCTCTTGACTCTAGAGCCACTGATCTTTCTACTATACCCTGTTGTCTAACCTTCTTTTTGTATAGAGGAGAAAACTGCTAGCCATGACTGGCTATGGTCACATAGGTGATAAATAGCAGATGTGATGTTTGGACTGAGCTCCTCTGCTTCCAAATCCAGTGTTCTTTCCACTGGACCCCACTGCCTTCTGTAATCAAATTTTCTTCTGACATTCATTTTTTTTTGGTCTTGAATTTCAAATTCTACCCCTCCCACACCCATTGAGAAGGCAAGCAATATGATACCCATTATACATGTGAAGTCATGCAAAACACATTTCCATATTAATCATGTTACCAAAAAAAAGCAAGAAAAATAATGGAAATGAAAAAATATGCTTCAAATGCACTCAGGAGAGCATTTTTCATCATGAATCTTTTGGAATTGTCATGGACCATTGTATTTTAATTTGCTCTTTTCCTAGTTTTTTTGGATTTTTTTTATAGTCATATATCCACTTTCTTTTGATTTTCAGGATTTCTATTTTGGTATTTAATTGGGGATTTTTAAATGGATTATTGTATTGACTAGAGTAGGTAAGTCTTTCACAGTTGGTACTATACTATATACCAACTATAGTATAGTTGGTACTATGTAGTTTTTTTCTCCTGGTTCTGCTCATTTCACTTTGCATCAGTTCATCTAAGTCTTTCCAGGTTTTTCTAAATCCATCCCTTTTATCATTTCTTATAGCACAATAGTATTCATCACAATCATATGCCATAACTTGTTAGGGCATTCAGCAATTGATGGGCATCTCTTAAATTTCCAATTCTTTGCTACCACAAAAAGAGTTGCTATAAATATTTTGTATATATGGATCATTTTCCTTTTACTTTGATTTCTTTGGGATACAGACCTAGTAGTGGTATAGCTGGATCAAAGGATATGCACAGTTTTATAGCCCTTTGGGCATAGTTCCAAATTATCCTCTAGAATGGTTGGACTAGTTTACAATTCTACTAACAGTGCCTTAGTGTACCTATTTTTTCACATCCCCTCTAGTACTAATCAAATGAGAATATTTGTAAAAGCTCTTAGCACCTAGTAAGCTCTATATAAATGCTTATTCCCTTCCCTTTCCCTCCCTAATCCTTCCCCTTTCCTCCTAATCAACAACTAATAATATTACCACCAGAATTTCAAAGCACAATCAACCTCAAGGTGAGATTGTTCTTCCCAGATCAAGCTGGAGATACACACACACACACACACACACACACACACACACACACACACACACACACACACACACAGAGTCATTAGCTCTGCAAATCGCTATGACTACAGAAACATTTTACTTAGATTCAGACTCCTTTAGAGGTACTATAGCCAGGGGTGGGGACCTGGAATGTGTACTGATCTATTTGCCCTTGGCAGAGAGAGAGAGAGAAAGACAGAGAGACAGAGACAGAAACAGAGGCAGAGGGAGCTACAGAGAGACAGAGACAGAGAAGCAGAGAAACAGAGGCAGAGAGAGCTACAGAGAGACAGAGACAGAGAGAGGCAGAGACAGAGAGATAGAGACAGACAGAGAAACAGAGACAGAGAGAGACAGAGATCTACCTACCTATATACTGAAAGAATATTGGTCCTGGGGTCAGGGGCTCTGGGTTTACATCCCAGCTATTTGCCAAGGGCAAATAGAACAGACTACTTCCCTGTCCCCACTCCCTAGCTACACCCCCTCTGGAGGAGTCTGAACCTAAATAAAATGTTTCTGTAGCCATACTGATTGGCAGAGCCCATGCATCAGCCTCAGCTCAGGCCTGGCTCCCTGCCAGGCCTGTTGGTGCCCTGCATGGGGGGAAGGTAGGGCCTAGAGTGAGGAGGAGACACAGCATGTTGAAGGTTGTTAACAGAGATTCCCCATTGCTTGTCATCAAGGAACAACATGGTATCTCTTTGGGATGCCATCTCATCCCCACTTTCCTCTGCACATCTCAGCTCTGGTGGTGGCTGCTCTTCATTAGGGGACATGAGCCCACAGACAACCCAAGGAAGGGAAGCTGACTCGTTGGCAAAGGCAGCCAGCCCCACAGATGGAGGTGCCAGGCATGTGTGCCTAAGGAGAGCAAGGGGTTCAGAAAGGCAATGGCTTTGAGTTTCCATCAGGGGCTGGCCCCTTTGCAGTTTCTGCCTGTAGAGTATCATGTGTGGCTACCCTAAAGAGAAAGTTTAAAGGAAGGATTTGAAAGGGGAGAGGTAAACAGTAGATTATTCAAAGAAGAACATTAGAAAGAACCATGACCCTTGGAAAGTATCGTCAACATCCTTAGTATAGCCAAGTAATCAACAATCATTTCTTAATCACCTTTATGTGCCAGGCACTGGGCTATGTACTGGGTATACAAAATACAAGGAACAGGGGTGGGTAGGTGGCACATGAATAGAGCACCAGCCCTGAAGTCAGGAGGACCTGAGTTCAAATCCAGCCTCAGACACTTGACACTTAACTAGCTGTGTAACCTTGGGCAAGTCACTTAGCCCCAATTGCCCTGCCTTTCCCCCTCAAAATACAAGGAATAAAACTCCCAGGATGCATTCTAATGGTGGAAACAACAGGTATGTATTAAATATATTATGTATATATAATATATGTATGCCATAAATATAAAGTTAGTTTACATATATATTTATGTAAATATACAAGTGTAATATTCGTACAAATATATATCTATAGAAACTAGTTTGAAGCATGGTTCTATGGCAGTTGGGCACGATCAATCAATTAAACATTTATTAAGCACCTACTATGTGCCAGACATTGTGCTATACAAAAAGGCAAAAGACAGTCCCTGTCCTCAAAGAGTTTACAATCTGATGGGGGAGACAACATGCAGACAAATACATACAAAGGAAGTTATATACAAAATACATAGGAAATAATTAAAAGAGGGGAAGCAATGGAATTGAGGAGTTGAGGAAGGCTTCCTATAGAAGGGGAGATTTTAACTGGGCCCTAAAGGAAGCCAGAGAGGTCGATAGTCAGAATAGAGGAGATAGTGTCCCAGGCATGGAAGGCAGCCTGAGAAAACTCCCATTCAAGAGATGGAGTGTTTGGGGCAGCTAGATGGCGCAGTGAATAGACCACAAACCCTGGAGTCAGGAGGACCTGAGTTCAAATTTGACTTCTGACACTTAACACAAAAAAACTAACTGTGTAACCTTGGGTAAGTCACTTAACCCCAATTGCCCTCCAAAATAAGAGATGGAGTGTCTTGTTCGTAGAAGTGCCAGGAGGTCAGTGTCTCTGGATCAATGAGTGCACTTTGGGGAGTAAGGTATAAGAAGGCTGGTCATGCAGGAGGGAGCTGAGTGATAAAGGTCATTGGGACAAAGCTAGTTCCATAGACCAGCTGGAGATGTCAGAAGAATGCTCCATATAGAGGATGGCTCTTAGAAGAAGAGAGGGGCCCTGTGAGGCAGAAGATAAGGAGGAAGGACATTGCAGGCATGGGGAATAGCCAGGACAAAGGCCCAGAGATGGGAGGGTTATGAGTGAGGAGTAGAAAGAAGGCCAGTTTGAGTGGATTATGGATTTCAGGAGGGGAAATAATATCTAATGAGGCTAGAAAGATAGATTGAGGTCAGGTTGTTTGGAACTTTAAAAGTCCAACACAGGAGCTCATATTTTATTCTCTAAAGTAAGAGGAAGCCATTGGAACTGCTTGAAGAGGGGAGTCACATGGTCAGATATGCACTTAGGAAAGTGACTTTGGCTAGACTTCAGTGGGGAAGAGCCTTGAGACTAATCAGGACCTAAATGGAGGTGGTAGCTATGTGAATGGAGGGAAGAGGGAGATAGAAATGGCAATAGATTAGATATGTGGGGGGAAAGGAGAGTGAGCTTCTGAACTTGAGACGCTGCAAGGATGATGATGTAATTTTAGACAGAAATAAGCAAGTTTGGAAGAGGGGACTCATATATTTACAGAGCTGAAAGTGACAACTGAAGAGATGATCTCAGTCACCACCCCCTGCTCCCATTTGATAAATGAGTAGACTGAGTCCCAGAGTTGAGACATCCCTTGAAGGTGAAATCATCTACCTGAAGTTTCTTCACCAGTTAGTGGCAGAAGTAGGATTAGAACCCAAGTCTCCTGACACCTGAGTCCTGTTGCTCTTTTCACTACAATCTGCTGCCTAACCATGTTGTTCTCCATGGTGGCCCAAGAGTTTCAGAGATGGAAAGGACTAAAGAGGCCATAGAGTCTGATACCTACCTGAGCCAGGACACTTTCTACAGCAACCCCAGAAAGGCAACTGCTCCCAAATGTGTTCCAAGTCTGAAACAGACACCATGACCAAGACATACAGGGCGAACTAATATAAAATAAATAAATAAATGCATGTGTGTATGTATGTATGTATATGTAGAGAGAACAGATAAAGCATTAAATAGGAAATATTGAATGAACATACAAATAGCAAATTTATATTGTGTATTGTATCCCAAAAGTTCCTCTGGGAAGAATTTACAACACATTTTCTCATAGAAATATTGTTATAAATGGTGGTTCCCAGGCTAGCCCACAAAGCCTATGATGTCGTTAAACTCTAATGCTAAGACTACATAGTCTAACAATGTAGAGTCTATGAAATGTATTCTAAGAACTTGAGATGCCAGGAGCCCATCCTCATCAGTCCTGACCACAGATCCAGAACTCCATCTCCCCTAAGTCCTTCCCTGGCCCACAAGAAAGACAGGAATGCAGAAGCTGCAGAAGCCAGTATGCTGGGGGCAGCTAGGTAGCACAGTGAATAGAGCACTGGCCCTGGGGTCAGGAGGACCTGAGTTCAAATCCGGTCTCAGACACTTAACACTTATGAGCCGTGTGACCTTGGGCAAGTCACTTAACCCCAATTGCCCTGCATTCCCCTCCCTAAAAAGAAATGAAACAAAACAAAACAAAACAAAAACAAGAAGCTAGTATGCTTCCTTGACAGGCTGGGATGTCGGAGGGTATAGTCTTCCTTTTCCATCAGTGGAAGTTTTCTGTTAATACTGTATGTTTACAGTAACTGGGGGATTGTAAAACTATAATGATAAGATTCCAGAAGACCACTCTTCTTGGGAGCGGAGGGGCATCCCAACAACCAGAAACTAGCAAAACTAAGTTGAAATCATTGGGATATAGATTTAAAAGTGAAAGGGCTTAAAGACCATGTAGTCTAACCCCCTCATTTTACAGATTAGAAACTGAGGCCTAGTGAGGCAAAGCAACTAGCCCAATGTCACGTAAGTAGCAAGTGGCAGAACCAGGATTTGAGCCCCTTTCCTCTGATTTCCACAAAAGAACTACACAAGAAAGATCTTAGCATGATGGATAACATGATGGTGTGGTTACTGATCTAGAACCAGGCATCCTAGAGAATGAAGTCAAGTGGACCTTAGCAAGCTTTGCTAACAATAAGTTTAGTGGAGGTGATGGAATTCCAGCTGAGCTATTTAAAATCCTAAAAGATGATGCTGTTAAAATGCTGCCCTCAATATGCCAGCCAGCAAATTTGGAAAACACAATTGTGTTCATCAGATTGGAAAAGATCAGTTTATGTCCAAATTTGAAAGAAGGGCAATGCCAAGGAAAATCCAAATCAACAAACAATTGTGTTCATTTCAAATGCTAGCAAGGTTATACTTAAGATCTGCTGGACTAGGCTTCAGGAATATGCGAACAGAGAATTGCCAGAAGAGCAAGCTGGTTTTCAAAGAGAAAGAGGAACTAGAAACCAAATTGCCAGCATTAGTTGAATTACAGAGATAGCAAGGCAGTTCCAGAAAAACATCTACGTCTTATACTTCACTGAGTACACTAAAGCCTTTGTGTGAATCATAACAAAATATAGTGAGTCCTTACAGAGATGGGAGCACCAGATCATCTTACTTCTCTCCTGAGGAGCCTCGGTGTGGGCCAAGAAACATCAGTTAGAACCAAACATGGAACAACTCATTGGTTTAAGTTTGGAAAATGAATGCAAGGCTGTGTCTTGTCATCTTATTTATTTAACTTATATGCATTATGTGAAATGCCAGACTGGATGAATCAAAAGCCAGAATTAAGTTTGTCAGGAGAAATACCAGCAATCTCAAATATGCAGATGATACCACTCTGATAGTAGAAAGTAAAGAGGAATTCAGAATCTCTTGATGAGAATGAAAGTAGAGAGTATGAAATCTGGCCTGAAGTTTAACATAAATAAAACCCACTAAGATCTTGGCAACTAGTCCCATCATTTCCTGACAAATAGAGGAAGAAGAAATGGAAGCAGTGTCAGAATTTATACCCTTGGGTTCAAAGATCACTGCAGATGGTGACTGAAACCATGAAATTAAAAGTTGCTTGCTTCTTTTTTTTTTTTGCCTAAGGTCACAGGGCTAGTATTTGTGTTGTGTCTGAGGCGGGCTTTGAACTCAGGCCCTCCTGACTCCAGGGCTGGTGCTCTATTCACTGCACCATTTAGCCACCCAAAGTTGCTTGCTTCTTGGAAGGAAAGCTATAACAAATCTGGACAGCATACTACAAATGAGAGATATCACCTTTCCAACAAAGGTCTAGGATAGTCAAAGCTGTAGTTTTTCCAGTAGCAATGCATGAGTGTGAGAGGAAAACTGAGCACCACAGAATTGATACTTTGAAACTGTGGTGCTGGAGAAGACTTCTGAGAGTCCCTTGGATAGTAAGGAGATCATATCAGTCAATACTTAAAGAAACTAATTCAGTCTATTCACTGGAAGGTCAAATACTGAAAGCTGAACCTTAAATATTGGTCACATAATGAGAAGACAGCATGCATTAGAAAAGATTGTGGGGTTGGGAAAGATAATGCATTCATTTTGGACATGTTGAGTTTAAGATGTCTATGAGATATGCAGTTAGAGATATCTAATAGGCAGTTGGATACTAGATATCTGCCGAGAAGTTAGGGCTGAATTATTAGATTTGGAAATCATCAGCATAGAGATAGTAATTAGATCCATAGTAGTTGATGAGGTCAGCAAGTGAAATAGGATAGAGAAAGAAAAGATTCCAGGACAGGACCCTGTGGTATACCCACAATCAGTTGCTGTTGTTGTATTGACCTTAATTCTCAAAAAGGTCCATGACATCAGGGAGATTTGCAGTTGGCTTTTATTTAAGTGAGGGAGGGCTGTGCAAGGTCACCAGCCTCACTTTCTCCTCCAGAGCCATCTGGGTCCAGTGGCCAGATATTCATCAGGACCACTGGAGATTGCCCAGGATACAATGGGAGACCCTGGCCCTTTTAGGTCTTTTCAGGTTCTCACTTCCACAATCAGTAGGCCTGATCTGGATGAAGATCCAGCAAAGAAAACTGAAAAGAAGCAATCAGCTAAGGAGGAGGACCAGGAGAATGTGGTGCCCCAGAAACAGATATAAGAGAGTATTAAAGAAGGTGACCATTCTCCCCATCTTGGTTCTTTCAGTCCATTTCTTCCTTCCCTATAAGCATATTCCAGAATGATGTTATAGTCCAAGTATGGTGGTTCCTCTGTCCTTAATGGAGGAAACAGTTTGTTAAAATGATATCTGCAAAACTTTTCCATTTTTCTTCTCTTTATAGTACTCCTTTCATTTTCATCTTTGAATACTCTTGAGATAACTTGTTTAGTCGACTATGTTGCCAAGTTTCTTTAAACTGGGTTTTGTCCTCAACTGCTTTTTTTTTGCCTTGGGAAATGATCCTGCTTAGATCTATACATGATTCTTCATAAGATTTTACAAATGACTTCATATTCTAATCTGATGTTACCTTTTTGGCTGTTCCTCTTTGTGGCAAGTAAGTCAGGTGTCTGCTGACTAAGGGGTTTTGGGGACTCTTTTCCTCTCTTCATTGTGACAACTCATTTGCTTTGTTTAAAATTCTGGATAAAATTATTATAGTCTATGTCAGTGTCATTTCTGTTGTACATTTTCCATTTTTAATTATTTGTGTTACATAGTTCAATTCCTTGCATAAATAGGGTTGTTATATATATATATATATATATATATATATATATATATGTAGTTATATAACTTAACTTGATAGATATATAATGTATATGTAGTTATATATAATACATGTAATAATTATCTGTCACATATTTAACATGTTACATATATGATACATAATTTTATATTCTATGTTACATATCATTTTGTATAATATAATAGTTATTTTATAACATATAAGTTATATATAATGAAAATTTTTGTAGCACCAACCAGCACTGACTGTGACTATGAATATACTGGTATAGTTCTGAATCACAAAATATAATAGATTCCCCATACAAAATATAGAAGCAAAACATATATTCAGACACCAGAAAGCCAAATCCCAACACCAGAAAACCGAGTCCAGCATAGCAACAAAGAAGTTAATACAACATAACACAGCAGGGAGCAACACCATACCTAGTAGATTCCTTGCCTGTGTCCTTTCCTCCCTCCTTTCTAACTGCTCTGACTCCCAGCTTCCTGTGGGCTCTTCCCCACCCTTCAGCAAACTCCTCCCACCACAGGCTCCATTAGATTATATTTGGCCTATTACGGGGCAGGGAAGATCTTCAAATTCCCATTACCATTACAAGTTTACATATAATATCTATTTAATTGTGATATAGTGGTGTGATGCTTTTGTGTAATGTAGAAGTCTTTGCCTCCCCTCATTCCTTCTTCCTAGACAATGCTCCCATATATTTCCCTCCATCTTGACATTTTTCAGAGTACATGTTGATAATGTTTTTGGGGGGAGGAGGAGAGAGTATCATTTCTTCATATTATTTATCTACTACATCATTTCCAACAATTGATGTCAGTACATAAGCGATAGTTATTTTCATATTGATTTTTTTTTTGCTTTTTGGAGGGGGGAAGGCATGCAATTGGGGTTAAGTGACTTCCCCAGGGTCACACAGCTAGTAAATGTTAAGTGTCTGAGGCCAGATCTGAACTCAGGTCCTCCTGACTCCAGGGTCGGTGCTCTATTCACTGCACCACCTAGCTGGCCCCTATATTGATATTTTTGCAAATACTTATCCTTATTACTTGCATGATGACCAAATATTCCATGAAAAAATGCCTGTTGTTGCCTCTGGAAATACAATAAATTCTACTCCACCAACTCCTTTATTTGCCTTTCCAAGGGACACCAGAGAGCCATGTTTTCATCTGGCTTCAATTTTCTTCTTCTCATTTAATTTATAGCAAGAATATGGTTCAACTGCTCCAGCAATAGATTCACCCACTGATCACTGGGAAAGGATCTCACATTCCCAACACCAACAATCATATTCAAGTTTATTGACTGTTTGGAAACTGGTCTGTTTGCTGCTTCTCTGCCACTGTCATTGCAGAAGCAGGAAGAGGCTACACAAAAACATTTTTTATTTTCCTTTGTTTCATATGTAGTCACAGACAAAAACATTGTTACCAGGTGGTCAGTCTGCATAGGTAGCTAAGCTGGTCCTGGAAAACAGATTGGGTCTGTTACCAAGTAGTACTTGAAGAGTCTCACTAGGAGGAGACCTAGTGGGGTTCATTGTTCAGAATTTAAGGTCACTTCCACACCACAAGGAGGTATCAGAACTGGACTTTGGGGAAGACACCCTTTACATAGTTGCCAAGTTGATATTCCTAAAGCACAGGTCTGACCATGCTACTCCTCTACTCAAGAAGCATCATTGACTCCCAAGTGCCTCTTTGTTAAATACAGACTCCTCTTTTTATCATTCAAAGCTTTTCACAATTTGGCTTTAGATGAACCATTCAGGTCAATTACAAATTATTTCTCATACACTCCACGCTCCAGTCAAACTGACCTACTTTCTGTTCTTATACAGGACATTCTGTGCTTTTGTACAGAAAGCCCTCCAAGCCTGTAATGATCTTCTTCACCTCTACCTTTCAAAATCTTGTCTCCTTTTAAGGTTCATTCAGCTCAAGCGCTGTGAGACCTTTCCTGAATTCTCCCAATTATGCATGCCTCCCTTTACCAAAATCACTTTCTTTTTCCTTTTTCATTTTCTTTCTCATTTTTTGTCACATTTTAAGTTCCAAACTGTCTTCATTCCTCCCTTTCCACCTTGCACTGCAGAAGGCCAATTTTTGACAGAAATATACATTTATATGTATACATATATACATACATATATGTACATGTATACAAAGGTAAAACTATAGTGCGCATACTTCTGGTTTTTTGGTTCTTTCTCTGGAGGTAGACAGCGACTTCCTTCATAGCTCCCTTGTGGTTGATTTAGTATTTGTAATACTCAGAATAACTTAATCATTCACAGTTTTTCTTAGAATAATTTTGCTGTTACTGTATACAGTGTTTCCTTGGTTCTGCACATTTCACTCTTCATTATTTCATGCAAGTTTTTCTGTGTTTTTCTAAAAATCAAACAGCTCATCATTTCTTACAGCACACACTTTATTTTCTATCTGTTCTGTTTTGACTTTTCTGTGAAACTTATCTCTACACACACCCCTCCTCCACCTCCAAAACTAAACTTCATTAGCTTACTTAACCTCTCAGTGCCCCCATGGAATCATAGATCTGGTCTGGTCTTTTAAAAAATTGCATTAAGGGGTGGCTAGGTGGCGCAATGAGTAGAGGGTCAGCCCTGGAGTCAGAAGGACCTGAGTTCAGATCCGGCCTCAGACACTTAACGCACACACAAACAAAAAAACCTAGCCGTGTGACCTTGGGCAAGTTACTTAACCCCAATTGCCCTCCAAAAAGCCAAAAAAAAAATATTGCATTAAAATGCATATAGGGAAACTTAAGCTTATATAATTTAAATGACATTTCCAACATCACCCAGATGGTAATGGTGGCCTTAGAAGTTGAACCACCACATTCTGACTCCAAGTCCATTGGAGTGAGTGATGTGAGCCTGCCTCTCTGACATTATGCTTTCTCCAAAGGCATAGACTCAATTAAGTGCATATGCCCACATGCACATTCACTCTCGTCACCTTTTACACCCTGTTAATCAGAGAGAGGTCAAGAAGGGCTAGATTTTAGAAGTACCAGTTGTTAGAAAGAGAATTAGAGAACATCTGGTCTAACCCCCTTATTTTACACATGAAGCAACTCGGGCCTACAGAGGGAAAATGACTTGCCCAAAGTCCTATGGAAATTAGTGGCTGAGCTAAGATTAGAAACTGGCTTTCTTCACCTTCCCCCAAATCCAATTCAGTATCTTGAATTTATATATGTGTGTGTTTATGTATATGTATATGTATATGTATATGTATATGTATATGTATATGTATATGTATATGTATACGTATATGTATATGTATATGTATGTGTATGTGTATGTGTATGTATATGTGTATGTATATTCAAGTTAATCCAGATCTACACCTTCCAAACACACGTTGCCTGCACTTAGGGGCAGATATATCATCTAAGGCAGGCAAGCTGTCCCCCAGTCATCCTGAGTGGATTTTTGCATCATTATCAGCTTCTTCTGGAACACTTTGTCTTGCAGCTTTCAAAGGAAAAAATATAAGCTATTAACAATCATTTTTTTAAAAAGCTATAAATCACTGATAATTAGAGAAATGCAAATTAAAGCAACTTTGAGGTCCTACTTTACATCTATCAGTCTAGTAATGATGTCAGAAAAGGAAAATGACAAATGTTGGAGGGGCTGTGAGAAAACAGTACACTGTTTGTAGAGCTGTGAATTGGTTTATCCATTCTGGAGCTATGCCCAGAAAGCTACCAAACTGTGCAGGCCACTTTGACCCAGCTATACCACTAGTAGGCCTCGATCTCCCAAAAAACTAGGCAGAGGATCTACATGTACAAAAATATTTTTAGCAAGCCTTTTATGGTAGCCCCAAATTGTGACTAAGGGTGTGGCCTTTTTTGGGGAATGGGGAAATTGTGGTAGATGAAGGTAATGGAATATTAGTGTGTCATAAGAAATTATGGAATGGATAATTTCAGGGGAATCTGGGAAAGCCACTGGGAATTGAAGAACAGTGAAGTGAGCAGATCTAGGAGAACAGTTTATCCATTGATAACAACATTATAGAGAAAAACAACTTTGAAAGACTTTAGAATTCTGATCACTGCAATGAGAAACTATAGGTCCAAAAGGATAGTGATGAAACATGGCACTTGCCTCCTGCCACAGAAGTGATGAACTTAAAATGCATTTTTGGACATGGCTAACGTGAGAAGTATTTTCTCCAGACTAGGTAGATATGGACTGAGGGATTTATTTTTCAGTTTTGAAAAAGAATTTTTCAGTGATGGAGAGGGGCAATAGGTGAACAGATTAGTTTTTTCAAGAATACTTTGTAGGAGCAGCTAGGTGGTTCAGTGAATAGAGCACTGGTCCTAGAGTCAGGAGGACCTGAGTTCAAATCCAGCCTCAGACACTTAACACTTGCTGTGTGACTTTGGGCAAGTCACTTAACCCCAACTGCCCAGTCTTCCCCCTTCCAAAAAGACCAAAAAAAAAAAAAAAGAATACTTTGTTAAAAAAAAACAACAATGATTTGCCTTGGATGAATCTAGCCAACCTGCTGAAATTAAAAAAAAAATCTATCTCAATCCATTCTCTGTGTTTTTATTAGACTCATTGAGGCCTAGCTCTGTCAAGGGCATAGTTGATATAATAGAAACACAGACTCCATGGGAAGCTAAACAATGGTAGAGATAGGTGCTTTACATATATTTTCTCATTTGGTCCTCATAATAACCCTGGAAAGTAGGTGGTATTGTTATCACACCCATTTTTTTTTTTTTTTTGCTTTTTGGAGGGCAATTGGGGTTAAGTAACTTGCCCAAGGTCACATGGCTAGGTTTTTTTTGTTTGTGTGTTAAGTGTCTGAGGCCAGATCCGAACTCAGGTCCTTCTGACTCCAGGGCTGGCGCTCTTCTCACTGCGCCACCTAGCCGCCCCTATCACCCCCATTTTATAGGTTGGAAGGCTAAATGACTCATATAGCAAGTAGATAAAAGGAGATTTGAACTGGCCTTCATGACTTCAAATGTACTGCTTCACCAGGTTGGCTCTCAAGTGCTACAAGTCAAGTCATGGTCCCAAGTAAATAATAAAGGCCCTATGAAGGAAGCTAAGGAAAAAGTCTTGCTGTATAATAAAAAAAAGCAATGAATTTCACTTAAAAACAATTTTGCTTGGTTTATTTTTGTCTTTGTATCTGCAAAACCTAGCCCAAGTGCCTGGAATATAGTAGTTGCTTAATAAATGCCTGTTGATTGATTGACACTGTGTTAAAGACAATCTACTGAGTTAAAAAAAAATCATATTACATGTATTGTTTTAACTTACTCTTTCTTCCCCAATTGATAAATGGTCAAAGGATATGAACAGGCAGTTTTCAGAGAAAGAAATTAAAGATATCTATAAGCATATGAAGAAATGCTCTAAATCACTATTGATTAGAGAAATGCAAATCAAAACAACTCTGAGGTACCACATCTCGCTAGTCAGATTGGCTAAGATGACAAAACGGGAAAATGACAAATGCTGGAGAGGATGTGGGCAAATTGGAACACTAATACATTGCTGGTGGAGTTGTGAACTTATCCAACCATTCTGGAGAACAATCTGGAATTATGCCCAAAGGGCTATAAATAATTTCATACCCTTTGACCCAGCAATACCACTTCTAGGTTTATATTTCAAAGAGATCATAGAAATAGGATGAAGACCCATATATACAAAAATATTTATAGCAGCTCTTTTCATGGTTGCAAAGAATTGGAAATTAAAGGGGTGCCCATCAATTGGGGAATGGCTAAACAAGTTGTGGTATATGCATGTAATGGAATATTATTGTGCTATAAGAAATGAGGAGGAGACGGTTTTCATATTTACCTGGAGAGGCTTATATGAACTGATGCTGAGTGAGAAGAGTAGAACCAGGAGAAATTTGTATACAATCACAGACACAACATATGTGTGATTACCAACTATGACAGACTGGACTCTTCTCAGTGATGCAGTGATATAAGTCAATCTCGAAAGACTCATGCAGGAGAGAGCTGCCTACATCCAGAGAAATAACTAGAAAGAACTGAGCTTGAATCCTGATGGAAGCAAACTAATTGATCTTTTTCTTTTCATTATTTGGTTTTATTTCTTCTTTACCATTTTTCATTCCATCTAGTACAATATGCCTTTGTAACTTGATTAATGTCTATTGTGAAAGTATTTGCAGATCCTATACTGGACTATATGCCGTTGTGGGGTGTTGGGGGAGGGAGGGAAAGGAAATTTGAAACTCAAGGAACTATGGAATTGAATCTTGTAAACTAAAAATAAACAAATAAATTAATAATTCTGAAAAAATTACTCTTTCAACTCAACAAAAAAAGATTTTTAAAATTAGCTTTATGGGGGCAGCTAGGTGGCATGGTGAATAGAGCACTGGCCCTGGAGTCAGGAGGACTTGAGTTCAAATCTGGTCTCAGACACTTAACACTTATTAGCTGTGTGACCTTGGGCAAGTCGCTTAACCCTAATTGCCCTGCCTTCCCCCTCTAAAAAGACAAAAAACAAAAACAAAAAAGAAATGCAGTCACTGCCCTCGAGGACCTTCCAATCTAAAGGGGAGCAGGGAACAATACATAGAAGGAAGTTGGAAAAGTTGGGGAGAAGGGAACCTCTGGGGAATGATCCTTGGGGAACCAAGCAGAAAAGTTGGTGGAAAATGAAGAGTTGGAAATTCTGAATTTCCTGTAAAAGAAGGTTTTTCGAGGAGTTTATGTTCTGCCTTCAGCCTTCCAATGAGAAGAGAGAGAGACAAGTGAGGGCTCTGAGAAGGCAGGTATTGAGCACCAAGACTGAAGGCATCTCCATGACAATCAGATTTCTGGTGATGAGTTAATCCTGGGGGTCCTTAATGCCAAACTGTTGACTCATTGAACTTTTAATCCACTAAAACCCCGAGATCTTTTTAAAATGAACTGCTCTCTACCCACACTACCATACTTCCTCTATCTTGTGCTTGTGAAGTTGATATGTTTTAAGTGTAAGATTTTATATTTGTCTCTATTAAAGTTCACTTTACTAGATTTAGCTCAATGGTCCACTCCAGGGGTGTCAAATACCCTGCTGATCTACAACATTCTCAGGTACAGACCAAACCAATGTAAAATGTAACTGGCAAATAAATTACCAAATAAATAAAAATACAATAAAACATAGATAACATTACATTTTAAATTAAGTTAATTTGTGACCCACAGAGATCCTTATGTATGGCTTCATGGCCCTGTTTCTCTTTGAGTCTGATCCCACTGGTCTAACCTATCTATATCTCTTTAGATCCTGACTCCCTCCATCCACTGGGTTAGCCTTTCCTCCCATGTTTGCACCATTTAAAAAGCTGATAGTTGAGAGGTGGCTAGGTGGTGCAGTGAATAGAGCACTGGCCCTGGAGTAGGGAGGACCTGAGTTCAAATCCTACCTCAGACACTTAACACAAAAACTAGCTGTGTCACCTTGGGCAAGTCACTTAACACCCAAAAGCAAAAAAATAAAAAGTTGATAAGTATATCATCTATGTCTAATTTAAGTTATTGATAAAAATGTGAGACAGAACAGAGTCAAGTACAGATATCTGGGGCATTTCACTAGAGACCTCCCTCCAGGTCAATATTAACCCATTAATAAGTTCCGCTGTTCAGCTAGTTCCTAACTCTTCTGCTGTCTAGCCCACAATTCTCCATCTGGGAAACATGAGAGACTTTATTAAATGTTTTGCTACAATCTTTGCTACAAATGCTTATTGATTGACTGTTACCAGTTAGGTAAAATGTCTCCTGTTTTCTCTAGTTTTACCCCTTTAGTAACCCTGTCAAGAAGAGAAAAAAGGCCATTCTAGCATGGCCTGTTGGTTAAGGCGTTCTGACTTTTCTAGTATGCCTACCTCCCAGAGTTGTTGTAAGGATCATGTGAAATATTATTTATACAATGCTTAGCACAAAGCCTAGCATACAGTAGACATGTGCTAAGTACCTGTTTCCTTCCTACCTTCCTTTTATAATTGTTCCTAATCAATCAATCAGCAAATATTTGATCAGTGTGGACTAGAACAGTCCTATTAGTTCTCGTGGGGAACATATCCAGGCCTCTCCTAGAATACCTAGGGATCTAAACAGGGGTGGGGAACCTACGGGGCCTTGAGGCCATTTGTGGTCCTGTAGGTTCTCAAGTGTGGCCCTTTGACTTCACATATGGCCTCCAGGCCACAGGTTCCCCACCCTAGAACACCTTAGCACGTACCTGTTCTTATTCTATCACATCTAAGTAGAGAATACTGTGCTTGGATAGGGGAGGGGGGGAAAAGGTATAGATAAAGCACAGCACTTGCCTTCAGGAAGCTCACAATCTAGTAAATTGTTGGGAAGTTTTTTCATATATGGGTCTTCTGATGCTCCCAATGTAGTTCAACCACTTTTCCTTCCCTTCCCAACAGAGATGAACTTGAGGATTACCCATCTTAAGCAGCCCCAGGAAAATATCAGCAGTTAGGAGGCACAGCGCATAGCATGCTAGACCTGAGTTCAGAAACTAGTTGTGTGACCTTGGACAAGTCACTTAACGTCTGCTCATCTGTAAAATGAGCATTGTCATGATAATGATGATGATAAAACAAATAAAAATAATGATAATGATAAACACCTACCTCCTAAGTTTGTTTTGTGGGAGAGGGGGAGGAAGAATGAAAAAAATATTTGTAAAGCACTTTGCAGCTCTTAAATGGTAGCTATTATTATTAAGCCAGGAATAGTGATCACCGTCAGCCAGAGAAAATGGAGCTGCCCTAAGTGAAATATTCTAGCTCTGAACAAATGTAATTCCCCCATTCTCCCCAGCCTCGTCACCAACACGACCCCCTTAAGCCTGCTGGAAAGAAACCTGCCTTAGGAGACAAGAGAATGAAATCTAATTCTGAGGCTGCATGATCTTGGATAAATAACCCTCCTCACTGTGTTTGTTTCCCCAAACCATGAAGTAACTTGCCTTGATTCCCTCACAGAGTATAAAATGAGCTAATAGATTCCAAGGCACTTGCTTTATTTCTCTGTGAGAGATAATTGCACGACTGCCTTGCTTTCTGAGCATTTGATTATTTTTAAAGCATTTTGTAAATGCTAAGCAATATTATTGTTAGTTCCTCTTTTTAAATGATTCTAGAAAGCAGCAGATTTCACAAGCTGCCATTGTCCCTCCATGCCCCAGCCTGTTGTCAGGGAGAAGGAAGATTTCCTAGGCTCTCCCAAGGTCAGACAGCCCCAGGAAAAGCTCTCACAAAGCCTGGTCAGCCCCACATCTCAGACAGAAATACAGAAGTAGGATTTGACTGTTCCAAGGTCGCGTCAGGTAGCAACCAAGTGTGGGGCTAGGTTGCAACGTAATAATTACATTTCCCAAACTTCTTGTGGGCCGCACTAGCCACTGCAATACCTACCCTCAGTCCACCAGAAATTTAGATCTAACTGAGAAATGAAATAAGCTGCTTCTCTCATGGAAAGCAAGCATCTTCCTCCTTGAAGTCCTTAAGAAGGGAAATACCCTGCCTCCAATCCATGTGGGTGAGGAGTTGATTCCTTAGGAAATAAAATATCCTATCTTGAGAACCTTGTTTTTGAACAGTGTGTATGTGTGTGTGTGTGTGTGTGTGTGTGTGTGTGTGTGTGTGTGTGCAAGTGCAGGATGGGGTGGGGGGTGGGAGCAGCGTAAAGAGGGAGAGAGTGGTGTATGTATGGAGGGCATGGGGGGTAGTATAGCATGGTGTAGTCCACAGGTTCTTAACCTTTTTGTGTGTGTCATGGACCTCCAGGAAGTCCACTAAAGCCTATGCTCCCTTGTCAGAATAATGTTTTTAAGTGCAATGCATAAAACTTAATCTGTGTATTTAAATGAATAAAATTTAAATGCAAAAAATAAAACATTAAGGATTACAAGATTGAAATGCAGTTATCAAAAAATTATTTTTTTGCTTTTTTGGGGGGCAATTGGGGTTAAGTGACTTGCCCAAAGTCACACAGCTAGTTTTTGTGTTAAGTGTCTGAGGCTGGATTTGAACTCAGGTCCTCCTGACTCCAGGGTCGGTGCTCTATTCACTGTGCCACCTAGCCGCCCCCCCCCAAATTTTCTTAAAACAATTTTTATTTAAACTTTATATTTATATGAAAATACATTTGATTAGTATTATACTTTATAGTATATTTAACATTGAATAAGAAGACATGTTTCCTGCCCTCAGATCAATGAAATAGATGACATATGTACTCACACAAATGAACATAGACATCACAGTAGGAATCTAGGTCTATATGTATACTCTATACCAATGAAATCTTAGGTCCACCTTCCCCAAATCTATGAGTGTGTGTGTATATATGTATGTATTTAATATATAAATCTCAGTGCTTCTTTCTGAAATTACATAAAAAGAGGAAATAATTGTGTGGTTTGTCCTTCATTCTAGAAGAGGACCATGACATCAAGGAAATGATGCTATGACTTACAATTGAGTTGGTTTTGAGGGAGGGCTGTGCAAAGTCACCAGCCTCATCCTCTTCTTCAGAGTCATGTGGGTCTATTGGCCAGATATCGATCAGGACAACGGAGATGGCCCAGCATGCAATGGGAGACCCTGGCCCTTTCTTAAGCTAAGTTCTCACTTTGAGTGAGGCAAGGACCATTCAGTGATTAAGGCTGTTTAAGAAGTGAGTCAAGGGGGGCAGCTAGGTTGCACAGTGAATAGAGCACCAGCCCTGGAGTCAGGAGGACCTGAGTTCAAATCTGACCTCATACATTTAAACACTTAATTAGCCATGTGACTTTGGGCAAGTCATTTAACCCCTCCTGCCCCCCCAAAAAAAGTGAGGAATGGCTCTTTTATTAATAATAATAATAATCAAACTGGGATGGGAAGACCCTCAGAGTTGCTGGCTAAAAGAGAAACAATTACCATTTGCATTCACTCTGAGCTATCAGGACCCAAAAAATAACTATTAAGTGGTGCTTGGGCAACTGTAAGAAATACAATAATGTGCATATACACACTTAAGAGGCTACATGGCATAGGGAATAGAAAATTGGCCTCAAAATCAAGAAACCTTGGGTTCAAGTCCTGTCTCTGACACATACTGGCTGTGAGACCCTGGGTATTTCTCAGTACTTCTGGGAACTCTCTAAGATGGAACTATCCACATTGTTAGGGGGAGTTTCTTATAGTTTCCCCATATATATATGGGGAAACTAGCTATATATATATATAGGGAGTATATAGAACTGAGTGTTCTATATGCTAATGAATCACAGGTCCAGTCCAAAAAAAAAGAAGTCTCATATGTGTGATGTTTGCTGTGTTGGGAACTCCCAAGAGAGGAAATTCCCTTCACCAATGTAGATCTTTCTAACTCCAAGGCAGACTTTACCAGCCCACACTGTATCACATAAGTATATGCAGACTATATATGAGTGTATATATAGACATGTAATAATAATAATAGTTAACATTTATATAGTACTTACTATGTGCCAGACACTGTGCTAAGTGTTTTATAATTATCATTTCATTTAATCCTCATAACAACGGCATATGCTTTTATTATCCCCATTTTACAGATAAGAAAACTGAGGCAAACAGGGTTAAGTGACTTTCCCAGGGTCACACAGCTAGTAAGATCCTGAGCCTGAATTTGAACTCAGGTCTTCCTGATTCTAGGCCCAGTGCTTTATCCACTGTACTGCCTAGTTGCCATATATATGTATGCGTGTGTATATGGACACATACATATGCATTCATGTTTTTACATACACATACATATTTGTAGATTAAATATATCTAAAGTTGTGCCTCACTTTTACCACTGATACATGAAAATCTAGCTATCCAGAGCAGGTAAACTTGAGTTTGATTATTTTCTTTACAGCAAGATTCACCACCGAGTTCTTTTAAATAGTGAACTTCCACATTGTGTTTAGAATGTGTTATGTTCAACTCTTCAAGAACATGTCTATTGTGCCAAGTGAGATACCCATGGACAGACCATCACAGTAGTTGACAAGTATTAGGGGATCTAAGGCAGGGAATTTCACAAAATGACCTTAGAAGAGCCTTACTCATCTAAGAGCATCCCTGATTCCTTTGTAGCTATGCTCAGCAAGGCCACAAATGGCTAGCATTTAGTTATAGGGGTTGATCTTCCACAGGCTCTGTCTCTTATTGGCTTGTAGCCTTAGTTAAATAACTTTTTCTCTTTGGGCCTGATTTCTCTTCTCTTGTGAATGAGGGGGTCTGACTTAATGACTTAAGACTATATGCCACTTTTATGTCAAGGAGCCAGGCTCTTTACACAAAACTGAGTCTAGCTGCTTTGGCCTCCCATGAAGTCTGCCTTTAAGTTCCCTGATGAAAAATTAATAGGCACTTATTTGTTGTTGCCTTTAATAACATTTGCTTTTAACAAGTGTCTGCCGACCAGTGCTACTCTGGCTGGCTCCTGGGCTGTCTGCTCTCTCTGAAGTTCATTTGCTTCCAAACCATTATGTTGTCTGGGAAGAGGAAGGACACCATTTTTTATAACACATGTCTACTGGCCAAAGTATTTGGGGTGCATGTATGGGGGTGCTATTAGGTTCACATATTATGGGGGATTTGAACCATTCTTGGTAGGACTAGAAACTACATTATTGTAAGACAGAGCTAAGTTTTCCCTGGTTAGAAGAGCAAAGAGATTGCCAGACAGTTCCAGGAGAATCCTCCATGGGCAAATAGATTGTTCACTATCTGCCCAAGGGCAAAACAGGTAGGAAGAAATAGCAGTAGCCTGAGGCATCCGGCACATATCAATGAACCATTGATTCAATCAAAGATCTAAAAGGAAGCTTAGTGATCACTAAATCCAGCCCCATCATTTTACAAATCAGGAAGCTGTGTCTGGACATCCCTACTCATTCTCTGCCCATCTAACATCTGCTTATCCTTCAAAGCTCAAGTCAAATCACACCTGCTCCATGAAGCTTTCCCTAAGCAAGCCAACCCATAATGATTTTTTCCTTCCCATGAATCTATAGTCAGTCAGTCAGTCAATCAATGAGGATTTTTAAAGTAGTTACTATGTTTTAACTGTGGGGATACAAAGAGAGGCAAAATGGTCCCTGACCTCAAGGATCTTACATTCTAACGGGATTGGTGGTGTGCAGCTAGGTGGCACAATAGATACAGCATAGTACCCAGAGTCAGGAAGGTTCACCTGCTTGAGTTCAGAGCCTCAGACACTTACTGGCTGTGTGGCCCTGGGCAAGTCATTGAACTCTGCCTCAGTTTCCTCATCTTTCAAGTGAGCTGGAGAAGGAAATGGCAAACACTCCATTATCTTTGCCAAGAAAACCCCAAATGGGGTCACAAAGACTCAGACATGACTGAAAATGACTAAATAATAGCAAGAACAACAGCTAGGTATGTCCAAGTTATCCACAGAATAATTCAGAGGGGAAGGCACTAGCAGTGGCAAGAGGAGTAGGGAGATGAGAGGAAAGGCCTTCTGCAGAAGCTGGAATTGGAGTGGAATCTTGATGGAAGTCAGGGAATTAATAGGTGAGGAGGAAGAGCAGTAAGTAGCCTTGGAGCCAGAGACCTGGCTTTGAATATTCCCTCCACTATTTACTGCCTGTGTGACCATGGAAAAGCTCCTTACCCTCTCTGAGTTTATCCTCCTTAGCTCTCTCATCTGTGTAAGGACCTTTCCTCTAAGACTTTTGAGAGGATCAAGTAATATAAAATATGTATAGTACTTGGAGAACCTTAGAGTGAACCTTAGAGAACCCCAGGAAATTCCAGTCATCATCATTATTTTCATTATCTGATAATTTCCCATTTAATCACACACACACACACACACACACACACACACACACACACATATATATATATATATATTACCTGGTAACATCTTTTATCTTGAATTTACTTTTATTTATTTATTTTTGCTTTTTGGAGGGGGTAAGGTAGGGCAATTGGGGTTAAATGAGACTTGCCCAAGGTCACATGGCTAGTTTTGTGTTAAGTGTCTGAGACAGGATTTGAACTCAGGTCCTCCTGACTCCAGGGCCCATGCTCTATTCACTGGGCCACTTAGCCACGCCCTTGAATTTACATTTTCACTTGCTTGATTGTCTACCCTAGACCATTCCCCTTACTCCCAATTCGATTGTAAGTTTCTTTGAAGCAGGGACTTTATGCTACTTCATATTCCCTACTGACTCCAGCATGGTCATATGCACATAACAGGCAATAAACACATCTTTGTCAAATGACTGGCTGAATGAGTAATTCATGGAGATGTATCTGTCTGGATCCTGGGAGGTGGGGGCAGGGGTGGGGGGAAAGAGGCTGAAGAAAGAGGTGCAGAGACATTACAAAAGGCTCAAGAGAAAGGAGCTGGTTCTTATTATTAGCATCAAGGACATCAGAGATCAGGTGGCTAGGTAGTGCAGTGAATAGAGCACCAGCCCTGGAGTCAGGAGGACCTGAGTTCAAATCTGGCCTCAGACACTTAACACACACAAAAAAACTAACCGTGTGACTTTGGGCAAGTCACTTAACCCCAATTGCCCTCCAAGAAGCAGAAAAAAAAAAAAGGACATCAGAGAAAAATAAGTTTGGTTGGCCCTATGCAAAAAGAGCTGTTCATACAAAATGATTTGGGGGACAACAAAAGGCTACTCTATCCTAAAATACTCTTGCTACCAGCCCTTTCTTGTTCTTAATAGTTCTACAGTAGTTGATGAAAACGTTAAAATACAATTAAAATTCATATCAATTATGTGGGAGGCATAACACATTAAGGCAAAATCAACCACTACTCTTTTAATAAGAACAAGTTAGAATAATAAAACATAAGAACTGAAAGAGACCTTAGGTATCAAGCCCATTGAACTTCCTTCCATTCTACAGGTGTGGAAGCTGAAAGGATAAATGTTATGCTCAAGGCCAAATAGCTGGGACTTGAACCCCCCTCTATATTCTTTCCCATACAAATACAATGTTAGTAGCTGTATTTGGCATGATTTTAAAGGACTACATTTTTTTATCTGTGGGAGAAGAGGTTATAATATGGCAAAGAATTAACCATCTCCAACATGATTTCAATTGCCTATGGTTGTATTAGATGGAGTACTAATTAATTAGGAAAGGACTCAAGGAGGGAAGGGGTGATGACCAACTATGACAGACTGGATTCTTCTCAGCAATGCAGTGATATAAGTCAATCCCAAAAGACTCATGATGGAGAGAGATGCCTACATCCAGAGAAATAACTAGAAAGAACTGAGTTTGAATCCTGATTCAAGCAAACTACTTGATCTTTTTCTTTTCATTGTTTGGTTTTATTTTCTCTTTACCATTTTTCATTCCATCTAGTACAATATGCCTTTGTAACCTGACTAATGTCTAACGTGAAAGTATTTTCAGATCCTATACTGGACTATATTCCCTCCTAGGGGGTGAGGGGTGGGTCGAGGGAGGGAAGGAAAATTTGAAACTCAAGGAATTATGGAATTGAATCTTGTAAACTAAAAATAAACAAACAAATTAATAAAGGAAAAAAAAGAAAATTGCATCAGGGTGTACAAACTTGAAAACAGAGAAAAGAAAAGTAAGTTGTTAGCACTGTGAATGTAAGGAAAGATAAAGAGGAGTCCAAATAGAATCCTTGAACCAAATCATCATTATGCCAAATCACCACTGATTACCAGTGAGCTACCCCACCACATTCTAGTTTGCCCTTAAAGGTGAGCAGATACCCACTCTAGCTACTGAGAACACACTGAGAGAAAACAGGGCATAAAGTGTCTGTTTCCTTGTCCCACTTGTCCACAAACTGAGGATCAATTCCCCTTCTCCCTATCATCCTTTCTACCAAAGAGATGCTTTCCCATCTTGGGAAGTATATGAGATAGTAGACATTTGTGTACAGGGCAGAGAGTGACTCTATGACTTGATTCTTTACTTTATTTATACATCTATTCTGTATTAATTAAGTGCTTTTGCTGTTAGGTTTTTGTGTTTTTTAACAAGGCAATAGAGTTGTAATGGATGGGAGAATCAGACAATGAGTTGTGTAACTGATGACCTAAAACTCTACATTGACCTGAGGAAAGTACAGTGTTCTAGAGCTGTGTGTGACTCCTGACAAACAATTTTTATCACGTTGGCTAATTCTTGAAGCAAAATCATACATAATCTTTTAGGGGAAGAGGGGGTCTGGGAAGATCTATTGTAAAAATCTCCAATAGCTTTACTAGTTTTTTAATTAAATTTGTTTTAATCAGCAAAAATCCACCTTCCTGTCTTCCCACCAACTACTTCTTCCTCAATTGAGAAAGAAAAACAAAACCCCTGCTATATACATGTATAGACAAGCAAATGTCCAAGCAACTATACACACACACGATGTATAATTTATACAGATAGATGTAGATACATGTTATATCAGACACAACTGAAAAACTACTGGACAAAATATATACATACACACAAATATGTATATAATATATACATACATATACACATACGTATCTAATTTTTTTTTTATAAAGCAATTGGGGTTAAGTAACTTGCTCAAGGTTACACGGCTAGTCATTATTTATGCGTGGGTGCTCATTTTCTGAGGCCGGATCTGATCTCGGGTCATCCAAACTCCGAGGCAGGCGCTCTTACTCACTGCGCCACCTAGCCGCCCCTTTAGGGCAATTGGGGTTAAGTAACTTGCCCAAGGTTACATGGCTAGGTTTTTGTTTGTGTGGATTAGGTGTCGGAGGCCGGCTCCAAACTCAGGTCCTTCTGACTCCAGGGCCGGCGCTCTATTCACTGCACCACCTAGCCGCCCCATACGTATCTAATTTTGCACTCTGAATCTTTCACTGCTTTATCAGGAGGTGAGCAGCATGTTTCATTATTAGTCCTCTGGAATCATAGTTAGTCATTCTATTGATCAGAATTCCTGTCTTTCAAGGTTAACTTTACAATATTATCATCTTTGTAGAAATTGTTTTCCTGATTCTGTTCATTTTTCTCTGCATCAGTTCATAAAATTCTTCCCAGGTTTCTCTGAAACCATTCCATTCATTATTTCTTACAGCACAATAGTATTGTCACAACATTTATGTACCATTACTTGTTCAACCATTCTCCAATTGATGGGCACCCATCAGATTCTAGTTCTTTGCCACCTTGAAAAGAGCTATAAATTATATATAGGACATATATTTGTATATCCTTAGAATTTTTTCTGCTTAGGACAATATCCTCTCTCAATACACATCCCCCTCCAATTTCCTCTTCTCCCTTCTCTTTCCTATCTATTTCTCTATTGAAGGAAAAGTGTTTCTCTACTCAACTCTGTATGTATGTATGTATGTATCCTTCCTCCCTTTGATCAGTTCAGATGAAAGTAAGGTCCAAGTGATGCCTGCCTGCTCCCTCCATCCCTTCTTCCTTATTTGTATAGGAATTTACTTGAATACCTTCATTATATGAGATACTTTCCTCTTAACCTTCCTCTCCCTTTCCTTGCCCTAGTATATTAGTCCCTCCCTTTCCTTTATTCTTTTAAGATCATCCAGATATAACAGAAATATTCCCAGGCCTTCTGTGATCCATAATAATAATAATAATATTCAGAGAGGACACATGTATCATCTACTCATATTAGAATATAAGCAATTTTCCTTGTTAAGTCCCTTGTGATTGTTTGTTCATGTTTACCTTATTATGTGTCTCTTGATTCTCCTGTTAGCACTTAAAATTCTATGTAGCTCTGTTCTTTTTACCAATAATGCTTGGAAGTCATCTACTTCATTAAAAATACATTTTCCCCCTTTAAAATTATATTCAGTTTTTCTGGATAAGTTATTCTTGGTTGTAGGCCTACATCCTTTGTCTTCCAGAATATCACATTCCAAGTTCTCTACTCCTTCAGAGCAGTGGCTGCTAAATCATTTGTTGTCCTGACAGTGACTCTTCTGTACTTGGATTCTTTCATTCTGGTTCTTGAAAGTACTTTTTCTCTGAACTGAAAGTTCTAGGTTTTTTACTATCATGTTGCTGGGAGTTTTTGTTTTGAAGTTTCTTTCGAGAGGTGACCAATGGATTCTTTTTATTTCCACATTACCTTCTGGTTCTAAGATGCTTGGACAGTTTTCTGCTATGATTTCTTTTTTTTCCAAATGCTTTATTAACTTCTGGTTTACATCATTCATTTCTGCCAGATTTTGAGTTATAATTTTTCCCCATTTTTTCTCTATCCCCCACCCCAGAATAGCAGTCCCACAGGATGTCCCCTCATCCCATCTGCTCTCTCCCATATCTTCTCCCATACCCCCTTCGACTTTTTCAGTAGGGCAAGGTGAATCTCTGTGCCCCAATGCCTGTATATCTTATTTCCCAATTATATGTAAAATAGTTTTAATAATAATATTTATATACTTTTAAACATTTGATTTTAAAATTTTGAATTCCAGATTCATTCCCTTCCTCCGTGTCACCCACCCTTACTGGGAAGATAAACAATTCAGTATATGTTGTGCATGTGTAGCTATGCAAAACATTACCATAGTAGATATATGGTAAAAGACTGACTTTGATCCTACTACTTTGATCTTGTTCCTTTTCAAAAGTGGGTGCTTCCAACTTTCCTCCCCCCATTCACTCCCGCCCTCCCTTCCATCATCCTCCCTCTCATCCCCTTCCCCCCTACTCTCCTGTAGGGTGAGATATCCTATTTAGTATGTATGTCATTCTCTCCCTGATCCAAATTCAATGAGAATAAGGTTTTGCCTTTTTGCCTTCCTGTTCTTCCCCTCCCTTGTAAACATTTTCCCTTGCCTCTTCTATATGAGATAGTTTACCCCATTCTGTCTCTCCCCATCTCCTCTCGTTATATTCCTCTCTCACCTCTTAATTTCACCTTTTAAGTATCATCCTTTCCTATTAAATTCAACCTGTGCCCTCTATCTATGTGTACCTGAAAACATATATACACACATCCACATATGTATTCATATGCCCATATACCCTTCTTCAACTATTTTCATACTGAGAAAAGTTTCATCAGTTACAGTTATCATTTTTCCATGTAGGAATGTAAATAATTCAACTTGGATAAGTTCATTATGATTTCTTTTCCCTGTTTACTTTCTCAAGCATCTCTTGCTTCTTGTATCTGAATGTCAAATTTTCTATTCAACTCTGGTTTTTTCATCAAGAATGCTTGAAAGTCCTTTATTCCACTAAAGGACCATATTTTCCCCTGAAACATAATACTCAGTTTTGCTGCGTAGGTGATTCTTGGTTTTAATCCCAGCTTCTTTGCCCTTTGGAATATCATATTCCAAGCCCTTCAATCCCTCAGTGTAGAAGCTTCCAGATCCTGTGTTATCCTGATTGCATTTCCACAGTATTCAAATTGTTTCTTCCTGGCTGCTTGTAATATTTTCTCCTTGATTTGGGAATTCCAGAACCTGGCTATAACATTCCTAGGAGTTTTCTTTTCGGGATCTTTTTCAGGAGCTGAAGTGTCTCAGTGGCTTCTCGCCCTGGGGGCAAAAGCCATACACTCCCAAGTACTGGTCCCAAGCCCACTGACCTCTCACTTTGTCCTTGGCATATGTGTGTTGGTAATTCTGGAAACGACACAGCTGTTGGTGTTCTGGAGTCCCTCCCGCCAGTTGCTGGTCCAGCTGCCCTGGGGCTAAAACCTCCAACTCAAGAGGGCCTGGGCTCGGGGGCTCCCAGAGTGCTGTGCTGGCCACTCCCTGCAGGCTGCTGGGCTGTACTCAGAGGGAGGTTAGCTTCTCTGTGTCATTTTGTGGGTTCTGGAGCTCCAGAGTTTGTTCAGAGTCCCCTTTTATATAAATTGGAAGTGGTATGGGCCAGAGTGCCATGGAAGTGCTGTTTCTACTCTGCCATCTTGACTCTGCCCCCTCTGCTATGATTTCTTATATGATGTCTAAACTCCTTTTGTCTTATGGCTTTCAGGTAGTACAATGATCCTTAGTTTTATTTTTCTCTTTTATTTATTTGCCAGGTGAGTTATTTTTGCTATGAAATACATTAAATTTTCTTCTTTTACAGTCTTTTGGCTTTGCTTTAATACTCCTTGTGGTTTCATGTAGTCAACTTCTAGTTGGTACATTCTAATTTTTTAGGGTTTGTTGTTTAGGCAAGGTTTTGCAGCTCTTGTGCCAAGCTGTTACAGCAATTTTTTTCAATTCTTTTTTTCCCCACAGTTCTCATTTCTTCTTTTCAATTTTTCCTCTAGTTCTCTCTATTTATAAAAATTTTGCTTCATCTCTTTCAGAAATTCTAGATGAATTAGAACTAGTCTTAGGAATTCTAGCTGATCAGCCCAAGCTGTGTTTTTCTTTGAGGAATTTCTTGTAGATTTTTTAGAAGCATTCTCTTCTTCTGGGTTTGTGTCTTGAGCATCTCTGTTATCATAATAGCTTTTTATTATGGTGAGATTAATTTTGCTTGTTTGTTCATCTTCTAGCCTACTTCCTGACTTTGGACTTAATGTTAGGGCCAGGCCTACATACTTCTCCAGTAAAGGTCTGGGCTGGTCCTATTGCTGTTTTCTTGGGGGTAATGGATATTGTGTTATTCTAGGATCTCAGATATAGCTCAGGCTAGCAACTTGTAAGCCTTCAGTGCTCCCAAAGTGGTTTGATCCAGGGAAAGTCTGATTACTGCCCTCTTTGTCTGTTCTCTGCAAGTTCTTGACCTAGGTTTGGGTCTGAGTTACAGGCCTATGGACTTGCCTCCTTTAGAGTTACAGTGGACTGGTGTGGGACTCAGCCACTATTTGCAGCTTAAAAGTTCCACTGGTTCAGAGGGTCAGAACTGTAGGTTTGTGATTCCTGACTTAATTATTCCTCTTTAGGTTTTAGACTAGATTAGAAGTTGGAGCTAAAAACCCTTTCCCTTCCTGGCATCTGAGCTATATAAAGTGAATGCTTGCTTCTGAACTTGTCCCTTGCTGAGTACATAGCCAGACTAGAACTTGTGAGCACTCTTTACACCAGAATGTCGCCCCTGGATGCAGCTCCCCTCCTTAGTATATCCTGGATCTTTGATCTGGAATTGGGTAGTGAGCTATAAGGCTTCTAGTTGGCACCTCATCTCACAGCACGAGGTCACAGTGGCCTGGTATGAGTCTGGTTTGAGTTCTTTTTTGCCCTGGTGCACAGTTTTGGTCATCCTTCAATCTGTGGGCTTTGGAATTCTCCCACTCTTGGTCAGACCTCATCCCCAATGTCCACAGATCTCTCTATTTGTCTCCCTATATCAACTTAGGCTAGAAAAATGACTCGCTGTGGCTTTTTTCTTGGATTTATTCATCAGAATTTGGTCTGATGTGTTTTCTAGATCAGTCTGAGGAAGTTTTATAAGAAAGGGAGGGGACTGCACTTCTTTCTACCACTCTGTCATCTTGGTTTTGTCCCTCAATAGGTTTACTATGAGTTGGTGGTTGATCTTGAAGCATTCCTTAGTTTAATCTCATAGACACCCAGTCCAGGAGTTTGTAGATAGACCAATTTCCTTTGAAATGAGGATGTTTTCATGGGATCACATGGATCCTAGGGACATATGTTGCTGCTATTCATCCTTCATCTTTGAAGAGATCCAATGACCAAGACATGGGTGATGTCTTGACTTGTGTGTGAATTAAATTTAAGTGAATTGCACAAAGCCTCACTCTCTCTTCCTGAATCATCATAGTCCAGCGGCAGGACAAAAGTCAGGATAACTGGTGATGACCCAGGATTCACAGGATGACCTTGGCATCTTTGATGTCTGATCAAGCTCTAAGCTTCCCTCCACAGATGTGTTGTCCAATTGTCTTCTAGACACATCTGACTCTTCATGACCCCATTTAGGGTTTTCTTGGCAAAGATACTGGAGTGCTTTGCCATTTCCTTCTCCAGTTTATTTGACAGATGAGGAAATGGAGGCAAACAAGATTAAGTGACTTACCCAGGGTCACACAGCTAGTAAATGTCTAAGACTGGATTTGAGCTTACAGTGAGTTTTCCTGACTTTAGGCCTGGCATTCTATCTGCTGTTCCACAGCTGCCCTCTCCACAGATGTAGAATGAGTCTAAATCCTGCCTTACTGCAGTGACTTGTACTCTTGGCTCCCACCAGCAATCACAGAACTAGAGTGAAACCAGTAGTCCTCCATTAGGACAAGGTTGGGAAATCCCAGTTTGAAGTGTATGAATACTTCTGGAGAGGGTAGGAGCAGCTGGAGCAGGATGAGGGTGGGAATAGCCTGAGAGAGGGTCAAATGGGGGTGTGGGAAGGGACACACTAACATGAGTTGTGAAGACTTCACAATTTGGCCTCTGGAGGGCCCAAGGGAAGAATTTCGCCAGATTTATAACAGATAAGCATGTGTAAATGATTCCCCGGTGGGCAGGAGATCAGAGGATCACAGATTTACAGCTGACAAGGACATCAGAGATCATTTAGCTCAACTCAGTCAATTTATGGCTAAGGAAACTGAAATCTAGAGAGATTGACTTGCCCAAGGTCACAAGGGATCCTGAGCTCTAGGCCTGGATTTCAAATCCAAGACGCTTTCTACTGCCCTGCCTGAACAGGACTGTTTTTACACAAAGACTTGATCAGGTAACCTATGTGGTGTAATTTTTAGGGACCCAGAAAGGGGCCCAATCTACCTGCAAACTCTAAAATATTTCTCCAAGCCTACCATTTGAGTTCTATCATTCTTTTGGTTTAGGCAAAAAGCTCTTTCTAAATGCAAATACTAGGACAGGGTTAATCTATTAACCCAAGTGGTTATCAATCATATGCACCTAATCATGAATTTGCTTGGCTAAGATTCTTTATTAGACTATAAATTACAAAGGGATTGCTGATCTGAGTTGGTAGAGGAAGTTTCCATAATGGAAGTTCATAACCTTGAGTAAATCATAGGTCTGGACTATCCCTCCTTCCCCCAGCAAAAGAAAAAAAAAAGTCTCTCTGGTGGAAAGACCCACCCCAGGCAAGATTTTGAAACCAGCAAAATTTGTCTTTGGTGACCTCCTACCTCCTTTTCTTTGACTTTTCTAACCTTACTCACCCTCTAGGCATTTTATGTGCCCATAGTGCCTTGATCCTTGCATATCAGTGCCAAAAACAAATTTGCTCTTTCTGGAAGTGTTTCATGCTCTGAAATTTCTCATCCCTAACTCTACTTTTCTACTCCCAACCAAAATTTAAAATTTTAAAGTATTCAATCAAAGCTAATTGTTAGGAAGAAAGCTAATTAAACTAATTGGCATTAAAGTGTGAATGACTAACGACCAAGCTCAATGTGCTTACCCTCCCAAAGGTATTTGTACTTTCAAAGAAGATAAATGTCCAATGGTGAGATTTCAGTCAGTGAGACAAAGTGACAAAGTTGGGTAAGAGATTTGTGGGCTGGTGAGACTTCCCAGCAGCATTTAAATCCGATTTTGGAGATTACGATCTGTTTGATTAATGAATAAGACTAGTCATGACTCAGGGAATGAGAGTTTTGGAGGAGATGGGACTTTGGAAGACATAGAGGTGGGGTGTTTTTGAGTACAAGAGATTGTCAGGGAAGACTTTGGACAGAGCCTAGATTGGGGGGCATCTAGGCTGGAAGAGGTAGCAAGGGAGTCTCAGGAAATGGAGAAAGGGATGTCATGGACCATTCGTTCAAAGGAACAACTATTCTCAGGGGGCAGAGTCTAGGTTGAGAAAACAGGAGATACAAAGAAAAATGCTTTGGTTGAGGGATTCTTTGGCTGGTACATCTAGCCAGAGAGAGGCTAAGAGGAAAAAATAGGCAGAGACATATCGTTTATTCAGTCAATTAACTCACATTTGTTAAGCATTTACTATATTTCAGGCACTGTGCTAGGTGCTGAGGTAGTAAAGATAAGAGTTAAGGAAAATCTACCCTTTAGGGACTTGCATTCTATTAGAGGAGCTTTTGCCGATAGTCCTATATGTATACATATATACATACACATGTATGTATATACATATACAAAATAAATACAAGGTAATTAATTAGTCAGGCACTAGTAACTAAGTATCAGGAAAAGTCTGCTCGAGATATAGAAGATGATGCTTAAGTTTAGTTGGTTTTTTAAAAAAATATTTATTTATTTTGTCTCTTTTGGAGGGGGAGAGGCAAGGCAACTGGGGTTAAGTGACTTGCCCAAGATCACACAGCTAGTAAGTGTTAATCCTCTGAGGCAGGATTTGAACTCAGGTCCTGACTCCAGGGTCAGTGCTCTATTCACTGCGCCATCTAACTGCCCCTTGAGTTTAGTTTTAATGAGAAAAAAAGTGATTCTAAGGTGGGGCAGAAAGACAGAAGGAGTGTTACATTTCAGGACCAGCATGAAGACTGTTTAGGTTAAACAATAGTGTTTGGGTAGGGGAGTCATTTATAATATGATTGGAAAGATAGGTTGGGGCCAGGTTATGAAGGCTATGAAGGTTATGAAGGTTATGAATTTAATGAGTAGGTGTGAGTGCTCACTCTAGAAAGAACAATACTGAAGCTAGTAAAATTCTCATTTTATTTTATATTCATCCCAAATGAATGGATAGCTCCCTAATGCAGTATGTTTGCTCAGACAAATGCAATGTTCCCAATTGGAATATCCCCCCTTGTTCTCCATTGACTAGATGCAACCTCCTGAACTGCCAACTTCATTTTCTCTTACCTGATATGTTCCCCCTCCTCCTCCCAGACAGCTCGTTAAGCATGAGTACAAGTTTCTGACCTTTTACCTGATCAGAAGCCTGGTTTTGCTGGGTCACAGCTTTGGTGAGAACCAGTCAAACCTTTGACTTAAATTCTGTTATCACTCAAAGTTGGGAGTAGTTTTAATCCCATGGAAACAGAATTCCTTCTTTTGTTTCTCATATAGGGAAATGACATGGTCAGACCTGCATTTAGGAAAATCACTTTGGTGGCTGTGTGGGGGATGAATTGGAGTAAAATGTGAAGCCAGGAGACCAATTTGGAAGGTATTACAATAATGCAGAGGGGAGGTGATGAGAGCTGAGCTAAGGTAGTGACAAGAGTAGAGAGAAGGGGACAGTTTTGAGAAATGTCGTGAGGTAGGAAATAGGGAACCAAGATAATGCCAAGGATGCTGAACTGGGGAAATGGAAGTCTAATGGTGACTTTGACAGGAATAGGAAAGTCTGTAAGAGGAGAGGATTTGGGGTGCCATAATGAGTTCTATATTGGGCAGGTTGAATTTAAGATGTCTATGGGATATCCAATTTGAAACGCCCAGTAGGGAATTGGAGATGAGAGATTAGAGCTTAGGAGAGAGACTAGAGCTGGCTTTAGGAAGTTTGGAATTATCTATTGAGAGATGATAAGTTTGAGGGAGATGATTTCACCAACAGATAATCTAGGGAAGAAAGTACATGCAAGAGCTGTCAACAGTGTCAAATGTTATAGAGAGGTCAAGAAAAATTAGGAGTAAGAAAAAGACCATTAGATTTGGCAATCAAGAAATCTATGTATGGAAACTTGGGAGAGAGAAGTTTCATTTGACATTTGAATGATGAGGTCAGCATTCATATTGCAAAGACTTGAATAGTGAGTAAGAAGAAGTTAACAATACTTTAAAATTTTTTTATTTATTTATTTTTTAGTTTTCAACATTCATTTCCACAAGATTTTGAGTTACAAATTTTCTCCCTGTCTCTCCCCTACGCCCCACCCCAAGATAGCAAGCATACAGAATACCCCTTCCCCCAATCTGTTCTCTCTTATTTCCTCCCTCATATTCCCCCTTACTTTCTTGTAGGGCAAAATGGATTTCTATACCCCATTGCCTGTATATCTTATTTCCATATTGCATGTAAAAACAATTTTTAGCATTTGGTTTTTTTTTTGTTACTTTTAATTGAATAGTTGTAAGGAAATGTATTTCTAGGACTTAAAAAAAATGTTCAGGTGGAGCCAATATAGCAGATTAGGGCAGCCACTCAGCTCAATTTTCCCAACATTCCCCTCCAAACAACTTTAAAATAATGCCTCAAATCAAATTTTGGAGTGACAGAGGCAGCAAAAAGTCATGGTGAGATATTTTTCAGGCCTAAGAGAACTTAAGAAGTATGTAAGAGAGATCTATAACACCCATATGGAGTTTGGGTGGAGGTCTATTGGGAGCCCCTCTCCCCCCTTTCTGCCACACATGGATGGAGGCTCCAACAGCAGCTGCCCCAGCAGCAGCTTCAGGAGCTCTCAGACCAAAGATGGTGAGGTCAGACAAATGATCAGAAAGAGGTTACAGGGAACTCTTTGCTGGCACTAGGTATGGCTGGCACTGATTGGCAACTCTATTGCCCACATGCAGTTCTGGATCTCAATTTCAGGGCAGAGAGAGCACTGGTGGTTGGTCACAAAGGAGCAGCATCCAGTACCAAAGCAGAGAGAAGCCCTAGTGCATGCAGCTGCAGGGGATGAGGGACCCTTCTTTGGTAAAGACTAGAGTGCAGAGCAGGAGAGCAATAACCACATTTCTGCCAGGATCATACCACCTTATAAGCACCAAAACTTGCTGATCCCCACAGCTACTTCTGAAAACAGCAGCATGTAAAAGCCCAATACTTGGGACACTGCTTCCTTGCTCCCAGGTTAGCAGAGCTCAACTTTAACATAAAGTTCAAAGTCAAGAAATAGACTAGAAAAACGAGCAAACAACAACAAAAGAATTTGATCATAAAAAGCTACTATAGTATTAGGGAAGACCAAGACATAAACTCAGAAAAAGACAACAATATGAAACAGGTATAAGCAAGACCTCAAAGAAAAATGTTAATTGGACACAAGACCAACAAGAATTTCTGGAAGAAGTAAAGAAAGAGATGAATGGTAGAAGAAAAATTGGAAAAAAGAAAGGAGGGTGATGCAAGAAAATTATGAAAAGAGAATTAAAAGCCTGGTAAAAGAGACAAAGAAAAAATAATGAAGAAAATAACACCTTAAAAATAGTATTGGCCTAATAATAAGAGGCACAGAAATTCACTGGAGGAAAAGACTCCTTAAAAATATAATTAGTCGGGGCGGCTAGGTGGCGCAGTGAGTAAGAATGCCAGCCTCAGAGTAGGGTGACCCCGGATCGGTTCTGGCCTCAGAAAATGAGCACCCACACACAAATAATGACTGGCTGTGTAACCTTGAGCAATTTACTTAACCCCAATTGCTTTAAAAAAATAAATAAAATAAAAATATAATTAGTCAAATGGAAAAAGAGGTACAAAATCTCACTGAATAAAATTATTCCTTAAAAATTAGAATAGGGCAGGTGGAAGCTAAGGACCCCCGGAGATGTCAAGAAATGATAAAATTAAGCCAAAAGAATGAAAAAATATAGAAAAATGTCAAATATCTCATTGGAGAAACAACTGACCTGGAAAATAGATTGAGGAGAGATAATTTAGGAATTGTTGTACTACCTGAAAACCATGATCAAAGAAAGAACAGAGATGTCAGATTTCAACAAATTATCAAGGAAAACTGCATGGATATCTTAGATCCAGAGGGTAAAATAGCTGTTGAAAGATCTACCAATCACCTCATGAAAGAGATCCCAAAATGAAAACTCCCAGGAATATTATAACCAAATTCCAGAGCTCCAAGGTCAAAGAGAAAATACTTCAAGCAGGTAGAAAGAAACAGTTCACAAATTGTGGAGCCACAAACAGGATCACACATGATTTAGCAGCTTCCATGTTAAAAGAGTAGAAGGTTTGGAATATGATATCCTAGAAGGCAAGGGGGCTAGGATTACAACCAAGAATCACCAACCTAACAAAACTGAATGTAATCCTTCAGGGGAAAAATGGATATCTAATGGAATTGAGAACTTTCTAGCATTCCTGATGAAAAGACCAGAACTGAATAGAAAATTTGACATTAAAACAGAAGACTCAAGAGAAGCATAAAAAAGGTAAACATGGAGGAATAATCCTAAGGAACTCAATGGCATTAAACTATTTGCATTCCTATATGGGAAGAAAATGCATGTAACTCCTTGAAACTTTATTGATATTAGGGCAGTTAAAAGGAGTTTGCACAGGCAGAGGGCATGGGTATGAGTCAATTATGTCGGAATGATCTCCCCGACAAAAAAATTGAAAGGATTAAAAAGAGAGATGCAATGGGAGAAGGGTCGAGGGAGAGGGAGAATGGGGAAAGTTTCATCATAGAAAAGAGGTATGCAATGAAGAGCATTCACAATGGAAGGAAAAATGGGAGTGGGGAGGCAAGCAATGTTTGAACCTCATTCTCATTGAAATTGGTTCAAAGAAGGAAGAATAGATATACATACCCAGTTGTGTGTAGAAATGTAATTTATCCAATAGAGAAACACGAAAGCAAAGGGGATAAGAGAAAGGGGGAGGACAGTGGTTAGAAGCAAAAGAGATTTTTTTTTTAAGTCAGATCATGGAAGACTTTATTTTTTACAGTAAACATTTCTATTTAATATATTTTAAAAATTAATTAATTTTTGGTTTGTAACATTCAATTCCATGAGCTTTTGAGTTTTAATTTTCTCTACTTCCCTCACATCCCCCCTCCCCAAGTGGATGGGTGAGTTGATAAAGGCTCTACATATACATCCTTTTTCACATTAGTCATGTTGTAAAGAAGAATTAGAATGAATTGAAGGAACCATAAGAAAAAAAAGAGTAAATAGCGTGCTTCAATCTGCATTCAGACTCCACAGTTCTTTCTTTGGGTGTGGATAGCATTTTCCATTGTGACTCTTTTGGAGTTGTCTTGGATCCTTGCATTTCTGAGAAGAGCTAAGTATATCAAAGGTAGTCATTGCACAATGTGGCTGTTACTATGTACAATGTTCTCTAGATTCTGTTCATTTCAGTCAGCATCAGTTCATATGTGTCTTTCCGGGTTTTTCTGAAGTTTGCCTGATCATCATTTCTTATAGCACAATAGTATTCCATTACATCCATAAACCATAACTTGTCCAGTCATTCCCTAGTTGATGGGCATACCCTCAATTCCCAATTCTTGGCCACCACAAAAAGAGCTGCTATATATAAATATTTTTGTACGTGTGGGTCCTTTTCCCATTTTTATGATCTCTTTGGGATACAGCTCTGGAAGTGGTCAAAATAGACTTTTAAAGAGGACAGGATAAAGAGAGAGAGGGAAAGACAGACTCAGAGATAAACAGAGGAAGAAATAGAAGATTAGAGAATGGAGGGAAGAATAGAGGATGGAGGGAAATACACACTTAGTAATCATAACTGAATGTGAATGGGGTAAGCTCACCCATAAAACAGAAGCAGACAGAAGAATGGATTAGAAACTAGAACCCAACAATATGTTGTTGACAAGAAACACACCTGAAACAGAAAGACAAAGTTAAAATACAGAGCTGGAGCAGAATCTAATATGCTTTAGCTAAAGTTAAAAAAAAAGGCAGGTGTAACAATCATTATCTCAGACAAAGTGAAAGCAAAACCAGATCTAATTAAAAGAGATAATTAGGGAAACTATATTTTTCTTTTTATTTTTTTTTCCGCGCTTCATTCTCATTTTAATTACACCTGTACAACAGACCAGTTTATTCTTGCATCTTTTCAATGCTTTCTTCTTTGTATTTGCCCTTCTCCTTTCCAACCTGTCGGGATTTGGCTTTACGCTCAAGGATCTTTTTGCGATCTTTGTCCAGTTTTAGTCTGGTGATAACCACCTTACTAGGGTGAATTCCTACATGGACAGTTGTGCCATTAGCTTTTTCACGTTGTACATGCTCAATGTAGATGACGTATTTCTTTCTGTAAACCTGAACTACCTTGCCAATTTGCTGCCCTTTGTAGTATCCACGAACCACCTGGACCTCGTCGTCCTTGCGGATGGGCATCGAGCGCACGTTGTACTTCTGCCTCAGCTCCTTGGACAGTGGGGACGACATGATCTTGCGCCGGATGTGCGAGGGCGCATTGAAGTGTCTCTTTCGGTTCTTGCTTCGGTCGGAGGTCACGAATGGATTAAACTTCATTTTGGCAAGCGGGACGACCCGAAAAGAGACACGTGCGCTGACTGGTAGCGGAAACCTAGCCTCCGAAACGATATTTTTCTAAAAGATACCACAGACAATGAAGTAATATAAAAAAAATTTACAGCAAGTTTCTCTGATAAAGACCTCATTTCTCAAATATATGCTGAGTGTAGAACTGAGTCAAATTTACAAAAACGAGCCATTCCCCAAATGGTGAAAGGATATGAACAGATAGTTTTCAGAAGAAATTAGAACTATTCATAGTCATATGAAAAGTGCTCTAAATCACTATTTATTAAAGAAATGAAAATTTAAACAATTCTAAGGTACGACTTACACCTATCAGAAATACAAATGCTGGAGGGGATGAGGGATAAGTAGGTATACTAATGAACTGTTGGTAGAGTTATGAATGGGTCCAGATAATTTTGGAAAACAACTTGAAATTAGGTCCAAAGGGCTATAAAACTGTGCATACCCTTTGACCTTGCAATACACTACTAGTCTGTATCACAAAGAGATCAATGAAAAAGGAAAAGGACCTATAGGTACAAAAATTTTTTTATAGCAGTTCTTTTTGTGGTTGCAAAGAGTTGGAAACTGGGGGGATTTCCATCAGCTGGGGAATGGTTGAACAAGTTGTAGCATATGACTGTGATGGTATTATTGTGTTATAAAAATGATTGTTTCAGAAAAAAAAAAACATGGAAAGGCTATTCAAACTAATGCAAAGTGAATTTGGAAGATCATTGTTCACAGTAACAGTAATGATCAACTATGAAAGACTTGGCTACTCTAATCAATATAATGGTCCAAGACAATTCCAAAGGACTCATGATGAAAAAAATGCTATTCTCCTCCGGAGAAAGAACTGATGACTCAGGGCAAATTAAAATATAACTTCTTGTTTTCTTTCTTTTTCTTTTTTTTAAAATGTGGCTAATATGGACACAAGTTTTGCATGATTTCACATGTATAATTGATATATTGCTTTGCCTTCTCAGTGGGTGAAGAAGGGATGGGAAGGAATGAGAGTATTTGGGATTAAAGTATAAAAAGAAAAGAATGTTAAAAAATAAACAGATAAAAGGGGAAAAGGTGTCTGGAGATTTAGGTCTATGTGGTTTTTTTTATTTGTTTATTTGCTTGTTTTGTGCTGGATGAATAGTTGACTAAGACCTATGGAGAAATAGGAAAGTAAAAACTTTTCAATATATGTATTTTATGGCTAATACAGCACTGAGCAATGTCTCAGTTGAGGTTCACCCCAACTGGCACCTTCCCTCATTCTCATGCCTCTGTTTCAGTTATTAGTTTAACATTTCAACAAATATATGAAAATCTACTATTTGCAAGGCACTGAATACAAAGGCAAAAATGGGACAGCCCTTGCCTTCAAAAAACTGACATTCTCCCAGGAGGATATAATACAGGCACAGATAAGTAAATGTCAGGTAATTTGAGAAGGGAAAGGGCGTTAACTACTAGAGGAAGGCATCAGGTGAACATATTAGGAAGATAAGGCTTCTTGAGATTTGAAGATGAGGAAGGAAAGTCTTCCAGGAATACAGAATAGCTTATGCAAATGAATGGAATGTTGACTTTGGGGAACAACTACAGTAGTTTGTTCTGTTTGGCTAGAATGTGGAATAGATTAAAGGGACTAATATGAAGCAGGTCTTAGTGTTCTTCATCCCTGGAAGCTAATTTTTTTCCCCTCCATCCATTATCAAAGAGTTGCAAGAAATGAGATTTTTAAAGACTTTGTTTGGGGCATTGTGAAGTTAAACTCAGTGATCTGTTTATGTTGTTTTCCTGCCCTGGATGAATGGCTGACCAGGAGCTATGGAAGTACAAAGGTCAAAACATACCAATATATTATGTTGTTAAAAAGGGGAAAGGCAGTTGAAGAGAGAAATTGCCAGTCTGGGTGGGGGCAAGGGCTGGGTCTTGAGACTTGGCTATAGAAAACTAGGGGAAAAAGTGAAGCCATATTGTTGTGGGAGAAATATCCTTGCTTTGAATTAATGTGGTGCATAACTCTTATCCATGATAACATGAAATAGAAAATGCAAAGTCCTGTGGTAATTGCTAATGTATGCCAACCGCATAATTAAACTTCAACTATCTTGCTTTTCATTTTTTTTTAAATTTCACTTTTGATTCCTGTTTCAAGGGTGCCTGGCTTAAACTAGGAAAAAAATTCGGGGGGCCTGATTTTCAGTCCCAGTCATTTCTCCAGTAAAGTGTATCTTCTGTATTAGAGAAGAGTCAGGGAGAGACTGTCAGCAGTCCTTGGTTTAAGGAGCTCCAGTCCTGGAGAGGATGGTCTGGGTAATTTCAGTAAAAGATGCATCCAATCAGTGGGTAGATCTAGGAACTCAAATTCTAGCTTTCACCGGTAGAGTAGGGTACCATCTTTTACCATAGACAAGCGACTGTCAGTTGATTAAGGTTGCAGATTAGTTTTTCAAATTTCTTCTTACTCCCCATTTTGTGAATACTTGCTATCCATTGGCCAAAGGGAGGTCTGGGATGAGGGGTGAAGAGGAAATACATTAGGAGCTCAGAGCAGCTCTAGGGAACAGAAAAAGGGAAGTGTTGATGGGGCACCATGCTTCTCACCTGCATGGGCTGCCCCTCTGCCTCCCGAAGACGAGGCAAGACGGGAGTGGGGGGAATCCCCCAACGCCTAGATGTCCAGAGGGACGGTGGTGTGAGGTGTGTGTATGAATCACTTCTTTACCCAAAGAGCAACAGCAGGACACTTTCTGGCCTTAGGGCCTGACACCTCTCCGTGCCAGGATCCCATCTTCCCAGGCTCCAGCTGCTGTTTCTGTTTCCTGTCCTCTTGTTTCTACAGTTGCTCTCCTTGTCTAGTATTCGGCGCCCAGAGCTAGCTCTGGTCCCAGCTGCCCTGAGTGCGAGCTGGCTTGGGGTTGGGGCTGTCTGCTCTTTGCCTACGTTCTCCGATCCTCCCCCTTGCAGGATGCAACCAGTCAGCAGCAAAAGCGTTCCTCTGTCTTCCTGTGTCTCCATCCCTCTTCATCTCTCTTTCCTCTTTTTGCGTCCACCTCTCGCAGCGTCTAGCCTCTCCCGCTCCTTTGGCCCCTTCCAGAGCGTAAAGACTCTCCCCTCCCAGATCCTTCCCGCTGTCGCAACCCGGGCTCCCCGCCTCCGTGCGCCCCTCCATTGGTACAGACGCCCGGCCTGGAATCGCCCAATAAGAGCACCGGACTTTAGTGTGACAGCTCGGGAAACGGCCAATCACGCCGAGCCAGGGGGCGGGGGCAGATTGCTGAGGTTGAAGTTGGGTTGAATGCGAGGAGGGGGTGATGGGGGGGATACAAAAGAGAGAGGGGGAGGGAATAGGCGGGTGGGGGCGCAGAGATCAGTAAAGGGGACACGCAGTACCGAGTTCCGGGCAGAGGTGGGGGCGAGTGGCCACTGCACAGGGTGGTCTGGGGTAGGAGTGGGAGCGGCCACAATTTTAGGTGAGGAAGGGGACCGAAAGCTCTCCCTGGCCGCCAGTCCGCCCCCTCCAAGAACAGCGACTGCGCCTCTGCCCGGCTCTTTCCTCTGCGCCCCCGGCAGAGGATGCCGGCGGCGAGTCGAGCGGAACGGGGCGCCGAGCCTGGTGGCCCGGGGCGCAGTGGGCCGGGGGTGTGCTATGCGCTGCTGTAACCTGCGGCTGGAGCAGCGCGGGGGGGCGGGGGGAGGCAGCGCTAGGAGGGGATGCAGAGGAAGCTCCGGCGGCGGCGAGCCGGGGAGAGAGGAGGAGGAGAAACAGCGGCGGCGGTGGCTGGAAGGGTCGGAGTAGCAGGGCCGGAGGCGTGAATGGCGCTCTCCAAACATCCCCTAGCCCACAGCCCCCTTTCCCCTCGGAAATCGACCAGGGGCGCAACGTCTCTGCAGCGACCGGCCCTTCTCCTGGCGGGATGCTTTTGAATTTAGATCTTCTATTTCTTCATTCTGTGCTCCCCAAGAAGCCCGCTCTGAGCCGGGAATAACGTTGCTGGTGGTGAGCCGGATACCCTCCTTCCTGTTAGTCCTTCTCCGCCTCTCACCCAGGCCGGCGGCTATGAACTAGAAGCAGGCGGATTGAAGGATACCGAACCCGGAGCTAACCCTTCCTTCTGCTCAGCAGGCAGATTTGAAGGAGGTTTATTATTTTTTTTGAAGGGGGGCGGCTGGGAGAAAAGTGGGGAAGGGGCACCCAGCAGGGGCCGGGTCTTCTCCCTTACCCGCTCTCTATGGACACTGGGGCCGCTGTCTGAAGCCGGAGCCACGCTCTCGCACTTGACGCGTGAGGTAGGGGATGCGGTGGCGGGGCCCCCTGCTATTCAGGACCCTCCCCCCAGGTCCCCGGAATCATTGCTCCGCCCGCCGCCCCCTCCCCCGTCTTCTCCACCCCCCATCCCACCTCCCCACCCCTCTTAAGAAAATAATGCTGGCTGCCTTCTGTACCTCTCAGTCGTTCCCTGTTCGCTTTGAGAGAAGGGCTCGGGCTCCGTATCCCTACCCGGACTCCTAACGAGCCGCCTTGGTTGCTTAGCCTTGCGCCAGGCTTGGTTGAGCCTGTGCTCATTGTGGGATCTTGGAGCTTTCTGTCTAGGCACCGCTGGCACAGGAGAGGCGTCGCCTGCTGAGGACGCTTCTCCATTCGTCCCCACTCCTAATTCCAGCCCCCGCTGAAAACGGCCAAGCTGTCCCGAGGTCCCGCGACAGCCTGAGCAGTCCTCCGGGCACTGGTGTGACTTCGATTTCGGACACAGGACAGTCTTCACCCCAACGAAAGCGGGTTTCCCTCTACTTCTTGCCTTTTCGGCTTCTCTTGCCTGCCCCGGGTTCCCCGGAGACCCTGATCGCTCTCTCTCCAGGAGCCACCCTACACCGCTCAGGACGGGGGTGCCACGATGTCCGGCGGCTCAGGGACCTGGGCCGCCCCCGACGTGTGACCCAAGCTTGGTCCCCTTGCTTGGCCGTCCACCCTCCCCTTGGCGCCCCCCAGCCTGCCCCCCAGGGGAGGAGGAAGAAGCGGACGGCGAGGGGGGCATGTCCCGCTCCAAAAGCGTAAGCCCGCCGGGCTACGCGGCCCAGACGGCGGCTGCCCCCAGGGGAGGCGGGGAGCACCGCTCAGCTTGGGGAGAAGCGGAGTCTCGAGCCAATGGGTACCCCTGCCCTCCCGGGGGCCTGACCCGTGGCTCTTCTAAGAAGACTGGGGTGGCCGTGACCCCCCAGCAGCACCGCCTGGTGAATCGCTGGCGCAATGATGAAGACTATGAACCCCCGCTGGACAGTCAGGATCCCCTCGGGGGCGGTTTCGGCTTCAGCTTTCGCTCCAAGTCAGCCTGGCAGGAGCAAGGAGAAGACTGCTGTCGGGGCAGCCGTCGCCACCGGCGTGGGGCGGCTGGAGGGGGCAGCACCCGGGCCCCCCCAGCGGGCGGAGGAGGCGCTGGTGGCAGCGGTGGCGGGTCAGCCCCGTCCAGGCCAGGGGAACGGAGCACCGCGACCGTACAGGGGGGCGGGGCGGAGGTACGCCCTCGTTCTGTGGAGCTGGGTCTGGATGAGCGGCGAAACAAGGGCAAAGCTGTGGAGGAGCTGGAATCCGGAGCCCGAGCTGGCGGAGAGGAGGAGGCTGAGGACGCCGGCAGCTCGACGGGCTCCGGGTCCGGAGCCGTGCTCTCTCTGGGCGCCTGCTGCCTGGCGCTCCTGCAAATCTTTCGCTCCAAGAAGTTCCCGTCGGACAAGCTCGAGAGGCTTTACCAGCGCTATTTCTTCCGCTTGAACCAGAGCAGCCTCACCATGCTGATGGCAGTGCTGGTGCTCGTGTGCCTAGTCATGCTGGCCTTCCACGCTGCCCGCGGCCACTATCAGCCTCCTTACCTGGCGGTGCTCTCCGCCGCTGTTGCCGTGGTCCTTGTCCTGGCCGTGTTCTGCAACAGGGCCAGCTTCCACCAGGACCACATGGGACTGGCCTGTTACGCCCTCATTGCTGTGGTGCTGGCCGTCGAAGTGGTGGCCCTGCTGCTGCCTCAGCCCCGCAGTGCCTCGGAGGGCATTTGGTGGACTGTGTTCTTCATTTACACTATTTACACTCTGCTGCCTGTCCGCATGAGGGCTGCCGTGCTTAGCGGTGTGCTGCTCTCTGCCATACACCTTGCCATCTCCCTGCAGGCCAACTCTGAGGACCAGTTCTTACTGAAGCAGGTAAGGGGAATCTGATGACAGGCGTTAGATTGATGTGAAATTACCGCCTCAGTGGGTCGCAAAAAAAAAAAAAAATCCCTTTCACTTCCCTCTCTCCCCATTCTATAACTTAACTTTTTCAGAGGAGTGTGCATGGGAGTAGAAAATCCTATAAAGAAGTCTTTTTATCTTCCCTCCTCCCAATGCATAAATGCCTTTCTTATGAATGGGGTTCCTGCACCCCATAGCAACTGCACTTCAAAGACAAATTTTCCATTTCCCAAATTTGCAGAAATTACACTCTTTCTCCAACAATACTCACCCCCTCCCCCCAAAATAGGGGAGGGGTGACTTTGGACTATGTTGGGAACAAAGTTCGAGGTGGGCTGGGTTGATGGCTGATATCTTGGAGAGAATCCCAAGAATGGGAGTGTGGAGAGTTGAGCCTTCTCTTGAGCTCTTTGTGGTGTTGTGAAGCTGATACAGCTAGCTATATGTAATTTACAGATAGAACTTAAACAAAAACCCATTGCATTTTATTGAGTTGGATAGTTACTGGGGAGATGGGTTGATGTCCCTCTTGGTTTTCTGTGCCTTCTGTTCCTGACTTCCTGCTTATTTCAGAACTACTTCACCTGTAACCTCGGTGTTAGAGCTAGAGGAAGATTTTGATTTATAGCCTGACAGGAGAATTGTAGTGTTGAATGAGATAGATCCAGTGTCCTATTTTTCCAAACAGTCACCAAAGGATGTTCAGATTGCCTTTATGACCTCCGCCTCAAAGGATTAGACTTGTCAAGAGGTATACAGAGCATTCTTTTCTTCCGTTAGTAATCCTGTTGTAAGTCTATCATCCATGAATTTATTTACTCTCTTACTGAACCTGTATAACCTCTTGGCCAAAATGTGGGGGACACTCTTCAGAAAGTGGAAAGCCTGAGTGACTGTGTACCCCATTCTGTATCTTCCTATCCGATGTCCTCTGCTGTCTCATTTCCACAGCTATTACCTACCTCTAGCTTCTTCAGTCATTCTCTGGGTTTCTTGCCCTATACCTTCAAACAAAACATGGTCCTCATATTAAAAACATCCTTTTCAGCTGCCTCTTCTAGTTATTACCCAGCTTCTCTCCTTCCTTTTTTTTCCAAGTTATAGTTTTCATCTGCTGCTTCCATGTCCTCTGTTCTCATTTCCTTTTGTAAAATTCAATTTTATATGAATGTTTATTGAACACCTATTTACTTACCTGCTGGACATAGTTCTAAGTGCTGGAGATGCAAGGACAAAAAAGTTTCTGCCTTTAGGGAATGTGTATTCTTTGGGGGGGGGGAGGAATAATGGGCTAAGAGAAATAAATGCAAACTATATTACAAAAGAGTCGCAAAGTACTTTATGCTCCCCTTTCTTTTGAAACTCCTTTGTTCAATGTAACCAGTAACCTCCCTCTCTGGTTAGTCCATGGCTTTTACTTAATATTTATCTTCCTAGATCTCTTTGTAGTATTTGATAGTGTTGCTTACCTACTCTAAGAGACTTCTTTTGACTTCAGTGACACTCTACTCCCTTGGTTTTTCTCCTTTCCAGTGGAAAGATCTCTGATCAGTGAGTCAGGAAACTTGAGTTTTAAGCTCATTTCTGACGCCAACTAGCTGTGTGACCTTTGGCAAGTCACTTAACTGATCTGGGGACTCAGGGGACTGAGAAGCTTGATAAAGGTCCTTTTTAAACTCTAACTTCTGTGGTCTGTGTTACCTTCAACAGCTCCATATACCTTAGTCCACATGTATCCCTCCCTTCTTTGAACTCTTCTTGCACTTAAAATCAGTGCCACAGAGTTGAAGCACTTAATTCTTCTCCAATATTTTCTCCCATACTAGATCGTAAGCTCCTTGGAGGCAGGTACCATGTCTTGTATTTCTTTTATTGTACCAGATCAGTACAAGGCCTGGTACATAGCAGATGCTCAAAAACTCATGTTGAATTGTTTGATTTTTGGCTTCAGGATCAGTAAGTGGAGTAAGATGAACTTTGGGTGGTTTTAGTTGAAGTTACATGGAAATATTTCTAGCCTAATGCCTGGTAAAAGAATGTTAAATGGTCAACTGTTGCTTAGGGTGAATAAGGCTACCAAGTGATTTCTGCTCCCCCCCCCCACCTCATAATTATTACTGTCACTTTTAATGACCAGCTCTTCTAACCTTAGGGCTCTACTTTGTTAAAATGCAGTGGGTGTTGATACCACTTTTAAGATCATTTGAGTGCTTTAGGTGGGCATGAGCCTTCAGAGAAGGGAAATGATGTTGAGAAGTCTGGGTGGGTACAGCTCAAATAGGAGATTAGCTGGGATTTTCCAGTGACATTCAACTTGATGTGGGTCTCTGATCCTAGCCATGAAATTCATGCCTCAGGGGAATGACCAGGAAGCCATCTGTCAGGGCTTGAAGTGCCACAACCTCATCTTGCCTTTCAGATGCCAGGATAGCAGCTGAGAGGTTTCTGTGCCCTCCTGCATATCCCCATTCCTATTTCTCCTCTCCTCCTCCCCTTCCCTCTGCTATCTCCACCCCCCCCCCAAAGAAGCATCCCTTTTGGCCTGCCTTGTTCTACAGGCCTCTAGAGCTTTCAGGTTTCTGTGGATTTGCATGCCATTTTTGATAATCCACTCAGTTGGAGGGTAGCTAGACTGTGAGTAGTCTAGAACAGCAAGTAATCCAAAAACCCTTCCCATTTTGCTTCTGAAAGAATTGTACAGTTTTAAAATTAGCATCATATTTATCTTCCTGATTACATCAGGGTCAGTGTGATCTAGAAATTATTTTGCATTTCTTGGACATGCACTGACTGATAGTAGTGGCAAAGGCTGTCAGTTTTGGATATTATGTTTGCCACAGGTTGTGGCTGGCTGTGGATAAGTAAGTGCTGACTTCCATTAGAAGCTTGACTGTCCATCTTATCGAAGAACTAGTCACAAAGGAAATAGGGCTGGTGGCAGGTGATTCCTAACATCTTATCTCTTGGATGGTGCCCTGCACATAGTAGGCCCTCCATAAAAATTAACTGTTTGATTGAATGGATGAATGAATTGAGAATGGAGTTGGTATTTTTCTATACTGTATACTTTCTTCTTCTCACCTGCTATCCGATATAAGTGAAGTCTCTGCTTCCTATGGCCCATTTTTTGCAATGATTATCTCTCTGCCTGCCTGTTTAATCTCTGTCCACCATCTCCAGCCCCTTTTAAAAACATTTGAGGCTATTATCCTTTGCTCTACTTGGAAGGAGAGATTTGATTTCTTAATCAGTGCTTATGATGGTGTTTATTTGGGGGAGGACTTCCTAAGTGGTAGGAGAGGGAGGGTACAGAGCTGGTCAATTCCGCTTTCCAGGTGTGGGGGATATTTGCATTTGTCTTTCCCTGGCCTCTTTTTATTTCCTTCCTCTTCCTTTTGGTATCTGTCACTCCCTTCCCCCCTGTTTTCCCTCCCCCCTCCTTTTTGTAGATTCTCTCTCTTCCTCTGTTTTCATTCTTGTTTACTCCTCTTTCTTGCTTTCTCCACACACCCTTTTTCATCTCTTGCTTCTGTCCTCCTGTTGTCCACCTGCTACTTTGTCTCTCTCACTTTCTCACTTTATGCTTTTCTCTTTTTCCCCCATTTCTGCCTCTTAGTCTCTCCTTCTGCATGTGAGTGTTTTCTCTGCTACTGTCTCCTCTCTGGGTACAGTAGGAATATCGTAAGGGTTTTTTTTTCCTTCTTTGCCTGTCAGAAGTCCCTCTGCTACACCCATACCATAAATAACACTCAAGCATCTGCCAAACACATTCCTCACTTGTGTTAATAGGCAGCAGTGATGCTGGAGCCTGTTGCCATGGTAACCTCATTTTTGTTTGACTGTATCCCACTCTGCTGCATAAAGCCTTTGCACGCACACAAACAAACACACACGTCTAGTATACATGTTTGTCTGTTAAAGATCATTTGGGGGAAAAATCTCTTGGCCAGTGTCAGGGTGGTGATAGAGGTTAGAATCTCTGAACACTATTCCTTTACGGGTGGGACCTGGGTCTTGTTGTCCAACGACAGAGTTGCCAAGTAGCCATCCTTTCCCCAATGGACATAAAAGCTCTTTAGAAATGTAAAGTATATTTTAATTACTTGACATAATGAAATTCTTTTTGACATTTTTGAAAAAGAGACAGAGACCCCAAATGGGTCCTGGAGGCTCCCCCATTTCTTCATTTTTCTTTTCCAGAGAGGTGGGATTGGAAGGATCTTTTAAAAGACTTTGTTTGACATTTGCTCTGGTCTAACCAATTACCTCCCCTCTACTCTCCCCTTTACCTTACATTCCTTCCAAATCCTCCTAGTGAACTATGTGGTTTTCAGAATGGTTTCTTCCTTTCTGTTGATTTGAACTCCTATCTGCCAATAATTGTTTCTGAGACTGGAGAAGGGCACAGGGCCTGTGTGGGTGACTTTTCTGTGGGCCTGTGATTCTGTTTGTAGAGGAGAATATGGGGATGGATGGGTGGGAATTGCAGACCAGAAATTAGCTGAGATGGGGCCTATAAGTCTGGGAACCGGGGAGAGGTGAAGATCAGCAAGGCTTTGTGTTGACTTTGAAATAGGTTCAGTGTGGCTCTCCCCTTTATTCATTGCTGGTGACGAAAGACTGAAGCTTCTTTCCCTTGCTGGTTCTGACACTTTGATCTCAGTATTGACCTTTGGCTATCATGGGGTGGGGAGGTAGGAGGAAAGAGACAAGGAGAGGATACTTTCTGGGAGCATGCTGTTCTTTGTAGACCTCGTTGGGGGTAGAGTTAAAGGACCCTGGCAACTTGCTGCCCTCAAGGTGTTCCATCCTTTAGAAAATTCTCCTACCTTCTCATTGGTATTAACTAAAAGAAAATGGCAGATCACAACTCCAGTTAAATTGCTTCTCTTCTCCCACATTTTCATCTACTTTTGGCTGCTTCTTGTCGAGATGCTAAGAGGTAGTTTCAATAAGAAGGATGCAGAGAGGGCGGCTAGGTGGTGCAGTGAATAGAGCACCAGCCCTGGAGTCAGGAGGATGTGAGTTAAAATCTGGCCCCAGACATTTAACACACACCCTAGCCGTGTGACCTTGGGCCAGTCACTTAACCCTAACTGCCCTCCAAAAAGGAAAAAAAAGAAGGATGCAGGGTGTCTCTCTTTGGATTAGTTACCCTCTTGGACCCTCCCTTGCAGGAAAGGCAATAAAGGAAGAGGACCTGGCTTCTTATTGCAGAGCTCATCATCTACCACTTACCCTTGGAGTAGCTCTCTTTCATGTCTGGCTAGAAAGAGGGAGTTAGAATGTGTGGGGAGAAGGCATTGGGAGGTTAGAATTGACATAGGCATAGAAATGAGGAAGGGGCTGCCTGTTTGCTGATTGGCAAGGCTCCTTCTTGTTCAGTTCTGGTGATCTGGAGTAAGTATTGGAGGAATTTGGTGAAAACTTCCATCTGCTAGACCATAGGAATAGTTTCTAGTTCTGTGAACAAATTTTAATAATCCAACTTAATTAAAGAGCATTGGCAATCAATCAACAGCCATTTTAGAATGCCCTACTATGTGCCAGATACTGGGTATACAGATATTAAAGTGAGATAGCCCCTATTTGGTGGGGTGGGGGTGGGGGGTCTGTGGCCAGGGATACAACATATAAATACTGAGTGGTTTCATCAGGGGTGGGGGGTTTTAATAATTAGGGTAAAAAAGAAGGGGTCCATGATGGAGAAGGCACTTAAGCAGAACTAGAAAGGGGGCTAGGGGCTCTTCAAATGTGAGGGTCAAAAGGCATGGTTTATATATTTAGATATAGATATACTCATATATATGTATATTTATATGTATGTATGTATAAATATGTATACATGTATGTAGGTATGTAGGTATGTATCTAGCTATCTTCCTTCACCCAAAGCACAAGCCTATATATACTATATATACTATAGTAGCATTATATGTTATTGAATCTTATAATCAGAACTCATACCTACAAATCTGACAATAAGGGTTTTTTAAATCAGGGATAAGAACTGGACATGTAATTTCTTTGATGTAGGGAATTTTGGGTTGAGGAAAATCATTCAGCAGGGGAGGTCAGCTTCTTTTCTGCAACTTATAGTCTGAGACAACTACCTAGAGCACCAAGGGGTTTAAGTGACTTGCCCAGGGTCACACAGCTAGTATGTATAAAAATGTAGCATTCGAACCCAGATTTTCCTGGCTTCAGGGCTGGCTTTCTACTCCATGCTAACTCTCTTTTAAATTGAAAAAAAATTAACCAGTTTAAACACTTCAAATAGAGCTTTCTTCTGCAAATGAGCCTTAACAATTCATTTAATGAGAGAGGTAAATTGCTTGCCAAAAAGAGAGGTGAAATGCCATATCATTTTGGCTATATTGCCAAGGGAAAATGCAATACTTAGTGTTATGCTATATTTTTTTTGAAAGGCATATATATAGATATATTTTTATATTTATTTGTATTTTGTATTTATTTGCCTTCTATATTTTATTTGTAAATAAGAATGGTTCTGCCACTTTGTTGTACCAACCTCCCTACTGTGCGACTTGGGCCTCCTTGATTGATTGCAGGGTATTTTGGTCACTTCATTATATAGGTAGCCTACTGTAGTGTAAATAGACACTATTCATTCCCTAAACCAAATGCCATGCCCAGGAATACTCTTTGAGTAGGGCTGCACTAAGTTATTCATTGGCATGTACTCTTCCTCTACTTACCACTTTGAAGAAGCACAACGCTGAGAGGGGATAGCCAATAGTTACAGAACTAAAATCCCAAATGATCTTGGGCAGTGGAACCCTTGGCCAACAAAGGCCAACAAATGGAAATATTGTAGCGACAAAGGCTAAACCCTGCATTTGGGTTTTTAAAAATTAAACACATAAATATCGGATAGTAAGATATGATTTTTCTTATGAAAAAGATAAGACTTAAAAGTGATGTTTGGCCCACAAGTTTGCTATGAATCAGCAGTATGTTGTGGCTCCTATAAAGCTCACACATCAATAAAAGACTCGAGATCATGGGTAGCATAGTGGATAGAGTGCAGGATTCAGATCCCATGTCTCACATTGATTATTTGAATGCCCATGGGCAAATCACCCATTCTCTGAACCTCATTTCCTCATTTGTAAAACGGGGATAATATAGTTCCCATGAGTCCAATTGTCATCTCCATGTAGATGACGACCAGACCTATAAATCTCTATATATTGATATATCTAGATATTTCCCTTTCTGGCTCTGTTTCTGATTTTCTCTGGACTTCAAAACCATGTTCCCAGACTGAGTACCTTTATTTTTATCCCTGTGCAGCCTTTTCCTCCCTTTCTTCTTCTTTGCCTTCTTTTCTCTCTTCTCTTCTCCCCTTTCTTCATTCGTTCGTTCCTCCCTCCCTCTCTTTCTCCCTTCCATCTTCCCTCCCTTTCTTCCTCTGAGTGGGGGGCTGGTTTATGCCCTGGTAGCACATTAACAAGTCCTCATCTGTGCTTACTACTGGCAGGAGAAAGTACTTGGTTAGGCACCAACTCCTCCTCTTACATAACTAACCCGAGATTGTCTCCTAATTTCCAGTGCTCCATCACCAACTGCCTTTTGAATGCTTTGAAATGGAGTCCTGTAGCCATCTCAAACTAAACGTGTCCAAAGCAGAACTCATTGAGTTCTTTACCCCCCCAAACACATCCTCTTTCTGATTTTTCCTAGGTCTGTCAAACCCATCATTTCACTTCCAGTCACTGGAATAATAATATCATTATTTAATAATATATAATAATAATAAATCATAAAAATATCATATATAAATAATATAATAGATATATAATAATAATAATAAATAAGTTTATAACTCTTAAGTTATCCTCACCTTCTCACTCTCACTCCCTCACTCCACATATCCAACCACTGGCGAATCTTGTTCCTAGCTCTACATCTGTCATGTCAGTTACTGTCTTTCCACTCACGTACCCAGCCCTTGAGCTTAGGGTGAGGCCCTGGACTATTGGAATCCCTTCCTAGCTGGTTTCCCTTCCTCCAGCCTCACCTTCTCAGCACAGGCCTCACCATAACACTCCTCTCTGTTCAATATATTTCAATGATTCCCTTTCACTTCTAGGATAACATTCTTCTGTCTTTTAAAGTCCTTTACCACCTTGTTAGGACTTCACTTTTCAGGCTTCCGTGGCTCTGCCAAACTGCCTTTTGGCTGTTGCTCACACACAATGTTCCTCATGCCCTCTCTCTGTCTCTGCACCCGCTGACCCTGCCCATGCCCGGAATCCACATTTTCCTCACCTTTGCCCTTTCCAGTCGCTGGTTCCATCCAAATGCTGCCTCCTCCACGAAGCCTTCTCTGATCCACGGTACTGCTAACACCTTCCCTTTCTAATTCCCTTGTGATTATTTGGTACATATTTTGTGTTTGTATAAATATACACATTGTGCTTCTCCAGATTAACTGTAATCTCCTTAGAGCAGTTGCTGTGTCACTTCTGTCCTTGAATCCCTAAGGTCTAGCACAATGCCTAAAACCTAAAGAGAATAAACATTTATTAAGCATTTCCTATAAGCCAGATACTGTACTAAATACATCTATTAAGTACTTACTATGTGCCAGGCACTGTACTAAACACATTTATTAAGCACTTACTATGTGCCAAGCATGACACTAAACATTTATTAAGTACCTACTATATGCCAGATATAGGTAGTTAGATGGTGAAGTGGATAGAGCACTGAGCAAGTCACTTAACCTTGTTAACCTGAGTTTCTTCATCTGTCAAATGAGCTGGAGAAGGAAATGACAACCTCCTCTAGTATCTTTGTGAAGAAAACTCCAAATGGGGTCACAGAGAGCTAGACATGACTGAAAATGGCTGAACAAGAGAGCAGTAATACATAGTCATAGTAAGTTCACTGAGGGGAATTTTGGTTTTATTGGTGGCGGGATTTCTCCGTAAGAAAGTCCCCTCTACCAACGCCTATTTCTAACAGTTCTGCAGCTCATAGTCTTAGAGAATTTTCTGAATCATAAAAGGTTATATAACTTGCCTAGGCTCACATGGCCAGAATATGTCAGAAGTAGGGGCTGAAACCAGGCTTCTGTGATTTCACTCTTTATTTGACAAGTTCATTAGCATTATAAAATAGAGCTACAATGTATAAAACATCTAAGGTGGTAAAATATTGTTTCAGTGAGGTACCCCTCCCATTTGGGCATGATTTTCTCTTTCAGACAGAATTCCACAATGCTTCTGTCTAGTGACCGTGTAATTATCCATCTACTGATAATCCTTTGGAACAGCCCCTCTCACCCCCACCCCCTTGCCTTGCCTCAGCCCAGGAGAGATTTTGCTCCTAAAATGACCATCATGCCAAGAGGTAGATTCAATCCTCCACATACCTGGACAGCTTGGGATGGGTGGAAGGGATGGGGCCTTCCGCCTGTTAAGAGATAAAAGTCATAACTGTCCTTCAGAGAGCAAGCATGGAATGAATGTTGCTGAATGACAGTAATAAAAGGTAAGATAGATCAGCATAGTAAGTTCGGAAAAGAGAGTGAGTCTGGCAGCAGTTAAGTGATGCTCACAGAAACGCACCTCCCTGGGGCTGGACATGTGCGGAGAATGTCTACTAGCAAACACCCAGAGGTATTTCCAGGCCATTGTGGAAGGACACAGGCCTGGAGTTTGGAGATTCTGCCTCCACACCTGGTGTGGCTGCTAACTGGCTGTGATTGATCTTGACTAGACACTGCACTTTGTATCTCTAGACCCATTGCCCTCATCTGTCAAGTGATGGGGTTGGACTCCCAGGTCCCTAAGGCCCTAAAGGGGCTCTGAGGATTGGATGGCCCTAGCGAGCATTTTTATGACACATTAAGACATCAGGGTAAGTGAGTGGGGAGAAAGTAATGCTTGCTTTCTACTTTAAGCAGATACTGACTATCCCCTGCTGCTCTCTCTCCCCCTTTCCCTTCCATCCTGGCAACATCTCTCTTTTTCCTCCCAGGGGATGGTGAAGGTTGGGGGTGGGGTGAAGACGGGGTGCCAAAAGTACTGAAGATCAGGGGTCTGTCTCTTAGGTGGTAGAGCTAGTTCAGGGGCTGGGGTGGGAGGGAAGGAGGTGATGGAGGAAGGGGGACATAAAACAAACTGTAGGGTGAGACCAGGACTGGGAAAATGAGGCAGGAGGGAAGGAAAGGAGAGGATCTGGGAGCAGGGCATCCTTTGGAGAGTGGGGCAGGGATGTTGTCTCAGAACAATGGGATATAGTCAGAAGAAAAAAAGGAAGGGAAAAAGAAAAACAAACAAATGGAGACAGTGGTGGCTTTATTCTTTAAGGCCCATCTCATGTGTCAAAGAGTGAAATTATAATGATCCCATGCCCTCCCCCCAGTCCCTGGGATTTAACAAGCCTCAGCTAGAGAGGAGGGGCTGAGGAGTTATTGCTTCTGACCTTGAGACTTCCACCTCTCACTTTAATGGATTCCTTTTCACCTAACCTTGGTAATACTTCCTAAAGCCTAATTTAAAAAATGTTTTATTTTTTACTTCCTAAGTATTGAATTTCTGTCTCTCTCTCTCACTACTCCCCCCAGAAGTGGGAGAATGAATTATTTCACACTCTACCAATATGGAGCTCAAGTTCTGTTTCCTCCATGAAACATTCTAATACCCCTCCTCCATCTTCTCAAAACTCATATACCACTAGGTTTTGCCTCTCACTTCCGTGTGATTAGGTATACTATGTATTATAGCTGTCCATTTCTGTATCTACCTTTCACTAGACTGTAAGGTGCCTGAGGGCAAGATTTTGCCTAACGGGCTATTTTTCCCAGCACTTAGCACAAAACTCTTCACCAGTTCTTCTTCTTCTTTTTTATTTAAACAAATGCTTTATTAACTTCTGTTTTACATCATTCATTTCCGCCAGATTTTGAGTTACAATCATTCCCCCTCCCCGTTTTTCCCCTACCCACCCTCCCAGAATAGCAGTCCCGCAAGATATCGCTTCCTCCAATCTGCTCTCTCCCATATCTTCTCCCATACCCCCTTCGACTTTTCCATTAGAGGAAGGTGAATCTTTGTGACCCAATGCCTGCACATCTTATCTCCCAATTACAAGCAAAAGAGTATTAATAATAGTATTTATATATATTTGAAACATTTCATCTTAAGACCTTGAATTTCAGATCCATTTCCTTCCTCCCTTGTCACCCATTCCCTCTGGGAGATAAGTAATTCAGTATATGTTGTACATGTCTAGCTATGCAAAACATTATCATAGTAGATATATTGTACAAGGCTACTTATAATTCCCTCCCACTCATCCCACCCCCAACCTGGTCCATTCCCTACATGATCCTGTCCCTCTTCTATAGTGGGTACTTCCAACCTCCCCTCCCCCCAAGGATGCCCTCCCATCCATCATCCCTCCTCTCATCCCCCTTCCCCCTATTCTGCTGCAGGTTGAGATATCCCATTTAGTATGTATGTCATTCTCTCCCTGAACCAAATTCAATGAGAATGTGGTTTTGCCTTTTTGCCTTCCTATTCTCCCCCTCCCTTGCAACCACTTCCCCTTGCTTCTTCTACATGAGATAGTTTACCCAACCCTGTCTCTCCCCATCTCCTCTTGCCACTTTCCTCTCTCACCTCATAATTTCATCCCTTGAGTATTCTCCCTTCCCAACAAATTCAACCTATGCCCTCTATCCATAAATAACTGTAACCATATACACACACATTCACATATGTATTCATATGACCATACACCCTTCTTCCATCATTTTCATAGTGAGAAAGATTTCATCAGTCATAGTTATTGTTTTTCCATATAGGAATGTAAATAGTTCAACTTTGATAAGTTCCTTTTGATTTCTTTTCCCTGATTACCTTCTCAGGCATCTCTTCCTTCTTGTGTCTGGATGTCAAATTTTCTATTCAATTCTGGTTTTTTCCTCAAGAATGCTTGAAAGTCCTCTATTCCACTGAATGACCATATTTTCCCCTGAAACAAAATACTCAGTTTTGCTGGGTAGGTGACCCTTGGGTTCATTCCCAGTTCTTTTGCCCTCTGGAATATCATATTCCATGCCCTTCGATCCCTCAGTGTAGAAGCTGCCAGGTCCTGGGCTATTCTGATTGTGTTTCCACAATATTGAAATTGTTTCTTCCTGGCTGTTTGTAGTATTTTCTCCTTGATCTGGGGATTCTGGAACCTGGCTATAATATTCCTGGGAGTTTTCTTTTTGGGATCTTTTTCAGGAGGTGATCTGTGGATTCTTTCAACCTCTATTTTGCCCTCTGGATCTAAAACATCAGGGCAATTTTCCTTGAGAATTTCTTGAAGGGTGATTTCTAGGTTCTTTCTTTGATCATGGCTTTCAGGTAGTCCAATAATTTTTAAATTGTCTCTCCTGGATCTATTTTCCAGGTCAGTGGTTTTTCCCATGAGATATTTCACATTGCCTTCTAATCTTTCATTTGTTTGGATCTGCTTAACAGCATCTTGATTTCTCATAAAGTCATTAGCTTCCATTTGCTCCAGTCTAACTCTGAAGGAATGAATCTCCTCAGTGAACTTTTGAGATTCTTTTTCCATCTGGCAAATTCGACTTTTTAAGGCATTCTTCTCCTCATTGCCCTTTTGGGCCTCCTTTGCCATTTGAGTTAGTCTATTTTTTAAGGTGTTGTTTTCCTCAGTCAGGCTGTTGACCCTCATTTCATACTTTTCCTGCATCCTTCTCATTTCCCTTTCCAATTTTTCCTCCACTTCTCTTATTTGATTTTTAAAGTCCTTCTTAAGGTCCTCTATGGCCTGCAACCCGCTCATGGTTTCCCCTGGGGCTTTTGGAGCAGGACTTCTGACCTCACAGTCCTCTTCCCCTATGCTTCGACCCTCTTTGCCCCCAAAGTAGGAGTCTAGGGTTGCATTTTTCTGTTTAATTTGTTTCCTTTGCCTTGGCATGTTGACACTTAATTACTTGACTTTTGGGCTTGTTTCCACAGTATGTCTTTGCCGCCATATAGGGGAATTTTCATCCCAAACGTGTGGGGGTGCAACTTCCATTTCTGGCAAGCTGGAAACCCACCCACGACCTCCACCCAGATCACAATCCAGATCCAGGGAGGTTAAAGCAAGAGCGATTACCCCCCAAGACTGATCACTGGATCTCCCTACAGTTGGCAGGCCAGGAGCTGGAGCTGCCTCTGAAAACTACAAAATGGCATGTCTCCTCAACAGCTTCTAGCCCCCAGGGGAGGAAGCCGACGTGTTCCCCAAATACTGGTCCCAAAGTCCATAGGGCACTAACCTCTCACTTTGTCCTAGGCATGTCTATGTTGATAATTCTGGAATCACCACAGCTGCTGGTGTTCTGGGGTCCCTCCAGCCGGCTGCTGGCCCTGCCACCCTGGGGCTAAAACCGTGACTCAGGCAGACCTGTGCTTGGCTCCCCGAGCTCTGTGCTGCCGGCTCCCAGACTGCTGCGCTGGTCCTTCCTGCAGGGCTGCTGGGCTGTCCTCAGCGGGAGGTTAGCTTCTCTGTGTCAGTCTGTGGGTGCTGGGGCTCCAGAAGTTGTTCAGAGTCCCCTTTTACATAGTTTGGAGGTAATCTGGGGGCAGAGTGGCTTGGACGTGCTGTTTCTACTCCGCCATCTTCTCACCAGTTCTTCTTAATAAATGTTCATTGAATTGAATTAATCCTAAACACCTTCTCTCTCAAGGTCAAGTTCCTCGGAAGGGAATAGGTCTTGTGGGACTTGAGTCAGAGTTGATAATTCAGGGCAATCTGATTTTTACCTCCAGACTGCACTGAAGGTTGTCTAACCAGGCCTCCTGGAAATGAAGTGGAGGAAGCTACCTTGGGAACACGTTTTGTTGTATTGTGACCCTAAAACTCAGATACTGCTTCCTGTGCCTTTCTGTTATGATTTAAGCCAGTTCCCTCTGGGAAATAGAATCAGCGGCTTGACACTGCCCATAACATATCTCTTTATAGATATGAATCATCCTTTCAACATTCTTCTTAATCCCAGTTTCCTTAGCCCATTCCATTGGACAGTGCTCCAGGCTTGTTTCCCCCTCTTCCCAGCCCCCAACTCTGGCTCTTATCTCCAGGGAATAGAATTGCAGTGGCTCTCCATTGTGGCATTCTCTATCTCCTTGTCCCTTGCACTGGGCTAGAATGCCTTTAGCTCATTGATTCTCAAGAACATTCGTTTTTCCCTTCCCCATGTTTAAAGTCACATTTCATATTTGTCTTCCTATCTCCTACTCTCTCTGCCCTCCACCCCCCATGCAGGCTCATACCATTCATGTTGCTACAGTCACCTTCTACCAACATCAACAACTTGTTTGGAGTTCTATAGCTCTCTTGGGGACATGGCAAGTTTGAGAATTCTTGGTTGGTTTATGTTGTTATTGAGGGAAGTCGAGTTAAGCTCGTAGAATCATAGATTTAGAACTGGAGGGGAAATGAGAGGCCAGCTAGTCCAACGTCTCCATTTTACAGATGAGGAACCAGAGAGGTTAAATTGTTTTTCCATCATCACACAAATAGCAAAGAGGATAGCTGGGATTTGAACCTAGGTCCACAGACTCCAAATGTGCTACTCTTAAATACAGTGTGCCCGGCTGCTTTCTCTCAAGTGTCAAGCCATATAAGAAGACAGTTTTGAGCTAGAAGGGTCTTTTAGAGATCACTGAGACCAACACTGCCTTATTTATATATGAAAAAATATGAAGAAAAAAATGAAGAAACTTGCCCATGGTCACACAGGTAGTGAACAGGAAAGCTAGGATTAAAATCTAGGATTTCTGGCTTTAAATACAGTACTTTTTCTGTATAGGTTAGAGTTTGAAACCAAGACTAGGATTTCAAGAGAAGACTGGACAAGTACTAGGCCATGGGGAATTGTTGGGAATTGCCTTTGTAGAGAGGGGAAGGGGTATAATCCAAGCCTGTGTTGGGAAAGAACTTGGGAAATTTTCTTCTTTCATCATGGGTTGGCATCGAATTGGTACAGAAACCTGGGTATACTTTATTCTTGTTTTTTGACAGTTGTTAAAAAAGTGTCAAAAGTGTCACGAACTGCTAGGGCTGAGAGTTTATTTCTGGTAGGCTGCCTCCAGATTGGGCCTACCTTAATCTATTCCAGGCAGATACAGTTATTAAACACCTCTAGAAAAAGCACCCAGTAGGTGATAAGTGCCTGTTGAATTGAATTTGACACCCCACAGGTTCCAGTGGTCATCTATTCCCATATTTCAGACCCCATGTTATTTGAAAGTTCTATATAAATATGTTGTTTTTGTCCAATTTTTTCTGACTCTTCGTGATTGCATTTGGGATTTTCTTGGCAAAGGTACTAAAGTGATTTGCCATTTCCTTCTCCAGCTCATTTTATAGATGAGAAACTGAGGCAAACAGGGTTAGGTGACTCACCCAAGGTCACACAGATAGTAAGTGTCTAAGACCAGATTTGAACTCAGGAAGATTAGCCTTCCTGTCTAATGGAGTCTGATGCCTCCGTCCACTGCATCAACCAGCTAACCTGGGAGAAAAAATATGAAGCATTTTTTAAAAAATTCCTTTTTGTAAACCAAATTCTTTGGAAGCCAAGTCTCTTCTCTTGGCTCTTTTAGTTCTTTTAATGTTTAATGTTAGTGATATACTATGGGGAAAGGATAATGACTGAATTATAGTGACAAGTGCACTAGATTTAGAGTCAGGGTAACTCAGTTATAATTTTCCCTCTTTGGAACTCATTTACAAAATGAAGGAATTAAACTAAGATCCTTCCCAGCTTTGAATTCTTATGATTCTATAATAGCCCTCATTTATCTGTCATAGCCATATACTTACTGGGAAACAACACTGAGTTTAGAGTAAGAGAAGCAGTGTTCAAATGTGAAGGTAGGCAGCCAGAAATAAAAGAACTTTTTCAGCTCTGACAGTTCATGAGCTCTTGACACTTGCTAAAATTCAACAAACAGCAACAACATACACCCAAGTTTCTACAGATGAAGAAAAGGGAAAATGTCAGGCTTTTGCATTTCATGAGCAAATCACTTTGTATCTTTTGGTCTCAGTTTCTTCATATATAAAATGAGGGGGTTGGATTAGACTAAGGATCCACTAAACCATATCTATGGATCTTTTTGGTTCACATATTGCCTTAGAAGACCACATATTAACATTATCCTATTGCATTTTTACTTCTTTTGTTAAAAATTTCCCAATTGCATTTTTATCTAGTTTAGGTCTGCCACTGGCTAGTTTGATACCTCTGATTATATGGCCTCTAAGGTACCTTCTCAGTCTAAATCTGTAGTGCTATGTTCATAATCTCATTAGGTATAAATTCTCATTTTATTGAGAAGGAAATGAAATTTCATAGAGTTTAAGTGACTTTTCTAAGGTCACACAGTTACTAAGTCCTAATTGCAGGATTCAGACCTCAGTCTTATGATTCTAAATCCATTATCCTGACTGATGAATTGGCTGCCTTCTCTCCCATCTCTTAATGTAAATTGTACCTCCCTCCTCTCTGCCCTCAAACTGTTAAAAGAACTTGAGATAGCTATGTAAGGGGTGCTATAGTTTAGTACAGTCCTTATTATATCAACTGTGGGGCTCTGTCTCTTAAAAAAAATAGCATGATAGTGCAATACTCTTAGAATGTAAACACTGAGGCAGGGAGGTTAGGAATCCTTTAGAATCTCTTGCTATCTTCCAAATAGTTCCTGTGCCACCTCCCCTACCTGAAGCTTTTCCTGATTGCTTCAGCTGCTTTGTGCCTGCCCTCTCAAAATCATCCTGGATTTATTTTTTAAATGCTCATATACAATGTGCACATGTCATCTCCCATAATAGAATGGAAGCTCCTTGAAGGCAGGGTCTGTTTCCTTTTTGTTTTTGGATCCTTAGCACTTAGTACAGCACCTGACACATGGAGAGAATCTGGGATTTTCCTGGCACAGGAATCTCCTACCTGAGAAGACTCCTCTCCAGAAGCAGGTTCAGCTTCTTCTCTGTATTTTAGAGGCCTAAGAGTTAAGAGTTGCCTGAAGGCTGAGAGGCTAAATGATTTGTCCAAGATACTTAGCTGGTAGGTGGCCTATAGCAGGTGCTTAATAAGTGTTTGTTGATGGATTAATGATTGATTTTAAAGAGTTACCTTCAGGTAACTGACAGTCCATCTGGGAGAGAAGGCAATAGTCTGGTATTACCCGGGGCCTTGAGCCTCTTTGGCTTCTTAATCTTTTAACATGTATAGACACACATAAAGGACTTCTTCCTTGAAGACTGAGAATAGAATATCCCAAGATTTATCTCCGTGCACTGTTGCTTCTGTCCCCCTTTGCCTCGTTTCCCCTTTTATGTTCCAGAGGTTGAACGGCATCTCCGTAGACACCTTATGTGTTTGCCTCTATCAACATTCACAGGTAGTCATTTCCATTTGGTGGGGACATAGTCACTAAGAAGGAAGTGAAGGGTTGGGGACAAGAGAAAGGAGGAAGTGGATAATGGAGCAGGATAGATAATAGCAAGAAAATAACCATCTCTGGGCATAACTGAGGCTTAGAAGTGTTAGAGTTGGAAAAGACCTTAGAAGGTCATCCAGTAAAAGCCTGCCATTTTTATAGATGAGGAAACTGATGACCAGAGAGGTCTGAAAAGGGGAAGATTGAGCGCTGGACCTAGAGACAAGAAAACCAGGGTTCGAATTCTGCCTTAGATATTTACTAGCTGTGTGGCCCTAGGAAAGCTTCTTAAACTCTCTCCACCCTATTTTCCCACCATTGTAGCAGGAGTGGACTGGAGTACTTTTCATGAATTGGGCCTGCCCTTTGGCCCCTTCTGTGGGATATGTGTTTATAGACACCATTGTGCCCCTAGGGGTGGGGTGAGGTTTCTCACCACCTGTCACTTGCTAGACATCCAAGGGAGAGCTAGCTAAGGGTATGGTGCTCAAAAGAGGGCAGAGCTGTGTTTTCCTAGCCCACTTTTTAACCTGCTGAGCTTCCAGTCAGCAAGCATAATTTCATAGCTCTTGAGCTAGAAAGGGCCCTCAGGGACCCTCAGGGACTATCTACTCCAAACTTTTATTTTACAGATGAGGAAACAAAGGCCCAGAGGGATTATTAAGGGACTTGCCCAAGATCACCTAAGCAGTAAGTGTCAGAGTTGGAATTTGAAACTGGTCCTTTGACTACAAATTCAGCATTCTTTCCACTGCATTGTACCTACCCACCTCACAGGGTTATTGTGAGGATCAATTGTTACAGGGTAAACACATTACTCTGAAAACCTTAAGGTGCTTTTAAATGTCACCTCTAATTATATTATTTCTCAAAGTAACAGCTAATTAGTGGAAGGCTCTAAATTAGAACTCTGGCCTCTTGACTTTTAGTCCAGTGCTCTCTTCCCAGTTTCACATACAGTGGGAAAAGCATTTCCTCCTCAGCCATTGGCACTTTGTCTTGCTTTGGAAGATCTCCCAGCCTACTATTAGACTTTGCTTTTGTTTTTAAATATAATTTTTTATTATGAACTAGTAACTTGAGAAAAAAATCCAAAGGAACACTAAATTCTAAAGATTTACCTCCCTTCAACTTTTCTTCAGATCTTTTTTTTTTAATGTCTGGCTTTTCCCCATGCCCAGAATGCTCTTCCTGCCAAATTCTGATTTAGAATCTTTGGCTTCCTTTAAGACTTAGCTCAAGTGCCATCTTCTTCGGAAGGCCTTTCCCAGTTTCCCCCAAGCCCCAGTTGTGAGTACCATCCGTTAGAAGGGTACTTTCTATCTAATCTGTATTTATTTTGTAGGGACTGATTTATATATGGTTTCTCCCCAATAGTATGTTAGTCAGTGTTTAACAGTAGGCTCTCTGAAAAGCAAAACACATCTCTTAATTTTAATCTGCATTATTGACATTTTATCCATAGCTTTCTTTTTTTTAAGCTTTTAAAAATATTTATTTACTATTAGTTTACAACATTCAATTCCACAAGTTTTTGAGTTCCAAATTTTCTCCCCCCCCATGGCAGCATGTAATCTGATATAGATTCTACATATACCTTCACATTAAACATTAGTCAAGCTGTAAAAAAGAATTATAAGCAATGGAATGAACAACAAGAAGAAGAAACAAAATAAAAAAAACGAAAAAGAGAGAGAGAGCAAGTAGTTTGCTTCAATCTGTATTCAGACTCCATAATTCTTTCTCTGGATGTGGATAGCCTTTTCCATCACGAGTCCTTTATAAGTCCTTATAACCTTGTGTTGCTGAGAGGAGCCCAGTCTATCAAAGTTAGTTATCACAGATACCATGTGTCTATAACTGTGTATAAAGTTTTCCTGGTTCTGCTCCCCTCACTCAGCATCAGTTTATATGAGTCTCTCCAGGTTATTATGAAGTCCCTCTGCTCCTCATTTCTTATAGCACAATAGTATTCATCCATATACCATAGCTTGTCTAGCCATCCCCCAATTGATGGGCATCCCCTTGATTTCCAGTTCTTTGCCACTGCAAAAAGAGCTGCTATAAATATTTTTGTACATACCAATTCTTTTCCCACTTGTATCATCTCTTTGGGATACAGCCCCAGAAGTGCTATTGCTGGGTCAAAAGCTATACACATTTTTATAGCCCTTTGGGCATAGTTCCAAATTGCTCTCCAGAATGGTTGGATCAGTTCACGACTCCACCAACAATGCATTAGTGTTCCAATTTTCCTAATCTTCTCTAGCATTTGTCATTTTCCTGTTTTGTCATATTAGCCAATCTGACCAGTGAGATGTGGTACCTAAGAGTTGTCTTGATTTGCATTTCTCTGATCAATAGTGATTTAGAGCATTTTTATATGCTTATAGATATCTTTAATTTCTTCTTCTGAAAACTGCCTGTTCATATCCTTTGACTATTTACCAATTGGGGAATATCCAAAACTTTCTTGAGTCTAGACAGTCAGCAAAACAATGAACTGACCCCTGATTTGTAGCCTTTGCCAGCTTCCAAGGTATAAATGCTCACACTGAAAATTTAACAACCAGCACTACTGGGTAGTATGAGCTACCTCCAGCATGCTCCTGTGTTTTCCCCCAATAGACTGTGATCTTCTTAGTGTTAAGTGCTCTTTCTACGGGTTTGGGTTTTTGGTGTGCTTTTTTTTTGGTGTTCTTAGCACTTTAGCACGGTGCCTGGCACATAGAAAATCCTTAGTAGGGGCAGCTAGGTGGCGCAGTGAATAAAGCACCAGCCCTGGAGTCAGGAGGACCTGAGTTCAAATCCGGCCTCAGACACTTAACACACACACACACACACACACACACACACACACACACACACACACACTAGCTGTGTGACCTTGGGCAAGTCACTTAATCCCAATTGCCCTCCCCTCCAAAAAATACTTAGTAGTAAGTGTTTATTGGTTAATTGATTTATTGATTGATATAAGGCAGGTCTGCACAACCTGCCTCCTATGGGCCAGCCCCAGGGGGCATGCCTTAGAAAAATGTGGAGGATGTTTTCCTCTACATTTTTTTGTGGACTACCAGAAATCCTTTGGTAGGACACAGGTTGTGCAGGCCTGATATAAGGGAATGAAGTACTGTGTGTGGGACCCAAGGCTTATCTCCAATCAACCAGTCCTCCAGGTTCCAGATCTAGTCTTTTGTATCAGGGAGAATTTCAGAACTGATTTTTTTGCCTCCTTCCATCATGTCCTATCCCACACCCCTACCTCCACTGTTTGCAGTTCTCCTTCCTATAGAGAGGATGTCTTTTAACACAATTACTTGCAGATATGTGAATAAGCCTATAGAGACATACTTAGAAAAACACTGTCATACTGAGGAGCAACATTGTCTAGGAGAGAGAGGGGTAGGAGCCAGAAAACCTGGAAGATGCTGTTCTAACATCTCTTCCCAGCTCTATCATGTGTGTATTTATCTGTATGTCTGTGGGTAAGTCCCTTCTCGGAGCTTCATCTATAAAATGGAAAAATAATAAAAGTACTGCTTAGCTCAAGGGGTTTTGAAGATCAAATGAGATAATGTAGGCAAGTGTTTTATAATTGTAAAGTGCTTTCTAAAAGCATTATGATTACACATCCACATAGGTTGTACTCAAGATCTTGGATTCATAGCTGAGAGGACTTGAGAGGCTGCTTGGCTTATTCTCTTCATTTTATAGATGGAGAAACTGAGGCTTGTAGGGGTGAATTGGCTTCTCTGGATGGTGACTGTTCTAGAGGATCTGGGTCCTTTGATTTCAAATCCAGCATCCTTTCTGCCCTGTTCTAGTCTTCTCCCTTCTTCCGGTATGTTGTTGTTCAGCCATTTATAGTTGTGTCTGACTCTTTGTCGATGCTGTTTGGGGTTTTCTTGGCAAAGATACTGGAGTGGTTTGCCATTTCCTTCTCCAGCTCATTTTACAGATGAGGAAACTGAGGCAAACAGGGTTAAGTGACTTACCCAGGGTCACACAGCTGGGAAGTATCTGAGGCTGGATTTGAACTCAGGGAGATAAATCCTCCTCACTCCAGGTGCAGTACTCTATCCCCGGCATCACCTAGCTGCCCCTACCCTACTAGCTCTGATAACTCTATAGAGGGTGGTGGGTCAGCAGGTTAGACCAGGCCCTTGACTAGATCCACAGCAGGTACTTAAGCCTGGAAGTGAGAAGAAGAAGTGAGAGGTGGCAAGAGGGAAGTTTTTAGCTGAAGACCTAGAACCACTTCCTCCCTTTGTGGCCAGCAGACCCATAGCAATGATTACAGGAAGAAGGAACCCAAGCTCCAGAAATGGAGACTTCTTCCAGTCAAGTTCAGATGCAGGACTGGGGGAACTCCCTGGACAACCAAAATATACCAGGGAGGGAAGTGACCAGGAGAACAGCTGAGGAGCCAAGTTCCCTTCCACATTCTCATGCCTGAGTTTCCTATTGTACTGCCATGACAAAACTAAGAGATCCCTGGGGATGGTCTGCTGGCTCAAATAGCTTCTTCCCAGATGACTGCCTGACCACAGGTCCTCGGCTTCTTAGAGATAAATCGATCTGGGCAGAGGCTATACCAAAGATAGACCATTTGGATCCAAATTCTGCTCTATGCACAGATTGCTGTCTTTTCATTTCCTTCTGACCTAGAGTGTTGGGTCTGGGTCAGTCTCTGTGACTGGCATAAACATTTTGAGAAAAGATGGAAGAAGCATGCTATATTGGCAAGGAAATTGAATTTAAGGTCAGAGAATATGGATTCAAATTGTGCCTGTCCTATTTACTGACTTGCTGACTATGGGGAGTTTACTTAAGTTCTTTTTTTTTCCTTTTTGGAGGGGGGAAGACAGGGCAATTGGGGTTAAGTGACTTGCCCAAGGTCACACGGCTAGTATGTGTTAAGTGCCTGAGGTCAGATTTGAACTCAGGTCCTGCTGACTCCAAGGCCCATGCTCCGTTCACTGCACCACCTAGCTGCCCTTACTTAAGTTTTTTGAGCTCAGTTTTCTTTGATGGTATCTAAGTCTCTTTCAACTCTAGATGCTCCAATCCCTAAGGAGCCCATGGGGAGGTGCATTTTACTTTCTGTAATGCTTGCTCACTGGGTGACTTGAGCAAATCAATGACTTCCATGAGCCTCAGTTTCCTCATCTATATAGTGGGGAATAACAAAAATGGTACCACTCCTCAGAGTTGTTAGAGGGTTAAATGAGATAACATCTGTAATAGAGGTTTTGTATAACTATAGATATGTCTGCAGACATTCTTCTCACATTCCAATGAGCCCTCTAGGCCTTTTCTTTTCTTCTGATGGACAGCTATCTGACCATATTTTCTTCTCCCTGTACTGATGAGCAGATCATCTAGGTGATGCAGTGCACAGAGTACCAGGGCTGGAGTCAGGAAGACTCTTCTTACTAAGTTCAAATCTGGTCTCAGACACTTAGTAGCTGTGTGACGCTGGCCAAGTGACTTAACCCTGTTTGCATCAGTTTCCTCATCTGTAAAATGAGGTGGAGAAAGAAAGGGCAATCTAGTCCAGTGTCTTTGCTAAGAAAACCCCAAATGGGATCACAGAGAATTGGGAACAACTGAAAAATGACTGAGCAACAACCAAAGTCCTCATGGGCACCAACAGAAAGGTGACCATAAAGAGTGGGTGGGGTGACTCAGAGCACTGGGCTTGTGTCAGGAAGACTTGGGCGCAAATCCCTCTTCAGGACAAGTCCTTTAACTTCTCAGAACCAAAGGATCTTCATCTGTAAAGGAGAGGCTGGACTTGATTTCCTGTAAGGCCTCTTCCCACTTTCATATCTATGGTCTTTTGAAGATAATTGCAGCTTGTTTTCTCACATCTGTTGCAGATAAAGTAGATATATGCCATTGACATGGCAAGCATTAAATGTCACAAAAGAAATGAACTACATCTTAAGAGACAGGAAATGACCACTAAAGACTGAAGTGGGAGTCGTTTCCAATTAGCCATTTCTTTGGAGTCAGACCATCTACTGGCTCAAGTAAAGGTCAGTATCAATCTTAAATTAGGGAAAAGGAACAAGATGAGAAGAAGGGACTGTCTATAATTAGAATAGCTCCAAACTGACCTATTCAAAGAAGCTATTGACATGGGAAAAATGGGAAATGGAAAAAGGGAAACACTGGCAAGCACCATCACCATTTCCTATAGAAATTTATCTTGTGTAAGGCAATAGCCACAACAAGGAGGCCAAGAAAGCCCAGAAACCACACTTGTCATTGAACACTCTTCTTCATGCCAAGAAGAAAGACATGGCAGGCAAGAGTAACACTGGTTTTGAATATAAACTTATTTGCAAAACCTTACAGAGGAGGATAGTGGAATATTCTGAACAGTATTATATCATAAAGGACCTGAAAAGTGTTTTAAAAGTGGGAAATCAAGCCTGCAGAAAGTTTAACAAAAGACCCAATAAATCCCAGGAATATTTATAGAAAGAATACCTCTGTTGGCATTCTCTAACCATTTTCATCATCATTGACTGAAGAAACATTTGAACTTGGCATGTTAGTGTGCTATGAGAGTAAGTGAAGATGGCTCTTAGGATGAAAATGGGAAGAGAAGCTGAATCAAATCAAATATTTGTTGTTCAGTCATTTTAGTCGTATCTGATTTTTCATGACTCCATTAGGAGTTTTCTTGGCAAAAAGTATGGAGTGGTTTGCCATTTTCTTCTTCAGTTCACTTTATAGATGAGGAGACTGAGGTAAATGGGCTTAAGTGACTTGTCCAGAGTTACACAGCTAGTGAGTGTCTGAGGCTGGATTTGAACTCAGGAAAATCTTCCTGACTCCAGGCCTGGCACTCTATCCACTGCACCACCTAGCTTTCCCCACACCAGATATACAAAGAAGAAATCTGTTTTGGAGATAACACAATTTTGAAAGTGTCAAGGGATTAATTTACAAGATATATAAAATATGGTTAATAACAAAGAGCAAAAAAAAAAAACCAATTACAGAGGGTGTTATAAGAAAAAAGGCATTTCAGAGGACATTAGTAACTGCTGACCAGTATGCCTACTTCTATATCTCTGTCCATGTCAAAGGTGATCCTTAATGCATTTATGAGAAGTCAATGGCCAGACCTTTACAAATCAGTTTCTTCAGCAGATCACATCTCCATAATTTCATGATTTACTTAAAAGTAGAGATAATTCAGGTCCCTGCTGTCTTGATTATTTGCTTATGATTTTTTTTAAAGCAATTGGGGTTAAATAACTTGCTCAAGGTTACATGGCCAGTTATTTTTGTGTGGGTGTTAAGTATCTGAGGCTGGAACCGATCCCGGGTCCTCCTGACTCCGGGGTCAGTGCTCTTACTCACTGCACCACCTAGCTGCCCCCTATTTGCTTATAATTAAAACAAAAAAACCCAAAAACATTTTACTTGATCAAGCAAAACACAGGCTTAGAGCTTTTCCTCCAATTAAGTGTCTCCCAGAACAAATTCATTAGATGCACCTGTGGTCACTGATCTATTCAATGATCTCCTGATGAGCAGTATTTAGTGGAAGTCAAAGAAGAGGAAAATATATGTTCCCCAAAGGTTCATGCAACCTTCACAGAGGGTGTGTTCAAGTGGAGGAGGGTTCCCCATAGATACTGGATTCCTTTTGGTTGATGTTTGTTGTTGTTGTTCAGTCATGTCTGACTCTTCATGACCCTGTGGGTCATTGTGTCCATAAGGTTTTCTTGGCAGAGATGCTAGAGTCACTTGCCATTTCCTTCTCCTTTTTACTGATGACATAGGACTGATTGTATTCTATCAATCAGTAAACATTTGTTAAGTGCCTACTACTTGCCAGGCACTATGCTAAGTATAGTATGTGTGTGTGTGTGTGTGTATGTATTATGTATCTATATGTATATGGTATAGAAAGACAAAAATGGAACAGTATCTGCCCTTGAGGAATTTCCATTCTATTGAGTCCCACAATTTTAGAAATATTCCTCATTGAGATACATGGTGTCTCAAAAAAGATTGAATGAACAATTACTACAAGAGAAACCAAATGGATAGAGAATGCCTGTTGTCTAGACTACAGTATGCATTTAGATTTGACTTCGTCCATCAGAACATCAGTATCTGGGCCAGACACTTCAGATGGGTGATCTGAGCTCGGAATTCAATAGGAGGAGGAAGAGTGAGGTGGACTTTATTTGGGAAGTTACACAACACTTTCAATGGTCCCAAGCTGTGCTGTGGCACACTGACCATCTTTTTCTTTTTTTTAAACACCAATGACCAGTGTTGTTCTATTCATGCTATATGATATATGAATTGTGGAATTCTAGAATCTTTGAAGAATCAAAATTATAGATGATCCAAAGAATAATAGACAGATGTATGTGGGAATAAGTGATCTTCTGTATATTACCAGTGCTAACTTAGCCAGAAAGAAGTGGGACACTGGGGCGGCTAGGTGCGCAGTGAATAGAGCACTGGCCCTGCAGTCAGGAGGGCCTGAGTTCAAATCTGACCTCAGACATTTAACACTAGCCATGTGACCTTGGGCAAGTCGCTTAACCCCAATTGCCCTGCCTTCCCCCGTCTAAGAAGGAAAAACAAAAGAAGTGGTACACTAAAGAGAGAGCCTCCAGAACATGTATGTTCAGAAAAGATAGGTCATGTAGGGAGAGCGAAAGACAGGTCATACGGATGGAGTGCTGCAATGGTACCCACAGAATGTTTTAATAAGACTCAGAGAGAGTCCTCAGCGTGCTTGGTTGAGGTACTATCTCGAATTGATGAGAAGTCATGTATTAGAATCACATCAATTGAGAAAGTCTTGAAGATAGAGTGGAAATATCTTTGGATTTAGGGCCAAAAGAGCTGCATTTGAATCCCTGCCTTGTACTTGTTATTTTTGTGACCATGAGTGAGTTCACTTAAATCTCTCTGGCTTTCATAAGTAAAATGAAGGCCCTGAAAGTCCCTTCCAGCTCTGAATCTTTGTGTATAAGGCATGACCCACATTGATGGGACCATGGATCCATTAAGGTATTATTAAAGAAGTATTTCTGAAAAATTAGGTGTAAATTTAACTTTTATAAATTAAATTTTAATTTAATGAACTGCAGAAGCTTGTTATTCAAGAGACTGTATAATGATCCATTTGTATGGTGAGAAATTACTCCCTAATTTATCTTTTGTGTGAAATAATTTTTTTCATATGTTGAATTTGCTTAAATTGAAATATAGCTGTCATGTCTTCCCTCAATCCCCAGGGAATACAATCTATTTGCATTTACTCAAATTTTAAAAATTAGTTAAGAGCCATTTAAAAGTGAGTAGAATGCCGACAAAGTTCACAGCTTTTTTTTCCCTCTTAAAAATAGATATTTATTGATATCTTTTGTTTTTATATCGCCTAGTTTTCCCCCATATGGCCCTCCTCTGCCATCCCTTATAACATGAGAGTTGTCCCTTATAACAAAAAAATTAAGCAATAAGAAAGAAAATTTTAGAGGAATAAGAGGAGAAAATAACAAAAATGAATCAACACATGAAAAAAAATCTGACCTTATAGTCAATGTCCCACATTCAAGAACCATGAGCCTGACCTTGGCAAAGGATGTGGGGGGAACGTATCTTCTCTGATGTCTTCTTTGGGACCAAGTTTGTTCCATATAATTTCTCAATATTTGATTTCAATAGTTTTATTATTGTTATTCTTCCAGTTTACATTTTTGAAGTCATTGTATACAGTGTTTTCTTGACTCTACTTACTTTATTTCATATCAGTTCATGTGTGACCCTGGGCAAGTCACTTAGCCTCAGTTTTTTCATTTATAGAATGGAATTAATAGTAGCACCTACCTTCCATCATTGTCATGAGGATAAAATAAGATCATGTTTGTAAAATACTTTGTAAACCTTAGAGCCCCACATAAATGGTAGCCATTAGCTATCAACCTCAGATATTTAATTCTGCTTGATTTTAGAATTTGTCATTTTCAAGATAGGTATTTCCTACTGATCTTGAGTTCAACCTGTTATTAAAATGATTTCCCTCTTCCAGAGCTTGTGAGCAAGTTTGTGAGCTCAGGAGGGTTCTGAGGGCAGATAAGGAAGCCCGCCTAGGGCTAAAGTCTATACATGGGAACTGACTATAAAAAATAGACCCTAGAGATCATTGGATAATGGATCAAGAGCTGGGAGGGACCTCTGAGTTTATGTGGTCCAAACCCCTCATTTTACAGATGGGGAAACTGAGGCCCAGCAAGGTTAAATGATTCGGCCAATATCACACAGCCAGTGAGTCTGAGGCAGAATTCTGACAGGTCTTCCTGACTCCAAGTCCATTGATCAGTTCCCTACCTCTGCTAAGCCAAATGAGAAGACCAAAGGTGGTAAATGCTCTATACAAATCTTTGCAAAAGGTGGCACAGCAGGTAGAACCCTTGGCCTGGTGTCAGGAAGACCTGATTTCAAATCTGACCTCAGACACTTACTATCTGTGTGACCCTGGCGAGCCATTTAACCTCTCTCTGCCTCAGTTCCCTCATCTGTCAAATTGAGATAGCAATTGCACCTACCTCCCAGGGTTGTTGTGAGAAATGAGGTCATATTTGGAAGCACTTATCACCGTGCAGGTGATTATTAAATACGTCTTTCTTCCCCCTTCCCTTCTTCCTTGGCTATTGGATTATTATAAGGGTTATTGCACGGGAACAAGAAAGAGCTTTTTTTGTGGACATGCTACCAGCATTATAGGATGCAAGCCCCCTAAAGGTTGGAGTTCTGGGGTTTTCTCAGCATATCATGCAGATTGGTATAAGGTTCCTTCCGCCCTAAAATTTCTATGTTCTGTGACTGCTTTAGAGATCACAGAGGGAAGCTGACACGAAAGGAAACATGATACAGGGTAAAGACCATTGACTTTGGAATGACAATTTTGATTCAGATCCTACGTATGGTGTTTACTGATTATGTGGCTTTGGGTAAGTGCCTTATCCATCCTAGGCCTCAGTTTCCTCACTATAAAGTGAGGGAGCCAGACTAGATTACCTCCAAGGTACTACATCTATGAACCTGTGATATAGGTCAGGGTGTTGATGGCTCTGGAATGTGGAAAGGTCAGTAATAAAGTCTGTCAACGCCACTGCCTGTAGTCACTGAAGGTTGGGGGCTAAGAGTGAGGGAGTTGATGGGGGCAGGAGGGGTGGAGTCTCAAGGGACTTTACCAGGCTTTGACTATGGGTACACACCTAAAGTACGACCACATTGGCTTTCTTCTTGAAGGACAAGATACCTTTAGCCAACAAAAACTCATGACAGAATGTAGAGTCTTAAAAATCTTAAGATGAATAATTAGCAGAGAATCATGATAGAGGCAGCTGGTTTGGGTTTAGGTATCTTCCAGTGAATTATAGTTAAGAAAATCAATACTGCATAGAAAACACTGTGATATAATGGAAAGAATTCTAGAATGAGAATCAGAAGATCCAAGCTTAAATTCAATCTCTTCTGTTACTTGGGTGACTTTTGAGCAAGTTAAATTTATGTTTCATTTTAATAGATTTTCTAGTTCTATTTTCTTCCTTTCCAAATTTTTTTTGAAAAAAAAGTAAAAAATGAGCAAAACCAGTCAATATCTTAGAAAAAAAATAGATACTATAGGCATTGTTCCATGCCTTGTAGGCCCTGACCTCTGTAAAAGTCTGGGGAGAAGATATCTTCTTATGTTTTTCTTTGGGTCTAAGCTTGTTCTTTATCATTTTGTAACATTCATCTCTGACGGTTTTATGATGGCTCTTCTTTCCTTTGAAATTGTTGTAGTTATTGTATATGTTGTTTTCCTGACTCTGATTACTTTATTTTGCATCAGTTTAAGTAAATCTTTCCATGTTTAAATGAGTAACTTAATTTCTGTGCAGCTCAGGCTCTTTATCTGTAAAATTAACAGAGCAGGAGTAGATAGATGATCTCCAAGTTTCCTTCAGGCTCAGAGTCCTCTGTGAAATGAGGTACTCCATAGAAACTTTACAAGAGAACCGCAGACCACAATCTGGGGTGACATCAGGAAAGGTACCCCAGATACCTTCCTTTCCACAGTCTTCCCTTACTATTAAACATAACACACACAAATATGTACACATAAACAGATGCATCGATGTTCCATTCTTTTGTTAACTGAATTTTTAAGGTAGCATTTTCACATTCTCTGTGGAAGATTACAGACAGTATTTTAAAATTTCTCTAGTCCTTCACTGACTGAATTTCCAGTGACTGCAAATGCTTCACCATCCCAGATGCAGGGAGATAAGACTCTGGAGCCATCTCATGCCTGACTCACAGACAGGCCATGGTTGAAGCCAAATGTGAAGTGTCCTGGTCCTAGGACTGAATCTATAGAATGAGCAGAGGGCAGAACACTATTATCTGGGGGTTGTGTGGGACAAATGTATGGAGATGATTTAGATTGCCTTTTTCCTTTCTTTTTATCACCAGTGTTTAGCACACTACCCGGCACAACCTAGAGGTTCTCCCAGACTCTAACCTTTGTTCCACAGGGTGGGCATCTCCCAAAGCTGGTGGATGGGGAGGAAGTACCTTGAAATGCTATACCTAGATACCTAGAGTTGAGAGGCAAAAAGGGAAAACCTCTAGCTTTTGTCTGGGGGCTCTGACATTGGAATCTTTTAGGATTGAAACTCAGGGTCAGTATTGTTTTCTTTTCCATTTCAGGCATATTCCCTAATGGAGAGGAAAGATCTTTTGAGCTTGGATTAAAAAAAAAAATGTCTAGAGTAGGAGAGATGGAGATTTGAATCCCAGTTCTACTATTTACTAGCTATATGAACTTAGGGAAACAACTTCTCTGGGCCTCAGTTTCTTCACTGGTAAAATGAGGGTGACTAAGGGAGCTTGAAGGTCTCATCCAGCTGTGGATTTTATGATTCATTTTCTTCCCTGCCAAGTCCTGAAGCTGGCTGCCAGTCCTTTGTTGTGGGCAAGCTAGGGGAATTTGAGCTCCAGGCTCTGTTTTTATGAAGTTATGAAGTTAGCCTCTGTGAAAGCCATAACTTTTCTGTTGGATTCTTTTTTTTTTTTTTTTTGCCGTTTTTTTCTCCTGTTTCCTGTACCTGATAATGTAGGGAAAGGGCCAGATAATGTAGGGAAAGGGCCAGATCGCTGGTTTTTTTTTTTTCTCTCTGATGTCCTCTTCCCTTAGGCTACACTCAGCTAAGGAATCTTCCCCCTCCACCCTAGAAACCCTCCTAATGAGTTTCACTTCACTCTGCAGTTGAGAAGAACAGAAAGCTTCATTATATTATTATTAGTAGTATTAATAATATTGTTAAAAATTAACATTATTAATAATTATATAATATAGTATATATTATATGATTAACAAGTATTTATTATTAGTAATATTGTTACCACTACTACTACTACTATTACTACTACTAAATTGTATGGCATATGGAGAGCTATATCTGAGGACAGTCTGATATACTGGCTGTGTGACCTTAAGCAAGTCACCTGAACTCTTGTTGTTCCACCTCAGGGTGTTAAACTCAAATAGAAACAGGTCCTCTAAATTGTACATAATGTGTACAGGCCACATATAAAATTAGAAAGCCACATATCAACATTATCTACATTTTATTGTATTTTTATTCATTTTATTAAATATTGATTACATTTTAATCTGATTCAAACTGAATGTTACCGGCTAAATGAATCCGGTTTGTGTATTTGACATCTCCGTTCTAGGCCACTCTCTAAAGACAGTAAGTTTAAGAGAAGGTGCCAACATCCTGCACTGATAGGGATTTTCCTTATCTGGGAGTAACCTATGCAAAGGAAGTCACCAAGCCAGCTATTTTTATATTTATCTCACAGAGATAGAAATCCTGGAACAAGTTGTTCTTTTAGGTTTAGTGTTCTGTGAGCTACTGTGCAGGCAGCTAAATGGTCTGTCTGTCTGTCTGTCTATCCATCAATATCTAGCTATCATCTATATCTACCTTTCTATCCCTATTATCTCATATATCCATCTATCATCTGTCTGTCTATATCTATCTCTATCACCTGTCATCTTTCTATCACCTATCTCCATCCATCTATCTCTATCCATCAAGATCTATTACTATATCCATCTTTCTATTTATCTCAGTGATCTCAATCTATCTATATCTATCTGTCATCTATCTACCTAACTTTTATCTGTCTGTATCTGCCTCTGTCATCTATATTTATTATCTATCTCTATTGATCTGTATTTATTTTGATCTGTCTATCAATCTATCTACCTGCCTCTCGTTTATCTGTCTCTATATTTTGGAAATCAAATGCAAGTATTGGGCTACAGGCTTATTTTTTGTTGACTTTCGAACACCACAGAACACCTCCAGCAGAAGAGAAGATTGTAGGGATAGCAATTTTTTAAATAGCAATTTTTTCCATTCCCACATAGTTTTAATTTTTTCCTTTAAGTCTCTATATTTTGAGAACTTTTCATTCCACGTGATTGGGAGGCTATGATGTCTGGTATGGCAACATTTAGTAAAAACATACTTACATTTTTTGGGTCAGTGTTTTGTTGGGAGAGTTTTATCTGTGATAATGCTCCGGGTCTAGTACAACTTATCTATTGAATTCTCGAGGATGTATTGAGATTTGCTTCTGTAGTATGGAGGATTTGCCCTACCCTAGTTTATAGAGAGGAGTGAGTTTCTCAAGTCTAATTCTGGTTGCTTGACTGTGTCAGATTAGGAGCTAATTTTTTATAACCTTTAATGATATGTTGAAATGCTTGTTTGGGGAGGGGGCAGGCAACATCTTCATTGATTACTACATCTGGTCTCCTTAGGAGTGAACTTCCTATATCTGGTAACAATGGCTTATTTCTATATTACCATAAAGACCCCCATTCATTTTTCTAAACAGATCTGATTCAGCCCATGAATGCATTTTGGTTCCACTCTTGGATTTTAGCCATTTCATTGCCTTCTTCTGTTGGCAAACCAATATCAGCAATCATTTATTATTGTTGTTATTATTATTTGATGGAGTTCCAATACAAGCATCCAGGAACAAGTCACTATCCTGCTAGTATGTTAGTAACTAGGTTGGGGGGCAGGGAGGGTGTGTGTGTGTGTGTGTGTGTGTGTGTGTGTGTGTGTGTGTGTGTGTGTTGTAACTAGAGTTACATATTTAGTTTTATCATTATTATTACTATGTTTTAAAATCTTTTTTGATAGCATTCAAATAGAAACAGTACAAGGACAAGTTGCTATCCTGCTACTCTTCTGAGATTCTGTGGACTATAACACAGGAGGGAAAAGGGACTGCTCCTGGTAATTGAATAATAGCATTGGGATGTAAACTCATCTTCTGTGACTCATCATGACTCATTGACATCTTTGGGACAAATCCCATAGCAGATAGGGTGGCAGGGGTGATGTGAATTTTCTCTTCCTCCTATATGGTTTTAATTTCTTCTGCTAAATCCCTGTGCAAAGTATCCTAAATTCTAATTACTTAAAAAAATTCAAGATCTAATAGTTTAAAACTTCACTGAGGCTTTTGGGATGTTCTGTATTTTGAACAGTTTTCATTCTATGTCATTTGGAGATCACAAGTGTTCAGTATGGTCATCATCATCAGATGAATTAGGCAGATGAATTCATAACCAATGAGTCTACTTTAGTAGACTCAAAATCAGGTGTACCTTACTTTAAGAAAATCAAGACTTATAAAAACATTAGAGCTAGAAGGAATCTTAATGTTGTTTAATCGTGTCTAACTCTTTGTGACCTCATTTGGGTTTTTTTGGGCAGAGATACTAGAGTGATTTGCCATTTCCTTCTCCACCTCATTTTAGAGATGAGGAAACTGAGGCAAGCAGGGTTGAGTGACTTACCCAGGGTCACACAGCTAGTGTCTGAGGCTGATTTGAACTCAAGAAGATGAGTCTTCCTGACTCTAGGCTAGGTGCTCTATTCACTGAGATACCCAGCTGCCCATAGAAGGAACCTTAGAATCATCTAGGCCTAGTTTTACAGGATGAACAAATTGATGCCCAGAAAAGGAAACTGACTTGCTCATTAGCAAGTTGGCTGAAACAGAATTGGAATTCAAACTCATGTGTTCTGATGTCAAGTCCAGTGTTCTTCCTACCACATCATAAGAATGATCAAAGATTCTTATTACCAAAGAATTCCTATTTTCAAAAGGACCTCTTAAATTAGTGTTTCCTCTAGAGTGGTTTATGGAAGGAAAGGCAGGCAACAAGGATTCCTTGAGCTAAGTTCTGGGGATACAAATGAAGGAAGGAAACAAGGAAGGAAGGAAGCAAGGAAGGAAAGAAGGAAGGAATGAATAAATGAAAGAAGGAAGGAAGCAAGGAAGGAAGGAAGGAAGGAAAGAAGGAAGGAAGGAAGGAAGGAATCTAGCCAGTAAACCACAAGTTAAGTGGGCAGCTTCTGGCCATCAGAATTTACCTTCCTTTGAAGAGAAGGAGAGGGAGAGGGAGAGGATGAGCTGAGTTACCCAAGTAGCTGGGTCCCCATTTAGGCAGCTCAGTCTTCTCACAGGGTGTGTTTGTCCTTTGTTTTCTAAGAGGACCATGACAAAGGGAAAGTGATGATGAGACTTGCAGTTGACTTTGATTTGAGTGAGGGAGGGCTGTGCAAGGTCACCAGCTTCACTTTCTCCTCCAGAGCCATCTGGGTCCAGTGACCAGATATTCATCAGGATGACTGGAGATGGCCCAGGATGCAATGGGAGACCCTGGTCCTTTTAGGCCAAGGCTTTGCAGGTACTCACTCACTGAGAGTGAAGTGATACTCATTCAGTGAATAGATCTCTTTAAGAAGTGAGTCAGGGGATGGTCCCTTTAATTAGAAAAAGAAAAAAATCAAGCTGGGATCCAAATACAGACAAAAAGAAAGACCACTCTTGACCTCTAGAAGCTTACATTCTTTTTTTTTTTTTAAGCAATTGGGGTTAAGTAACTTGCTCAAGGTCACACGGCTAGTCATTATTTATGTGTGGGTGCTCATTTTCTGAGGCCAAATTTGATCTCAGGTCATCCCAGCTCCGAGGCCGGTGCTCTTACTCACTGCGCCACCTAGCCGCCCCTTTATGGCAATTGGGGTTAAGTAACTTGCCCAAGGTTACATGGCTAGGTTTTTGTTTGTGCGGATTAAGTGTCTGAGGCCGGCTCCGAACTCAGGTCCTTCTGACTCCAGGGCCGGCGCTCTATTCACTGCGCCACCTAGCCGCCCCCCAGAAGCTTACATTCTTATAGAAGAAGATAACACATAAAGGGGGGAGGAGGGAGGAAAATAGTGGCAAAGTTTGGAAGAGTCAGAAACACAGCCAGGAGAGAAATGAAACATGCCTAGTCTAGGCCCATCCCCAAAATGGAGTCCCTAGAACTCACCTTTGGGAGAAGGGGATTTGCATGGGTTGGGGGGAAGATGCTCCAGGGGGAGAAGACCCCAGGCAGGAAGGGAATGTGTGCTTAGATTTATTTTCTTGTTTATTTAGGGTTAGCCTTTTATTTGTACCTTATTTCTATGCATTGCTGTTTACTAATTGACTATGATTAAAATTTTTATTGATGTCTTTTGTTTTTGTTTTCTAAACTACAATCATTTCCAGATACATGGCCCCTGTTCCACACACTACGCTCCCCCTTCCTGGCAAAAGTGACCAAAGAAAAATGCCAGGATGTGACAGGGTATCTAGTATTCTACTCCTTGGGGAAACTTTTCATAATCTGTTTTCCGGTACCTAGATTGTTGACGGGCAATTTGTTCATCTCAGGAATCTCGGTCTAAATTGAATTACTCTGTTTAATTCTACCCCAAATGACCCAATGGCAACTTCAGACATGGAAGCTGAAATAATTTGGCCAAAATTATGTAGATTAAGCTGTACCTAATTTGTGACAAAATGACAAGATGAATTGTTTAGAAATGGATTGTCTTCCTGTGAGTGACTCAGAATCTGATGTTGGTCAAAATTTATTGCAAGTGATTCATTAGTTAAATATATAAGGCCTTAAGCACCTACTATGTGCAATGGCTATTACATGAGAAAGGAAAATTTGTTTGGGATAATCAGTGGAGATAATCTGAAGATCATAGAACACAGAACTGGTGCAGGAAGATCATTCAGTCCACCTCTATCCTTTTGTAGAAAAGAAAACTGAGGCCTAGAGGGATTAAGTGTCTTATCCAAGGTCTATAGATAGTAAGGGACAGATTCAGGATTCAGTCTTAAGTCTAGAAGCTCCAGATTCAGGGCTGGAGTATTTGTGTGGCTTGGCACAGCCATGTGGTTTATTGTATGCCAGCACTCAGCTTCCTCTGTATATTGAGTAAAGTATGCCATAGCCATATAGATATTTTCCTCTAATGGAAGGGGGAGGGAAGGGGCAGCAGTGAAAGACTTGAACCTATGATTTCAGTGATATAAGGAATTCCCAGATGTGGAAACTCCCTCTATCAATGAAAGTTGATGCCTTCTTTCCAGTCTTAGAGAATTACCCAGGGCAGAGGTGTCAGATTTGGTTTGAGTAAGACCAGAACTAGATTAAAATGTAATTGGGATGGGGGGGGGGGTGCAGCTAGGTGGCCCAGTGAATAGAGCAACAGCCCTGGAGTCAGGAGGACCTGCGTTCAAATGTGACCTCAGACACTTGACACTTAACTAGCTGTGTGACCTTGGGCAAGTCACTTAACCCCAACTGCCTTGCCTTCCCTCCTCCAAAAAAAAAAATAACCCCAAAAATGTAATTGAAGATGTTTAAAAAATAAAAATACATTGCAACATAGATAATGTTGGTTTGTGATTTTCTAAGTTAATGCAGGGCTCCCTTTCTATTTGACTTTGAGAGCTCTGGCCTAGAGCACTGAGAAAAACCAAGTTGTCCAGTTGGGGTATGTCTGATGCAGACCCAGGTCCTATTTCTTTCTCCTTTGGGCCATTCTATCTCTTGGGAACATTCTAGAAAATAACCCCAAGTTGTTTTTTGTTTTTGTGTTTGTTTCTCCTGATAACCTACCCAGGATATATTGAGACAGACCCATAATAAATCCTGTCCCACTAACTGGACACTCTGCTACAGTCTAAGCCCGGAGCCTGGATTAGGATGTGGCCCAGCTGGATTAGGAAGGGCCACAGTGGGTCCAGATCAAGCCCATGCCAAATTGGAATAGGGCAGAAAGGAAAAGAGATTTGGGTCCGAGGAGATCTGTCTGGGAGGTTTGCTAGCAAAAGTATTAGTGACATTGTTTTGAGGCAATCTCCTTCCCCAAATCTTAAGCTTAAGATGGCCGTGCTTTATTGTTCATTCATTTCAGTCATGTCCAACTTTTTGTGACCCGATTTGGGGTTTTCTTGGCAAAGACTCTGGAGTGGTTTGCCATTTCCTTCTCATGTTACAGATGAGGAAACTGAGGCAAACAGTTGGTGAAGTGACTTGCCCAGGGTTACACAGCTGGTAAGTGTCTGAGACTAGATTTGAAAAGGAAGATGAGTCTTTCTCACTCCCAGGTCTAGTGCTCTATACACTGCTCTCCCTAGCTGCCCCTAAGATCTTTGTGACCTGAGTGCTAATGTCTGTCCCTCACTGGGGCTCCCCAAATCATAGCTGGCACTGGCACACCATGGGGCACCAGACAGTATTGTCTAAAACTCGGCTGTGATCAGAGGCCATGATATTGAGGTTATGAGCCCAGACGGCATTCAGATAAAACAAATGTCACTTATTGGCATCACATTCTCCTCTCATTTTATGTGAAATTTTCCTTGAAAATGGGGAAATCATGCGAGAATTCATGGACTTGCTGCCCTTGGCAGTCTTTGTTAATCTTTGGTATTCTCATCCCAATTTACTAAAAAATAGTAATTCACCCAAAGGTACATTGCAATCAGCAAAGTTAATTAGAGTCTAGCTCTAACACTTTTCTTGTCCTTTGGCCCAGCGGCTCTCTAAATGTGCCACTTAGAAGGAATAAGCTTTAAGCAAGCAATTAGAAATAGAGACTTTAAGTGTATTTAGACTACCATGTATTTGAGATGGAGAAAAAGGCAACATAAAAAAGAGAGGGGCAGTTGCCTTTGTCCCCCAAGATTGTAATCTCTGGTGTGTGGCATGGTGGAAAGAGTTTTTAATTTTTGCTTTTTGGAGGGGGGAAGGTAGGGCAATTGGGGTCAAGTGACTTGCCCAAGGTCACACAGCTAGTTAAGTATCAAGTGTCTGCAGCCAGATTTGAACTCAGGTTCTCCTGACTCCAGGGCCATTGCTCTAGTCACTGTGCCACCTAGCTGACCCCCCCCCCATTACATTTTTTTTTTTTGCCTTTTGGAGGGCAATTGGGGTTAAGTAACTTGACCAAGGTCACACGGCTAGGTTTTTTTTTGTTTGTTTGTGTGTCTGAGGCCGTATCCAAACTCAGGGCCTTCTGACTCCAGGGCCGATGCTCTACTGACTGCGCCACCTAGCTGCCCCTCCCCCAATTACATTTTAATCTAGTTCTGGTCTTACTCAGAACAAATCTGACATCTTTACCCTGGGTAATTCTCTAAGACTGGAAAGAAGGTGTCAACTTTCATTGATAGAGGGAGTTTCCACTTCTGGGAATTCCTCCTGACTCCAGGGCTGATACTTTATTCACTGGACCACCTAGCTGCTGCATAGTGGAAAGAATATTGAACTGGGCTCACACTGTTACCTAGCTTTGTGCCCCTGGGTAAATCCTTTCCTGTCTAGAGCCTCAGTTTCCTCATCCATAAAAGAAAGGCACTGGATTAGATGATCTCTTAGTCCCATAATAGCTCTAAAATGCTACGATAGGCTAGCTATGTTTTTTTTGTAAAGAGTTTGAAAGATGGTGTTTAGGTACTTAAAAGTATTTCTTTTCCTTTCAAGTTTCAGATTTGGGGCTTAAGCCCTTTTGGATAAGAAGCTACTGAAGCACCAGTTCCTTGGCTAAGTGTCTTCTTATGTACAGGGTCTGGGGGGATCACATCCATAAACACTCTTCTTCTCTGGCAGATTCAGCTAAGTGGCAACTAGTTACCAAAGTTCACCACTTACCAAGCTTGTCTCTGACACCCAGCAGCCCCAGGTTAGGGCAAATGGAAAGGGAGACAGATAAAGAATAACAGTACGGGAAGGCCAGAGGCGTGGTGGTTAATTCTAGTCCATTGTCTTTTCATCTCAGGCTGGGCATGTGGTAGACAGATAGCTGGCAAAGGTGGTAATTGATCAAGATTAAAAAAAAAGTCAACAAATTTTTCTGTGCAAAGTGTGGTGTTAGACGTACACTATTATGTAGAAGATTGGACTAGATCCCATGGAGGAGAATGCAGATAAAGATAAGACATAAGTGTCGTTTTCAAGGAGGCCCCAGTCTGGTTGGGGAAGCAAGAAGTAAAAATGTGAGAATCGAATTAATCAAAAGACTTAAATTTAAGCAGCAGTTCAGATTAGCCACAAGGGACATGTAGTCCCCGGTTGATTATCAAATGAACTGAATAGACAATAATTGCTCTAGGGGTCCTGTGGAGGGAGAGATCACTACAAGATGGGGTGGTCAGAGCAGGTCTTACAGAGGAGGTGAAAGTTCTGGACCCTAATTCTCCAAGGGCTCCTGCTGATGTCTGGGGTGGCTGTGTCCAAGCAGACCAATATCTGAAAAGGACAGAAATGAAGGTGGTGGCCTGCTAAGAACTCTCTGCCGGGGGTCAGAAAGCCTGGATTCCCTCGCTACCTTTGGTACTAGCTGGGCTGTGCACACTGGAACAAGTCACTTACCTCTCTGTGCCTTGGTTTCTTCATTTATAAAATGAGGGCTTTGAATTAGAGGATTTCTTTAGCACTAAAATTCTATGAAACTATGGAGAAAAAATGTTTAAGTTTCTTCTCAAAGATGTAGGAGTTTGGCATGTGCAAAGTGGATAGAGTGCCAGGTCTGGAATCAGGAAGACCTGAGTTCAAATTTGATCTCAGACACTTACTAGCTGTGTGACCCTGGACAAGTCACTTCACCCTGTTTGCCTCAGTTTCCTCTTCTGTCAAATGAACTGGAGAAGGAATTTCTTTGCCAAGAAAAAACCCCAAAGGGGGTCACAAAGTGTTAGACATGACTGAAACAACTCAACAACAGGATCTTCCCGAAGATAATCATTAGGGAGTGTTAGAAAGGTGCTAAAGTTACAGTGTAGATCATGTATGGGATATCTATTACTTCCACCTGCTCTAGAGTTACTCTTCCAACCCTGAGTTGCACCAGCAGACTGGATCCCCAGAGATGCTGATTCTCCCTTTAGGAATCTAAGGGATTTTGTGGCACTGGGAGATGGTTTTTCCTCCTGTTATAGCTCATGAGCCCCCACTGGGTATCTCCCCAGTGGATATTAATTAATCAGCCAGAGATCATTAGTCTTTGGAAACAGGTATTTATATAATGGCATAGTTGTTACAAAACTTGTGTGTGGCTCTCCCCCCTCCCCCCAGCCCCACACCAAATCTGTGACACAGTCATCCACAAGTACGTACAGGAACGAGAGGAAAGTGCATGCAAACTTAGAGCGTATGTGGCCAAGGGGTCACTCAGAGCTCCTGGAAGACCTCTTGTGGGAGTCCTCAGGAGATGCTCCTTTTAGACATCGTGTAGCTTTTCTGCTTTGCTCCTTGTAGAGCGCTGAATCTTCTTTCCTTATTGCGTCCAGGGTGTCCTTAGGGCCTCCTGATGTAGACATTGCCATAGGTTGTTCTGGGGAAGCTGCTAGGACATCAACAGGAAATCCAGAATTCTCTGGTCCCCCAATTTCACAAAGTCCTTCCACTGGTAAAGAGGAAGGAGAATGAGACTGAGGCCAAAACTGGGGCTCTTCTCACCACCACCCCACAAAGTAAACTTTCTCAGGGGTTTAACTGGAGCAGCTTTCCTCTCTACTGCCAGACACCTGAACCCCATTCAAATTAACTTGATAAAAAGCCCCCCCCCCCCAACCTGAACAGACTTTCTGTGGCACTTAATTGAATACCTTGAATTCAGTGGTGGTGTCTAGGTTTTGTTCATGCCCTATTTCACACTTATGGTTGATTGATTAAATGGGGATCTGTTCTTATCTGATAAAAACCACTACAGTGGTATTATTTTTAATTGATCTAAACTTAATTTTAAAAATTGATTCAAAATCAACACCTCAATCCCCAGGGTGCCAAGTCCTTTAGCACTGAGCCATTGCCACTGTATATGGTCCAAGGGAGTTTCCTTCAGTTCCATGGGGTCAATATCTGCTGCATTAACCTCATTTTATAAGTGAGGAAACCGATTCAGAATACGTGACTTGCCCAACATCACAACTAATAAATTGGAAAACCAGAATTATAATGTTGTACTCCAAGTCTAGTATTATATTATATTGTCTCTCTTTAAAAAGTTCATAGAAAATTCTAGGATTCCAAGTAATAACCTGTATTTCTACCATTGTTTTTGTTCTTGTTGGTCAATGTTCAGTAGTGTATCCTCTTCATGACAACATTTGGGGTTCTCCTGGCAAAGATACTGGAGTGGTTTGCCATTTCCTTCTCCAGCTCATTTTACAGATAAGGAAACTGAGGCAAACAGGGTTAAGTGACTTGTCCAGGGTCATACAGCTACTAAGTGTCTGAGGCCAAATTTGAACTTGGGAAGATGAGACTTCCTGATTCCAGGCCTGGCAATCTATCTCCAGTGCAGCCTAGCTGCCACATTCTCCCATAGCTTCACACGATTTAGCACTTAGTGAGCTCCTTGAGGGCAGGCATTTGTTAAGTGTGTGTGTGTGTGTGTGTGTGTGTGTGTGTGTGTGTGTGTGTGTGAGAGAGAGAGAGAGAGAGAGAGAGAGAGAAAGAGAGATCTACCACAAGTCTCCCACAATGCTGAGTATCTAAGTGCATAACAAGATAGTTGTCAACTGAATCCTTAATATCTTCCATATTACCAGGAACCACTACTCTAGCCTAGGGGTTCTTCACCTTTCTTGTGTCATAGACCCCTTTGGAAGTCTGATTAAGCCTGTAGATTCCTTCTCAGATAATGTTTTTAAATGCATAAACGAAAATACATAAGATTATAATACAAAACCAATTGCATTGAAATACAGTTATCAAAATGTTAAATAAAAAAAAAGTTTGCTGGACCCTAGGTTAAGAAACCCTGCACTAGATCATTCTTCATTTAACTGAATTCAACAAATGTTACTAAGGCCTGCTCTATGCTAGAAACTCTGTTGTGTGCTGAAGATACAAAGACAGACATGAAGCCATCCCTGTTCTCAGGGGGTTCACCTTCTACTATAGGGATGCAACCGTGCAGCCAGTACACATCGAAGTGAATGCAAAATGTGTACAAAATGATACTGAGTAATCTCAAGAGGAGGACGGTGCTAATGATGAGGAAGATCAGAAAAGCTCCAGGTAGGAGGTGCCTCTGCTGTGTTTTAAAGGAAGATAGGGGTTCTCTGTGGTTGGGGTACAGATGGTGACATGGGGTAGCATTGGTGCAGAGGCACAACAGATAGGTAGAATGTTATGCATGGGAAACAGCTGTTCCTCTGATTATGCATTGTCATAGGGAATTTTGATTGATGATGCCTAGGAACATCTGGAGAAACTGAGGCATAAATTGCCAACCTTTGAAAAATACATATGTATCATGTATATTAGAGACAGACAGACAGACAGAAGAGAGAGATTTTTAAAAATCCAGTCCAACTAGGAATAGAGCAGGGTTTCATGTCCCAAGGGCTGAGTGACAGAAAAGGGCAGCACCCCCATTTTGGGTAGGGAGAGGAACACTGAGTTGAGACACTTTCTCATCCCAACATCAGAATAATAACTCTGTGATCTTTGGGAGGAGGAGGGGGGTCATGTGGGACAGGGAGTGGGGGTGTTAATTTTGGATTTTGCTTCAAATTTATTTTTAAAGTGGAATGCTTCCCCAGCACTAGTGATGATGGCCTAGAAAAGCCGGTTAGTCATCCTCTCTGACATCCTTCCCATGTGAGAGCTTGTCCCCTCCTCTTCATTCCCACCTGATGTCTGCCTCTAAAACTTATTTAAATCTTTGTCTCCCCTTGTGGCTGAGGGGGAAGGTGGGGACTGGGGGTGGGTCATCTGAGGCGCATTTTCTTGGTTAGCAGACCTACAGGAAGCTTATCTCTTTCCTGAAATAGCACTGCCTGCTTCAGTCCTTTGAGGGGGAGGAGGAAGAGGAGAAGGAGGAGGAAGAGGAGGAGGAAGAAGAGGAGGAGGAAGAAATGAGAGCTTGAAGGAATGATGGAGTAGTGGCCTCCTGGGGTCTCAGTGTCCCATCTGAGGCTACAAATAGCCTACATTGACCTAGGATAGGATAAAGACTGGACTTGAGTTCCCCTCTTCCAATGCAGTTCAGCATCAATTCTGCAACTCATGGTTAGAGTTGCCTGGAAACTAAGGGGTTAAATGACTTGCTCAGAATAATGCAGTCAGTATATTACAGAGATGGGACTTAAACCCTGTTTCCTCTGACTTAGAGGCCAGTCCTTTATCAGCCTTTCATGACATCCACCTAGACAATGCATTTACCTCTAAGCAACCCAGTGAGGTAGGAGATGCCCCCTAATCACTTACAGGTCATGTAGCTAATTATTGATTTCCACCCTAGTCCCTCCTCTTTCTGCTCTTCTGGTCTGGCATCTTCTCTGGAAGTAATAATACCTGAAACATGGCCACGAAAATCAGCCTGAAGCCTTGGGCCCAAAGGCAAGCAGGCAGTGGACCTAGGGAAAATCAGAATGCCGTACTCTGTCCTGGGATAGAGTTTTGTTGTTATTGTTGTTACAAGCAGACATCAGTCAGTTAATACATATCTTGGCCAAGATCCCCAAATTAAGAGCCCTATTGGGTCTCTTCATATATCAGGGGAAATGCGCCCCACAGTTATAATTAACCTAATAAGGATACCCCAGTTAAACAGAGACAGCCAAGAGACTGAGTGAGCAGGTGGTTTGGGAAAGGAAGAGTTTCTGGTTGGGGTGACCAAGGCAAGGTCATTGGGGAGATTCAGAAGTTTGCCTGGAGCTTTCTCCTTTCCTCTGTGAGAAGTACCTGATGGTGGATTTAATTCCTTCTCCCTCAAGCCCCAGGGGTGCTTCTTCCACCAAAGGTCTACTCTAGAGCTTCTCCTTGGGTTGTTTTCTAGAAAGTGACACCAGCAGAGCACAAATTCTGGCAGGTCTTAACCCAGTCAGATCACTGGATCTTTAGTCAGGTTCAGATCCTATGTTTGACATGGCTCAACCCTGCTAGCCTCAGTTCCTCATCTGTAAAATGAGCTGGAGGAGGAAATGGCAAACCACTCTAGGATCTTTGCCAAGAAAACCCCAAATGGGGTCACAGAGAGTCAGACACGGCTGAAACAACTCAATAGCAGCAACAATGGGGCTGTGGGCAAGTCATGTAATCTCTTCTCCTGGCTCATTTGTAAAATTAAGAGGATTAGACCAGCTGGTCTCTGAGGTCTTTTCTGGCTCCAGAGCTGGGATTCCATAGTCCTTGGACTACCTGCTTCTCTTTGAACATCTAGCTTCAAGTTGAAAGATACTCAGACCTTAGAAGGTTGCCCTCCAGGTGCTGAATTGGGGGGGAAGTGAGGGGAGGGGGTAAGAGGGTGGATATAGTAACTCATAAAGACTGTCCAGTTCACTTAGGTATGGAGGCTGATAAATGTCTAGGAACTGGCTCTCTGGGAAAAAAATGTACATATAACATTACTAAGTACATATAACATTGCATCATTAACCTTTTCTGCATCACCTTTTAAAACCTAAACAATCAACCAAACAATACATCAAGCCCTGATTTGTAGAGTTTGCTAATTTCTGAGGAATAAACTTTCACATCAAAAATTGAATATTTTGAAAAAATGAATAGTTCTGGTTCAAGCTGGCCCCTGTGCAGGCCTTATGGAGGGGCTGGTGGAGGGAATGCCCATACACTGATGAAATAGCCGACCTTTGGAAATATTGGGGAGCAGAGCTTTGGCAGGAAGTACAGGTGAAATCCAGCTCTTTCATTTAGTGGGCTCTCCTCCCCCATCTCCTCTTCCCTGGCTGTGAATGCGTAGTCTCAAGAGAATGGAACCTTTTTATGTCCTTAATTAGCTTGGTTGCCTCTTTGATTACTATGACCCTCAGTGTCTCCCTGTCCCCTAAGGAGCTCAGCAGCTCCTGCTCTGGGAGAAGGGGCAAGTATCAGAGTCTGTGTGAGCACTGAGGGATGGGGGTGGCTCAAGTGTTGTCTCTCAAGGCCAGCTTTGGGCAGGAGGTAGAATAAGGAATCTCCCTCCAACCCCTCCCCACCTACACACACTCTCTCACTAAATGCATGTTGAATTGAATTGAGCCTTGCAATTGAAATCTTTCATCATTGGAAATGTTCTCTGAGGATCATGTCTGGAGTTAGGGAATTGGGGGGCTTGCAATCTCTGCAATACTAGCTCACCGGGAACTGGGGACAGCACTAGTTATATTTCATATGAGAACATTGTTCTCACCCCTAACCACATCTTTCTACTTCTCCAAGGTGTCTTCTGGTTTCATTGATCATCAGTTTTATTTTGTGATCACAGAGATCAAGAGAAGTCATGTTAGACTCACCTCTCTGTCTTTTTTGATAAAGTTGCTAAACAAATAGTCAGGGAAATTCTAGGTATAGGTTAGCTAGAGTTTAACAAAGCTTTTGATAAAGTGTCTCATGCATAGAAAAGATGGTGAGAAATAAGCTGAACAGTTAGATGGGTTTATGCTCGACTCAAAGATTAGCCATTTATGGTTCCATGTCATCTTGGCAAGAGGTCTCCAGTCTGGTGCCCCAGGCATCAGTGCTTGTCCTCATCCTGTTTAATATTTTATCAGAAATTTGGATAAAGGCATAGAGAAAGGCTCGTCAAATTTACATCTGACACAAAGTGGGAGGGATTGCTAACACGCAGCTTGACAGAGGTAGGATCTAAAAAGATCATGACAGGCTTAGAACCTTGGGTTAAATCTAAAGATGAAAATGAATAGGGATATATGTGTGTATATATAGTCTGATATATATGTATGTAGGTGTGTATATGCATACATACATACATATGTGTGTATATATGTGTATACAGTTACCCCTGCTGCATCACGACTTTCCTCATCAAGGTTTTGATATATCATGGGTTGGCATAAGAAATTAGATGGAAATTTTTGGGGAGTTTTGCAGATGATACATGAAGGCCAGTAGATGAAACAGAAAAAGTTTAGAAACTCAGAAATGCATAAAATATATGTATAATAGTGTATAATGTCAGCATACTTTATCTTTTAATGCCATAACAATTCAGACTTCTTCTGTGGTACAAAGGGAGGAAAAAAATTTGTGCAGATTTTCCAGATCATGGGGGCAATGCATCCATAAACCCCACAATGTAGAAGGGATAACTGTATACATAGATATGTATATATCTGTGTATATGTAGATGTGTGTGTATGTATATGTGTGTGTGTGTGTGTGTGTGTGTGTGTGTGTGTGTGTGTGTGTATAGAGAGAGGGAGACAGAGAGACAGAGAAAGGGAGAGACAAAGAAAGAACAGAGAGAAAAAGGGGGGCGGGAACACCTGGACTGTGGGGGGGGTCATAAAACATTTCAGTGCTCCAGGCAACTGAATCTTTCTAAGACTATAAATTGTCCAGCAGGTTCAGACTTGGATTGGTTTGTGGGAGGTTTTTTTTTTATCCTTTTTTTTTTTGGAGGGGGAGGGCAGGGTAATTGGGGTTAAGTGACTTGCCCAAGGTCACATGGCTAGTAAGTGTTAAGTGTCTGAGGTCAGATTTGAACTCAGGTCCTCCTGACTCCAGGGCCAGTGCTCTACTCACTTCGACACCTAGCTGCCTCGGGAGGTTTTTCCCCGGGGGGGAGGGGTTCTATACCAATGAAATTGCATAGGTCCCATTAAAAAAAAAAAGTCTTTCACTTGGGCTTAAGAAATCATTTTATAGATACAGAAAGGGAGGATTGGTTAGAAAATATTGTCTGAGAAAGATCTGGGGATTTTAGTAGACAGCAAGCTCTATCAGTACAAGATGACAGAGTGATACACCATCAGTAAAGGTTATGTGACCTGGGTCCATACTCAGAGAGGCTGAGCCTCCAAGCATAAGGGAGTGGCATCCCTTCTGCATTATGCCGGGTCAGACCACATTTGGGAGTCTTAACAAATAGGCAGTAACTGTTATCTACATACAGTGGTGTACTGATTGTTAAATGTTCAGTGTGAGCATTTACAGTTTAGAAATCAGCAAATGTACAAATCTGGGCTCCATTTATTGTTTTGTTGATTGTCTCAACTTAAGAAGGCAATAGAGAAAATGTGAAGAATGCAGCTGAAACATTAAAAAGTATGTCTTGCAGATATTAGTTCCTTTGGAGAACTGATTGTTAAACATTTACCAGCAAACCTCTTTCTCTGTTTTAGATAGGGCTGCAGGGGTGGGGAACCTGCAGCCTCGAGGCCACATGTGGCCCCCTAGGTCCTCAAGTGCACCCTTTGACTGAATCTGTAAAGTTTGGATTCAAAGGACCACACTTGTGGACCTAGAGGACCACATGTGGCCTTGAGGTCACAAGTTCCTCACTGTGTTGCAATGTAGGAATGACATTGATAAACTGGAGATCATTCAGATGAGGGTCACCAGGAGGGTGAAGTGCTTTGATTTCCTGCCGTATAAGTATCAGTTCAATGAAATGGGGATTTTTAACCAGTAGAAGAGAAATTTCAGTAGGGTATATAAAACTGTGTTTAAGTATTTATTTTTTGCTTTTTGCTTTTTGAAGGTGGGGGGAAGGTAGGGCAATTGGGGTTAAGTGACTTGCCCAAGGTCACACGGCTAGCCTTTTGTGTTAAGTGTCTGGGGCTGGATTTGAACTCAGGTCTTTCTGATTCCAGGACCAGTTCTCTATTCACTGTGTCACCTAGCCACCCCAGCATTTAAGTATTTAAAAGACTCACATGGAAGTGTCCTGTTGACTCAAGGGCCGAATCAGGAACAACAGGTTAAAGTTTCAAGGAGACAATTTTAGGTTTATAATGTAGAAAAACTTCCCCAGTGTCAGTTCTACCCCAGAGTGGAATAATTTGGCTTTGGGAGGTGGTAGGTTTCCCTCCGTCAGAGGCTTTCAGGCAGAGGCCTCATACCCACTTCTTAGGTAGGTTGGAGTGTAAATTCTTTTTCATGAGGCATGAGCAGGGCTACGCGACTACTAGCTTGAAAGTTCAGATTTTTTCCATTCTCCATACCTTACCCATATCTTTAATACCCCCTGTGTACAGAGCTTCTTGGGAAGTGGGAGGGGTATCCCTCTGGGGTGTGGGAAGGAAAGGAAAACGAGATAATCCCTGACCTTCAGATGTTCCCTGTGTCATGGGGAAAACCTCATGTGTCTCTTTAGGGGGACTCCTCGTCTGATAGAGACTAGAGGACAGACATGGAAGATTTATTATATACAAAATGGTATATATTGAAAAACATCTCTCTTCCCAAAATGGTGGCAGTTTGGGGGATTACTGACAGGTTGGCAGGGCTTGAGATTTTGACATTAAAATCTAAGTATAGGGGGGCAGCTAGGTGGCTCAGTGAGTAGAGCACCGGCCCTGGAGTCAGAAGGACCTGAGTTCGGTTCCAGCCTCAGACACTAAACGCACACAGAAACAAAAACCTAGTCATGTGACCTTGGGCAAGTTATTTAACCCCAATTGCCCTCCAAAAAGAAAAAAGATTTTAAAAAATCTTAACTATAGAGTTTGCTTTGCTGCCATTTTGTTGATAATTTTTAAAGTACATGTATCCTGGAATATTTGGAATAGGATAACTAGGCTTGGGGTGGGAGGGTGAGAAGAGGAATCTTCAGGTAGATTCCGAGATCTGATGGTGGTTCTTAGAGGCAGAGCTCAAGAGTAGATTTCCTCTCAGAGGAAATAAGATTTGTTACAAAAGAAAAGGAAGACTGAATAAAGGATTTCCATAAATACTGTAATCCAGAGTCCAGGGCCCAGGTAACAGGCTACAAGCAGGGCCAGTGAGAAGAGATGAATTAGAAAGCAAATGGAATTCTTAGGAGGAATGCTAGGAGGATGTCACCTTGGTGAGTAGGTGACTACTTGGACAGCAATTTGAACCAGAAGAAGGAATTGATCTGAGTCTCGTGTTCCTTTATCTGTAAAACAAATGGGTGGTTCTGGATAATCTCTAAGGCCCCTTCTAGCTTTAACATTTTATGAAGCATTCTGAGGCAAAGGGGAAGGAAACCACTCTTTCACTAACTAGAAATGACAATTGATTCCCTGAAGAAATGCTAAGGTCAAGGTCAGAGAATGAGAGTATGGTGGGCTAGCCACACTGACCTTAACTCCCAAGTCTTGATTGCTAGCCCAGGACAATTGACCTACAATGCATCTCCAATGGCCTGCTGGACATCTCCATGTGGAAGTCTTACCCATCACCTCAAATTTTTATTCTTGTTGTTGAGTCATTTTTCAGTCATGTCCAACTCTTTGTGATTCCATTTAGGGTTTTCTTTGCAAAGATACTAGAGAGGTTTGCCATTTCTTTCTCTAGCTCATTTTATAGATAAGAAAACTGAGGCAAACAGGGTTAAGTGACTTGCCCAGGGTCACACAGTAAATGTCTGAGATCAAATTTGAATTCAGGAAGAGGAGACTTCTTGACTCTAGGCCTGGCACTCTGTCCATTGTGTCACCTAGCTTCCCCTCAAACTTAGCATGTCTAAAATTAAATGAACCATTCCCACTCCACACACACACACACACACACACACACTCACACACACACACACACACACACACACACACACACACAGAGCCCTCCCTAGCTTCCCTGTTTCAGTGGTACTACGGTACTCAATGGTTCTATGTCATTTTCCCTTCGTTCATAGCCTAGAATCTCTGAGTCATCTTTGACTTTTCCCATTTTGTGGGTCTTCCTTCCTTATCCCAGCCTACTCTCCCATATCCAATCAGTTATAAAGTCCTGTTGATTGTTCCTTCTCAGTGTCTCTAATTAAACATTCCTTCCTTTCCATTCCTCCCACCACTGTGGTAATTCAGGCTCTTATCTCACAAATGGACTACTATAATCCTTAAATGTCTTCCCTGGCCTCTACTTTTCCTGTAACAATCCATCCACTATGCCATGTCCAGATTAATTTTCCTAAAATATCACTCAGTGGCTCTGCATCACTGATAGAATAAGATCAAAGATGCTTGGCAGGGCATTCAAGGCCCTGAACAGTTGTCTGCAACTTACCCTTTTTATCTGCCAGTTCTCTTGTATTGATAATTCGGTTTTTTTGTCTATATACATATTGTTTTCCCAACTGGACTGTGAATTGTTTGAAGTCAGGGACTTATGATAGAAACCAACTATGTTAAAAAAAATAGTTATCAATTTTTTTAAGTTTATGGACCCCAAGTTCAGAGCCCCTGGACTATAGGAAAAGCCGGAACCTTAAAAAGAGGGATTATGGCCAGTAGTGCTTCAAAGTCACCATCAGATCCTTCAGACCTATGCAGAGAAAACATTTATTAAGCTTCTGATGTGTGATAAGCACTGTACTAGGGCTGGGGATTTAAAAAAAAAGGCAATGAGACTATCTCTATTCTCAGGGAGCTTATATTCTTTCAGGAGAGACCACATACATACATATAGTCTTATGCAGTATAAATACAAGATGACTTTTTTTGTGGGGAGGTACAGAAATGGGGGGTGGTCACTAAAGACCCCAGGTAGGCAGTGGTTCAAAAGCCAACCTTTTGAAGGGAACTAGGAATTCTAAAAATTTCAAGTAAGGAAGAAAGTCCATTCAGGCATTGGGGGACAGCCTCTGCCAAAGGGAAGAGATGAGTGGTCAGGCCACATGCTAGGGAGGTAAGAGAAAGGAATATTTAGCTCAAAAATGAGTTCCAGACATTAATGGACAATTAATGGACAATGTACCTTAAGATAAGTTTCCCTTACTTTGCAGATAGTTCAACAATTCTATGTTTTTCAGACTTGTCATACTTTACTTTCTTGCCATTAATGCAAATACTGTAAAGCTCACTTCTGAAAAGCTCAATCTGTGCTAAGTGCCAAAAAGTGTAGGCTCCAGGCCTGGCACATAGTAGGAACTTTAATAACTGTTAGTTGACTGACTGAGCTGAGTTTGGCAAGGGTAGGAAGAGGGATGCCCCTACAGCTTTGTAGTGTTAGAAAATAAAGGTCAAATAAAGCAGAGAGTACAAAATAAAAGAGGACCAAAATTGGATTGGAATCTGGCCAGGCCAGTCTCCTGCCCGGGGTCCTGTTTCCTCGCAGGGACAGCACAGACAGAGTTAACCCACCATCGGCCAGGAATCATCTGAAACCTGCTCTGCCACAGCCCACAAACAAGGGCCAGTGAATACCATTTATTATTGTTCGGTGAATGTGGGCAGCACCCTTTGAATTGGGGAGTGGACCAGACAATCTCTGAATCTGCCATGGTGGGGGAGGGAATGATTGCGGCCAAGGGAGGCTGCTGTGAGGTCAGGCAGACGACCAGCATCTCCTTTGTGGAGGGAGGAAGTGATCCCGTGGTAGCCACAGGCAGAGCCATGATTGTTCCAAAGAACTCGGTAAACAAGTAAACTAAAGGCATTTTGGGGGACCGGCTGGGGGGTGGCGGCGGCAGGGAGGGGATTGGTGGTAGTAGGAGGGTGTATTTGTGTGTGTGGGGGGCGGTACTCTCATCTGTTTCTTCTGGACGTGCTGGATTCCATAACTGTAGAAAACAACCATCACCACCACCACCGACAACACAACTTGTAACATAACCAAAGCTCTCCAGTGCAAAAAATTCTTTTGTTTGCTGGGCTTGAGAGGCCACACACATGACCCCAGACCTGAGAAAAGTTAGACTGGGAGTCAGAAAAACTGTATTTTCACTGGGCAATGCTGACTACCAATGACTCTACCTTCCTTTCTCCAACCTCTATGTTTGGGGGAGGGGGCTCCAGTGAGGGACAGGGAGGTGAGAGGACTCCCTCATGACCCTTGGGCATAATGCTGTCATATGCCTGTTAGAACTAGGGAACATTCCGATGGCTAGTTAAATCTGTCCTGTCCTCTGTGGGGCTGGCCAACTGGATAGATGGTCAAGAGACACCGCATGGGGAAGAGAGGCCTGTGGGCTTCCAAGCCCTTTCGTAACCTTGTAGTTACAGACCATACTCCTTGCCTCCTGTCCCCCAATTTCCCCAAATCAGTGTAGAGCCCATCTATAGGGCCGAAGGGGAGATGGACCTGAGGAAATGCCAAAAACCACAGCAAACCCCAACCCTCGTTGGCAGAGAAGGTTTCAAAATGACTTTTTTTTTCTTTTTGGCTAAAGTCATTTTTGGCATTTCAGGGTGCTGGCCTGCTGCCCGGCCTCCCTGGCCCCCTGCCTGCCAGCTCCTTGGAGGCTATTTTTGCCATTTACTTATTTATTAACTATTATTACTCCTTGGGCCAGATGGGGCAAATGTACACACGTACATAGAATTTCACTTCAAAGCCACTTAGAAAAAAAACAAGTGAGATTGTTCAGAAGATGACTTCTAATATGGGGTGGGGAAAGGCGTGAAGATGAGAGAACCCTCAACATGATGGAGACAGCCAGACACAGGTTCTGTGCAGAGAAACCTGCAGGTCATAGGAAACGATAAGGTTTTAAGCTACAAAAGACTTTTAGAGTCCTATCTTGCAACTTCCTCATTTTATAGATGAGGAAATTGAGGTCCAGGGGGGAGATCACTTGCCCACAGCTCCACAGGTAGTAAATAGTCAGAATTTGAATCCAACACCTTTCACTCTAAATTCAGGATTCTTCCTTTTACTGGTATAGACAGGGTGGGATCCCAGTACTCCCACCATCCAGAAAAGCATAATTTCCTATTCTTAGGATCCCAAATCATGGGATCATCAATGGATGAAATGTTATCTGAAGCTCAGATCCATGGTGCTCCTTCCCTCATATCCTTTAGAAAAGCAGAGAATCTTTAGTCATATGCCATTGACCTTGAGGGGGGCTAGCATTAGGGAAGGGTTCAAATCTACCACTCAGGGTCTCTTCAGAGAGATCCTTCAGATTCGACAGTCTTTCCAGATCTAAGAATCCAAAGGGGATGCTGGGAATGTAAAAGTAACTCATGTTGTTTTCCATCTTCTTCTCCCCCCACCCCCCATCAAGTCCATGGACCCTAGGAAATCTGGCAGCATGCCTTTGAGAAATCAGGCCTCCTCTTGTCTTCCTCTTTGCCTTCTCTCCCTCTTCTACTCCCACCTAGAACTTTTATTCAGTCTCACGGAAACCTATTTAATTAGGTTGATCATCCTTTCCTGTTCTCCCTGAAATCCATTTCAACCTGAGCAGGGTGGGCATTTGGTTGGGGGGGGGGTGAACTAATGACCACCAGCTTCTACAAGCATTTTTAGCCCCCTTAATTCAAGTTCTAAGCACCCACCTTACCAGACATCAATCAACCAATGAATATTTCTTTTTTATTTATTTTTTCCACTGATATATTTTCTCTCCTTTCTCATCTCCCACCCTCCCCCCAAAAGAAAAGAAAAACACCAAATCCTTGTAACAAATACACATAGTCATGCAAAACAAATACCCACAATGGCCATGTCAAAAAAATATATGTCTTATTCTGTATCATAAGCCCATCACTGTCTGTCAGGAGGTGGATAGTATTTCATCATGTGTCTTCTGGAATCATGGTTGGACACTGTGTTGACTAGAGGCTTTAAGTCTTTCCAAAATTGTTCATTTTTACAGTGTTGTTGTTATGGTGTAAATGGGTCTCCTGTCAACCACTATTTATCGAGTGCTTACTATATATAGGCAGGGGCCTATGCTAGCTTTTATGGGGGATACAAAATAATAGAAGACGGTTTCTTGCCCTTCAGCAGAGCAGCTGATGGATATTAATCAATACATAAGATCCTAGATAGAAAGCTAGGAAGGCCCTCAGAGGCCATATAGTCTAACTTCCTCATTTTTTACAGAGGAAGAAGCCAGGGCCCAAAAAAGTAATGTAGTTTTCTACAGTCACACTGGTCATAAGAATCCACAGTGGGACCTGAATTCACATCCTCTGGAGATAGTGTGCTTTCCAAGGTACCACACTACTTCCTCAACTTCCTTTAAAAGCCAGTAATAGTCCCCTTTTGTTTGAGCCAACAGAGTAGGTACTTAATAAGGATTGATTGCCTTGTGGCCTGGCCACACTCCCAGCAAAATTCTGTCTCCTCAAGAGAAAATGGGCCTTGGAATTATTACAGTTGGTAGGATATTTAGAGATCATCTTAACCCAACTCTCATTTTTTCCCAGATGAGGAAACTAAGGAAATTAGGGAATTGCTCAAGGTCACACAATTAATTAGAAGCAGAGTAAGGTCATTGGATCATAGATCTGGAGCTAGAGAGAGCCTCAGATGTCATTTAGTCCAGCTCCCTCATTTTACAGAAGGGGAAGCTGAGGCTAACTGGCTAGGCCAAAGCTACACAATGTAGTAAATGACAGAAGTGGGATTTGAACTCAGGTCCTTGGACTCCAAAGCCAGTTTTCTTTCCCTTGTATCACTGATGACTCTCAGAGCCCTGGATTCTGCTTCCTTATATGAGGAGGGCAGAGAATGATGAAGTAATGATGTTTTCCTCTTCTGATCTCACATAGAACTTTGTTTTCAACTCTCTTATACACTTTTGTATTTTGTATGTAAGCACCTGACTTGAAGTCAAGAAAACCCAGGTTTCAAATCCAGCCTTAGATGCTTACTAGCCATATGACTCTGGTCAAGTAACTTAACCTCTATTTGTTCAGTTCCTCATCTGTAAAATGGGAACACACTGGCGAAGGAAATGGCAAATTACTCCAGTATCTTTGCCAAGAAAATTCCAGCAACTAAGCAACAAAAACAATATTTACTTTGTAGTAGGAAGGACCTTCAAAACACCAAACCCTGGGAAGCTGAGGCAGAAGGAAGTGTTTGACTTTGAGGATGTACATGGAAGATTTTTTTAATGGACTTTGGAGGAAGAATCTATGGAATTTGGGAGGCCCCAGTTTGCAGCAAGAGGAGGGCCTTCCTTCTTCCTACCTCCCTGCTTTCAAGATAAGGCAAGAGAATTGCATCCTTTCACCCAGCTTGCTTTCTACTTCCCCTTATCCCCAGGGTGGGGTTGGGTGGGGATGAGTTTTTATAACTGCTGCGTCAGAATTTCACAAGCCTGATAGCCAGTGAGCATACGTAAGTTTGTGCCAAGCTGGAAGGGGAGGGTGAGAGGCTGGTTTTCTGGCTCTAAAGGTGGGTAGGAAAGGAATCGAGGAGTCTCTTGCCTGTGTTTGGGAAAGAACAGATCTAGAATTGCCGTGGTTCTGTGACTCAAGCAGCACCCTTTCCTTTGTACTTTTTAGAATTTGGCTGAACCCCACAGACTGAGGGCCCAGGCATGTGTCTCTGCCTCATGGCTCTGTCAGATTGGTTTTCCCATGAGAATGGAGGGATATGCTGAATTATCTGGTATTTTCCGTTATTTCCCTCTTTTAATTAGTCAATTGATGCTTTGGGGAAAGTCATGAGAGATGAGGTGATATGCTAGATAGGTAGCAGACCTAGACCAGAAAGAGGTGAATTCAAGTTTTCCCTTAGTTTTATCAGAGATGATGTGGTAGATAGAGAACTGGCCTCAGAATCAGAAATACCTATGTTCAAATGCCACCTCTCACACATATGGCCTTGTGACCTTGGGTAAGTCTCAACCTCTTACTGCTCTAGGCAGCTAAGTTGCAGAAAAAACACTGACCTGCATTGGCAGAAGGACTTTCTTTATTAGGGAGTTTACTATACCAGTGAGCCAGACCAACTGGGTCAGTCCCTATCTCATGGTTTGGGATGATTCAACAAGCAAATATTTATTCAACACCTATTATATACAAGGGGCAACTAAGTGGCACAGTGAATAGAGCACTGGGCTTGAAATCTGGAAGACTTATCCTTGTGAGTTCAAACCCGGCCTTAGACACTTTCTAGCTGTGTGATCCTGGGCATGTCACTTCACCCTATTTGTCTCAGTTTCCTCATCTGTAAAATGATCTGGAGAAGGAAATGGCAAACCACTCCAGTATCTTTGCCAAGAAAATACCAAATGGGGTTACAAAGAGTCAGATAGGGCTGAAACAACAACAAAACCTTATACAAGGTACCAAGTATACAAAGGAAAAGTATGAAAAATGCTTCCTGACCTCAAGGAGCTTATGTCCTGCTGGGGGACTGGAGCATAACACTGAAACGGACAAATTTTCACAGTACAATTTGAAGAGGGCAGAACAATTAGAGGGATCAGGAAAGGCTTCCTGTGAGAATTGGCTTTGAGTTGAGCCTCAAAGGAAGTTAAAAATTCTAAGAGGTGAATTTGAGGAGGACATTATTCTAGGCACTGGGAACAGATACCCTTACAAAGGCATGGAGATAGGAGGGTAAATGATGAATGTGGCCAATAACAAGCTAGGAATGTCCTCTGGAAAAATGTTTGATTTCATTTTTGTGGATATTTGTTTAATGAATACAAAGCAAAACCTAGCGGCCACCTTCTCCTCCTCAGGCTTCTGAGGATTCAAGCTCTTTCTTTCCAGCCTTCTTCCCTCCTGGCCAGCATAGTCAGTTTTTGACTAGTAGATACACAGTCTGTTGCCGGGCCTGGATGTGAACCATTTTCAGCTCCATAAGACTTACTAGAGGTTGTGCACCCCTTGACTGTGGCCTCACAGAATCCAGGGCTGCCTTCACGGCATGATGAAGCCTGTAGAGGGGCAGGCTTGCAGAGGAGGCTTACTTCCCTTAGCGTCAGGGATGGAAGTGAGTGGACTTTACGGGCAGCTCCCCTCATAAGAACAGTTTGCATTCCAGAAGTTCATTTGCAAGTGGGTTGTTTGTAACTCAGAACACATTTTTCCCACAGAAACAATGTCATAAATGGTAGTTAGTTAGGTTCCCAGGCCACAGAGACCTATTTAAGCCATAATGCAGCTAAGCTAGTCTTATGTAACCTACTCCTCACTAGTACAATGGCTTCCATGGGAAAGAACCCATCCCATGTTCATGTCTGGACTTAAAGGGATTCCTCAGTAAAGTAGTGGATTGTTGTTGAGTTGTTTTTCAGTCATGTACAACTCCTTGTGACTCCATTTGGGGCTTTCTTGGCAAAGATACTAGAGTGCTTTGCCATTCCCTTTTCCAGCTCATTTTACAGATGAGGAAACTGAGGTAAACAGGCTTAAGTGATTTGTCCAGGGTCACACAGCTACTTAGAGTCTGAGGTTAGATTTGAACTCAAGATGAGTCTTCCTGATTCCAGGTCCAGGGCTCTGTGCACTATGGCGCCACCTAGTAGCCCACCTCAGCAGAACTGAAATTTAAACCCACCAGACCTCTAATTCCTGTCCTCTCTCTGCACCTAATATTATGTGACCCTGGGCAACAAATCTACCTCAATATCTCTGAGCATCAGTGTCCTTATTGGTAAAATGAAGAATTTGGACTAAATGAGCTCTGGAATTCTGGGAGTCTGTGCTGTGTTGGTGACCATGACGGCATGGGGGGAAGCTGCCCATCAGCTCGGGGACTTGCCAGGATGGCTGAAAGCTCAAATTGGCTTAAAATAAAAAATTCTGAGCTAGCGTACAACTGCTTCAAGAATATGCAGGTATGGAGCAGGTATGACTGGAGGACTGGAGCAGGTATGACTCTGAGGACCTTCTGCTTCAAGTTGCAAAGAGAGGCAAGGACCATGGGATGATCAATTTAAAGTTGGAGGAGACCACAAGACACCATCTAGTCCAACAGCTTCATTTTACAGATGAGGAAACTGAGGCCCAGAGAAGTTAAATGGTTTGCCTAAAGTCACATAGGTAGTAGATGACAGAGCTAGGATTTGACTTGAGGTCCCCTGACTTTAAATCCCTCTGTACAATAAAAGGATCAGAGAAAGCAGCCTTAACATCTCTATGGGTAGACTTTCTTCAGTAGGTATGGGAGCCAGGTACCACCTGGGAAAAACCTCACATTTCTGCCACTGTGTAAGGAGAGATAGGGTAGGGAGAAAAGAGCCTCCTGAGGAGACCTGAGGGGAATGGGCTGCCTGGCAGAGAGAGAGAGGCTTTTAATCTGGTGTTGTGAATAGTTTTAGAAAATCACTTCTCCACAGAGGTTCTAACCACCCAGCTTACATTAGTCACACTCCCCAAAGGATCCCCTTTCTCTGCCTTCTGCTCAAAGAGCCATCTTTCAAAGCAAGCATGCTGAACACCTCTGTTTCCCTGTCCCTACCCACCCTCTTGGCTCCACCCAGAGAGGGAATAATGAGGGAAATGGAAAGTATGTTAACTGTCTTTAGTCCCCAATCTATTTTCTGTTGTGTCTACCTGAATTCCTTTAACCCCACTCCAGGTTCTGGGACTCATTTATTTGCCTCTGTCCAGCTTTATGGTGCCACTAGCTCCAATACCCCTTGCTCAAGCCTATTGTTTCATGGCTAGGGAGGGGAGAATCAGTCCCCTCTGGCAGGACTTGGGAGCCAGGCAGAGCCTCCAGGGGACCCTTCTCTCTTGGGAAGGAGCTGGGCCCTCAGTCTCTAGGGTAGCTGTGGTAAAAGGCAGAGCTGCCTGTCCTGAAAGCTTGAACAATTTTACTGTTTCCCATTTCATAGTAAAGATTTCATCATAATGAGATAATGTCTGTGCTCCACCCAGAGAGACTGGGACAGAGACATCAAGTAATATGATTTTCACAAAAACAACAACAACAACAATAATAATAAGGACTCTCACAATTACAAAGAGTGCCAGGAAATCTGCTGGCTGGCTTTGATCCAGATGTGTAGCTGGTATACCAGGGATGGGTGTGGTGGAGCTCTTGGTTGAAGTCAGTGGGTTCTCAAATGTTTTTGTGACTTGACCATCTCCACACCCCGCAACTCCTCCACCAAATTAAAAGCCTGAAGTTTGCCTTCTTTTAAAAATAACTCTGGGACTTCCAGGAGCCAAGATGGCAGAGTAAGCAGTAAATCACCATAACTCTCCCATATTCACCTCCAAACAACCGTAAAATAGTTCCCCCCAAAAAATCCTTGGACAGTAAAACCAGCAAAAAGACAAGGGGAAACAATCTTGTAGCCCAAGAAACTTAGAAGATTGGCAAGAAAGACCTGTCTTACTTGGGCAAAAGGGGAACACAGTCCAGGACAGGAAGTATCCAAACAAACCAGCACCAAGTCCTACCTTAGCAAGCAAGTGGGAGATCCTGAGCCCCAGTGCAATGGAGCAGGTAAATGCCAACACCAGGAGCCCCAACATGCCTCAACATAGCCAGAGGAATGGGCAGATTCCGGCCTAGCCCTGGGCCACAGATAGCCTCCAGCAGCTAGACTACCACACGCTTCAGTGTAGCCCCAGGGAAATGCAGAAAAACCACACAGACCTCAGCACCTGCCAGGCACCACTACCAGGACCCCTGCTCAGCACTGGGTAAGCTGACACACCCCTACAGCACCAGCCACCCCCACACTCCCCACTCTGTCCCTTCAGTGCAGCACCAGATGTGAGGTTCCCCATAGGCTTCAGGGCAACATCAGTGTAGCACCAGGTAAACAGCCAGGGCCTAAAGCCCCTGGCACAAGAAGCCTGAGACAGTGTCCCTTCTGAAACCCCAGGGACAGAGCTCAAATTTAAAAGAAAGGAAAAAGGTAAAAAAAAAAAGATGAGCAAAAAACAACAACAAAAAAATAATCTGATCATAGAAAATTATTATGGTGACAGGGAAGATCAAGACACAAACTCAAAAGAGGACAATGATGTTGACAATGAAGAAGACAACCTATGGGCAAAACCCCAAAGAAAAATGGGAAGTGGTCTCAAGATCAGAAAGAACTTATGGAAGAACTCAAAACAGAGTTTAAAAGTCATATAAGGGGGGTAGAAGAAAAATTGGAAAAAGAAAGAAGAGTGATGCAAGAGAATTAAGGAGAAAGAGTCAATAACTTGGAAAAAGAAAACAGTTACTTAAAAAGTAGAATTGGCCAAATGGAAAAAGAAGTACAAAAACTGAGGAAAACAATTCCTTAAAGGTTAGAACTGGGCAAGTAGAAGCTAATGACTATACAAGACATGAAGAATCGATCAAATAAATTCAAAAGAATGAAAATAAGAGAAGAAAATGTAAAATACCTCATTGGAAAAACAACTGGCCTGGAAAATAGATCCAGGAGAGAGCCATAATCTAAAGGAAGACTTGGACAGTATCTTTCAAGAAATTATCAAGGAAAATTGCCCTGATATCCTGGAACCAAGGGGCAAAATAGGCATTGAAAGAATCCATCAATCATGTCAGGAAAGAGATCCCAAAATAAAAACACCAAGAAACATTATAACCAAATTACAGAACTATCAGGTCAAGGAAAAAGTACTGCAAGTAACCAGAAAGAAACAATTCAAATATCAGGGAGCTACAATCAGTATTACACAGGACTTAGCATTAACATTAAAGGGTGGTCACGAAACATGGAACATGATATTCTGGAAGGCAAAGGACCTAGGACTACAACCAAGAATCACCTACCTGATTAAATTAAGCATAATACTTCAAGGGACCATTTTTTAATGATCATTCAGTGAAAGAGAAGGATTTCAAACTTTCATAAGAAGACCAGAATTGAACAAAATTTTTTTTATCTCCAATATCAAAACCCAAGAGAAACCTAAAAAGGGAAAATGGGAAAAGGAAATATAAGGGGTTAAATGGAGCTGACTTGCTTACATCCCTATGTGGGAAGATGATACTTGTAATTCTTAAAAGGGTCACTAGGCGGCTAGGTGGCACAGTGAATAGAGCACCAGCCTTGGAATCAGGAGGACTTAAGTTCAAATCTGGTCTCAGACACTTAACAATTACTAGCTGTCAGACCTTGGGCAAGTCATTTGACCCCAATTGCCCTGCTTTCCCCCTTCCAAAAAAAGCAAAAAAAAAAAAAAAAAGGTAAAAAATATTGTATCACTAATAGTATAGCTAAAAGGAATATACATAGAGGGTATGAGTTTAATGTGAATTTCAGGGAAATTACATAAAAAATAATGAAGGGATGGGAAAAAGGAGTACACTGGGTAGAAAAGGAAGGAAGGGGTAGAATGGGGTAAATTATTTCACATGAAGAGGCATGAAAAACAGTGGAGGAAAAGATGGGGGGAGGCAATGGGCATCACTTGAACCTTACTCTCATCAGCATTGGCTCAAAGAGGGTAAAATATACACAAATCAATTGACTATAGAAATCTTTCTTACCCGACAAGAAAGTAGGAGGGAAGGAGATTTAAGTAAAAGGGGAGGGGGACTCACAGAAAGGAGTGCAGATCAGGGGAGATTGCAGACAGAAGCAAAACACTGTTGAGTAGAGAAAGGGTGAAGAGAGAGAGAGGACAAACAGGAGGAAAAATAGGATAGAAGGAAACGCCCAGTTAGTAATCATAACTGTGAATGCAAATAGGATGAACTCTCCCATAAAATGCAAGTGGATAGCAAAATGAACCAAAAGTCAGAATCCTACAATATGGTATTTACAAGAAATACATTTGAAGCAGACACACACACACACACACACACACACACACACACACACAGAGTAAAGATAAGGGACTGGAGTGGAATCTATTATGCTTCAGCTGAAGTAAAAAAAGCAGGGCTAGCAATCATGATCTCAGACAAAGCAAAAGCAAAAATATACCTAATTAAAAGAGATAAAGAAGGAAACTACATGTTGCTGAAAGGTATTGTAGACAATGAAGTGATATCAATACAATACTAAACACATATGCCCCAAGTGGTATAGCATCCAAATTCTTAAAGGAGAAGTTAGGTGAGTTTCAGGCTCATGACCAAACAAGAGATAGAGAGCAGGACAAAATGTAAAATAGATCATTTTAATTATATTAAATTAAAATGCTTTTGCACAAACAAAACCAATGCAGCCAAGATTAGGAGGAAAGCAGAAAGTTAGGAAAAATCTTTATAGCTGGAAAAACTAAGGCCTCTGATAAAGGACTTATTTCTTAAATATATTGAGAACTGAGTCAAATTTATAGGAATACAGGCCATTCCCCAATTGAAAAATGGTCAAAAGATATGAACAGAAAGTTTTCAGATGAAGAAATCAAAGTTATTTGTAGACATATGAAGAAATGCTCTAAATCACTTTTGATTAGGGAAATGCATATTAAAACAACCCTGAGGTACCACCTCATATCTATTAAATTGGTTAATATGACAAAAAAGGAAAATGATGAACTTTGGAGAGAATGAGGGAAAATTGGGACACTAAAGCGCTGTTGGTGGAATTGTGAACTGCCCCAAACATTCTGGAGAGCAATTAGGAACTATGCCCAATAGACAACCAAACTTTGATCCAGCAATACCACTACTAGGTCTGTATCCCCCAAAAAATAATAAAAAAGGGAAAAGGACCTACATATGCAAAAATATTTATAGTAACCCTTTTCATGATGGCAAAATATTGGAAATTGAGGGAATACCTATCAACTGGATACCTATCAACTGAACAAGCTATGGTACATGAATATAATTGAATACTATTGTATAATAAGAAATGAAGAACAGACAGATTTCAGAAAAACCTGGAAAGACTTGTACAAACTGATGCAAAGTGAAATGAGCAGAACCCGGAATACATTGTTCACAGTATCAGCAACATTGTGTGATGATCAACTGTGAATGACTCTGTTCTTAGCAACACAGTGATCCAAAAGAAGTACAAAGGACTCACTAAGGAAAATGCTATCCATATCCAGATAAAGAACTGATGTGCTGAATACAAATTGAAGCATACTTTTTTCACTTACTTTATTCTTTTTCATGCCTTTTCCCCTTTTGATATTTCTTCTTTCACAGCTATGACTAATATGGAAATGTTTTACATGATAGCACATGGATAACCTATATCAAATTGACTACCATTTTAGGAAAAGGGGAGGGGAGGGAGGAGAAAAATTTGGAACTTAAAATCTTATAAAAATGAATGCTAAAAATTGTCTTGACATGTAATTGAGGGAAAAATACTATTTTAAAAAAATAACTCTGCTACCAAACTATTTGTTAATCAGAGCTCTGTAGTTCCTACTTTGCTGTAGATCTCACAGCCTGAAAGAGAGAGGTTTTTGTTTTTGTTTTTTTGAAAGACTGAGAAAGGGAAAGGGATAGAGACTAGCTTAATCCATGTTACAGCCACGTAACCCCCCCAACCCTGATGAATACAGTGATTCTCTAATGTGTCTTGGTCCCCTCCCAGGACCAAAGGGCAGATTCAGTGACAGAGCCCTCTACCACATTTATCAAGACCACATAATAGAGTGAATACAATGCAAGAGTTGGGCTCAAAACCCATCTCAGAAATTTAGTAGTTGTGTGACCCTGGACACCTTACTTAACTTTTGTCAGCCTCAGTTACTTTTATCTATAAAATGGAACTAATAATAGCACTTACCTCAGGGTCATTGTGAGATAATGAACAGTTGATGTGAGTTAATGTACAACACATGTGAAGGCCAACAGACAACACAGAAAAAGTTTAGTAACTCAGAAATACATAAAATATGTGTATGGTTTTGTATAATGGCAACATATTTTATCTTTTAATGCCATAACAATTTGGACTTCTTCTCTGGTGTGAAGGAGGGGCCAAAAAGTTTTATGGATATTTTGCAGATCCCGGCCCGGGTGGGAGTGAGGAACACTGTGCCCCTAACCTTGAAATGTGGAAAGGATAACTGTGCATAGATTTGCAAACATGAAATTGCTATATAGATGAGAATTATTGTCATTTATATTTCTTACCTCCCTCCATCCCCAACCCTGAGCCCATCTTGGAGGTTACCACACAGTAGGAGATTTCTTGAAGGCAGAGGCAGCTTTGTTTCTTTCTTCCTATCTCCATAGTCTAGCACAGTGTTTGGTACATAGTAGGCACTTAATAAATGCTTGTTGGTTTGTTGAATGAATGATTATATGAATCATGTTGGGAACTCAATCATCCTTTCTTTCATATCCCCTTCAGAATTTTACAGTCCTGAATTTTAGAAATCTCCTCCTTCTCTTCCTCTTTCTTCTTCTCCTCTTCCTTCTCTTCCTCCTTCTCTCCCCTTCCCTTCATATTTCAAGTCTATTTGTAGACCTCTGTCCTGGGCCCTTCTCCATCTTTGACTGGTAGGGCAGATGTCACAGCTGCCTCTTATCAGAATCTTGATAGATCACAACAATGTCCCAAATTTGGGCCTGGACTGTGTTTCCTTTCTCAACAGTTATTTCCTAGAATGGAAGCCAGAACTCTGAGGAGGTGATTTGAAAATTCCCGAGATGATTAAGCTGAGAGTGGAGGAGTGGTCCAGAGGTTTGGAGTTTGGGGTCTGGTGTCAGGACTGGGTCAATGTGACTCTTCTGACACCTGTGGAGATGGGTGAGACTCTGGGACAACACAAGAGTACAGGCAGGGAAGCCTGCATATCCTAGAGCAGGTGATTGAGCCAAAAGGGAAGGAGTGAGTGGGATGTGCCAGTGAACTCATTTGACACACCATATGATGTCAGATACCTCATTCTTGCACCCACACCTTCTCTCTCCTCTCCTTTGCTTCCCATTCCTACCTTCCAGCCCTCCTTTCTGGCACTTGTAGTCATATCTCACAGGTCAAATGGAAGCAGAGACTGGAGATTAATTGCCAAGTAATTTGAGCCAGAGTGGGATTTTGGCCCAAGTTTCTCTGTTTCTCCTCTCCTGTCTCCCAGAACTGTGTAACCAAGGTCCCTGGGGTCTGAAAGTGAGCTCTGTGTCTGAGTCTCCCCATTAAATCTCTCAGCTAAAGGAGGCTGCCTAGTACAGTGGAAAGATTCTGGACTTGAAGTCTGATGATACCAATTCAAATCTCACTGCTGCCACTTCGGAGCTGTGTGACCTTGGAAAAGTCACATCAGCTCTCTGGTCCTCTTTTTCTTCACCTATAAAATGATGGGATTGGACCAAACGGTCCCTTAAGGTCATTTCTATGATCTGAGGTCATTTCTAAGGATCTCTGATCCTTTATAATCACTTTTAGTTGTTTCGGTTGTGTCCAACTCTTCATGTATGTTGGATGGATGAATGAGGTGAGATAAAAGTGAACTTTACATAGATCGTTGAACAGAATACTACACTTGTCATTTATTCTCTCAGTGAACATTTATTAACTATGCACATTCAACCAGCCAGTAAATACATATTAAGCACTTAAGCACAGTCAAGTGCCTGCTGTATGCCAGACTCTGTGCTGGGCTTTGGAAATACAAAAGCAAAAATGAGAGTCTCTGCCTTCTAGGAACTGAACCCACTATAGCATTCAGGGAAAACATTATTGTCAAAGGAAGAAGTGTCTCTTCCATGGAGCTGGAACAAAATTGGGAGAGTGGTATCACGGGGCTGGATATCTCGTATGGTTACATCTACTCTTGGCCCCTATGAATGTTAGCTACAAAAAGTTTACATGTGAATAATATACATGATTCTAGATAGGGTTAGGTACTGGACCTGTGATGTTTTCAACATTAGGAGTTTCCAGTGTAAAGCCTTTTCTACCAAAGCAGGCAGGTTTATATATTGGTTAAACCATCTATATAGAAGACCACTTAAAGGTTAGATGATTTGTCCAAGGTCACACAATCAGTATGTGTCCAAGATGAAACTTGAACCCAAATCCTTCTGACTGACACTCAGAGTTGACTACTGTATGCTAATTTTACTTAACCACCTATGGATCTTTCTCATCTTCCCCATTAGATTGGCAGCTCCATTGATACTGGGCTCTATCTGTTATCCCTTAGTGGTTCTGAAGAGATTTAATGATAGCAGTTGGTGCTTCAGAAAAAATGGACTTCATTCCATTATAGGTAGCTTCTTAGGGCCCAGGAACAAATTGGAAGCTGGGGCTGTGGGAGCAGCAATGATCTGAGCCCTTGGATTAGTTTACTATGTCTGAGGCCCCTTACAACTCTGAGGTGCTGCAAGTGGTTATCCTAGTTTTATGGGGCTTCCAAATTGCTGGAGAGATGTGAAGTAAGGAGCAATGATGGCATTTTCAATCTCCTTTGTTGAAGGTGGTAGAATGCAGGCAGAGACAAAAAAAAGGGTTGAGGCTGCCCGTGGAATTGAATCATTTAAGGACCCGTAGCAGGCAAGCAGGGCCCTGGTGAAGGAAAGGAGGGGTTGGAGATGTGTTTTCCTGTGCCCTGGCCCTGGTTCCTTCTATCCACTTGGCCTGGAGGCAGTGGGATGTCCTCTTTCCAGGACCCACTGCATAATTTCACCTGAGGACTGCAGAAGCCAGTTATGCTGCCTATAGTTAATTTCAAGGAGTCAGGGCATTTTAGTGGAAAGACCACTGGTTCTGGAGTCAGGGGGATGAGGGCTTAAATCCTGACTGAGGATCACTCCCTGTGTGCCTTAGTTTCCTCTTGTATAAAATGAGAGGAATGAACTAGAAGATCCTTCCAAAGCTAGATCCATGATCCCATGAGCAGTGATCTTAGGACTTGAAAGAGGCTTATTAAGTCAGATATGGCTGTAATTCATCCAAGTTTCAGTGCTATCAGAAGAGGGGAGGGACGTGTTTAATAGTGTGTATCTGTCTTTCTGTAGGTTATTTATGTATCATTGGACATATATGGTAATGTCATAAATCTCTCTGAGAGAATTATCTCATTTGGTCTTTTTTTTAATCCCCCAGATGAAGGGAAAGGTTTTTTTCCCCTCTCTTTATCTCATTAGAATGTCACCTTCTCACCTAAACATAGCCTAGGAGGCAGAGTCCTTGAGAGGTCATAGTCTTATCTACTCTAGGTTGGAAGCGCTTGGGAGTGGGGGGGGGGAGCAGGGTGTCCTGTGGAAAAAACCTTGGATTGGTGTCAGAGGACCCAGCTTCTGTTATATGTTGCCTGTGTGACCCTGGGAAAATCACTTAACCTTCGTCACTGCCCCTGTTAAGTGTGGTAGTTGGATTAGATGGTCTTGGAGGTCTATTCTAGTTGTACGTTTATGAAAATCTCTCAGATCCTGGCTCTGCCACTTCCTACCTGTGTGACTGTGGGTAAATCACTTAAACTATTTGGGCTTTGTTATTTACTTAGCTGTGTGACCTTCAGCAAATCTCTTCACCCTTCTGGGCTTCAGTTGCCTCATCTGTTGCCTCATCAATGAAGGAGCTAGACTAGATGGTCTGTGGTTCACTCTTTATTTTGATACCGAATCCTAAGAACAATAGGACATTCCCACATGGTCTGCAGCTGAAACCTTCCATATGTGTGTATTGTCTCCTCACTAGAATGTGAGCTCCTTGAGAACTGTCTTATTTATCTATTTGTGTCCCCAGAACGTATTCATTCATTCTGTGTGGTCCCTTCCAGCTTAAATAAATCTCTGAGATATGATTTTAAATCTCCTGGGTCTAAGATATAGGAACAAGAAGCCATTGTTGAGGACATGACCTTTTCTGGGGCACTTTGGAGAAGAATGTGGTCATATCAAAGGTGCTGCTAACATTCTTCCCTTGGTGACAGGTTTGATGGCTGTTTTGTCCCCTAGAAATTTCATGGTGATTGTGTCAGCAATCTTGTTCACATACCTTTCCCTTCCCCTCCCCTCCCCTCCCTTCCCCTCCCCTCCCCTCTCCTCTCCTCTCCTCTCCTCTCCTTTCCTCTCCTCTCCCCTCTATCTTCTCTACCAATAAATTTGTACTCGGCAGCAGAGTGTACCTACCCCTTATATAAGTTTTTGAAGCAGTTTGACCTTGGTTTTTGTTTGTCCTTGGTTTTTGAAGAGGACCAATGACATCACAAGGTAATAATGTCTTGACTTAAGCATGAATTGGATTTAAGTGAGGCAGAGCTGCAAAAAGTTGCCAGCCTCACTGTCTCTTTGGGAGTCATCAAAGTCCAGTGGCAGGACAAAAGCAGGATGGCTGACTATGACCCAGGATGCAGTGGATGATCTTGGTGTCTTCAGTGTCTGACCAAGCTCAAGGCATTCCACGGCGCCTGCCAGGGTGTAGGAAAATGGATATTTGACTCTTGGCTCTTATTATTACCTTGCTATAGGATTATCAGCAAGCTGCCACCCTTCCTCAGCCTCAGTCACCAATTTGAGTAGTAGAGTATTTGTGGGGTATTTATTTGCACCTTCTGCGTATTTGTTGTAAGTTGTTGTGTGTACCAACATAGTATTTGTTGACCGAGTTAGTGAACAAATGAATGAACAGATCGTGGCCCTGCCTCCCAGGGCAGTAGTATTGGATAAAATAGAAGAACAAAGGTTGTATTTTTCCTTATAAGTCTCTAAGAGGAAAGTGCTCTGATTGAAAACCAAAGTGTTTGGGTTTCATGTCCATCTGGAGCTAGAGAAGTCACGTAGGAAACAACATCCCCTCTTTTGGGGCCAAGTGAGACTAAAGTAGTTACTTTCTAAAGGGTCCCCCAGCAGAGGGATCAGGATCACCATTTCCAGTGTCCTCAGTTACCCAATATCAGGTGAAGAATAGCTTAGCTTTAGGAAGAATGGCACACCTAGTATTCACAATGAAAGTTCCTAACATCTGGGCTCTGTTATTGTGAAGTTGCTCTTAATTTCTTTAAAATCCTGACAAGTGACCCCGTCTAGCCAAAGACACTACCCTAGAATGAGTTTACAATCCTTTCTTTTTTTCTTTCTTGGGTTAGGCCATGAATATAGCAGTGGGTGGTGGGCAAAGACGTGACTTGAGAGGTGGAAGGGGAAATCAGGGGCACCTTAGGCTACTTGTTGGTTAAATGAGCAGTAGCATTGTCTGAATGTCCGATCCCTGTGCTCCCCTGGGCCCTCCCCCGACCCATATCAGATCTCTGACAGGGCAACAGGTAGAAATTTTATGGTCTAGTCTTATTTCTCTCTAACAAATGGGAGGTTCTCTCTCCCTTAGCAACCCGAACCCATGTTTACAGAAAATATCAAAGTCTAGAATAAACAGTCCCTGTCAGGCAATGAGGGCCAGCACAGACTGTGCAAGAACATACATAGGCTCCCTCCCTGGGTGAGTCAGTGGCACCTTGCCAGCCCTCCTAGCTCTTCTCTCTGAGGATCCACTGGGGCGCTGACTGTGGACCATGAGTTCTAATGGGATAAAAGCATGGGTGAAGAGGGTCACTGAGAGGCTGGGAGCTGTTGACATGGCTGTTATCTCAATGAAAATTCCACAGCCCTCAGATGCCTAGGACTGGATGAGAAGGGCAGAAGAAAACTGGGCACTAGGAAGAAGTGTCAGAGAAGACCCAAACATGTGAAAAGGGCTAGAAGTTGGGCTTAATCCTGGAGAAGAAAAGGCTGATAGAGGACTAAGAGATAATCCTCAGTCACCTGAAGGTTGATTATTTCCAGGAAATCTTCCTTGATTTGCCCCTTTTCCTCCCACTGCCCACTTCCTAGTTCTCTCTACAACCAGAGGACCCTAGAATTCATAACTGGAAAGGGAACCTCACAAATCTAATTCAGTACAATAGCTTTAGAGAGGAATCCTTTAGCATTGTTTAAACAATTTCGACTACTTTGCCCTACACTGCTTATTTTTTTGTTGTTGTTGTTCTCTAAGTATTTGTTGTTATTGTTCAGTTGTGTCTGACTCCCCGTAACCCCATTTGAGGTTTTCTTGACAAAGACACTGGAGTGGTTTGCCATTTCCTTTTCCAACTCAGTTGACAGATGAGGAAACTGAGGCAAACAGGATTAAGTGACTTTCCCAGGGTCATACAGCTAACAAGTGTCTTATGCTCACTTTGAACTAAGGAAGATGAGTCTTCCTGACTCTAGGCCTGGCACTATATTCACTGCACCACCTCTCTAAGCACAGGCTCAAAGATTTAGAGCCGGGAGGAACTTTAATCATCCCCCTTCATTTTACAAGTGAGGAAACAGAGGCCCAAAGAGGTTGTGACTTACTTAAGGTCCCATAGATGTTAATTAGTAGACCTGGGACTTGACCCTCAGTCCCCTGATGCCAAATTGGTGTTCTTTCCCCTACACCACACTGATTCAATTCAATTGTTTACTGTCTCCTATTCCAAGGCCTCCTTGAGATGTAGAATTTACCTTAAAAGTAGACCAGGTTGGGAAGTCTTTAAACGGGGGCCAAGTGATAGACTGTGTTTCTAATTGTCCAAAGATCAGCCAACCAATCAATCAATCCTAGGCTCAGATCTAAAGCTGGAAGGAACCTCAGAAGCTGTCTAGCCCAGCTCTTTGTTCAGATCAAGAAAATGATGCTCAGTGAGGTTAATTGGCTTGCCAGAAATCACACAGGTAGTAAGACCAGGTCTTCTGACTTTGGATCCAATGCTCTTTCCATTGTACCATGTAACTTCCATCAGCAAGCAGTTCTTCAACATCTAATTACATTCTGAATGAGGAAAGAGTCACTGGACTGTGCCTGGACTGCAGGCTGTGTCATCTTCTTTGGGATGTCCATCACTCTGGGGTGGTAATCAAATGATTAGGATTTGTCCAAAGTTATGGCATGGATATGATGACACTTTGAGGGTGACCTAAGGGTAGTCTTGGCAGATATCCTCTTCTGTTTTCATGCTTATTTTCAAAGATTCTTGGGTTGTGGTGGTTTGGTTGGTCATAGTAGGGTAATGTTTCTCCTCTGACCTAGAATTTAACTCCCAAATATAGGGAGGCAAAAACCTATTTGGGAGAACCCATTTTCTTCTGTAGGCTAAGCCCTGAAGCTATCCAGAAATCCTTCATCCTCTTGGCCTAGCCCATCCATAGACTCTGACTCTCATCTGACTGATACTCTGGAGCCAGCCTGACTGGGATCTATTTTAAAGGGGATATGGGGAGGGCTAGATATGCTGCTGACATATTTCAATTAAGGTTCAGGGAAATGGTGTATATTTTAAGTAGACTCAGTGCCTGTACTCCAAGAAAGGTTGCCAGTCAAGAGAAAACAATGGGTTGAATGCTTCAGTGGGTCCTGAGGCTTGGTTTGTGCATTTGGTCATGTAGGGAGAAGGGGGCAATGCAGACCTCTCTTGTTTGTTTCACTGGCATGCTGAGTTTCATATTTTGAAAATGTTAAAAATAACTTTACTTAATAAATAAATAAACCTGGACTTTAATGAGGAAATAAAGTCATTCTCATCCTCATTAAGATTTGATAGCATCACCTCTCTGTATCAGGCTTTTGGGGGAGTATATACCAAGGTTGTGACCTGGCCCAGACTGACACAGACAAACTGATGTAGGATGGACATTCAGAAAATACATAATTATAACTTTTTTAATATGGAAGGATCCAGATGTTTCCAATTCTCCAGATGTTTCTGTGATGGAGATAAAGACTGAAGGTTGAAAATGAGGAGTGTGTGGGATGGGGTCCTTGAGCCTCCCTTTCCGGATAGCAATAGGCTGATAATTTTCATCAGGCAATAACTTGAACTTTTTCAGCTGGTGACCTCTCATACCAAAAATTAACCCCTACCCATTCTCAGTCCACCCCTAGCAAAAGAAAACCCTCAATCCCATTTCATAGTCCTGCCACTATCAAATAGCTGTTGGGAGCTCTGTGACTCTGGCCCTGTAAGATCCTTTGGAATTCTCCCACACCCTGCCTTGGGGATCCTGACCTCCATTTTGGGAAACATCGGCCTGTTATGATTTGGTCTCTTGTGGGTCATTTAGATTGAACACCATTAATTTACTATCTTCAAAGAGTCTAGGGCTGGTAGGGTGAGGGAGGGAAGGGGTGGTAAGACAGAGAGAAGCAGATGGGACCAAATTCATAAGTCTCTTATTTTTCTGTTCTAATTCCTCTCCTTCCCTCTGCTCCCTTGTCTTGGTGAGGAAATCAGGGTTGGGCAGAATGCTTTCACTAAGTATGAATGTGTGAGCAGAAGAGTGGCAGAGGTTGAGCTCTGACTTCATTGGACCTGGCTCTAAATCCTGGTCCTGCTACTTATTACCTGTATGACCTTGGGCAATTGATTTAACTTCTCTGGCCTCAGTTTCCATATCTGTAAAATGAGGGGTTTGGACTAGATGACATTTAAGTGCCCTTTCACGTTTCTTGTGAGGATGTTGTGCCTGATGGCCACACTTGACCTTCCATTTGAGCCTCTCTCTGTGGCTCACCTTGGCTCATGAATGGAGTGTGACCCAGGATGGAGTTTCTCTGGACACAACACTTTTGTGAGTGAGTGAAAAGGTTTTATTTGGGTTTGGGTTTTGGTAACATTGTATCTAAATAGCCATTGATGACAGGAACCCTGTGAATTCGGGGAAGGGACCCTTGGAGTTAGTGACTCCCTCCACCTGGGACCTGCTCCGTGCCTGGCCATTTGTTATGTAGTCAACAATAATGAAAAGCCCGATGGCGGCCCGCTCTCACCTGTATTGATATGTCAGCCCAGCTGCCTCCCCTTACAAGAATCCCAAGGCAAGAGCACAGCTGGGCTGTCCTGTCTCCAGGATTTGATGTCATATGACAGATTTCATTTTTCTGAACCTTGGTTTGCCTGCAAGGCCCATTGGCTGTCTAGTCCCCTTCTAGGAATTTGGAGCAAGAGGATCTGGGTCCAAATCCTAGGGAACATCTGTAAAATGACGAGTTGGAATATCATGGTAGAGTGGACACTGCTAGATTGGGAGTCAGAGGACCTCAGTTCAAATCCCAGCTCTCTTATTATCCCTGTGATATTAGGCAAGTTGGGGCAGCTAGGTGGCGCAGTGAGTAGAGTGTCGGCCCTGGAGTCAGAAGGACCTGAGTTCGGATCTGATCTCAGACACTTAACACACACAAACAAAAACCTAGCCATGTGACCTTGGGCAAGTTACTTAACCCCAATTGCCCTCCAAAAATTAAAAAAAAAAAAGATATTAGGCAAGTTACTTAACCCCTGTGGGCCTCAGTTTCCTTGTCGGATCGGACTAGATAATTTCTAAGGTCCTTTCCAGGTCTAAATTTATGATACTATGGCTAGATGATCTCAAAGGTCCATCTTGGCTCTAAACTAGGACTTCTTATTCTGAGGCCCACAGAGCCTCAAGGATTCCTTTTATAGTAGATGTCAGGGGAGGCTTGATCTTGTATAGGAGAAAAAAAGAAACTACATCTTTATTTTCAATAACCCCTCACTGACATTTACCATTTCCTATCATTATGAAGCAATGTTCTATGGATTTTTTTTAACCTTATTCTGAAAAGGGGTCTCCATGCCTCACCAGAGTGCCAAAGGACATCCATGACATGCAAAAATGTGGAGAAACTCTGGACTCAATCATTGATCCTGGGATCTACAGCTCTATGTACTAACAGTGATTAAGAGAAGCTGACAGAGAAAACACATTTACAACAATAGCAACAAAACTGCATCAAATAAAAAAAAAAACTGTATCAAATGTTTGAATTTTTACATGTGATGATTAAGTTATGAATCCTGAGAGGTCAAAGAATACTGTGCCTGTATAAAGGAAGCTGGTGTGGGAACTAAAAGAAATAAGACAGACCTGTATTGTGAGATTACCCCGGGAGGGGTGAGGGGAATGCTGAGTATGTTTGCTAGACTGAGTCCACTAATGAGGAGAGAATGGGAGATACTATAGAATAAGAAAATGTAATAAACTAGATGTCAGGAGGCCTGGGTTACTGAGTCCTCACTCTGCCTCTATGTCAGGGCATCTCTCTGAATCTCAGTTTCCTTATCTAGAAAATGAGGGGGTTGATAGTGTCATAGAGTTGTGGCTATAAGGAACCACAGAGACTAGGCCAGGAGTGTCGAATTCAAATAGAAAGAGGGCTTCCCAGGTCTATATGGATCCCTTTAGGCCACATATTAATTAGTTTTTAAAATGTAATGTTATCTATATTTTACTGTATTTTTATTTATTTTGTTAAATACTTCCTAATTACACTTTAATCCGGTTCCTGAAAGTGTTGTTGGCTGCATGTAGCCTGTGTGTTTGATGCCATTGATCTAGCTCAAATCCTTCATTTTACAGATGAAGAAACTGAGGCCCATAGAGGTTAAGACACTTGCCCAAGGTCATGCAGGTAGAAGCAATAAGTAGCTTCTATAATGTTTGTTTACAAAACACTTGACCTCCAATTTGAGCCTCTCTGTAACTCTGTGAAGTTAGTCTATTGCAGGTATTAGGATGTCCGTTTTACAAACTGAAGTTCTAAGAGCTTGCATGACTTGCTCGTGTTTATACTGCTAGCTAGTAAGGTGTCAGAAGTGGGATTCCACTCAGGACTCTAAATCTAGGACTCCATCTGACTCTCAGAAATCTCAAATGTTTTCTAACTCTGATGTTCCATGAACCTGTGAGACTGTGAGCATTGAGTATATGCTCTTTCCCTTGGGAGGGATTAGATCCCCTTAGTGTCATAATACTGCCAAAACTTTGTATGTCTTCTTGTCCATCTCGATCCCTCTTTTCAAGAGGATATGCCAGCCTCGGAATGGGAGTCCTTCAGAGGCATTCCTTGTCACCCTCAATGCAGGGACTCACCTAATAAAGCTGATTCTATTATGTTACTGAAAATGCTGTGGTTCCAGTTTCCCCTTTGAATCTAGAAATATGTTGTCTAAATGCCTTTCTTGGATGAAGGGAGAGATACATAAACACTCTCCTTAAAATGGCTTGGACATATTCCAGGAATGCCAGGACCCATTGTGACGTATGTAGTACCTGACTCAATTCAGTTCAACAATTCATTGGTTACCTGTCCTACACTAAATCAGGGCATGACACAGCATACAAGTAGAAAATCAAATACAGAATATATACAGAGAGATTTATAGATGGTGGGTGCTAGCAAATGAGAGAAATCAGTATAGACTTCCTGTAAGAAGAGGCACTTTAACTCATGATGGAAAGGGCTATCCACGTCCAGAGAAAAGAACTACAGAGTCTGAATGCACATTGAAGCAAGCTACTTGCTTTCTCTCTTTTGTGTTTTGTTTCGCTCCTTCTTTCTCGTTCACTCCTTTGGTTATAATTCTTCTTTACAACTTGACTAATGTTTAATGATGGTATTATAGAATCTATATCAGCTTGCATGCTGCCATGGAGGGAAGAGGAAAGGAGAGGGGGGGCGAAAATGGGGAGTAGAGAAGGGGAGAAAATTTGGAATTCAAGGGACTGTGGAACTGAATGTTGTAAACTAAAAGTAAATAAATCAATTAAATTTTTTTTAAAAAAGAGGCACTTTATCTGAGTCTTGTAGGAAGCTAGGGATTCTGTGAAATAGAGATAAAGAGGGAATGCATTCCAGGCATGGGGGACAGTCTATGCAAAACACAGAGCCAATTGTTGTCTCTAGAAGAAGCCCAGGTCCAGGCTGCTTTGAGTTGGGGGTAAGGGGAGTACAAGCGGAAAATGTGGCACTAAGAGACTAATTGAGAAGTTTGATTCCTCAGGGGTCAAGAATACAAACTCCTCATGACCTTGCTATTATTCCTCTTTGATGAGGTTAGATTAAAGGGTGGGAGGCTCCATGACTTTTGTCTGAGAGCTGAAGCTGAGTTGGCATCAGAGTCTTTCTGCCATGTCAGGAAAGGGAGGTGGTGCTTGATGCCTTTTCTCTTCATCCTTTGAGTTCCCAGCCTACTTCAGGGCTTCTGGACATACCTGACAGCCTTAGGTTCAGAGCAGGTGAGATATGGGGGGTGTGGGTAGAACTGGGCAGATTTATTACCTGCTTTCTTCCCTCTCCAGGTGTTTGCCTTTCCCAGGCTTGGGAGTCAGATGAAGAGAGAGGGATAGTTAATCTGTATCAAAGTGATGAATTAGCCCATCTAACACCACTGACTTTACTTTCTCAGCTCATCTGACCCAGAGAAGGGAGGATGGGAGAGCCAAACCCAGTCAGGCTGAACCAGGCTTGAGTATCAGAAGGCTGATTTGGTTGGTCTTGCTATGGAATCCTAAACCCATTTTTTTTCTTGTTAGGCTCCCCTGCTAAGGGAGACAGATGGCAGCCTGAGACAGAAATTTTATCTGGGCACCTCAGTGTTAGGCAGGGTGAGAATTTAGAATCCAAGAACGCTCCAGTTCAGGGTCAGCAAAGTACAGTTTTGAAGGGCCATAAATGTGCATAGTTCCAAATTGTTTTCCAGAATGGCTGGATCAGTTCAGAAGGCCATCATCATTGCATTAGTGTCCCAATTTTTCCACATCCCTTCCAACATCTGCCACTTTACTTTTCTGTCATGTTAGCCAATCTGATACGTGTCAGGTGGTACCTCAAAGTTGTTTTAATTTGCATTTTTCTGATCAATAGTAATTTAGGCATTTTTTCATATTACTATAAATAGCTTTGGTTTCTTCTAAAAACTGCCTGGTTATCCTCTGACCATTTATCAATTGGGGAATGGATTGTATTCTTTTAAATTTGACTCAGTTTATCTATCTATCTATCTATCTATCTATCTATCTATGTATGAGAAATGAGGCCTTTAATCGAGAAATTTGCTGTAAAAAATACTTTCCCCAGTTTCCTACTTTCCTTCTAATATTAACTATGTTGGTTTTGCTTGTGTAAAATCTTTTTAATTTAATAAAATCAAAGTTATTCATTTTACATCTTGTAATGCTATCTCTTGTTTGGTCACAAATTCTTCCCTAATCCATATCTCTGACAAGTAAAGTATTCCATAAGAGCAGACTCTCCTAACCTTCTTGTGTGACATGATTTCTTTGGCAGTCTGGTGAAAGCTAGGGACCCCCTCTCAGCATTAAGTTTTTAAATGCATAAAATAAAAAACACAGGATTATGAAGAAAACCAATTATATTGAAAAACAATTTTTAAAATTAAGAAAAAATTCAAGGACCCCAGATTAAGGACCCCAGATTAAGAAACCCTGGACTAGATAGATGATCCTAACCCACCAATTCTAAATTTATGATCCTCTTATCTGGTCTTGAAGGGTGGTGTTGAATCATAGCCTTACAGCTGGAACATTCAAGGTCATTTGTCCTAACCTTTTTCTCTTACAAATGGGAAAAACTGAGACCCTAAAAGATTAAGTGATTAATTCAAAGCCTCACTGGTGATGTGAAACTGGGACTTAGGGGTGGGAGGCAGTCCTGATTCTCAAGCCTGTGTTCTTTTCCCCACTCTATCTTCTTACTTTGTTCCCCAACCTCCTCACTTTGGCCCTTGCTGATCTGGCTGAACCCTCCAGGAATGAAAACTCCTGCTGCTGAGACTTTGTACTTTATTTATTTATCAAGGAAAGAGATGCAGAATTCTGGCCCATTGGACTAGGGGAGGGAGAAGGAGATGGTGGGGCAACAACAGGTTAGAGTGAGGAAAGGTGTGCTCTGTTGTGACTTAATAATTACATGTTTATATAGAAAGCTACCTTGGGAGGTTGGAGCAGGCATCATACCCATTTTATGGATGGGGAAACGGAAACTCAGGGACATGAAATCACTTGCCCAAGGTCACACAGCTGCTATGTGGAAGCTCTGAGATCCCACAGGAAGCTTTCTGATGTTATGTCCACTCTTCCTACAAATTCTCAAGGCTACTCTTAATTTGCTTTAATCAGGTTTCACCTGGACAGGAATATTTTTAAGGGAAAAAGAGGGCAGTATTATGTGTGATTTAGTCTAGGGCCTAGTAGGCCTTCTCTTTTTACACTCCCTCCTGGAAAGGGTCTTGAACACAAACCATTGCTATCTAGTCCCCTAAACAGGGTAGGTGAGCATGCTTTTGTGAAACAAGGATTCTGGTGCCAGAAAAGAAATTATAATTCAACCACCTCTCCCCCAAATTCTGTGATGACACTTTATTCCTCTTCATAGTTTTACTGACCAAATTCTAGAACCAATACTTTACATTTTATGCCTGCATTCTCCATAAGGGTGTGGGGTGTTGGGGGGCACACACTTGTGCTTTCTCTCTCTCCCCCTCCCTCCCTCTATTTCTTTCTTTCCCCTCCTCATTCCCCTCTGTTCCTTATCCTGTCTCTCCCTTCCTTCCCCCCTTCTTTCTCCCTCTTTCTCCTTTCCTCCCCCTTCCTTTCTTCTTCCCTACCCTTCCCTTTCTCTCTCCCTCTCTTTTTCATTCCTAAACCCCCTGTGATCCTTGGCTTGTGCCTCCCTCACTAATAAAGCAGTGCTATTTAATGACTTCTTTTTACATTTTTTATTTTTTCATTATGAACTTAATCATAAGCAAATAAAGAAGAACATAAAAGGGGATTGTATATGAAACTGAGCTGGTAGGCACAGTTTGTTTTTAAGGAGCATATATTAAATTTATGAGGGTAGTGACATAATCACTCTTTGTTCCTTCTGAACATTTTTTTTCTTTTCTGTATGTTTTAATGTTTTATTAATATTTTCTTTCTTTTTCCCCTACATCTCTGTCCCTTCCTACTAACTCATTCTGCCCTTTCCCTCAAATAGAAGCCCTCCCTTGTAACAAAACACATGTTGAGCAAAACACATGGGCACTGGCTGGCTAAAAAAAGGAAACCTTATTCTGCCCTTCGAGCCCATCACTTCAATGCCAAGAGGCAGGAGGCATACTTCATCAGTCTCCTGAACACTAATGATGTCTTAATTACCAACTCCAGTGGCCTTTTTTCAGTCCTCAACCCTCATTTTATTTTGTGTTTCTCAAGTATTTGACTCTGACAACCCCTTCTTTTTTGCTACTCTCTGCTCCTAGCTTCCTACCTTTCCACGGTTTTATTACAATCTTCCTACACCTAACTCCTCTCCACAGGCTTCTCTCTAGTGACACTGGCCTCTTTGATGTCCCTCAGTCACAACACTCCATGTCACAACTTCTACTGTTTTCTATGGCTGTCTACCATGCCTGGGATGCTCTCCCACTCATCCCAGCCTCTTAGCTCCCTTCTGGTCTCATCCAGAGTCTTACCTTCTGCAAGAAGTCTTTGCCACTCCTTAGTCTTAGTGCCTTCCCTCTGAGACTCTCCTCCATTTATCCTGAATATACTATACTGGTTCATAGTTATTTGTAGGTTGTCTCCCCCATTTGACTGGGAGCTCCTTGAGAGCAGGGATTGGTTTTTGCCTTTCTTTCTTTGTATCCCTACCCCTCAGCATATTGCCTGACACGGCAGAGGTGCTTAATAAATGCTAACTGACTGTCTTCCGTGACATTCACCTAGTTCTTTTCTACCTCTCTCACCCTTTCTTTGTCTCTATTACTTCCTCCTGCCCTTAAATGTTTCACTTTTCCAAAGCTCTGCCCTTAGCCAGCTGCCTTTCTCTCTCTGAGACCTCCCACCAAAGGTCTCACTTTGAGCTGCTACCTCTGTGAATGGTATAAAAGGGTCATTGCCCTAAAGGGTTCCTTCTTGATCCTTCATCCCCAGAAGGAACTCTGCCCGCTTATTTACCTAACTTAGGGCAGGAGGATAGATCCATTTGAGATGAGGTTCAGAGAATTATGGGCAGCTAGGTGAAGAAGTGGGCTTGGAATCAGGAAGACTGGATTTATGAGTTCAAATTTGGCCTGAGACACTTAATAGTTCTGTGACCTTAGGCCCGTCACTTAACCCTGTTTGCCTTAGTTTCCTCATCTGCAAAATGAACTGGAGAAGGGAATGGCAAATCACTCCAGTATCTTTGCCAAGAAAACCCCAAATGGGGTCACGAAGAGTTGGATATGACTAAAATGACACAAAAACCAGAGAATTAAGATGTGTCGCTGAAATTTAATGCAACTTAGTTCAATGAAGATTTGCTCAGCATTTCAGAGGCAGTGGCATGTGGCTCCAGGGGGTTCAGAGCCAAGGAGACCTCTGTTCATGTCTGTTTCTGACCCATATTATCACTTGCCTGGGCAAGTCAGTTGTGCTAGGCCAGGGGTGGGGAATTCACAGTCTGTGAATTCAGTCAAAGGGCTATATTTGAGGGACCTAGAGGGCCACAAGTGGCCTTGAAGCTGCAAGTTCCACTCCTCTGCTCTAGGCCATACTCTTAAGACTCTCTAATGACACCTCAGTATTCTAGGCAAATCTTTATGGCTGAAGTTCTTTGAGTTGTTGAGAAACTGCAGACATTCTCATCAGGGAAATGCCTATATCAATGAAATCACAAGTCCAGGCCCTGTGCTTTTGTGGAAGTGTTAGGCACTAGGGATACTGAGACAGGAATTAAACTGTCCCTGCTCTCAAGGAGTTTATACTGCTACTTGGTAGGGGAGGGGGTTAGAGGGAGGAGAAATGTTTAAACATGTGGAGAGAGATGTTTCTTGGTTCAACCCTGAGCTGGGTGGGGGTTGGAGAATGGATATAGTTAAATCACTTAGAGATGTTTCTTGGTTTAATGAGCAAATCTGCTGGAGGGCCTTGATCTTCTCCCTCCTCTTTGGTTTTTGAAGAGTCAGTGATATCTGAGGTTAAAAATGCTGGTCTCAGAGGCAAAAGGACCTAGGTTCGAATCTCGTTTCTGCTGTTTTTATAGCTGTGAACTAGCTAGTCCTTTAACCTCTCTGAGTCAGTCTCCTTATCTGTAAAATGAGAATAGCAGAATTCTAGAATCAGATCCTAGCTTTAGTTCTGGAAGGAACTTTAGAGGTCATCTAGTCTGGAGGTGTGGAAGATGCTGTCTGAACTAGATTAAAATAGAATCAGGATTAAACTCGATTAAAATACAGTCTAGGATGTAGGCACTGGGGTATAGAAAGCCATCTTTCCCTACTAGAAAATTAGAGAGTATGGGGGAGAATATAGGAGAGAGCAGATTGGGGGAAGGGGTATTCAGTAGGCTCACTATCTTGGGGCGAGGGGTAGGGGAAAGACAGGGAGAAAATTTGTAACTCAAAAGCTTGTGGAAATGAATGTTGAAAACTAAAACTAAATTTAATTTTATTTTATTGTATCTAGTTAATTAATTAAATAGTTAATTAAAATAAATTTTACTTTATTATCTAGTACTATCTAGGACTAGATTAAAATATAATCAATAATAAACTTGATTAAAATATAAATCAATAATTTAACAAAATAAATAAAAATACAATAAAACAGAGCTAACATTACACTTAAAAACTAAGTCAAAATGTTGCTCATGGAGCTCCTCATTTTGGGATTAGTGGCTCCTGTTGTTATTAGTACAGGCTTAATCCAACCTCCTTATTTTATAGAGGAGGAAGCTAAGAAATACTAAGACCATGAACCACATGGGTTGTTGGTTGGGCTTTTCAGTTGTGTCCAACTCTTCCTGACCCTGGAAGTTTTCTTGGCACAGATACTGGAGTGGTTTGCTATTTCCTTCTTCAACTCATTGTACAGATGAGGAAACTGAGGCAAACAGGGTAAGTAAAGTGACTCGCCCAGGGTCACACAGTGAGGGTCTGAGGTCAGATTTGAACTCAGAAAGAAGAGTCTTCCTGGCCCTCTGTCCACTGCACCTAGCTGGGGGTTATAGTGAGGCTTAAGTGCTTTGCAAGTACTGTGCTATGTGAATATCAATTATTGTTATTATTTACTCCCTTCCTTCTGTGCCCCTTTTTAATCTGGTCTATAAACCCAAGCAAATCAGGTTTGCCTCACTGTGAAAACAATCAGCGATTAAGGGAAGTTTCTATTGTGGACAGAGGAGGCATTAAGGCAGAGCCCGTATCCTAAGATCACTGTCATATCTAAAGACAAAAGCCATCAATAAAAAAATAAAAGAAAGTAATACAAATGGATCTGAAATTCGAGGTCTTAACATTAAATGTTTCAAATATAAAAAAAAAAAGGAAGTAATACAGAGTTCATGGAGTTAGAGCTGAGAGATCTCAGAGGTGCCTGTTGATTAAATGATCTAACCCAGCCCATCATTTTCTAGAGAAGGAAACTGAGAGATCCACAGAGGAGTGACCAAGGAATCTGAACAACCAAGGTTCTGAATCCCAGTTCTAAAGTCCTTTAAGCCAGTGGTATCAAACTCCAATAGAAACAGGTTCCCCTGCTGGCTGTATGTTGACTTGGAAGACCACAAATGAGCATTATCTGTGCTTTACTGTACTTTTTAAAATTTTTGTTAAACATTTTCTAATGACATTTTAATCTGGTTTGGGTCCTGCTTGGTAGTTTTGTTGCCCTCTTGGCTCCCTTTCCTGACTGGAATTTGACAAGGATGGTATCGCTGATATTGTTAACTCCTAAGCCAGCAGGGACCATGTAAATTGTTCATCTTCAAATCCTTAGGCTAGCATAGGGCCTTGGACCTCATAAACATTAAAAAAATTTGTTGTTGTTGTTGATTTGAATTTTTCCAGTGTGAAAACAGTTACACCTGGGAAAAGGGAGGCCATTTAGATGTTGAATTTGCCCACAGACATCCAGTCTCCCTCTGGAGATCTTACACTGGAGAAGAACAATGCCGGAGAAAAGTCACTTTCTCCCAGGGCATACAAATCCCCAGGCCATTTTCTTCCCTCACAAGCTCTGCATCTTTAACTGCCCTATAGTCACATCCACTGGGAATGTCCCTCATGTCCAAAAATAAACTCATTATCTTCTGTCCCAACCAGCTCCCTTTGCAGACTTCCTTCTTTATCTCAGTGTACAGAGACGCAAGTCCTGGGAGTCAAAACACCATAGATAGAGTTAAAGCTAGGATGGACCTTGGAGGTCATAGAAATCCAAACCCCTCATTTTGCAGATGAGGAAAGCCCCCTAAGAATTAGTTAAGTGACTTGCTCAAGGTCACGAAGATAGAAATGTCAGGGATGGGATTTGAATTCAGGTTCCCTGACTCCACATTCCCCCATGTTTTCCACTGCTCTATGCTATCTTAGCTTCAACTTCCTTTCACCCTTTTCTCCAGTCAATCTAGCAAGTTGCTAGGTCCTCTTTGTTCTTTCTTTGTAATGTTTGTTCCATTGATGGTTGGCTCATTGGTCTTTTCCCACCATGATCACCTCATACCTGGACTATTGCAACAACTTCCTCTCCACTCCATCGTACACACTGACGTTAGATAAATCTTCCCCAATCACTGTTTTCCTTAGGTTACTCACTTGATCAAAAAAATCTTTCCATGGCTCCTCACCAGCTCTTAAAAACTTTTAAGGTAATATTCAAAGCCCTTCACAGCTTGTCCCCAAAGTCCCTTTTGGATCTTTACTTCTCACGTTCTTATCTTGGATTACATATCACTGTGTACACACTCTCTCTGTGGCCAGATCTTGTGCTTAATTCTGGAGATCAGGTTTTAGGAAGGACATTGGTAAATGAGAAGGTATCCAGAAAAGGACAAGTGGGATTGTGAGGCTGCTTGTGTTTGAACCATTCTGGATGGAAGAAAATGGAAACGTTTACCCTAGAGAAGAGATTTGAGTGTGTGTGGGGGGAGGATATTATAACTATCTATAAGTGTTTGGGGATGCCCTGAGGACAGAGTCAAGACTGAGTGAAAATCCATAAAGCTTGATAAAAACTTCTCAATGATTAGAGTTGTCCAAAAGCAGAATGGGGCCACCTTGGGATTTCCCTCTTTCTGGTGATCTTTAAATGAAAACTGGATAACCTTTGTTGTTTAAGGATGAAATGAGAATCTAGTTTAGATATAAGTAGTACAAGATGACCTCTATGGTCCCTTTCAGTTCTGGGATTCTGTATCTCACACTCTCTGTATCCTTCACTCTCCATTCCTCTTTCGATGATGCCATTATGTCTCAAACTCTTTCTACTGAATTGAAGACTACTCAATGTTCATGGCCCAAATCCTCTGTGAAGCCTTCCCTGGCTACCCCAACTCCCTCTAATCTTAATGTTCCTCTGAGTTCTTATATACCTATTCTCAGCTTTTAAGACAGTCCATCCTAGAGATTCCCACATTTTAAATCTGAATGGTGGCAGAAAGGCAAACATCTTGGCTGATTGTGTATGCCTTCCTCTAAATATTGGCAGAAACCATCAAAGGAGGTAGTAAAGGCATTGGACAATGAAAGATATAGGTAAGTCTTTGTTAAGCAGCACTACCATAACATTTATTCATCAAGACTATGTGCCATTATCATTTAATGTACCCTTATCTTGTCTCCCCAATTTGATTATAAGCTCTTTAAGAGTAGAGACTTAATCCTAGATTCATAAAATATTAGAGCTGCAAATGCATTAAAGAATCATAGATTTGGAGCTGGAAGGAACTTTCAAGGTCATCTAATATAACTTCTTCATTTTACTGATAAAGAAACTGAGGCCCAAAACAGATAAGTCATTTGCCTGAGGTCATATAGTAAGTGGCAGGGCCAGGGTTCTCTGTCCTTTGATCCAAATCATTTAATCCAACCACTTCACTTCATAATAATCACATTTATATAGCTTCATTATAAATCTTAAAATGCCTTAAAGTTTATAGCTACCCTTTGAGGTAGAGAATGCAAGAATTATCTACCATATATCTGTTATATATTCTCTCTTATGTATCTCCCTTGATGACTTCATTGGTCCCCAAGGGTTTAATTACTAGTTCTATGCCAATGAACTTCAGGTCTACAGATTTAGTCCCTGTCTCTAACCCAAATTTCAGTTCAGTATCACCAGTTACCTATTATACACTTCAAGTTGGATGTCTTGGAGACATCTCAAATTTAACATGCCCAGAAGAGAGCTCATGTTCTTTTTTAAAAAATTATTTTTAATTTATGGAATAAAATAACTATTTCCATAATATTAAAAAAAGATGATTGCATATGAAACTATAAATCTACTATGTACAACTTGCTGTCCTTCTACATATACAACAAAATTATCATGTAAATTTCCTTTTTTCTTCTCTCTCCCCCCACCCTAGAGATGGCTACTATCAGACACAAATAGGAATAGATATGTAAAGTTATTCTCTGCATACTTCTGTTTATCAGTTTTTTTCTTTCTCTGGATGCAGACAGTATCTTTTTTCATATGTCTTTTATAGTTAATTTGGGTATTTGTAATAGTCAAAATAACTTAATTGCTCAAAGTTGTTTTTAAAGCAATATTGCTGTTACTGTATCCAGTGTTCTCTTGGCTTTTTCCTCCTAAACTCATCCCTCTTCCACATTTCCCTATGTCTTTAAGCACCACCATTCTTCCAGTTCCAGCCTCATAACCTTGACATTGTCCTCAGCTCCTCATTCCTTCTCTTTCTACATAACCATCTCTAGTCGTCCTGATCTATATCTGGCCACTGGACCCAGATGGCTCTGGAGGAGAAAGTGAGGCTGGTGACCTTGCACAGGTCTTCCTCCCTTAAATCCATTTCATTTGCATATCATGGCATCATGGTCCTTTAGAGAATGAGGGACAAACAACAACAACATATCCAGTTAGTTGCCCAATATTGCTGTTTCTACCTTCACAACATCTCTGGCATCTAAGCCCTTCTCTCCATGGATGCATCATAATTTGAATGCTCATCACCTCTCAACTAGATTATTGTAGTGGTCTCCTAACTGGTTGTAGCACCAATGCAATATTTACAGCGCCCACAATCACGATAAAGACCGTGACTATAAGTATCACATGATGTTCCATTGCAAAATATACCAAACTCTCCAGATAGAAGATAGAGCTGAAGGATTTATTTAAACACCAGAAAACCAAATCCCAAAACCAGTAAGCTTATTCCATCATAGTACCAAAGATATTCAGAAGCCATAATAACTCTGAGAGACTTGCCATCCTTTAGCCTTCCCACAAACAAATACAGGATCAACATTTACTCACAAAACTCTATCTCCTTGCCTAAACTCCTCTGTCCCCAACTGTCTCCAACTGTCAGGCTAGCTCTCTACCAGCTTCCTGTGGGCTCTGCTTCTCAGCAGACTCCTCCCACCACAGGTTCCATGTTACCACCTTCAGCCTATCAGGGGGCAGAGCTTACTTTCACAGCAGAGGAGGTCTTCAAACTCCCCCCAGGTCTATAAAGGGGCAGGGAAGATCTTCAAATTCCCTTTCCCATTACACTGATCTCCCTGCTTCAAGTCTGGTCTCACTTCTGTCCAGTGTCCACACTGTTGCCAAAAAGAATTTCCTTAAAAGCACAGATCTGACTATATTAATCTCTTGGTCAATAAACTCCACTGGCTTCCTTTTGCTTCTAGAATAAAATGTAAATGCTAATTTTTAGAGTATTTTATTTTTCCAAATCCATGTAAAGACAATCTTTAACATTCATTTTTCATACGATTTAGAGTTCCAAATTTTCTTCTTCCCTCCCCCCTCTCTAAGATGGTAAATGAGTTGATATAGGTTATGTATTTATAATAATGTAAAACCTATTTCCATATTAACCATGTTGTGAAAGAAGAAACAGTTTACAAGAGGAAAAAAACACAAAAGACATAAAGTGAAAATAGTATGCTTTGATCTGCATTCAGACTCCATCAGTTCTTTCTCTGAATGTGGATAGCATTTTTCGTTATGAGTCTTTTGGAATTGTCTTAGGTCATTGTATTGCTAAGTCTAATAGAGTTGATCTTCCTCCCTTAAATCCATTTCACAATGTTGCTATTACTATGTACAATGTTCTCCTGGTTCTGCTACTTCACTCAGTATCAGTTCATGTAAGTCTTTCCAGGTTTTTCTGAAGTCTGCCTGTTCATCATTTCTTATAGCATAATAGCATTCCATTACATTCATATACCACAACTTGTTCAGTCATTCCCCAATTGATGGGCATCCTCTTAATTTCCAATTCATTGCCACCATAAAAGAGCTGCTATAAATATTTTTGTACATGAAGGTCCTTTTCCCTTTTTTTATCATCTCTTTGGAATATAGACCTAGTGGGGGTATTGCTGGACTGAAGGGTGTGCACAGTTTTATAGACCTTAGCCTCTAATTTTTAAATCTTTCTACAACCTGACCCCATTGGACATGACTTCCCTTCTAGCACTATGTGACCCACTCACAGTGGTCTTTCTGTTCTTCACACACAGTTCTCCATTTTCCACTTTCCTGCCTCTGCACTGGCTGTCTCTCCTTACCTCTGCCTCATAGAGTTCCTCTTTGCCTTCCCCCCACCTTCTAGAGGAAACCTTTCCTGATCTTCTTTACAACTTCTGGTGCCCAGCTTCTCAAACTACATTATATTTAACTACTTCCTTTTTCTTTGCTTTATATTTTTATCATTATGTGTGTCATTGTTGAGCTTCTTTCCAGTAGGGAATGTACAAATACTCATTGAACTTGTATCTCCAGCACCTAGCTCAGTACCTAGCATATAATAAATGTAACTAGTGAATATCATGCAATAAACTTGGAATTGGAAGGATCTGAGTTCAAATCCTGCCCTGGACAATTATTAGCTATGTAACCCTGGGCAAGTCATGGCCTTTCTCAGGCTCAGTTTCTTCATCTATAAAATAGGGCTAATAATTGCACCTACCTCACATAGTTTTAGTGGGAAACAAATGGGATTACATGTTAAGGTTTTCAAGCCTTAAAGTCTTATATGAATATTAACCATAATAACAATAATAAGGAATTGTTTATTATTATTAGATCCATATTTCAAATGAGAAAACTTTCCTCGATCGAAGCTATAGTTAAAGCCAGGATTTATGTCCTGGTTGCCTGATTCCAAGTCCAGTGCTTTTCCCCTTACAGTAAGCTGCTTTTTATAGATGAGGAAGCAGGTGGAGAGAAAGGAAATGACTTCTCCAGGGTCACATAGCTGGGGACTAGAACTGAGGTTTCCTGATTCCTAATCTAGTGCCCTTTCCATTTTAGTTCATCCTGCCCTTCACACTTCCTCCTGTGTTCGTGGAGCCTTGAACATAATTAGACACTCAATAAACATTTGTTGGTTGATGGATTTGAATACTCGGAGTCTTGGGCTAGCATAAACAAAATATCGTGGGGTAGTAGTTGGCTCTGCTACTGGTTAGCTTTGTGCTGATGTTAGTCCGAGATCATAGTCAGCTTCGTAATGTTAGTGTTCTAGGTTGTAAAAGAGCTGAGTACTTTGAGAAAATCTGTGGGAGCAAAAAAAAAAAAAAGAGGAAAGGTGAAACTGAGTATGGTAACAGAAATGGGGCTAGTTCAATCTATTGGCCAGCTCTGAAAATGTATTTCTTCTGCATTTCAATAAGCCTCTTAATTATGGGAGAAACAAAAGTAAAAAAAACGAAGTCTCAGTTGGAATGCAAATTGAAGCAAACTATTTTCATATTTTTTCTTTTTTGTGGTTTTCCCCTTTGGTTCTGATTCTTCTTTACAACATGACTAATGTGGAAATATGTTTAATATGATTGTGTGTGTATATATGTGTGTGTGTATGTGTGTGTGTGATGTACATGTATCAGGTTGCATGCCATCTTGGGGGAAGGGGAAGGGGAAGAGGAAAATTAAGAACTCCATATTGTATAAAAGTGGATATTGAAAACTAAAAATAAATTTTTAAAAAATAAAATAAAAATTTCCTGCCTTTGGTTAAAAAAAATGGAGACTTAGGACTTGCCCTGGTGGTACTAACTGGTCCTTTGGGGTCAATAAGACATGCACTATCTGAGTTGGGTGGGCAAGGCCCAGGGATGGCTATTAAGTAGGATTTGGACAGCTTAAAGGCGAACAGTTTAAATCTGCAGCCAGGGCAGAAGTGTTGGAAATGATGCCTGGTGCTGAGGCAGAAATCACCTGACTTTCAGGGGGATCGAGGCAAAGGAACAGAGAGGAACAGCTTTGACTGTAGGCCTGGGGATAAAAGTAAAAGTGAAAGACAGAGTGGCTGGAGATAGATGGCTTGACCGGAGGAGTAGACTTGAGAGTGAGACAAGAAGGGCCTGCAAGGTTCCAAGCCATGCTTTTTAAACCAAGTTGGATAAACTGAATTGAATAATCTGAGATGAGGTAGCTCCCACTTCCTGAATTGGTATTTGGTTGGTGCCCCCAGATTCCTTTGCAGCCGGAGTAACATAATTTATGCACTTGAGACTGCTGGCTGGCTGTGTGTTCTATGAGCTGCAGTGAGGCAGGGTAGGTGCCTGGAGGAGAAGGGAGAAAGGGGAAGGAAGGCAGGGAGTTCCCGATTGGGAGGTGGGGTGGAGCAGTCTTTGGAGAGAAAAGTCCCCTTCCCACCCTCAGTCACCTAAGAGTGGCAGTGGAAAGTTACCTCAAATTAGATAGAAACATGGAACTGAAAGGGCCCTTTGGCATTTTAGGGTAGAATACTCTAATTTTAGATGTGACAAAACAGAAGCTCAAAGACATGCTTTTATGACTTTGGGTTGTTATTTTGTTAATTAACAAAAATGAATTTCTCTCCCTCCTGTCACTCTATTAGAAAAAAGAAAACCCTTGTCAAAAATAGTCAAGCGAAACATTTCCTACTTTGGCCCTGTCTAAAAATGTATGCCTCATTCTGTACCCTGAGTCTACCACCTCCATGTCAGGAGATAGGAGTTTGCTTCATTGTTTGCCTTCTGGAATCATGACTGACCATTGCACTGAGCAAAGTTTTTAAGAAAAATAGGACTTTTGATCATAGGATAGAGAGTCAAAAGGGAACCTAGAGCCTATCTCAGCAAAACCCCTCATTTTATAGATAAAAAAATGAAGACTGGAGAGGTTGGATGGCTTGTCCAAGGTCGAGAAGCCAGGAAGTAGCAGAGACAGAATTGGAACCCACTCCACCATCCTCACAACACCCTTGTAGGCTGTGCAAGCAACACTAATCCCACTTTACAGATGAGGAGACTAAGGCTCAGAGGAGTCAAGTGACTTGTTCAAGGTTGCACAGCTAATTCCTGGCAGAATCAGAACTCGAACCCAGATCTCCTGACTCTGAGTTCAGAGTTATTTCCACCAAACCACACTGGAGTGATCCTTACTTTCATTGCTACTCTAGAATGCATCTGAAACTTCCTCTCATTTCCCTGTTTTTCCTATCTTTCTCCAGAATTTAACTGCTTGTTATGAGCCAGGCTCTGTGTAAACTATGGCAATATGAAGAAAGTTGGAAACAAAGTCCCTGCCATCCAGAAGCTTACATTCTAATGCAGGGGTGGGAGGCGGTGTGCCAACAACTCTGCACATCCTAGATGTATAGAGAGTTGATAGGTAGTACAAAGGAGAGAGCAGAGCTGGAGACCAGCTCCTCTCACCCAAGCTTATGCCGTGAAACACCCTTAGATGGAAGGCTTAGGAATTTTTCTGTGTTTGCTAGGAAATGGAGGGAGACCCTCCAAAAAGAGACACTCCAGTCCAGTTTACAGAATGACATGCCTTTGATCTTCTCCCCAGCTCTGATCAGCTCCAAATCAGTGGAAACTCTTGGTACAGAAGTGAGGTGTTCAGCACTGAGGCAGCTGACACTTGTCTGAGGGACTGAAATCCCTTGGTCTTGAAATCAAAGCCACAGCAGAGGAGAGGAAACCTCCCAGGAGGGGGCATGTGCCCCCCAGGCCCAGCAGGCCTTCTCAGAACAACTCAGAGCACAGACATGCTGCTACCAACAATATAATCACAGCAATCATAGAAAATCCCTTACATTTCTGATCACTCCTTTCTTAGGATCATAGAATGTTCAATCTGGAAAGGACTTGAAAGATTCGTTCATTTGGCAAGCATTTATTATGCCCTTACTGTGTGCCAAGCATGTTATTAGAGGACAGAGGAAAAAAATTCAATGGGCAGAGACCACTTAAATGAGCACTTAAAATGAGTTGAGATTATCTAGGCCAACTGCTTTGCTTTACAGAAAAGAAGACTGGGGCCCCAAAAGTTAAACGACTTGTTTATGGTCTCATACTAAGTAGCAAAGCCCTGGATTTGGACCTAGGTCCTTGTTTTTGAAGTCCAACATTTTAACATCGCTCATCTCCTGAATATTCACACTGCCCATGAGAAACAAGTCAGGGCTTTATTCTCTTCACTATAATAATTTTATCTCACATTTTACATTGGTTCAAGCCTTCTCAAGTGTTTTCTTCATTGATCCTCTTGGAAGTACAAATGAGAAAATTAAAGCTTAGTGGGGATAAGTGACTTGTCCAGAGTCACACAGCTGGTTGAGAATAGAACTGGTATTTGAATCCAGGACCTTTAACTCTTTCTACCAAATCGCTTTGTTTATAAGCAGGGAAACAGAGGACAAGAGAACATACTAGTTATACAGTCCATTGGGGGTAGAGCCCCCAACTTCACGTAACACCTGCTTTTCCGCTTTATTTTAGTTTTACTTATTGCTGCCTGTTTTGAGGTTACAGTCATTTCCTCCCTCATCCCCAACCACCAAACCCTTCTGTGTAAGAAAGAAAAAAAGAAAACCAGTTATGCAAAGTCAACTGACAGCAGCCACCTTCTGACAATGTCTGCCACACTCCGTGGTCTCTCCTTTTCCCCCGTAGAGGAGGGGACTTCATTTCTTCCTGTTTTCCAGGATCAGAAAAGGAAGTAGCAGTAAAGGGGTAAATGATGTTAGCGGGTAGAGTGCTGGACTTGAATCAGGGAGGTCTGGGTTCAGATCCCTCCTCTGACACTTGCTAGCTTTGTGATCTTGGGCAAGCCACTTAACTTCCGAGAGCCTCAGTTTCCTCATCTATAAATGGGGATAATGATAACCCAAGAGCCTGCTTCACAGAGTTTTGGTGCTGCCCTTGAAATTTAGCAGACCACAATGAGGAGTTTTCCAGTTCAGAGTAGGAAACTGGGTAGAGGAAGCTAGAAAACATGGCCAGCTGCCTCCACCCCACTGCTGCTGACAACCCCTACCCCATGAATACAGGGGCTCTTCCTGACAACAGACAGCCTCAGCCTCAGAGTCTATCTGTCCCTTATCCCACACCACCTCACGCTTACTCCCCATCCCCCCCAAACCCCATAGGCTTCTGTTCTAAGACAGAGAAATCCTGCTTACTAGCTAGAATTGACATTCTCTAGTGACTTTTCATTTGGATGAAATTTTGACTTTTCAATTGATTTCCCATCATCCCTACAAAGCATTCCTCTGATTCCACGGTGCAGAGCAGCTGGCCTAAGCCCTGGCCTGTAAGCCTCCAGGTAGTTCCCGGGGCCTTCTGCTCCCCTATGTGCTCATTCACCTGGGACATCTCACTGATCCCTGAGGGGCCTTCTCTAATTCTATGAACTGCGTGTATGTTGTTCGTTCAAGGCATAGTACGCATTCTTTTCTCAGGAGCAGAGTCTCAGAAATACAGAAAAACAAGTAATTGAGACCAAAGCAAGAGGCAGGGGGCATGGGCTGAGTGCCAAGCCTCTCTCCCCATCACGCTTATTCTTTTAAGCACTGGGAGTGCCACTGGAGGGAGGGGCTAGATGGTGATTGGTGACTTGAATAACAGAATAAAAATAATAATAGCTAATTCTATGTGGCAAGCACTTACAAATATTTCATTTAAGCCTCACAATAATCCTGGGAGGAAAGTGCTATTATTATCCCCATTCTACAGATGTGGAAACTGAGGCAAACAGAGGCAAAGTGATTTGCTCAGGGTCATATAGCTAGTAAGTATCTGAAAGCAGACTTGAACTCAGGTCTTCTGACTCCGGGGCTGGCACTCTATTCTCAGGCTGCTAGGAGACAGAAGTGCTTACACTCTGTGCCTCCTGACTGGCCCATGTCTCTACAGGTCATTTTATCCATTCCTGTGCCTATAGACTGGAGTATATTTATCCCAGCCTAGACAGGTGGGAGGAGAGAAGACAGCTTTTTTCTTTTGTTTATCCTACAGGGCCTCAGAAAAGTTCTCAGCACAGAGAAATATTATAATAGAAAGAATGCTGGCTTTCAGGTCAGAAGACCTGATTTAAAATTCTAGCTCTGCTCTGAGGTAGCTATGTGATCTTGAGTTAGTCACTTACCTTTTGTGGCCTTGTTTCCTTACATATTTGCTGTCCCATCTCCAAGTCTTTGCACCTGCTGTCCCCCAGGTCTGGAAGGCACTCCCTCCTTACCTTCACCTCTTAAAAGGCTCCCTTGTTTAAACTATTTCCTAGACAGGGCTGGTACTTATTTCTACAGTTGTGAGCCCTTTCCTTTGACCAAAACAAAAATTATTTGCCTTCATTTTGTGGCTATTAATTTGTATGTGTACATGTCTTTTCATTAATAGAACATAAGCTTCCTGAAGGCAGACATTACTTCTACTTGGGGGGTGGGGGGTTGTTTCTCCTGCATCTGGCACAATGCTTGGTCCATAATAGCAGCTTAATAAATATTTGTCAAACGAATGAGTCTGTTAAAAACAAAACAAAACAAAACCAAGAAATGGAGCCTTGAGCTAGGCTGTTTCTAATCAAACAAATAAGTAAGCATTTGCCATAAGCCTCCTTACAGTAGAAGTAATAAAAATACATTTTAAGACCCAGTTCCTCCTCCTGGCTCCTGACACATACTGCCAGGTGGTAGGGGCCAGGGTCAGCTATGGGAACTGGGGTAAGTATTTAATTAGACTAGATGGGCTGGCTGGGGTCAGCTCTGGGCACTTTTTGCCCTCCTTCCCCCATACATTAATTGATAGCCACCACTGGGAAGGATCTAGATTGGTGAGGGGAAGATGTGAAGAGCTCCTGAGTTCTTAGTGTGTGGCAACAAGGGTGAATTGGAACTGGGCTGAATTGGAACATCGGCAAGCATATGTCAATTCAAATAAATAAACATTTAGTAAATATCTACCATGTGCCAAGCACTGTGTTAAGTATTTGAGATAGAAAAAGAGGCAAAAGGCAGTCCCTGACCTTGAGGAGCTTACAATCTAAAGGGGGAGACAGCATGCAAACAAATATAGATAAGGCAAGCTAGAATAAATAGGAAATGATTACCAGGGCAAAGGCACTGGAAATAAAGAGGGGCTGAAGAAGGCTGCCTATACAAGGTGGAGATTTAAAGGAAGCCAGGGAGGTCAGTGAAAGAGGGAGAAGATTCCAGGCATGGAGAAAATACCCAGAATGGAGAGATGGAGAGTCTAGTTGGTAGAACAGCCAGGGGACTGGACTGAAGGTATGCATTTGGGGTAAAGTGTAGGACGAGTGGCAACGTAGGAGGGGGCTAGGTTATGAAGGGCTTTGAATGCCAAGTAGGTTTGTATGTCAAGAGCCAGGCCAGGAGTTTCAAGGCTAGGTTGAATAAAACACAAGAAACAAAAGAAGACCCAGGAAAAGGTCAAAGTAGAATAAGCAGATGAACCCTATATGGCCATTCCAAGGCTAGGGTGATGAGATAGGACCTCTGCTTAGGGACAACATGAGTCAGTACACAACATGAGTCAGTGGACATGCTAGGATTTAGATAGGTATGGAAAGACATCTCAGGCAACTGGCTAAATAAATATAAATAATAATGGCTAGCATTTACATAACAATTGATGGTTTGCAAAGTGTTTTTATCTTTTGTTGTCTCATATAATTCTCACAATGATCCTTTGAGGTAGATGCAATTATTATCCCCACTTTACTAAGGAGGAAAGGAAGATGTGCTGTTATCTGGGGCAAGATTTGAACTCAAGTGTTCCTGATTCCAAGCCCAGTGCTCTATCCACTTATCCACTGTGAAACCTGGATTACCTAAAAATAAAGTCATAAGAATCAGATTATGTTGTAGGGGGCAGTGAGGAGACCAGCTTACTAGGAATGAAGAGTGCAGAAATGGTGAACAGTAGGAGACATTCAAAGTAGGTCCAGATGGTGAAGGATGTTGAACAGCTTTTTTTTTCTTTTCAAATTAAATCAATTTTTTCAATTAACAAGCATTTCTTTTGTCTCTGAAGGGGAAAAAACACCTTTTAATAAAGTTATATCCTTTTCATGAAAGGTTTTAGAGCATTAGGGAAATACAGTTATCCCTTCCACATCACAAGAGTGAGCTGGAAAATCCATGTAAAATTTTTTTGGCCATCCTTTCATATCAGAGAAGAAGTCTAAATTATTATGATATTAAAAGAGAAAATGTGTTGATAGTATACAATGCTATACACATATTTTCTATATAATTTCTTTTTTTTTTTTTTGGAGGGCAGTTGGGGTTAAGTAACTTGCCCAAGGTCACACGGCTAGGTTTTTTTTTTTGTTTGTTTGTTTGTGTTAAGTGTCTGAGGCCAGATCTGAACTCAGGTCCTTCTGACTCCAGGGCCGACACTCTACTCACTGCGCCACCTAGCCGCCCCGTATACACATATTTTCTATATTGAGTTTGTGAAGTCTTTCTGTATTTTCTGGCCTGTTGTGTTGTCTGTGGCTTTCACAAAACTCCTTTAAAATTCCCATTTAATTTCTTATGCTGACACATGATATATCAAAACCCTGTAATGGGAAAAGTCATGATGTGGAAGGGATAACTGTAGTGTATTAGGAAGATGGTTTTGGCAGTGGCCCATTGACTAGAACAGAGAGTTAGGCACTGGAGGCAGGGACACCTATCAGGGGACACTATAGTAAAATAATCTAGGTCTAAGACTTGGGTGGTAACAGAAGAAGTGTAAAGAGCAGGGATTGATTTCAAACAGTGTAGAGATAAGGACTTTGAATAAACTTTCTACCCTGAGGGATTGGAGGCATTTCAACCCACTTTGAGCAGCCAAAAAGAAGTCTTGTCAGCATTTTAAAAGACAAGAGTACCCACATACACATGGGAAAACACACACACACACACACACATCCCCGCTGTGACCAAACTCTCTGTGTGGATACAAATTAAATACTACCAAATTAAGTAAGGCACCCATGGTCCCCACCTCTACAATGAAGAAAGTGAGGGTCATTCTCTCCTCTCCCTTTCAGGGATAAGCTTATCCCTAGGTGACAGTGGATAGAGGACCAGGCTTGGAGTCAGGAAGACTCATCTTATTGAGTTCAAATCTGACTTTAGATACTATGTGACCGTGGACAAGTCAACTTAACCCTGTTTGCCTCAGTTTCCTCATCTGGAAAGAGAACTGGAGAAGAAAATGAATGGCAAGCCATTCTAGCATCTTTGCCAAGAAAACCCCAAATGAGGTCACAAAGAATCAAAAACCACTGAACAAAGCTTTGTCTTAATTAGCCCATTATATATATATATATATATATATAGTGTGTGTGTGTGTGTGTGTGTGTGTGTGTGTGTGTGTTCTGTGAATCTTTCTAAATCCTTATGGACTTTATGTACTTAACCAGTTGCTTGGAGCTTATGAGTTTTAGGGACAGCTAGGGGGTACCAGGGGATAGAGTACTGGACTTGGAGTCAGTAAGACCTGAGTTCAAATCCTGCCTTAAAAGGGATTAGCTGTGTGACCCTGGGTAAATCATTTAAAGTCTCTCAGCCTTGATTTCCTCATCCAGAAAATGGGAATAATAATAGCACCCATCTCCCAGAGTTGTCGTAAGGATCAAATGGGAGAATATTCTAACCTCAGAGTGCTACATAAAGGTTAGTTAGTTATTGTCTATCTTATTAATAATGAACTGATTATTATTATCGATTTTTTATTGACTGTGTAATTTGCCTTACAGTTTTTCCTTCCAAACTTTAAGATATACTCTCTAGTGTTTGTTGTTGTTGTGGCATTGCTTTGAATAAACTTTCTACCCTACTGCCATTTGTGACTTGCCCAGGGTCACAAATCTCCTAAGTGTCTGAGGTTGGATTTGAACTCAGGAGGATGAGTCTTCCCGCCTCCAGGTCCATGCTCTGTGCACTATGGAGCCACCAAGCTGCACTGCTAGAGCTGGCATTCCAGTACTTGGTAAAGCAGTCCCTGTCCATAATGCCTTCATAGACTGAAGCCATCTCTTACCATCTCTCTCCTTCTAGACTGAGGATTCCTAGGCCCTTTTTAAAAGTTTATTTCCTTGGTCATTTTGGCTTGTTCCCTGGACTTGCTCCAGCCCCATTATGTCCTTCTTGAAATTCACTCACAAGAACTGAACATGACATCCTAGGTGCAGCCCTGTGGTATTTTGCAAGCCAAGGGCAAGGTTCTCAGTTCAGTCTCTAGCACTGTGCCAGTGATGCCAAGGGTGTTGCTGGCCTCACCAGCTACAGCTCTTCCCCGGGCCCACATCTTCAGAGACATCTGCCATCCTGAGGTCAAGAAGTTCACTGCCGTTTATAGAGTGTGCTGACCAAGCTGTCTGAGGTGGGACAAAGGTCAGGAAGGCCGGACTGCTCCAATTTCCTTTTCCCCTATCGGAGGAAGCTTCTTTCTATGGGGACTGGGGAATCTTCTGACACATTACATGATTGTTTTTGTTCTTTCCATGTTTAAATGTGCACAGAATTGCTTTATTTATTATCAACATGTAGGCTTATAGGTTCCTAGATCCTAGTCCTATAGGACTCTCTGAAGCAATCTAGTCTGACTTGGTTGTTTTTTTATTACAGCTGAGAGAGATAGAGCCCAGAGAGGTCCATCAACTTCCTCACAAGGTCATACAAGCATCATAAGGCAGGATCTGAACCCAAGTCCTCAGGCAGTGCCCTCTCTGCTTTACCATGCAGCATGGTATTTCCCCCCCAAAATCTAGATGGCACAAATACCTTGATCTCCTATGGGAAACCTGTGTCCAAGACATAGCTTTCTACCTCAGTATCTCCATGTCTAGTATAGTCAAGGGGATAGAGTCCTGAGCTTACAGCTCACTTATGCCCAGCAGACTTCCCTATGTCAGTGTCTAAGCTCCTGCCATCCTACCATCCTTCTGGCACCAGCCTCCTTTGCACCAACAAGGAAGAGTGACAAAACTGCTCCAGAATTAAGGCTTGCCACTCCTGAATGTATAGGACAGCTAAGTGGTGCAGTAGATAGAGTGCCGGGCCTAGAGCAAATCCAGTCTTAGATATTTCCTAGCTGTGTAACCCTGGGCAAGTCACCTAACTCTGTTTGCCTCAGTTTCCTTATCTGTAAAATGGGCTGGAGAAGGAAATGGCAAAGCACTGCAGTACCTTTGCCAAGAAAACCCTAAATGGGGTCACAATTAGTCAAACATGACTGAAAATGACAGAACAACAAACAAATATCAAACCCCTGACTATAGGGGTTAATTGTGAGCCTGTTACTTGTGAATTAATCCCTGGATGAGGGATTTGATTTGCTGATACAGACTAAATAAATGATAAGTAATAGAGATAAAATGTCAAAAATTACAACCTTTAAATGAATTCTCAGACTAATGTGAGAGTGGCTATTATGTACAAATCCAGAGATAGTGGGTGGGGAGATAGCCTGATAAGGAAGTCCCAGGTTCATGTCCTGCCCCAGCCATTTACCTGTGTTGTTTAACTGCTCAGTGCCCCAGGGAAATTCTCTAAGATTATAAATTGCCAAGCGGATGTCCATCTGCATTAGTAGAGAGAATTCCTTTCCTAGGGAATAATCTATACTAGTGAATGAATGAAACAATCAGCATCTATTAAGCACCTACTATATACAAGGAAGTCAAAAGACAGTCCCAACCCTCAAGGAGCTCACAATCTAATGGGAGAAAACAATAAACAAACATATACAAACAAGCTATTTTCTGGATAAATAGGAAATAACTCACAGAGGGGAGGCCCTGGAACTGAAAGGGGATTGGGAAATACTTCCTATAGAAGATGGTAAATTAAATTACAGGTCTAGTCTGGGAGGAAAAAAGAAAACATGCAAAGCTCTGTACTAAGTACTGAGGATGCAAAGGTTTTAAAAAATTATACAATTTTTGCCTTCAAGGAGATTATATTCTTGTGGGAGCAGAGAAAAAATATGATATATATGCAGATAAATGTATTATAAAGAAGGTTGTGACAACAAGGGTAAGATCCAACAGAAATGCTTAGGAAAATTTTAGCAGGCATCGAACATCTTCTGAAGACAAGGGATGGAGAGGAGGAAGTGGGGAGTCAATTTTGAAACACAAAATGATATAACCATTTACAAAGCAAAATATTAATAATAAATAAAAATGATCGTGGTACAAGACTAAATCAAAAAGCACAGGTAGAGGACCGAACAGAATGGGGAAGGCCAGCTGAGGAAGAATTCTTGGAGAGGACGTGTTTGGAGTTATTTTGAAGGAGAGATGAGGGAAAGAAGGGGAGGGAGAGGAGAGATAAAGGAGAGGAGAGTAAGGCAGGAGCAAACAGAAGTGGGAAGAAAAGAGGCTCAGAATATTGATAGTTAAGTTTGGAAAAGTGGGTGGGGAAGGCGTTGACAGCCTAGATTGGACAGATTTGATCTGATAGACCCTGGGAGCTAACAAGTTATTGAACAGAGTGGTATTATTATGGAAATGAAATTTTAAAAGGATCAGAGTTAGGAGGCCTCTGTCCTCAGTCTGGATGATCTGAGTTCAAGTCTTGCCTCTGACCCATATTGACTGTGTGACCCTGGATGAGTCACTCTGCCAGCTCTGTATCTCAATTTTCTCATCTGCAAGATAGGGGGTTGAACTCAATGGCCTCTGAGGTCCCTTCCATCTCTGATGATCATAGGGAAACCAGCTAGGATACCGTCCATGAGATGAGGAGGATGCTGGGCTCGGTTGATTGTAATGGGAATGGATAAGAAGGGAATATCCAAGAGACAGTAATCAAATTTGATTCTTGTGAAATTTCTGAGAACAGCGTGTTTGATAAATAGCTGTCCCAAATCTCATCGCTCACATCAGCTTGAGATTCACCGAGGGCAGAGCTTGTGTCTGTCACTTACTGTACACTGAGACATGTATAGGAGAGGTACTTAATCCAGGTCTCTTGGGCTGATCACAAATTGAAGCCTTGCTTGAGACAGGGAATGTGCTTCATGGTCTCTCCATTTTCCTGCTGTCCTAAGAAGCCTAAGTCTGCGGGGATGGGGTGGGCCAAGTCCTGGCTTTTGGAGGTGGGGAGAGGGGACGGAGGTGGTAGTATTGCTAGAAAAAAAAATCAGGGCCTTTGGAGCTGGTGCAGCACTGTCTCCAGGTGCTGAGAGAGCTTGTTGCCATGGGGATGGGCACACACTGCTGATGCCCTGAAGAGGAGGGGACCAGATGGTAGTTGTAGTGGAGCAGGCATCCCCAGGAGCTGGGGCAGAGAGGGAGTTGCATTTCTTTTGGGAATGGGAAGTGCTATGGCCAAGTGGATGCTTGCAGTGAGCCCAGAGGCACCCCACCAGAGTCCCTGATTCTTCCTGAATTTTGCTGTGGAAGAATGATACCTTCTCTACCACCATTTCCCCTCACTTCTTCACCCTTTCCTCTCCTTCTCTGTAACAGGTTTCTGTGTCCCCTCTACCTAGCATGCATCTTGGTCCTATGATACCAGCCTCATCTGTCCTTCCTTCCAGAGCTCTGATTGGGGGCATTTAGGAAGTTCAGATCAGGACAAAGTGCAGAAAGGAGGAGGGAGTTAGTTGGACTTTTCCTGGACTAAAAGGAGAAGGCTGAAGGGCATTAAGTAGCTTGTTATCAGGAAAAACCCCTCCCTAGAGGACAGAAAAGTAAAGAGTTTAAACCATAGAAAGTGTCTGAGCCAGCCATCAGAAGAGCTTTCTGGAGGAAGCTTAGGCAGATTAAAACACTGGAATGGCTCTGTGAGGAATTGTTTCATAAGAGGGTTTTTGAGAGTAGAGGGGAATTCCAGAGGGCCAATGATGAAGCTCCTTATCCACCTCCTAAAAGGGAGGGACTCGAGCTATAGAATAAAATATGCCATTTTGGACATGGCCAATGTGGCAATTTGTTTTGTTTGATTATTTGTTTTGAGGGTTTTTTTTTCTTTTTTCTTGTTCCAAAGGGTATGTGATAAGTGGTAGAAGGGAAAGGAAATATATTTTTGTTCACTGAAAAATAAAATAGAGAATAGAGGGGAATACCTTGTTTCTGGGTTCTTTTGTGCTCTGTGCCCTTGTCAGATTGCAGTAGGGAGTAAGGAAAAAGTCAATTAGGCAAGGAGAATATTGGCAGGGGTCCCTTCCCTTCCACCTAGTTCCAGCCATTCTCAGGATTGTCAGGTCAGAGATAAATTTAGCCAATCTATTTACTGTGGGCTTGCCAAGGAGAAAAAAAATCATGTAAACGACTGGAAAGTATTGGAAAAAGGGGAATTCCTTCCTAACTGGACTTCTTTTCTCCCCTTTTTAGCTGTAAGGGAATTACCAGGCATAGTATGTGAGGCCCCCCAAAGGCTAACAGAACTAATTGTGAGTGTGGGTACAAGTGTGCAAATGTTGGAATCAATGTCTCTCTGTCTCTGTACATATATACTCTCTCTCTCTCTCTCTCTCTCTCTCTCTCTCTCTCTCTCAGCTAGGTGGTATAGTGGATAGAGTGCTGGGCCTGGAGTCAGGAAGGCTCATCTTCCTGACTTCAAATCCAACCTTAGACACTTTCTAACTGTGATACTCTGGGCAAGTCACTTAACGCTGTTTGCCTTAGTTTTCTCATCTGTACAATGAACTGGAGAAGGAAATGACAAACCACTCCAGTATCTGCTAAGAAGACTGAGTCAGACATGACTGAACAACAACAACAAAATTCTCTCTCTCTCTGTCTCTCATATGTGTGTATATGTATATATATATGTATATATATATATATATTATGTGTGTATGTATATATATATATAGTGTGTGTATGTATATATGTATTTATGTGTATATACACACACATATATATTCTGTGTACATATACACACATATAAAACTTTGTTTCTCGAACTTTCCCAGAGAAGGAGTCTTCGTCCTCTTCCTGTAACTCCCTCCCTCCCCCACCATCTCTGTCCCGGGCCATTTCCAGTTGGGAAGTAATAATAGCGTTTTTATAGTGTCTTTCCCAGGAGGTTTATTTTTCACTTTTCCCTGCACTGCGTTGGCTGTCACCAGCCCTGGGCCTCCTGCACATCTGTAGGACATCTGGAGAAGCTTAGACAGTTCATTGTCACCCATGTTTGTTGAATTGAGTTGAATTGGATCCAGTAGCTGTGAAGTCGTGGCCTCATACTCCTAACTGGAGGAGCTCATCTCGTTTAATGAAGCATAATTAGTTTGTTAAAAATAATCCATTGTTAAACCCCTTGAAATCTGTGTCAGTCATCACTCCCTGCCTTCCAGACACCTGGGCTTCCTTTCTTATCCATTTCTCTGTGTCCTAGTCACACAACAGGGGCCATTGTGAGAACATCTGATACTTCTGCAATGCCTTAAAGTTTGCAAAGCACTTTATATACATGATGTGGTCTGAGTTGCACGACAACCCCACGTGGGAGATGTTAGAGGTATGATTATCCCCCTTTTATAGATGAGGAAGCACTGATTGAGCCAAGACAAGGGCTTGAGTAGAATCTTACCGCTCTAATAGTCAGGTCTGAGCCTGGTCTTCCAGCTCTCAGCCCAGTTCTCTCCTATGCTACTGTGCCTTTCTTGTTTATTAAAGGCCAGGTTCAGCCCTCCCAAGAGTGCTGCACAATCTGCAGACCTTGACATCTTGTGCTCAACACAAATACCCAGACTCACTCTACTATTGCCTCTCCTCTACGTGTTGGAAGAACATCAGTTGGTCTTTAATGTCCAGAATGCACAGAAGAGGAGCCTGGTGTCAAAGCCATTGCTTGCAAGGACACCCCGTCTTTTCGTAATTAATTAATCCCTGGTCAGCACTCTTCTCCTCATCCCCTTACTGCCACCCCGCAACCCTCAGGAAGCATGAAATTCATCCTCCCTTCACTCTTGATCTTGACTATGCAAAGCCACAAGCATAGGAAACATTTAATTCTGGAAGAGATCGCTCCGTTGGATCTACGGTCAATGAGGGGGAAATGAGTTAGCTTTTCTAACCTTGGTTAGTGTCCAGCTCATCTTCCTGGTCCCATGCCTCCATTCTGTAGGGGCTAGGTGCTTTAGTAAAGGGAGGACACACACATACAGCCAGAAGTGCCCTTTGTGTGTTGGGGGGTAGGCTTCCAGCTCTCTCTGACTAATACCTCTGCAGGTCTTTATTCCCCCCACCCACCCAGTCTATATGCAAACCTACACTTTAACTAATGGGAGAAAGACAATTAAAAAAACCATTAAGAACTGTGGACCCCAACTTCTGATAAGCAGGTTGAATAAATCCCTTTCCTAAGTGGGCACTCCTCGGTCTGTCCTCCCACTGCCTTTCTCATTTCTCAAAGCCAGACTATCTCCTAGTTAGCTTCTAATGAGTTTCTTTGTTTTGTTTATTGAGCTTATCTTCAAGCTTTGGTAACATCTCATTTGCATCTGCTAATAGACCTCTTTCAAAATCTTTCCTGTGGTTCCCTTAATGTTATTTTCTGCTTTTGGACTGGGCAGAGGTATAAGTGCCCTTGTCTGAAATCAGACTGATTACCCTAGTTGACGGGAAAATTATATTTATGCATTAAGAATAAATTCAGTTCTAGTGGTTGTTGATGGAAAAGTAGATAGAGTGCCAGACCTGGAGTCAGGAAGACTCATCTTCTTGAGGTCAAAGCCGGCCTCAGACATTTATTAGCTGTGTGACCCTGGGCAAGTCACTTCATTTCAGTTTGCTGAGGTTTCCTCAACTGCAAAATGAGGATCATAATAAAACATACTTCAAGGAGTTGTTGTGAAGAGCAAATAAAATAATAATTGTAAAAAGAAATTAGCACAGTGTTTAATGTTAGTACATAGTGTTGTTCAGTTATGTTCCTGACCCCAAATTCTTGGCAGATGCTGGAGTGGTTAGCCATTTCCTTTTCCAGCTCATTTTACAGTTAAGGAAACTGAGGCACGAGGTGGTGAGGTGGCGCAGTGAATAGAGCACTGATCCTGGACTCAGTAGGAACTGAGTTCAAATCCAGCCTCAGACACTTAACATAAAACTAGCCATGTGACCTTGGGCAAGTCACTTAACCCCAATTGCCCTACCATTCCCCCTCCAACAAAAAAAAAAAAAAAAAGAAAGAAAGAAAGAAAGAAAGAAAGAAAGAAAGAAAAAAGAAACTGAGGCAAACAGGGTGAAGTGACTTACCCAGGGTCACACAGCTACTAAATGTCTTGGGCTGGATTTGAACTCAGGAAGATGAATCTTCTTGACTCCAGCCCAACACTCTTCCCTTGTGTCACCTAGCTACTTATGGCACATAGTAGGCATTATGTAAATGCTTATTTTTTTCCTTTCCCTTCTTGATTATTCCTCCATAGATTATCCATTCTGGGGTTGATCCCTAGCACAGTACTGGTCACATGGTAAGCAATCAATCCAATAAATGCTTGTTGGTTGGTTGATTGATTGAAGTGTTTAATTCTTAGCCAGCTAACCCCTGACTCCCAGGAGACTCATGAGAGAACTCTCTTGTCTAATCCAGAATATAGCCATCACCTTCAGGCTTCTCTTGCCTCCCTTCTGCACTATTGTATTAACCTGCTAATTGGTCTAATTCCGGTCTCTTCTCACTCCCCACTCAGCTGCCAAAGTCAGACTATGCATTCCCCTCCGATGGCTTCCTTTGCCCCACCCTACACCCCTATCAGACATAAACTCTTCCATTTAGTATTTAAAGCTCCTCACAACTTTGTTCCTTACTACCTTTTTTGCCTTCTTAGTCTTAGTCCCCACTGCACCTCTCCAGTACCAATTCAGTACTTTTTTCGCTTTTTGGAGGCCAATTGGGGTTAAGTGACTTGCCAAGGTCACACGGCTAGTTTTTGTAATAAGTGTCTGAGACGGGATTTGAACTCAGGTCCTCCTGACTCCAGAGCCAGTGCTCTATTCACTGCGACACCTAGCCTCCCCCTCCACTCAGTACTTTTGCACTGGCTGTCCACCATGCCTGGAATGCCTCTTTTGATTCTGTATGTTCTAGGTGCCTTAGCAAAGGGAGGACACACAGCCAGCCAGGGACCCCCATTGTGTGTAGGATGGGGCTGGCTTCTAGCTCTCTCAGATTAATACCTCTGCAGGCATTAGTTGTCCTGCCTTCCTTCACACCATCTGTAGGAAGCCTTTCCCTGTGTCCACCACCAGCTGCCAGTGTTTTCCTCTCCGAGATTACTTTCTTCTACTCTGTATTTTTTTTCTTTACAGGTTGTCTCCCCCATTCAAATGGTATCTCCATTAGGGTCGGAATTATCTTGTGCTTTTCTTTGTATTTTATGCACAACGCCTGGCATATTAGTAGCTGCTTAATAAATTGACTGACTGATGTTTATACCATCCTGAGTTAGGACATCACCAACAAAGAACCACAAATACTTGTCTGTGTTCATGCACTCCTCTCTAAGAGGTATCCCTACTACTCAGGAAGACTAATTAATCCCACTACTTATGCCTTTGATTCCATCTAGTCACTGCCGCCTACCTCACTGAGGAAGCCAGGACCATCTGTCATGGGCTCCCTCGTCCCCCTCGGCATCCTCACCCACTCTTTTCCTCCTTTGCTCCAGTCTAAGAGCACATGGCAGCCCATTTTCTTGCCAAGACTAACCCCTTTACTAGCGCTTTCATTTACCTTTCCTGACTCCTTAGAGATTGCCCCACTGATCATTTTGTCTCTCACCTTTAAACTTCTCCCTAAAAACTCATTCTATTAGTCAGTTAGTAAGCATACTTTAAGGGCTGACCATGTGCCAGACACTGTGCCCAGCTCTGGGGATGCAAAGAAAGACAAAAAACACTATGACTACCTTCATGATCTAACATGGAAGACAAACATGAAAATAATTGGGTACATGCACAGTCAAAAGTTCGGTCTTTTTCAGTTGTGTCCAACTCTTCGTGACCCTGCTTGGAGGTAGTATATCTCTATCTCCTGCCACAGTGTCTGACATGCTTTTGCTCTTGAGTGGTTTCAGTCATGACTTTATGACTTCATTTGGGTTTTGGCAAAGATTTTGGAGTGGTTTGCCATTTCCTTCTCCAGCTCATTTTGCAGATGAAGAAACTGAAACAAACAGGGTCAAGAGACTTGCCCAGGGTCACACAGCTAGAAAGTGTCTGAGATTAGATTTGAACTCAGGAAGATGAGTCTTCCTGACTCCAAGCCTAGAGCTCTGTGCACTATGGTGCCCACCTAGCAGCCTTACATGCAAGACACATGCAGAGTAGATGTAAGGTAAACTCTATTCTAAACAAAACAAATCCCTTCATTTAATGTGGTCATCCATTCCTTTAAGCTGTCAACCCATCTCTCCTCCTTCATAGTACTAGCCCTCTAGACTATCTCTCTCTGCTTCTTAATATCCATTCACTCCTCAAACCTCTGATCTGGCTTCCAAACCCATGACTCTACTGAAATTACTATCTCCGTGGTTATCAGTGGTCTCTTAATGCCCTCTTCTTAGACCTCATCCTCCCTGACCTTTCTGTACCATTTAACAATATTGATCTTTCCTCCTTCCCATGGCTTCCATTATGCTTTCTCCCCCTGGTTCTCCTTCCCCTGTTTGTCCTCACATCACCCTTCTTGTTGAATTCTCATCAGTTTCCCACCCCTTAAGGCATGGGTGCCCCACAAGGCTGTGTTCCTGGATAGTTCCACATGGATGGGTTTCTAGTACTTAAGACTCAACACATCCAAAAAGAGAGAGAACACATTCCTGTGTCTGTGGAAGGTTCCACTCTCCTTCCAGTCACCTCAGTTTCTCTTCTTAGAGTCAGCGTCCCACAAAGCTGACTTTTACAAGAATCTGTATGAGTAGCAATTTTCGGGTCAAAAATAGGGTGATGGCATTGTGGGTAGAGCTACAAGAGGTGTTATAAAATCGATAGGACTTTGGCAATTCAGTGGAATGGGAGGTGAGGGAGAGGAAGGGAGTCAAATTTCTCTCAATTCCTCACTTCTTATAGCACAATAATAATTGATTACATTAATAAACCCCCCAGCTGTCCCCCAATCATTGGGTACCTACATCCTTTCCCCTGCTTTACACCTTCATAAAATTACTGTCATGCATAAAGTAGAGGAAGGAAATCAGGAAGGAAGAAAACATTAAGAGCTTAATATATATATATAACAACCACTAGAAACTGAATTTATTCTTAATGCATAAATATATAATATTTATATAATATATTATATTAATATATATATATTAAGCTCTTAATGTTTTCTTCCTTCCTGTCCCCAGGTGTTTAGCACAGTACTTTATACACACACACACACACACATATATATGCCAAGGTACTGTGCTAAACACCTGGGGACAGCCAGGTGATGCAATGGCTATGAGTTCAAGTCCAGCCTCAGATATGTCCTAGCTGTGTGACCCTGGGCAAGTCACTTAACCTTGTTTGCCTCAGTCTCCTCATCTGTCAAATGAGCTGGAGAAGAGAATGGCAAACTACTCCAGTGTCTTTGCCAATAAAACCTCAAATGGGGTCATAATGTATCAGACACAACTGAAAAATGACTGTACAACTGTGCTAAACACTGGGGATAGAAATTTTTTAAAAAAGAGTCTTAAGACTCTTTTTAAAGAACTTACATTCCAATGGGGGAAAGACACCATACACAAAGGAACTTAGTATGTGGGCAATAGGGGGTGATGAAGGTTCTTGGCAAGGGGAAGAGGTTTTCAATCTGGAAAGCAGGAACAAGGCTGGAAGGGGACTGAAGGCCAGCCTAGGTCCTATCACAAAATTGAAGCTCCAAGAAGATCTCACCAATGGGAGAGGGGAGTGGGCCTTACAGGGGGACATTATATGAAGAGAAGGCCATTAAGATCATTTAGCTCCCCTCTCTTTTCACCACCTCCCCCTTATTTTATGCACACACAAAACCCAAGAAAGTGCTCTCCCCCAGGTTACAACATGATAAATGGTTGGGCCAAGACTTGATCTCCTGACACTTTTAACACCATGGATTTTTCTATGTCTTTAAAAAAATATAATAAATGAGTTCCCTGTGCAGTCATACTGGTATCCCTAGACAAGTTCTCCCCATTTCTTCATGAGAACCCTTTGTGGTATTAGAATTGCATTCTTGAGAATATCCCAATAGTCTTAAGACATCTTCTACTATAGAATCTCTGGGATCAAGGACAGCTAGGTGGCACAGTGGAAAAAGCACTGGCCCTGGAGTGAGGAGGACCTCAGATACTTACTAGCCATGTGACCCTGGGTGTGTCACTTAACCTTATTGCCTCCAAAAAAAAAAGGCTCTGGGATCCTGCTCATTCTTTCTCTGTACTATTTGAAATTCTCTCTCCCAAAGTGGAGGGAGCTCATCAGTCTATATCCCACTTTTCCTCTCATCTATCAAAGATAATTTTGTCACTTTCTTCGATCGGTTTATTGTCATTAATTAGAATAAAGGCCAAAATAGCCATTCCCCTTATTTTTTTCTTCCATCTATTTTCCCTGAAGCTCCATGCCTGGCACACAGTAAACATTTAATAAATGCTTATTGACTGACTCAGTGACTGACTGTTTTGAAAGATGAAATTATCATCTTGCTAGACTGTGAGCTCCTCCAAGGCAGAGTCTGTATTTTGTCTAAACTTTGTATCTTCCCCAGCATCTAACAGTAGAGTCCTTACATTGTAGGAATTTCATGTGTTTGTTGAATAGAATCAAATTCAATTTAGTAAAGGCTGACATCAGTTATTAAACATTAACTTTTTTTTCCTGTCCTCTAAGGAGTCAGTATTCCCACAGGGACATATAATTGAAATGAATGAGAAGCACCAGAGATATGTCAGAAAACACTCCCCGCTACTAACTAGCTGTATGACCTTAAACAAGTCACTTGCACTGCCTAGGCTTGGGTTTCTTCCTCATCAGAGTTGGATTAGTGTAAGGTGATAGAAAGAATACTGGAATTGCAAACAGAAGATGTAAATTCTAACCCTGCCTCTCGTATTGGCTACTTATGTAGTCTTTGGGCAAATCACTGAACTCTCTCTGGACCTCAGTTTTTTCATCTGCAAAATGAAAGAGTTGGATTACCCTTTCAGCTCAAACCCCCTGGTCCCAGCATTGTACAGTCTCCAAGGTCCCCCCTCCCAACTCTGGCTTTCTTCAATTCTCTATTGAGATGACAAAGGCTGGTTTACACCCTTTGATAAAGAGGATAAGCCTATAGGAATGAGATCAACTTTAGGGAATGAGGCTTGTGGGCTTCCTGCCAAGGTCCCCTGGAGGCAGAGGAAGGGGAGGGTGTTAGGGTGCTAACTCTGAGTCACCCTTTTTGGCATTCATTCCCAGCTCCCGCCCCCTCCCCCCACTTCTACTCCACAGTTGAGCCAGTCTGGGCTCATTCATTCACACCTTCCCTCCCCTTGCATTTGGGGGCGAGGGAGGGGGAGTTCCATTGGAAAGCAATGAAAGCCTTTCTGTTCCCTTCTTTGGCTGGTTGGTCATTCTTATCAGGCTGTTCTCTGCCAGCTGTGGTGGAGTGGACAGTCCACTGTTGTTCTGTCGGACCACATCACCCAGAGGAAGTCATTTAGAAAACTCTAGGGAGGGAGGAAGGGTCTCTTTGGGCAGGTAAGGGAGGGATAGAACTGGCCTATCCTTCTGTGTCTCTAGCTAATGTCATAATCAGAGAAGTTGGAAGGGATAAGGTTGGAATGATAAGAAATAATATTAATAATTAATAACTAGCATTCTAAGGTTCTCAAGGCACTTTACATATATCATCTTACTTGAAATTGACAACAACCCTGTGAAGTGTAGGTGCAATTATTGACCCCATTTTTACAGAAGACGATTCCGGTGTTCCTAAGAGCACATCTATGGCCGCCTCCCATCCCTCTCAGCTTGGTCTCCTCTGTCCAGCTTGATCTCTAGGGGCCAGAAGAGTTGTAAGTAGTGGCCTAATAAGCTGCCTCTCTGGCAGAGGCCAAGGTTTTAAGAGACCAGAGGTATTTTTTTTTTATAAGGCGCTTTAATAAAATAAGCAATTCGACTCTATTGACATCCCCCTCTCCACCCCCTCCCCTGCAGTACAGGATTGGTTCTGGGATTGTGTGTGTTTCTGCTGTGGACATTTTTTGCCCCTAGAAGGATGTGTGGTGTCTCTCAGGCCGAGTGTTTAATTCTGGTTCCTTGGTGACCTCTGGAGGCAGGGCAGCATGCTCTGATTCCTGGTGCCATCCAAGAATCCAGCTCACTAATTATTGATGTGTTGTTTATTTATTGGAGGGGAGGCAGATAAAGAAGGGAACCTTCTTGCATACAGAAATATCTGGTATTTGGGATAACTCACCGTGGAGTCAGGGCTGCTGGACTGTTGGACTTGGGCTTTTGGATATAAATACGACATCCAGGAACCAAACTTCAGTTTAGTCATTTTCAGTCTCATCTGACTCTTTGTGACCCCGCTTGGGGTTATCTTGGCAAAGATATTGGAGTGGTTTGTCATTTCCTTCTCCAGCTCATTTTCAGATAAGGAAACTGAGGCAAACTGGGTGAAGCCCACGGTCACACAGTTAGTTAAGTGTCTGAGGCCAGATTTGAACTCAGGAAGATGACTCTTCCTGACTCCAGACAGGGTACTCTAGCCACTCTACCACCTAGCTGCCCGAGAACCAGACCAGGAGGTACAATATGGGATAGAGAAGGGTCCTAGGAATTTATTTTGTGTGTGTTTTTTGTTTTGTTCGTCTGTTTGTTTTGCTTTTTGGAGGGGGGAGGGCAGGGCAATTGGGTTAAGTGACTTGCCCAAGGTCACACAACTAGTATGTGTTAAGTGTCTGAGGCTGGATTTGAACTCAGGTTCTCTTGACTCCAGGGCCAGTGCTCTATTCACTGTGCCACCTAGCCACCCAGTCCTAGGAATTTAAATGGGATTGATTAGGAGGAGCAGGGTCCAGAATCACTCTGAGAACCATGACAGGCTGAATGCCTTGTCCTCCATTATACTCACAGGGCTGAAGGTTTTGCCAATCCAGTACCACCAAGCCCCCTTCATTATGTCTTTTGTCCTTTCTTCCTCTATCTTGAAAGTTGCCTAAGCTGTAATTGTCTTCTATTTAGAATCAGAGAAATGTTGGAGCTCAGAGGAACCTTAGTTTTATCCTCTTATTTGACCAATCAATAAACTGAGGCTTGGGGAAGGGAAAGCATTTATTAAGCACCTGCTCTATACCAGGCACTGTGCTAAGTACTTTACAAATATTTTCTCGTTTGATCCTCCCCAAGACCTAAGGAGGCAGGTGTTAGCATCTTCGTTTTGTGGTTGAGGAAACTGAGGCAGACAGAGATTAAGTGATTTTTCAAGATCCCAAAGTTGAGTGTATTTGAGGCTGAATTTGAACTTCGGTCTTTGTGACTTCAGGCCCAGATTTCTATCTACTGTGCCACCTAACTGCCAAGGTCATGGAGCTAGTTAGTCTAAGAGCCTGGACTTGAACGACACACCACTGATTCTATGGCAGGGAATCTATCATTGCCTACATCAGGCTGCCTCTGCACACTAACTGGAATTGGGGATAAGTTTTCTTGGCATTAAGGTCTTAGGACTGGAAGGGCACTCTCAAGGTCATTTTGTCTCTTCCCCTAAGCCTTCCTAGAAGGGGGAGAAGCTCTTATGTTCGAAGACTGTTAGCAGTTGAAATCCCACAGGTCATCTGTGTGTGTGTGTGTAGGGGGTGGCTTGGTGTCAGGAACACCTGGGTTTGAATCACTTACTAGCAGTGACTCTGGGAAACTTGCTTAACCTCTCTTCTCTGGGCCTCAGTTTCCTCATCTGTAAAATGGGAGGGTTAGGAGTAGAAGGCCCCTTAGAATCCTAAATCTCTGATCCGATGCCATGCTTAATTCTGGTGTTTCACAGTGTCTAAGGCTTCTGATTTACGTCTAAGCTCATATTGAAGCCTGGGTTGATTCTGGCTTGATTCTGTATAGAAAGAGCTAGTTCCCATCCTCTGTGTGAATGCCCTCCAGAGACCTAAAGACTGTTATCATTAAATCCACCCTCAGACTTCTATTCTCTCAGCTGAATAACCTCAGTCCCTTTGACTTTAGCATTTCAAGAATAGTGTTTGTTTATACCCTCTTACTGAGTGCTTCTGGTAGAGAAAGCAGTATATCAGAGGAAGCTTAAAGCTACAGGTCGCAAGAAATGCTGAAAATGGACCCCCTCTCTGTCCCTCCAGAAAGACAATACTCAGATTAGTGTATGCTTTGTTGTGATTTCCCCCCCTTTTCTTCTTGGTCTCCCTGTAGTATAAACAACTGACGCTGTGATTTCTATGTGAGAAGATTGCACAGGGGGCCTTTGCACCAGGAGATGGCTGCTTATGGTTCCTAAAATTAGCAACGTGGGCGCACTTTTCCATCTGGTATTTCTCTCCTTAGAGATCTTGTCCATCTCCAAAGAGGTGGGAGACATCCCCCAGAATAGCAAAACTCAGCCAAAGACCCTCCTCCCACCAAAAGAGAAAAGCAGCCTCTGCTGAAGCTGGAGGAAATAAACCCACCCACTCAGGCCAGACCAGGAAAACAGCCTTGAAAACTTGCAGAGACTGGCCATCAGAGGAGGTAGAAATGTGGGGGTGGTAGACCTAGATTCCACTTTATCCAGGTTTACAACAACAACTGCCCCTCATTTCCTGTTCCCAATAACAGAGGAATACTCATGTGGGTACACAGAATTTAGGGGCCCAAGGTAATCTTACTCCCATTGTACCAACCAAGAGGGCAGGATATCTTTAGGGCTAAAGTTTCAGAGGTTATCAAAAGCCTTTATGAAGCAGACACAGAGATACTCTATTTAAAAGGGAGTAGGGCCAGATCATTTCTGCATTGCCTTCCAGCTCTGACATTTTTTGGCTCTGTGGTATTTCCTCCTCCTCAAAGAAATACAGTCCACCTTAAAAGGGGTGAGTGCTCAGAATATGTAGTATCCTTAGGAGTTTTGGAAGCGACAGACCCCTAAGAGCAGATGGCAGATCCCTAATTCCCAGTATTTTTGGTGTTTTTCTTACTACTGAGAGACATGCCTCCCCCAAGTTAAAGCAGGGAGTACAGCAGATGTAGACAGTCAAACAGGCAACCTTCACAAGAGGAGGGAGAAGCAAAAAGCGTGCTTCCTTTCATAGGATCTGATAGCCGGATAAACATAGTACACTCATCTGCTCTATGCTTCTCTCTCCGTGGATAGTGGGACTTGGATGGGGGAAGGAGGACAGTTTAGAACGTCCCACCTCGCAAGATGGGAGTGGCAGTGAGGAAGAGAGCATTCTTAAAATATTCTCATGATTTTGATTCTACAAAGAAAGGGCAAAATTGTGAAGTAGGAAATGCCCTTGACACCGTGCTCTGGAGACTTTTCCTGCTTATTTCTCTTCTATCAAAACATATTTGCCTTATATCCCATTCCCTCCTGGTCCTGCTATCGCTAATTTGATAAACACATATGTGTTAAGGCATTAGCGGCTGATAATACCTTCTCGTGTTACCCTTTAGGACGTGTTTGACTTTTAACCAGAGGTCTGCTGGCATATACTGACTCAACCCAAAAGCTTAGCTCTGATTGTAAGCTAAGCTACCTCTTTGGGAGTAAGAAGACTTTTACTTGGCACCAATTAACTGTACTACACAAGTGATGAGATACTCCCCAATTAATCTTTGTTTGCCTCAGTTTCTTCAACTATAAAATGAGGATAATAATAGCACCACCTCCTTGAGTTGTTGTAAGGATCAGTGAGATATTATAAAATGTTTATTTAGCACATTGCCTGACAGAGAGGGGCACTTAATAAATGCTTGTTTCATTTCCTTTCTTCCTTCCTTCCTTCCTTCCTTCCTTCCTTCCTTCCTTCCTTCCCTCCCTCCTTCCTTCCTTTCTTCTTCCTTCCTGCCTTCCCTTCCTTCCTTCCTTCCCTCCTTCCTTCCTTTCTTCCTCCTTTCCTCCCTTCCTTCCTTCTTCCCTTCCTACCTCCCTCCCTCCTTCTTTCCTTTATTCCTTCTTCCTTCCTTCCTCCCTTTATTCCTCCTTCCTTCCTTCCTCCCTTCCTTCCCTCCCTGCCTTCCTCCCTTCCCTCCTTCCTGCCTCCCTCCCTTCCCTCCCTTCTTTCCCTCCTCTACCTCCCTCCCTCCTTCCTTCCTTTATTCTTCCTTCCTTTTTTCCCTCCCTCCTGCCTTCCTTCCTTCCACATTTACTTTTAAATGATCAGGAAAACCAACCGTATTTTAATCTATATATAGTGTTTCCTTATGAACACTAGGATTTCTTTGACCCTTATCATTACCTTCTTTTTATTGATCATGTGATATTAGAGTTGAAAGAGATTTTAAAAGACTATTTAGTTCATTGTTCTCATTTTACAGATAAGGAAACTGAGGCCCAGAGAGGTGAAGTGACTTAACTTAGGTCACACAGCTAGTTTAGTGTTGGAGCTAGGACTCCAGTTTAGGTCTTTTGAGTTCCAGTGCTGTAGCCTTCCACAGCACCTTTTTTATGCATGTCCACTGTCTTCCCCAGCTTCCTGCATTCATTCAACAAACATTAATTTAGAGTGTCTTAGCCAGTGACACATGGTGTCACTGGGTCCACAAAAACAAAAATGAAGGAACAATCTCTGAAGGAGCTCATATTTTATTAGGGAAAGCAACAGGTACACATTTAAGAACTTGAAAAATAAACATATAATATATATGATATATGTAACATATAATAAACATATTATATATATGTATATATAAAATCTAGGTGTACAGTGCATAGGGCACTGGGCCTCCAGTCAAGAAGATTGGAGTTCAAATCTAGCCTCAGACAGTTACTAGTTGTGTGACCCAGAGCAAGTCACTTAAACTCTGTTTGAATCGTTTTCTTGCCTGTAAAGTGGGGGTGATAATAATAGCATCTCTCTCCCAGAATTGTTGTGAGGAACAAATGAGATGATATTGTAAAGTACGTAGCATAGTGCCTGGCACATAGTAGGTGTGACATAAATGTTAATTATACTGTCATAAATATATAATATAGCTATTATATAATATATAATAATATGTGTATATATTTATAATAATGTATAATGTGTATGCATGTGAATATACACATGCGGATGTATGTACTTATATAGGCATATATACATATAGATAGTTCAGTTGTTTTAGTTATATACTCTTTATGACCCCATTTGAGGTTTTCTTGGCAAAGATACCGGAGTGGTTTGCCATTTCCTTCTCCTGCTCATTTTTCAGATGAGGAAACTGAGGCAAACAGGGTTAAGTGACTTGCCCAGGGCCACACAGCTAGTAGGTACCCGAGGCTGGATTTGAACTCAGATCTCCTTGACTTCAGGGCCAGCACTCTAGCCACTGTGCCATCTAATTGTCAGATAGATAGATAGATAGAGACAGACAGACAGACAGACAGACAAAGACAACAGCAATAGTTCCTAATTGACACCAACCTTTGTGTGCGTATGTATACACGTATGAATATTTTATGTGTGTGAGATATGATTATATAATATAGCCTATGATAGGTTGGTGTAGGAAACTCTAAATTAGGAACTTCCTTTATCAGTTCAGAGTGACACTTTCTCTGCAACTTAGAGTCTCTTTTTTGGGGGAACTGAGAGTTTGCCTTGCCCAGGATTATAGAGCTAGCACATATCAAAGGTGGGATTTGAACACAGGTCATATTTAAACACTTCCACATTGCCTCTATTATACAAAATATATGTAAAATATATTCTAACGGATCTGTGCTCTCATCAATTTTGGGAGCTCTCTCCATGCAATCCATCTATGCTGGACCATACTGTGTATCTGTTTCTTGTCCATAGGTTCCCATCCTGCTTCAGAGGGTCTAACCAGCATGCCGGAGGTCATTCTTGCTTTCTTCTGGCATTTAGAATGTATCAGTAGAGCACTGTAGCTAACCAACTGTCATCTCTCATCCTCCCCATGTGACCACCCATCTTTTCTTTGATGACTTAAAAAAATTTATGTTATTTGAAATTCCTCCTTGCCTATATGTTAGTCTATTCAAACCCACCGTACACTTCTTTATTGTCTTTTGTGTGATATTCATTTTTAATTCTTGGGAGACTTTTGCTGTCCATGTCCCTGTATTAATACCAGTAGAATGTTGGTATTAAAAAATTGGGTCTTTGTTTCCATGAGAAATTTGGGGTCATTCAAGAAAATTTGAAGTTTCTTAAGGAATTCCAGTATTCTTTCCTGTTCAACTCTGGGCCTGATTCATTGTTCATCTGTACAGTCTGTCCTAGATATATACTGATGGACAAGCTTTTTAAATTTTCCATCTAACTGAATGCCATAATTACATGGATGGTCAGGTCCAACTCTTTTGAGTGTTTACAAATCTTTTCTAAGAGAGTCTATAATATTCCTGGGTTTGATTCAACTCATTACATATAGGGGAATTTCTCTTCACTTTGGACTCAACTTGGGTCTTCTCCATCATTTTACAGATAAGGAAACTGAGGCCCAGAGAGGTTAAGTGACTTAACTTAGGTCACACAGCTAGCAGCAAATATCATTGGCAAGCCATACATCTCTCTGTTTTATCCCTTGTGTGGTATTTATAATCAGAGGACTGTTGAACTGGATTATTTCTGTTATTATGTTTTTGAAGGAATATTGAATGATTTTGAGGTATGCATAGGTTCCACTTTATTGGAAAAGAACGATTAAGGTGGCAATTTTGTTCTGCCAGATCAAACGCTCTTTCATAATGAACAACAACAATCACAATGGGCTCTTGTATTCTCCACATCTTTCTGTCCCTTGTGAAATGATAAAGATGTGGTCCATTCTGAATATCACACTGAAAAGCTTGATTTTTACTCATGAATGCCCTTATTAAGGATGCCCTCAATTCATGTACATTTCACTCACATAAAGATTTTGTATAGGTGAGAGAGTAGGCATATAGGTTCATAGTTGTTGCTGTTTTCTCAGTCACCTTTTTTTGGGTATTACCAAGGCCTAAGTTTGTTTGTTTTCTGTGCTTTTGGTAACCTTGCCTTCAGATGTTTTGAATTTTAATCCTTCATCACTCTCATAATCATAACTCCTTCAACATGGATCTCCTTTATATATGTTGATCCTTTCAGGCTGCTTTTCTCATCTTTGTTCTCCTTAGATCCATTTATATGCCTCCAAGAATGTGACGATAGAGTAGAAAAGACCCTTGATGGCTAAAAACAGTTTGTTGCAGTGGTCTTTGCAAATCTTTTCCATTTTTCTTTTACTTATTGTCCTTAAAATTTCAGTTTTAAGATACTAATAGGAGGCTATTACAAACAGTATGGTTATACTTAGCTAGCTCTCTTGGCAAGCTATTTCTAAACTTCTTTAACTCTTTACTTCTTTCTGCTTATTGAAACAATACTGCTCAGGGGTAGTGGTGGTGCAGTGAATAAAGCACTGGGCCTGGAGTGGGAGGGCCCGAGTTCAAATCCAGCCTCAGACACTTGACACACTTAGTAACTGTGTGACCTCAGGCTTAACCCCAATTGCCTTGCCTTCCTCCCTCCAAAAAAAAAAAAAAGTTAAAAAAAGAAATAATACTGCTCACAACTGTCCATCATCCTTCTAAGGTTTTTATAAATGAGATTAAATTCTAAACTGGGCACAGCGTTTGGCTGCCAACTCTTCTTTGCTTGCTGACTAAGTGAAATGTTAGCTGATTAGGGTGCTTTCTGGACTTTTTTGGTCTTCTTGGGGAAATACATTTTATATAGCATTTTTGTAACCAGTATCACTTCTGATGTCCATTTCTGCTTTCTGATTTGTTTAAATAATTCATAATTAAGTATATGCATAATAATTGAAATAACTTTATCCTGACTACAAAATATGTGCAAAGAAAATCCAAGGTAATTTGGCAGGGAGAGGGCATGTAAAAGTGGTATCAGAAAAGACCTTATATAGAAGGTGGGCTTGAACAGAACTCTGAAAGAAGCTGAAGCAGCTGAGGTCATAGTAGCAGAGAGAGAGAGTACATTCCGTGCGTGGAGGAGAGACAGACTGTGTAAAGACATGGAGACAGGGGATGGAATACTGAGTGTGAGGAACAGGAAGAAGGCCAGTTTGGCTGAACCAAGGAGTGTGTGAAGGGGAATAACGTGTAATAAGACTGGAAGGTTGGTTGCAGCCAAGTTGTAAAAGGCTTTAAATGGCAAATAGAAGAGTTTGTACTTGATCCTAGAGGATATGTAAGAAGCCTCTGGTGTATTTTGAGCAAGTGAATGATAAGGTCATGGTCAGGTATATCTCTTTTTGCTTCCAGGTACACTTTCTCCTTTTTGGGGGTGACCCAATTTGCTCTCAATATGTCTCTCTTGCCCTTGGCTGGATGCTGTGCTGCAACCTAGTCTTCTCTCTGGAGACTTGGCTGATGGGCAGGGGGGTGGAAGGTAGGGAGGGATGTGGGAGGAGCTGGTTAGGATAATATTCCCCTCTCCCTCCACTTCTCTTGTTTTCTGGTGTAAGTGCAAGGGTCTTCCTCCTCAGAGTGCTCCGGAGATTGGAGTTCTCTACCACTTGATAGGACCCCTCGGGACTGGGGAACTGTCAAAATTCCTCTGCTATTTAAAGCTCCTAGAGGATGAACAAATTGTTTGGTTAGCCCATCACATATTTATCTCTTTTTGTATCAGCCAAAAAAGTTTACACCCACGGTGTTCGATGACTGACTTTGATAGACTTAGCCCTTCTCAGCAATGCAAGGGCTTAAAACAATCCCAGAGGACTCATGATGGAAAATGCCAGCCACATCCAGAGAAAGAGCCATGGAGTCTGAATGCAGAGCAAAGCAGGCTATTCTCTTGTTTTGTTTTGTTTTTCTCATGGTTCCTCCCATTCATTCTAATTCTGCTATACATGACTAATGTGAAATATATTTAATAGGAATATATGTGTAGAGCTTATATAAGATTGTATGCTGTCTTGGGTGGGGAGGAGGGGCAGGAGGGGAAAAAATTTAAAACTTATGGAAGTGAATGCTGAAAACTAAAAAAAAAATTAACTTAAAAAAAGTTTATGCCACCAGAGATCACGTGGTTTAAGCCATCTTATTTGATTGATTTGTAGAATTAATCAATTGATGGAAAAGAGTCTTCATCAAGTAGAATCTTCCACAATAAGTTCTTACATGCCCTCTATGAGCTAGATATATACTATGCTAAGGAATGGGGAAACAAAGCAAAAGTGGAACTTTCTCTGCCCTAAAGGAGTTTATATCCTAACAGTGGAGACTGCATAAACACACACTGTGTAGGTATATGCAGCCAGGTGGTACAGCTCAGAATGGTGGGCTTGCAGTCAGGAAGACTCATTTTCCTGAGTTCAAATCTGGCCTCAGACACTTACTAGTTATGTGACCCTGGGCAAGTCATTTAACCCTGTTTGCCTCATTTCCTCATATGTAATAGGAGCTGGAAAAGGAAATAATAAATCACTCCAGTATCTTTGCCAAGAAAACCCCAAATGGAGTCTTGGAGAGTCAAGACTGAAAACAACAACATATGTAAAGCAGATACCTTGGAGGGGTGGAGAAGGTAGTGGTTGTGAGGGGCACCAGGAAAAGCTTCATGCAGGATGTTGAGCTTCAGCCAAGCCTTGACTTTACAGAAGATTCTGAGATGTAGAGGTGAGGTAGGAGAGCATTCAAGGCACCGAGAACAGCTAGTGCAAAAACACTGAGGTGGGAGGTGGAGTGTCATGTCTGAGGAACAGCAAGAAGGCCCATTTGGGCAGGACAGAGTTTGTGGGAGGGGGTGACAACGATAAAGTCCAAAAAAGAGGATGGAGATAGGTTGTGAAGAGCTTTCAAGAGTAAAGAGAGGATTGTATTTTGGTCCCAGAGGTAACAGGAGGCTGCTGGAATTTACTGAATAGAGGGCACAGCAGCGTCCCATGATAAGACCTGCACTTTGGGCAAATCATTTTGACCCTAAAAGAGGAATTGAAATAGGAAGAGACTTGAATCAAGAAACCAATTAGAAGGCTATTGTCACAGTCCAGGTAAGAGGTGTTGAGGGCCTGAACTTGAGTGATGACTGTGGGAAGAGAGAAAGGAATGAATTTGAGAGATGTTGTGGCAGTAGAAACACAAAAAGAGAAGCCAGGTGGCACAGTGGATAGAGCACTGGGGTGGAATCAGGAAGACTTATCTTTATGAGTTTAGATCTGACCTCAGGTACTTAGTAGCTGTGTGACCCTGGGCAAGTCACTTCACCCTGTTAGCTTCAGTTTCCTCATTAGCTGGAGAAAGAAGTGGCAAACAACTCCAAGATCTTTGCCAAGAAAACTTCAAAATAGTGTCACAAAGAGTCGGACACAACTGAAATGACTGAGCAACAAAAACAGAAGCACAAAATTTGTTTTGTTGTGTTTTGGTTTCTTTGCTTTTTTTTTTTTTTTTGGAGGGGCAATTGGGGTTAAGTGACTTGCCCAAGGTCACATAGCTGGTAAGTGTTAAGTGTCTGAGGTCACATTTGAACTCAGGTCCTCCTGACTCCAGGGCTGCTGCTCTACTCATTGTGCCACCTAGCTGCCCCAGAAGAACAAAATTTGGCAAATGATTTGGTAAGTTTGGGGTGTGAGAGTAAACTGTTAAGGAGGACATTAAAATTGTGGTACACTTGACAGAAATAGGGAAAATCTGAAAAGTGGAGGGCTTGGAGGGAGCAGATTCTATTTCAGACATGGAGATTTAAAATGTCTAAGGGACATCTAGTTGAAATGTCCAATAGTGAGTTGTCATGTGGGACTTGCAGTCAGCAGGGCAGAATATATACATATGTAAATCTGAACATCATTGCTACAGAGATGGTAATAAAATAAAATCCATGGGGTTTTTTATAATTTCACCAAGTGAGAAAGGACAGAGAGAAGATAGAAGAGGGTCCAGGACAGTCTTTGGATCCACCCACACTTGGGGAACATGACCTGGATGATGAGGTAGCAAAGGGAGTGAGGAAGAGTGGTTAGATAGGATGGAGGAAAGCCAAGAGTGTCATGAAAACCCAGGAGCAGAGGGGGGTCAATAGTGCCAAATGCTACAGGGAGGTCAAAAAGGATGAGAAGTAAGGGGGGAAATGACCATTAGATTTAGTCATTCACAGATCATTATTAACTGGAGAGAACTGTCTCCACTGAGTGATAAGGTCAGAAACCAGATTGCTGAGTGTTTGGGAGAAAAAGTGGGGGTGAGAGAAGGCAGCTTTCTCAAGGAGTTTGGCTGAGAATGGGAAGAGAGATATAAGCTGAAAGCTTGCAGAGATGGTGGAGTCTCATGAGAGGTTTTCAGGATTGAGGAGACTATTGAGCCAGGAAATTAGAGCAGAAATATATAGCTCAGGCTTGAGGCCAGTTATTTGACATTGATGATTGTGCTCTAATGGGAGAGGCTTCTTGGCTTCTTTTGAGAAATCCAACCATGCACACATATAATAGTGCGAATCTTTTCCTCCCATCCATTCATGTGAGTCAGTTTTGTTCTCAAAGAACCAGCCTATTCAGGTTTGGTTCTTGGGAGAAGTATCCCACCTATGTGTTTTCTAGGAAAACAGGGATCAATAAATACTCTATGCAGTTGTAACTCTAAAGTAGAGTGCCATAGAGGATAGGCCAGTCTTAAATTCAGAAATATCTGCGTTCAAGTTTCATCTCTGATACAAACTGGCTATGTGACCCTGGACAAGTTATGGAAACCATTCAGTGTTATAGGCAATTCTTTTGTTTTTCTTTTTTGTTATGTTCATGTTCTTTTTTAAAATAATTAATTAATTTATTTTTAGTTTTCAGCGTTCACCCATATATGATTTTGAGTTTTAAATTTTCTCCCTTCCCTTTTCTCTCCCCTCCCCAAGACTGCATGCAATCTGACATAAGCTCTACTTATGCATTCATATTAAACACATTTTCACATTAGTCATGATGTAAAGAAGAATTAGAACTGATGGGAGGAACCACGAGAAAGAAGAAACAAAACAGCCAGAGAAAAGGAGAGCAAGTACTATGCTCCAATATACATTCAGACTCCACAGTCCTTTCTCTGCATGCTGATAGCATTTCCCATCATGAGTCTTTTGGAGTTGTTTTAGATCCTTGCATTGCCGAGAAGGGCTAAGTCTGTCAAGGTCAGTCATTGCACACTGTGGCTGTATAATGTTCTCCTGGTTCTGCTCATTTCACTCTGCATCAGTTCATATAATTCTTTCCAGGTTTTTCTGAAATCACAACAGTATTCTACTACATTCATATACCACAACTTGTTCAGTCATTCTCCAGTTGATGGGCATCCCCTCAATTTCCAATTCTTTGCCACCACAAGAAGCTCTGCTATAAATATGTTGTAGTAGGCAATTCTTGAAGACTATAAATTGTAGAGGGAGTGCCAATCTGGGTTGAAAGAGTGCTTTATCACCAGGGAGTTGCCTATACCACTATATCAGAGGTCCAGGTCCTATCTGTACCTCTGAAAGGAGACAGAAGGAAATAGGAAATTTGCTTAATTTGGTCTGAGTAGGAGAAGTGAAATGATAATTGATGCATGAGAATTGGCTCTAGAATAGACCTAGCATAATGGCAATATGGGATCAAGTCAACAATCATTTATTAAGTGGCTCCTATGTGTAAGACTCTGTGCTAAGTACTAAGGATACACAGAAAGGTAAAAAAACAGCCCCTGCCTTCAAGGAGGTCACAATCCAATGAAGGGGAGACTACAGGCAAACAACTACTTGCAAAAAAGATACATAAAAGATAAATTGGAGCTAATTTCAAGAGGGAAGACACTAGGATTAAAAAGGACCAGGAAAAGCTTCTCCTACAACTTTAGCTTAGAATTGAAGGAAGCCAGGGAATCCAGGAGGTGGAGGTGAGGAGGAGGAGAAAACCTCTTCCCCTTGCCAAGAACCTGCATCACCCCCTATTGCCCACATACTAAGTTCCTTTTTGTATGGTGTCTTTCCCCCATTGGAATGTAAGTTCTTTAAAAAGAGTCTTAAGACTCTTTTTTAAAAATTTTCTATCCCCAGTGTTTAGCACAGTTGTACAGTCATTTTTCAGTTATATCTGATACATTATGACCCCATTTGAGGTTTTCTTGGCAAAGACACTGGAGTAGTTTGCCATTCCCTTCTCCAGCTCATTTGACAGATGAGGAGACTGAGGCAAACAGGGTTAAGTGACTTGCCCAGGGTCACACAGCTAGGACATATCTGAGGCTGGACTTGAACTCATAGCCATTGCATCACCTGGCTGTCCCCAGGTGTTTAGCACAGTACCTTGGCATATATGTGTGTGTGTGTGTGTGTATAAGGTACTGTGCTAAACACCTGGGGACAGGAAGGAAGAAAACATTAAGAGCTTAATATATATATATATATATATATATACATATAAAATATATATATATATATAAATATATATAAGGAAGGAAGAAAACATTGAGCTTAATATATATTTATATTGTTTTTATATTTATTATTTATATTTATAAATATTATATATTATATATTTATATATATTTATATATATATTAAGCTCTTAATGTTTTCTTCCTTCCTGATTTCCTTCCTCTACTTTATGCATGACAGTAATTTTATGAAGGTGTAAAGCAGGGGAAAGGATGTAGGTACCCAATGATTGGGGGACAGCTGGGGGGTTTATTAATGTAATCAATTATTATTGTGCTATAAGAAGTGAGGAATTGAGAGAAATTTGACTCCCTTCCTCTCCCTCACCTCCCATTCCACTGAATTGCCAAAGTCCTATCGATTTTATAAACCTCTTGTAGCTCTACCCACAATGCCATCACCCTGTTTTTGACCCGAAAATTGCCACTCATACAGATTCTTGTAAAAGTCAGCTTTGTGGGACGCTGACTCTAAGAAGAGAAACTGAGGTGACTGGAAGGAGAGTGGAACCTTCCACAGACACAGGAATGTGTTCTCTCTCTCTTTTATATATATATTTGAAACATTTAATGTTACGACCTCAAATTTCAGATCCATTTCCTTCCTCCCTTGTCACCCATTCCTTCTTGGGAGATAAGTAATTCAGTATATGTTGTACATGTTTAGCTATGCAAAACATTATCATAGTAGATACATTGTACAAGGCTGCTTATAATTCCCTCCCACTCATCCCACCCCCCACCTGGTCCATTCCCTACATGATCCTGTCCCTCTTTTATAGTGGGTACTTCCAACTTCCCCCCACCCCGAGGATGCCCCCCCATCCATCATCCCTCCTCCCATCCCCCTTCCCCCTATCCTGCTGCAGGTTGAGATATCCCATTTAGTATGTATGTCATTTTCTCCCTGAACCAAATTCAATGTGAATGTGGTTTTGCCTTTTTAGCCTTCCTTATTCTCCCCCTCCTTTGCACTCACTTCCCCTACATGAGATAGTTTACCCTACCATGTCTCTCCCCATCTCCTCTTGCCACTTTCCTCTCTCACCTCATAATTTCATCCCTTGAGTACTCTCCCTTCCCAACAAAATCAACCTATGCCCTCTATCCATATTTAACTGTAACCATATACACACACATTCACATATGTATTCATATGACCACACCCCTTCTTCCATTATTTTCATAGTGAGAAAGATATCATCAGTCACAGTTATTGCTTTTCCATATAGGAATGTAAATAGTTCAACTTTGATAAGTTCCTTTTGATTTCTTTTCCCTGATTACCTTCTCAGGCATCTCTTCCTTCTTGTGTCTGGGTATCATATTTTCTATTCAATTCTGGTTTTTTCCTCAAGAATGCTTGAAAGTCCTCTATTCCACTGAATGTCCATATTTTCCCCTGAAACAAAATACTCAGTTTTGCTGGGTAGGTGACCCTTGGGTTCATTCCCAGTTCTTTTGCCCTCTGGAATATCATATTCCATGCCCTTTGATCCCTCATTGTAGAAGCTGCCAGGTCCTGGGCTATTCTGATTGTGTTTCCACAATATTGAAATTGTTTCTTCCTGGCTGCTTGGAGTATTTTCTCCTTGATCTGGGGATTCTGGAACCTGGCTATAACATTCCTGGGAGTTTTCTTTTTGGGGTCTTTTTCAGGAGGTGATCGGTGGATTCTTTCAACCTCTATTTTGCCCTCTGGATCTAAAACATCAGGGCAGTTTTCCTTGAGAATTTCTTGAAGGGTGATTTCTAGGTTCTTTCTTGATCATGGCTTTCAGGTAGTCCAATAATTTTTAAATTGTCTCTCCTGGATCTATTCTCCAGGTCAGTGGTTTTCCCCATGAGATATTTCACATTGCCTTCTAATCTTTCGTTTGTTTGGATCTGCTTAACAGCATCTTGATTTCTCATAAAGTCACTAGCTTCCATTTGCTCCAGTCTAACTCTGAAGGAATGAATCTCCTCAGTGAACTTTTGAGATTCTTTTTCCATCTGGCAAATTCGACTTTTTAAGGCATTCTTCTCTCATTGCCCTTTTGGGCCTCCTTTGCCATTTGAGCTAGTCTATTTTTTAAGGTGTTGTTTTCCTCAGTCAGGCTGTTGACCCTCATTTCATACTTTTCCTGCATCCTTCTCATTTCTCTTTCTAATTTTTCCTCCACTTCTCTTATTTGATTTTTAAAGTCCTTCTTAAGGTCCTCTATGTCCTGCAACCTGCTCATGTTTTCCCCTGGGGCTTTTGGAGCAGGACTTCTGACCTCACAGTCCTTTTCCCTCTCTATGCCCCCCAAATAGGAGTCTAGGGTTGCATTTTTCTGTTTCCTTTGCCTTGGCATGTTGCCACTTAATTGCTTGACTTTTGGGCTTATTGCCACACTATGGCTTTAAGGCCAGATAGAGGAATTTTCGTCCCGAACGTGTGGGGGGCAACTTCCGCTTCTGGCAAGCTGTAAACCCACCCACAACTTCCACCCTAGATCACAATCCAGATCCAGGGAGGTTAAAGCAAGAGCGATTACCCCCCAAGACTGATCGCTGGATCTCCCCACGATTTGTAGGCTGGGGGCCAGAGCTGCCTCTGAAAACTACAAAATGGCGTGTCTCCTCAGCGGCTTCTAGCCCCCAGGGGAGGGAGCTGACGCATTCCCCAAATACAGGTCCCAAAGTCCATAGGACACTAACCTCTTACTACCACATACCTCCTAGGCATGTCTATGTTGATAATTCTGGAGTTGCCACAGCTCCTGGTGTTCTGGGGTTCCTCCAGCCGGCTGCTGGCCCTGCCACCCTGGGCCTAAAACCTCGGCTCACGCGGACCTGGGCTCCGCTCGGCTCACGCTCTGGGCTCTGCGCGCTGCCGGCTCCCAGACCGCTGCGCTGGTCCTTCCTGCAGGGTTGCTGGGCTGTCCTCAGCGGGAGGTTAGCTTCTCTGTGTTGTTCTGTGGGTGCTGGGGCTCCAGAAGTTGTTCACAGTCCTTTTTTACATAGTTTGTGGGGAATCTGGGGGCAGAGAGGCTTGGAAGAGCTGTTTCTAGCCATCTTGGCTCCGCCCCTGTGTTCTCTCTCTTTTTGGATGAGTTGAGTCTTAAGTACTAGAAGCCCATCTATGTGGAACTATCCAGAAACACAGCCTTGTGGGGCACCCATGTCTTAAGGGGTGGGAAACTGATGAGAATTCAACAAGAAGGGTGATGTGAGGACAAACAGGGGAAGGAGAACCAGGGGGAGAAAGCATAATGGAAGCCATGGGAAGGAGGAAAGATCAATATTGTTAAATGGTACAGAAAGGTCAGGGAGGATGAGGTCTGAGAAGAGGGCATTAAGAGACCACTGATAACCACGGAGATAGTAATTTCACTAGAGTCATGGGTTTGGAAGCCAGATCAGAGGTTTGAGGAGTGAATGGATATTAAGAAGCAGAGAGAGATAGTCTAGAGGGCTAGTACTATGAAGGAGGAGAGATGGGTTGACAGCTTAAAGGAATGGATGACCACATTAAATGAAGGGATTTGTTTTGTTTAGAATAGAGTTTACCTTACATCTACTCTGCATGTGTCTTGCATATGCATAGAGAGCAGCCAGTGAAAATGTCTGGAGTTAGGAGATGGAGAGGAGATGGAGAGGAGCAGCCAGGAGGTCGGTGTCAATGGATCATAGGGTACATGGAGGAGACTAAGATATAAGAAGATTGGAAAGGTAGGAAGGGATCTGTAATACAGGCTTCAAAAGATAAACAGGATTTTACATTTGACCCCTAGGTAAGAGAGAGCCTTTGGAGTTTATTGTAATGGATTTGAAGTCAGAGGAACTGAATTTGATTTCTGATACTTCTATCTACCCCTCTGTGACCTTGGACAGCGGACTTTGCTTCTCTGAGCATCAGGTTTTTTATCTGTAAAATGAAGAATTTGGACCAGATAGACCTTGGGGTCCCTTCCAACTCCCCATCTTAGGAGTCTAGGTCAATTTCCCTCTGTTCCAATAGCACAGCTCTTAGGTCACCTCTTGTCTCTATGGCATTGACAGAAAAATTAAGTAGCTTCACACACTCCCTAGCTACCTCCTGTTTCTTCTAACTAGGTAAGGTTAAATTTGAGCCCCTACATTTAAGCTTTAAATACAGGGTCCTTCAGACTGACTCTCTCTCTCTCTCTCTCTCTCTCTCTCTCTCTCTGTATGTATGTATGTATGTATGTACCTATATGCATGTGTTTAAATTTTTATTCATTTTGAACTTAAATACAAAAAGACAAAAGAAACACATTTTCACATACATAACAAAACCAAAAGTTTAAATTTCCATTTCACATGGTTTACTTAAAAAAAACTATAATTAATACTACACATCATTTTCAAAGCTATCTTGCTTTTCTGTGGTTCCTTCACATTTTTCTTTTGTCCTCTGCTATGCCCTTTTTATTTTTCATTTTTCTCCCTCCCTTCCCATCAAAGAGAAGTCTACCATTAGACAGAAATGTGTGTGTGTGTGTAAAACTATACTATACATACTTCTACTTATCAGTTCCTTCTCTGGTTATGAATAGCATCTTCCTTCATAGGTCCTTTGTAGTTGATTTGAAATTAGTTGATCTCAGACCAGAGATCTTTAATTATGCCCCTTCTTTCAGTGAAGAAGGATGGGCATTTGTTGAAGAATCTTACAGAGATGAGAGAGTCACAAGGACTGTCCTTCATCCTTTTTCTTCCTCTTGGCTCAGGGTGGCTTACTTACATCCTTACTGCCATCCTCATTGGATTCCCCAGGTGCCACCTTCTTTCCTCAGTCTCCCATTTAGGTAGGTAAAGGCTGAGATAGTGATGTTCAGGGCAGGGCTAGTAGAATCTCTGCCCCTTATCTGCTGGCTAAGCAAGTTCCTTCCCCTCTCTGCTCTCTGTCTCTCACCTGTAAAATGAGGTCTCCTCCAAATCTGACATTCTAGGAGCTGTTGAGCTGTGAGGAAGCATGGACTACAGTCTGCACAGTAGGATGTTGGGAAGCTGTAATTGCCAATGCCTAGAAAATACAACTATGGTAAGAAGGAGGGAAGCACTTTGCATCTGTCCATGTAGTGCTTAACCTGCTTGTACTGTCTGCTTAGCACTCATTATGCCCTGGCTTATTTTATCATTTATCTTCTTTACGTATATGTCCTGGTAGATCTAGAGCTGGGAGGCACCTCAGAGGTTACCTAGTCCTTCCTCATTTTACAGAGGAGGAAACTGAGGCTCAAGGTGGTTAAAGTGACTTGCTTTGGGCTCTGGCCATCAGCAGCTTTGAGTACAGTGCCCTGTATATAGGAGGCTTTCTATTATGGTAGGAACTCAATCAATCAATAAGTATTTAATAAGCTCCTACTGTGTGCAAGGGACTGGGAATACAAAGACAAAAAAGGAAATAGTACCTGCCCTCAAGAATCTTACAGATATTTGTCAGTTCAGTTATGGTCTTCTGCAGGAGGCTTTTTCCTATTATTCTCAGCTATTAGAGTCTTTCTCTGAGGTTACTTTTTATCAATTTTCCATTTATCTTTTTAATATGTATGTCCTGTCATAGCTTCATAAGTAGAATGGGAAGGGACCAATTCAATTCAGTAAATATTTATTAAGCATCTACTATGTTCTAGGTGTGGTGCTGAACGTTGCAGCAGAGACACCATTTAATCCAACGCTCTTATTGTATATGTACTTATTTATTTATAGGTTGTCACCCCCATTAGAATGTAAGATCCTTGAGGGCAGGCACTGTTTTCGCCTTTTGTACTATCTCTAGTCCCTAGAGTACCTGGCCCATAGTTGATACCTAATAAATGCTTATTGATTGTTGATGCTGCTGAGGGTGACATTAATTGGACCTTCTGTGATGCTTTCCCCCCTTTAAAAGATCAAAATACATTCATACCTCATGTCCCTATCCTTTAGAAGCCCCTCCCACCCCCACAACTCCCACCATACATTGTATGGAGATGAAAATCAAGCCTAGAGGGTGGCATTGGCATGTCTGAAGTCACCCAGTGGGTCAGGAAAGCTGGTACTGGGAAACCAAGCTTCCCAACGCCTATCTCTACAGTCATAGTCCCAAGTGTGTCACTGAAGGAAAAGGAAGCACACAGTCCAACCCCAGAAACCATCTTAGGTATTTGAAGCAGGCAGGTCATGCTGTGATTTGTCTGACAGGGAAGTTTGATCAGCTGGTTGGAAGTTTGGTGAGTGACTGAGAACTGAAGAATTAGTTCTTGGGTTGGGTTACCCAACTCTACCGCTGTATTACCCTCCTTTTTGAAAGTTCCCATCCCTCCTACTCTTTTTTTCCTTCTCTCAGAGCCCCCTAGGAGGCAGCCCCCACCTTCACCCACACTCCCCCTCCCACTCTTCCTGCTCTTCAGAAGATCTGCTTTTGACAGTTCTCTTTGTCTCTCTCTCCCACTCTCTTCCCTGCACCTTCTCTCACCCACCCCCACCCCGTGTTCTTCAGCAGCAATTACCGTTTGCTGACTTTGTTTGCTGCCTTCTTCTGAGCAAAGTTCTCCCTAGCCCACCTGCTCTCATGGACCCTCCATGTGAAAAAGACTAGCTCTATCTCCCCTCCTCCATGATGTAAGAGACCTTCTCCCAAGCGGGGAAAGCTACATGCCCCTCCATCCCTTTATAGCCAGAGCAAGAGTTTGGCTGGATCTCCTGCTCTGGAAACTTAGACAGGATTTCAGGATCAGAACTACAGGCTAAAGACTTCCTGGACAGTAGATATTTTGCATTTGTTAAGCATGTACTGAGTGCCAGAAATTGTACCAGCCACTAGGATTAGGACAGAGAATAGGCCAATGATTTCACTGGCCTAGAGAAATCCTTAATGAGGAGACTCTTTCTTACCAATTAAGGTTAGGGCCTTCTTTTTAGTTTATAGTGTATACAGTTGCCTATGGGCAGTTAGGTGTCACAGTGGATAGAGCACCTGAGTCAGGAGGACCTGAGTTCAAATCTGATCTTAGACACTTACTAGTTATGTGATCGTGGGAAGAGTAATGAACTAGGTGAAAGTTCCAAGGATCTAGTTCTAGTTCTGTCACTAGCTGTGTGATCTTGGGTAAATTAATTGACTTCTCTGGGCCTTAATTTCCCCAACTGTAAAAGGGAAGGGGGTACAGATCTGAAAAGGCCTTTCCAGGCCTAACACTCCAGGATACTATGACAAGGAGAGAGAATTTAGCAGTATTAACATAATAGCAGGGAGGAAAGGTACAGCAATTGGTGTTTGGAAGATATGTGGAAGAAGGAGGGGAGATTCACTAGACTTTCTCTAGATGTATAGTTCTCAAAGTGGCCTGGGACCACTGGCCATTCCCAGTACCCTTTCAGAGAGGTCCACAAGGTTGAAATTATTTTTGTAATTTTGTTGTTCAGTAGTTTAGTCCTTGTCCAGTTCTTTATGACCCCATGGACCATAGCACACCAATACTGTCCATGGGGTTTTCTTGTCAGAGATATTGGATTGGTTTGCCATTTCCTTCTCCAGTGAATTAAGAAGAGCAGAGGTTAAACGACTTGCCCAGGGGTCACACACCTAGGAAGTATCAGAGGCTGGATTTGAACTTATGTCTTCCTGACTCCAGACCCAGAGCTTTATCTAGCTACCTCATGATATCACCAAGACATTATTTATCTACTAAAATATTGCTCCCTTTTCCAACCATATATCTATGTGGGGCAAGACTTCTTCATATACTTAACCAAATCAGCATATAGCAACAGATTAGATGCAGAAACAGATATGAGAATGCAGCTACTTTCTATTAAGCCAAACGTTAGAGAGATTTGCAAACATATGTAAAATGAGATAACTTCTCACTTTGTTGTTTTGAAAAATAGCTTTTTTCACATAAAATATATTATGTTCATTTGTAATGGATTTATTAATGTTATCTTTAATGAATTAATATATATTTTAAAAATTCATCAGTTTTAATTTCAAATACAGTAACTATCTGTAGATATAACTAATGCACATAAAGGCTCTCTCTGGAAGGCCCTCAATGACTTTTAAGAGTGTAAAGGGGTCCTGAGACCAAAAAGTTTGAGAACTGCTATTCTAGACCTTGATTTCTTTCATTCCAATGGTGAGGGATGAGTCATTAATAGAGACCTGGCCCTGGAGAATGTGTAGGAGTAAGCCAGAGCTCTAAAGGGGCTTTGATCTCAGGAGCTAGTTAGACTTTCTTAACTGGTAAAGTGTGTGTGTTGAGACGGGTTTATATGTCTGTGCACCTGTGGATGCGATTGTGTATAAGTTTGCATTGTATCTCTACAGATGGATATGTATATGTATGCATACAATTTGTTCATCCTTGGGTTTTGGATCTGAAAGCATTTTCCTCCTCTTTACTCAAACTCCATAAACACCGGAGGCTTCTAACATCGACGTGTTGTCACCCCCATTAGAATGGGAAGCCTGATAGCAGAGACTCGATTACCTTTCTATTTGCATCATCAACAGTGCTTTGCACATGGTACATGATTAATAAATACTTTATTTGTTCATTCATTCATATGAGACTTACCTCTAAGAAATGAAGGAAATTCCTGGCTACTAATTTTAGGTGGAGGCATGAGGCTTATGGGGAAATTGTCTCCAATTGGTTTGGGGGATTATTTACATGATTCCTCTCGTCCCTTTTTTATTGTGGAGTCTTGGAATTCCTTTTCTCTATCTTATCCATAACTATATATCTAAGGAATTTATATATAATATATGATTCCTTATATCTAAGAAATTTATATATGTGTATGTATGTATATATACATGTGTGTATATATTTATATGTGTGTATATATTTATACATACATATATATATATATATAAATTAATATTCCTTACTTTCTCACTTGTTCTGCCTCTAGTCAAGAACTTCTTAACATGGGATCTGGGAACTTAACATTTTATTTTTGATAGCTATATTTCAATAAAATTTTTTCCTATGTTATAATCCTCTGTATTTTATTTTAGGCACTTAAAACATTATTCTGCAAAGGGGTCCATGGGCTTCAACAGCCCCCAAAGGGGGTTATAATATAAAAAGAACCCACATTCCATATCAGTTTGTCCATATCCATCTCTTTTATTGCCAAAGTCTCCAGACCCTCCACAGGCTGGTTCTCTTGTTTTAGTATAGGTCAAGGTTGAGGACGTGTGTGTGTGTGTGTGTGTGTGTGTGTGTGTGTGTGTGTGTGTTTGTGGGTCCCTGCCCCCATTCCAGCCCCACCCTCATGTGGAGCTGCCTGATGCTTCTGCTCAGAGTAGACTTGGGAAGCCAGTGCTTGGCCTCTCTTTTTATGTTTGTGATTATCTATTTTAGGTCTGTGTTTCTAGGAGGTTGAAGACTGGTCATTGGCTCACTTGGGATCTCTCCTTACACATATATGGCCTGAAGCCTTTGAGCAGAGGAAAGGGAGAGTATGTCTGGGAACAGGTGTCTTGGCTCTTCCTGCTGATGAGGCTTTTCCCAGAGATGGTGAGAGAGACAGCTTGAGGAGGGAGGTGATAGCAGGTTGGAAATCCCTGGGAGGGAGGGAGAGACAGAAGAAGACAGAGAGAAAAACAGAGACAGAGACAGAGAGAGAGAGACAGAGAGAGAGACAGAGAGAGAGAGAGAGAGAGAGAGAGAGAGAGAGTCAGAGACAGAGAGACAGAGAGAGAGACAGAGAGAGACAGAGAGAGAGACAGAGGGAGAGAGAGACACAGAGAGAGAGAGAGACAGAGAGACACAGAGAAAGACACAGAGAGTGTCTCTATAGAGACAGAAAGAAAAGAAGAGAAAAATAGAGAAAGGGAGAAGGGAAGAAGGGATAAAGAGAGAGGGAGAAAAGGAAGACAGAAATAGAATAGATAGATTGGTAGATAGATAGATTCAAGCTGCCGTAAGCAGTGCACTTGTGTTTTCTCAAGCCAAGACTGGGAGATCCTTTTCCTGGAGCAGGAAGGCATTTGGAATTCTCTCTCATTCCTGCCTAACCCTTCCCTAACTCTTCTCCTCTGGGCTTACCAGTAATTGCCTGCTGGCATATCACAACATGAGAATGGAAAGGAGCCTCAATGGCCATCTAATCCATCCCGTGCACCAAAGGAATCCTCACTGTGACAAGCCCAGCAAGTGAGAAGGTGGGAGCTAGCCCCTCTGGAGGCAGCCTTTTCACTTTTGGGCAGTTCTTGGTAGGAAATATTTCCTGACATCAAGTCTAAATTTACTGCTTTGCAACATGTACCCATTACTCCTAGTTTGACCTTCTAGGGCCAGGCAGAACAAATCGAATCCTTCCTCCTTTTCATAGCCATTCAGATCCTTGCAGCTATTATGTCCCCTTTGAGTGTTCTGCAAGTTAACCAAGTTCAGCATCCCTGGTTCTTTTAACTGATTGTTATGCGTATGCTATGATCTCAAGGCCTGTCTGTGAGCATTTCCAAATTTTTTCCACTCAACAGGAGAAGACTTAGAAGAAATTCCAATCTCTAGTATAAAAGTCCTCAGGTCTCTGACTCCTGGGAGAGGAGAGAAGGTCTTTTTTAAAAGTAATAATTATGTTTAACACTTTACACACATGATCTCATTTGAATCTCACAGCCACCCTGTGAAGTAGGTGCTGTTTTCATCCTAATTTTACAGACATGGGAACTGAGGCTCAGAAGTGAAGTGACTTTCCCAGGGTCATACAGCTAGTGCTTGAGGGATGTCAAATCAAACTCTTACTCCTGGACCAGTTCTCCTTCTGATGTGCCATGCTCATTACCATAAAGCAAAGTAAAACTGCTCCCTTCTTGGTGTTCTTTGTAAGCCAGAAATGGGGTCTGTCATTAAGGGTCTTCCCAGCCTTAGATGAATCTCCTCCCACAGGCAGACAGAAAGTCGGACCATGTGACTAGAAGAATCAAAATGTTGGACGCTGACATCACATATGCATGACATGTGGGTAGTTTGGGGTCGTTTGCTTTGGAAATTAGAAGCTTAGGGAGCCTAGATCATCTCTGCTCAGTCCCTCAAGACTTTCTGCAGTAAGTGGGCTTTCAGGGGCTGTTTATTGGGTAGCATTCTGTCTTCAGAGAGGGAGGAAAGCAGTGATCTCTGGAAAATTCGATTTGAATGTTTGGCTGGTGAGAAAGCTTTCACACAGCCTCGATACATATCACAAACAGGTGTAAGCCTTCTCTTACCTACCCCTTGATTTCATTGGTGTAGGACTGACTGGGTGGGGCCAGCCTGGGCTCTCCAGAGATCCTCCCATCCACTGGCCTCTCCAGAACCCCACCCAGATGGGCTACTCTTCTTTTCCTGGTGTCATAGGTTCATAGATTTAGAGCTGGAAGGGATCCTTCAGGTTTTTTATTCTAACACCTGAGGAAACTGAGGCCCAAAGAGATTAAGTCACTTGTCTGAGGCCACACAGATAAGAAGTGACAGAGGTGGGATCTAAGCCTAAGTTCTCCAATCTTCTTAATGGTTTCTTCCATCTTTCACTGAGTTTTCTTACTTGATGGGTTGAGTGTTAACTCCTTCCTCGTGTCTTCCTCTTCCTACTCAACCCTCTTGACAATAAAACCTACGGCAATTAAAAAAATAATTACAGTCCTAGAGCAAACTCTCTGAAGCTGAGATTCTTCCTAAAGCTGTGGTGCCATAGCAACTAGCCTGGAAGTCCACTTAGCAATATGGCACTTGACCGTTGGGCTTCGGTTATAAGTACCACTCTTACTCTCTAGGTCTTGACTGGGCATCAGGGTCCCAAGTCTCAAAAGGTAGCAGAATACAGGGTGAGCAGGGGAGGTTGAAGCCTGGGCATACCACAGTCCAGTGCATGTTCCCATAGACTTTTTGGCTGAGATTACTGGCAATGGATCTTGGGAAAACTAAGCTACTGTCTGGTTTATCTCTGATTGTCATCCACAGGGAAAAAAATGAAAGTGTCTTTCTTTTTTTATTACTATTATAAACTGGAGATCATCACGGGCAGAGCTGTTTATAACTGGAGAATCTTGACACACACATGCTGGGCTCACAAGTACATGCACACACACACACTCACTCACACTCACACACACAAATGTGAAGGGTAAATACAATCTTAGAATACCTGATGGGAAGCAAACACTAACCAGAACAATCTCTTCCACTTGGAACAAGGAATGTCCTTGAAAAGAACTAGTGATGGGGGAGGGGGTGAAGAGGAGAAAAGAGTTGTCAGGACAGCCTGGCTGGGCTTCAGTTGATGCAGTCTGTGGAAGCGGAAGAGGAATACAGAGATGAGACATTTAGTAAATAGCATATTTCTCTGAAGTGTCAGATGAAGGATATGGATCTAGTTGTACAGGTAAACTGTGTGGCACGTGACTTTTTGGTTGGACTTCCTGATGAGAATCTGTTGGTTTGGATTGCCTAGAACTCTGCAAATTAAGATGGTTGTCCTCACAAAAAAGCTTTTTTCCCAAATTCTTCACTGAGACCTCTTTCCTCTTAAGTCAAGTCAACAAGCATTTCCTAAGTATCTTCTGTGTGCCAGACACAGAATTCTGTACTAAATTCTGGGGATTAAAAAAATGTACTAAATTCTGGGGATTAAAAAAAACAAGAGGCAGGGTGCCAAGGTGGCTCAGTTAATTGAGCACTGGCCCTGGAGTCAGGAGGACCTGAGTTCAAATTTGGCCTCAGACACTTGACACACTTACTAGCCATGTGACTTGGGCAAGTTACTTAAGCCCAATTGCCCTCCAAAAAGCAAAAAAAAAAAAAAAAAAAGAGGCAAAAACAGTTCCTGCCCTCAAGAAACTTACAGTTGAATGGAGAAGACAACGTACAAACAGCTATGTGCAGACAAGATATATGAAGGATAAACTGGAGATAATCTCAGAGGAAAAGCGCTAATATTTAAGGAGGAGTGGGAAAGGCTTTTGCAGAAGGTGGGATTTTAGCTGACTTTGAAAGAAGTCAGTAATTATAGAAAGGCCCTTTTCCCCTCTCCCTCATGTTCACCCTCACTCCTTTTCTGTTGTTTTTCCTAAACAGGCATTCATTAGACTGAAACAAGTGAGCAACAAGAATATCCAGATAGGTAAATGGTACAGTAGGGAGGACATTGGGCCTGGAGTCAGGAAGCTGTTGCTGAGTTATTTTCAGCCATGCCCAACTCTTGGTGACCCCATTTGGAGTCTTCTTGGCAAAGATACTGGAGTGGTTTGCTGTTTCCTTTTCCATCCACAGACAGTGGGTGATAAATAAATATTTGTTGCATTGGGTTAAGTTGGTCAACTTTATCCAACCTTATCTTGTGTGAGACCCTAATAAGCTCCCTTGGCTCCAGTTTGTCCAGGTGCCTTCTGACACATCTCTCACAAGCCCCTCCCCCAAATCCACCTCACTTCCCCATCATTCCACCTCCTGCATGAGATTTCCTAGGACACTGCAACTAAGAAAGCAATCTCTTGTGTTTTTTTGCCCTTAGAGGCCCAGCCACACAGTACAACTCTTAATTACATACCATCTCATCCATAGGTTTATAGGATTTAGAGCTAAAAGGAGCCTTGTCCAATCTCTTCCTTTACAGAAGAGGAAACTGGGGAGAAAGTGAGGCGAAGTGCTTAAGGTCACACAGGTAGTGAGGGACAGAGCTGGGATTGAATGAAGAGCTGACTGCTCCTTCACTGTCCATCTTGTCTCTTCGGCTGTTCTCTTGTTATTTCAAATATGGAAGTCTTGTTTCCCAATTATAAAGGGAAAGAAAACATGTTTAGCACCACGCCAAATCCATTTACAAATATCATCACATTTGGTCCTGGGACTTTGCTGTTTTACTGTGTAATAATAATAACAACAACTAGCATTTCTATAGTACTTTAAGGTTTGAAAAGTTGTCTACAAACATTATCTCACTTGATCCTCACACAAGTCTGGAGGGCAGGTGCTATTATTATCCCCATTGGATAGATGAGAAAGCAGGCAAGCAGAGGTTAAGTGATTTGCTCAAGGTCACACAGCTAGTAAGTATCCAAGGTCAGATTTGAGCTCTGGTTTTACTGATTACACGTCCATCGCTCTATGGTCTATACCACCTAGCTAGCTGTCCATAATACTTGGATGTGTGTGTGTGGGCATATATCTTTGCAAACTTTATATAACTACTCATTGTTATTATCAATAATTTGTTATTCAGTCCTGTCCAACTCTTTATGACCCCATGGACCATAGCTCACCAATACTCTCCATGGGGTTTTCTTGGTAAAGATACTGGAGTGATTTGCCATTTCCTTTTCTAGCTCATTTTACAGATGAGGAAACTGAAGCCAACAGGGTTAAGTGACTTGCTCCAGCTCACACACAAAGTGTCAGAGGTCAAATTTGAACTCGGGTCTTCCTGATTCCAGGCCTAGCACTCTATCCATTGAGCCATCTCGTTGCCTCTTTTATCAATAAGATACTTGTTAACTTGATTGGGTTCCTTTAAGGTCATTTTAACCACTTGATGGTTCCTTTGACAAATTAAAGTCTTTTGACCAGTTAATGGTTGATTTGACATAAGTAACAACTCCCCCATAAAAATTGGGACATTCATATCTTGATTTTTAGCAAAAGAGAGAGGGCAGTTGACTTGTTTTCTGTATCTGAGGCAAATTCAGCTTGGTGATATTACCCTTCTCCCCTACTCCTCCAGCCCTAGGACACTCAGAGGAAAGTCCCAAAACATCAGGAAGTATAGAAAACATGCAGTGGCCAGTCCCCCAGGGAGTCCCACAGGCTAAGTTGTACCCCCTGCTTCTCAAGGCCCCCTGCTAATGTAGGTTCTGCTTGGTCTGGGACGTATAGGAGCAGCTAGGTGGGCCTGAGTTCAAACCCACCCTCAGACTCTTACTAATAGTATAAGCCTGGGCAAGTCACTTAACTTCTGTCTTTCTTAGTTTCTTCATCTGTCAAATGGGTATAGTAATAGGACCTACCCCTCCACAGTTATTAGAAGGATAAAATAAGATAATATATGTAAAGCACTTTTGCAAATCTCTAACTATTATAGAAATGCTAGCTTTCTTTACCATTATACAGGGAAACTGTGAGCTCCCCACCCCATGATTCTCAGCCTAAAGCTTAAGAATGAAATGTCTCCCCTGCTTTACTCAGTCCACATGTGCCAGCCCTGGGGCTGTGTGCAAGCATCCCGGTATAACCTTTGTGCTTCTCTGTAGAATGGGACTCTGCTTCTCCTGGGGAGGAGGCAGCCTCCAATGACAGATTCTGCAAATTACTAAGTACTCCAGATAAAAACCAGTGAAGCCCCAAAGGATAGTTGGTTTGTTTTGACAAAGGCAATTTAGTCTAAGTGACTTATGTTGATAATCCAAGCTGCTTAGAGCTAGGGGCCAAGCTCATTCCCTTTTGAGAAACAACACTCTAACTCATCTTCTCCCTTCTGGACAGTTGGATCATTTCTGAGAAATTGAGTTAGGCTGTGAGACTTGGGGGTTATGAGAATTTACAGGCAGGGATTCAATGGGATGTGAGCCCACATTTTCTGCGCCCCCCCACTCCCCACCATTATCTTATCTAATTAATCTCCTCAAACATTGCTGGGTAATTCAAGGGGTTCAGACTTTCAGGCTCAAAGGACTTTTACCTTTATTGCCAATTTAGTGCAAATATAGTCATCTCTCTGGAGTAGCTAAGTGGTAGAGTGTTGAGCCTGGAGTCAGGAAGATTCATCGTCCTGAGTTCAAATGTGGCCTCAGATACTTATTAGCTGTGTGACCCTGGGCAAGTCACTTAACCTTGTTTGCCTCAATTTCCCCATCTATAAAATGAGCTAGAGAAGGAAATGACACAAACCACTCCAGTATTTTTGCCAAGAAAACTCTAAAAGGGTCATGAAGAGTCAGACATGGTTGAAACAACTGAACAACAAAAAAGTTATCTCTCTGTTATCTACACCAAGGAAGCTAAGCAGTGACATGAATGATTCAAAACAACAATTAATTTTGCAAAAAAACCAAATCATTGGGAAGTCAGAATATAGGATGTGACTTATCTTGCAGCAGAGTTCTCCCTCTAAAATCACGAACTTTAGAACTTACAGGATAATTACATATCCTCTGGTCCAGCTTCCTCATTTGATAGAGATGGAGACCCAGAAAAGCTAAGTGGCTTTGCTGATATCACACTAGAAGAGTCAGGACTCGAATCCAGGACTTCTGACACCAAACTCAGCATTTCAGACTAGACTACACTGATAACCAATGTTGAGCTGAAGCTGGTGTTAAAATTAGATTGTATTCTTTGAGCACCTACTAACTAGCCAGAGGGGGTCTGGCAGAATCTGGGTGGTGAGGACACACCAGCCAGAAATGAGCATTTGCTGTGGATGATCCTTGATGTGAACAGTTTTCTCTGCTGTGCCATTATAGAAAGAAGCTGACTTCACAAGTAGCCAGTGAGAAGTGTATTGAAGTGGGAAAGGGACGGGAGTTTCAAGGAGCTGAGTTTGAATCCTGGCTCTCTGCCTTGCAAGTTGGGTGACTTTGACAAAGTTTTTTCACATTTCTCTCTAGTCCTCCATTTTCCTATTTATAAAATGAAGAAATTGCAGTAGAACCTACTGTGAGCTCCTTGAGAGTGAGCAGGCTTGGTTTTTATAGTTGTATCCTCAGCATTTTGTCTAGTACTTGATATGAATGCCTAATCCTTTTTTTTCTTTTGTTCAAATAGCCCCTCCTCTAGTGCATTTGAAATAGGATTTTATTTACATCAAACTTTGGGGGAATTGTTCTATTAATAGACAACACCCAAAAACAAGCCGAGGTGCTCCTTGTATTTCCTTTCCTTAGTCCTTTGCATGGTGAAAGTTTGTTTTTTCCATTCTCAGTGAATGAATTAGTGATGATGGGGTGGGTAATACTGCTTTGTACTGCTGGGTAAATCAGGAGATAGAACAAGGTAGGGCTGGGCTTCCAGCCTGGATTTCAGTCTCTGCCCTGCTCAGGGCCCTTTCCCAATCTCTTGTGGATAGTCGAAATTGAAATGATGAAACAGAGTAAAGGAATCATCAGAATGCCTCAGGGTCCATAAGGGAAGTCATCCCTGAGGTGCTGAGTGTAATAGTGTTCGTGCGTGTGTGTATTTAATTTATTATTTATTTTTAACATTAATTTAAAAAAATTTTGCATTCCAAACTTCCCCCCTCCCCATCCTTCCCCACCCATTGAGAAGGCAAGAAATGTGATATCAATTTTACATGTGAAATCAAGCAAAACATATTTCCATATTAGTCATGTTGCCAAAAAAAGCAAGAAAAATAAAGTAAAAAAATTATATTCCAGTCTGTACTCAGACTCCATCAATTCTTTTTCTGGAGGTGGACAGCATGGAATTGTCTTGGATCACTGTATTGTTGAGGATAGCTAAGTTATTCATGACTGATCGTTGTACAATATTGTTGTTACTGTATACAAGACTCTCCTGGTTCTGCTCACTTCACCTTGAATCAGTTTATATAAGTCTTCCCAGGTTTTTCTGAAATCATTTTGCTTGTTATTTCTTACAGCATAGTAGTAATCCATCACAATCATATGCCACAACTTGTTCAGTCACTCCCTAGTTGATAGGCATTTCCTCAATTTTCTATTCTTTGCCACCACAAAAAGAATGCTAAGAATATTTTTGTACAAATAAGTCCTTTTCCTTTTCTTTGATCTCTTTCAGACATAGACCTGGTAGCAGTATTTCTGCGTCAAAGTGTATGCACAGTTTTATAACCCTTTGGACATAGTTCCAAATTGATCTCCGGAATGGTTGGATCAGTTTATGACTCCACCAGCAATGCATTAGTGACCCAATTTTTCTATATCCCCTCCAACATTGTCATTTTCCTTTCCTTTCCTTTTCCATTTTCTTTGTCATATTAGCCAATCTGATAGGTGTGAGGTTATACAATAAACAGTAGTAAATGACTATAATAATCTAGTGTTTGGTAAACTCAAAGATCCAAACTTTTGAGACAAGAACTCACTCTTTGACAAAAATTTCTGGGAAAACTGGAAAGCAGTTTATCAGAAATTAAGTATAGATCAACATCTCAAACCATATACCAAGATACGGTCAAAATGGGTAGGTTATTTAGATTTAAAGGGTGATATCATAAGCAAATTAGGGGAGAAAGGAATATTTGACCTGTCAAATCTGTGGATAAGGGAAGAACATATGACCAAATAAGAGACAGAGAGGATCACAGGATGTGAAATGGAAAATTTTGATTGTATTAATTTTTAAAGTATTTATGAAAACAAAATCAATGCAGCCAAGATGAAAAGGAAAGCTGGAACATGGGAAAATATCTTTACAGTAAGTTTCTCTGATAAAGGTTTCATTTCTCAAATGAGTCAAATTTATAAGAACACATCATCTCTAATCGACAAATGGTCAAAGGATATGAACAGTTTTCAGAAGAAGCCATCTATAGTCATATGAAAAAATGTTCTAAATCATGATTGATTAGTGTTGTGTTTTGAAGGGAGAAAGGAACACAGATTGATAAAGGGGCAGGGAGAAGGGAGGGCAGTCTCTAGCTTCAGGGTTTGAGGAATTGAAAAAAGATGATGATTTATGGGGAGTCAGAGATGAAGTTGAGGCTTAGCTTCATCTTTTAGTTATATTGCCAGCTCATAGAGGCATAGAATGTGAGGGCCCAAAGTAACCTCCAAGATCATGTAGGGCAGAGGAACCATAAACTCAGCTGGGACAATCCTAAGTGTACCCTGAAATAGATTGAAATACAATTGGTGGGGGGCAGCTAGGTGGCACAGTGAATAGAGCACTGGCCCTGGAGTCAGAAGGACCTGAGTTCAAATCCAGCCTCAGATACATTACACTTACTAGCTGTGTGACCTTGGCCAAGTCACTTAACCCCAATTGCCCTGCCTTCCCCCTTCCAAAAAGAAAAAAACAATGCAATTGGGGGGAAATTTTTGAAAAACACACAAAAATGTAACTGGGGACTATTTATCCAAATAAAAATACACTAGAACATAGATAATGTTGATATGTGGTTTTCTAAGTCAATATGTGGTCTCCACGGATCCTTATATATGGTTTAGTGCCACATGTCACTCCTATCCCCCTTCTATTTGATTTTGACATCAGTGATCTGGGTCAACCCCCTCACTGTACCAGTGGAGAAACAGAAGACCAGAGAGGCACAGCTATAGAACTGACACATCTCAGAGCTATTATCTGGCATTTTGTCTCCTGATGGTTACTAGTGCTCTGTCTTATAGAGTTTGATAGAACTGCAATAGAAGGGGTTGAAGTCCTTGATGCTGTTCCCTAGTCGTTCTGTTGCATCTGGGAGGCCCCAGGCACCTATACCTTGTTACACAGGGCTCAGGGTTCTTGGGACTCCAAAGGCTGCTGGCCTCTGCTGGGGTGATAGGAGACCTGCTCCTTCCCTGCCTCTCCTTCCATACATGGAAAGTGGACACTTACTAGCCATGTGACCTTGGGCACTTCCTAATCTTCCCCAATCCCCGAGGATGTGCAGAAAAGAAAAAACCCAAAAGGTCCCACAAGAGAGGAGGTGCAGCCAGTACTTTCTCAGGCCCTGTCATCCAAGCCGGATGGGGTCAGCATATGCCTGCTTTCTCTTCTTGGTCTGTGGCTGTTTTATCTCCTGGTCTGTTAGTCACCATAGCTGAAGGGAGACTGTGTGTGTGTTTTTAAATACTTTCGATGGTTTTCCTTCAAAGTGTCACTTTGGGCAGAAGCAGCCTGTGAGGCTCCTGAGGCTGGCTTCCCAGACAGGTCATTGGCTCTCCATCTGGGAGATGAAACAGAAGAGGCTCCAGCTTCCCCCGGCATCTGCTTCATCTGCACTCCCGGGCATGCATCCATTCATCTCCCATTCATCTTGCTGGCTTTCTGCAACATTTCAGATCTGGTCAGCACTGTTCAGTCCCTAGGCACCTTTGGCTCTTTGTAGATGTGTGTGTGGGTTTGTTGCTTATTTGTTTGTTTTCCTTTGCCACCCCATCCTCACTTCCCTCACCTTCTCTGCCCCTTTCCCCTCTCCTATACTGGAAGTGGTGGTCAGAGGAGAAGAGGAAATGCAGGACCTAGGGAGGGGCTGTAAGGAGGCAAAGAGAAGCAGCTCCCAGCTCTGGAACCCAGAATGCCTGGCTTGAATCCTGCCTCCAGGGCGCTTCAGCTCCTCCGCCCTCAGTTTCCTCATTTGTGAAATGAAAGGTTTAGATTTAGATGATTTCTGAGGTTCCTTCCAGCTCTAGACATGATCTTCTGAGTTATTTTTTGTTTCTAAAATGGCAAAAATCCTTCTAGTTATTTGTACTAATGGGAGGGACTAGGTGATCCATGGCACCAGACAACTGGAATCTCTGTGTGAAACTTAGGGGCCAGGGGAGATCAGTGTGAAGTCAGGCGGTTACTAGAAGTGAGCCACAAAGAGGCCACAGAGAGGTAGAGCCCAGACAGTCTGGGTTCAAGGCCTATCTCTGACTCAGAGTGACCAATGCCTCTGGGATGATGACACTCAGGCTCCTGGTGCTCCAGGCCACTCTGAGAGTCTAAGTCACAGAAGAGCTGCTGATCAGCATTGATGGAGAGTGTTTGTACAGTGGGGAGTTCCCTGCATCAATGAAATCATAGGTCCGGATCAAAAAGGAAAAAAAAATTCATAAAGTGAGTAATTCAAGCCTGGCTGAGTAATTCATGGATAATTGAATACTGAACTAGGTAGCCAAAAACAAAATAACAACCAAAAAAATCCAAAACCAACAAACCCAACTTGGAGATGAACTGTGGAAGAAGAATCCTAGGGCTACACACCTGTTTTCTTCTTTCCATGGGGATTAAGGGAAACGGACAATTCTGATTTTAATCAGACCCGAAGTCAGCAGACCTGGGGTCAGCCTGTTGGCGAACACACACGAACACTGTCTGTCTGTCTCTCTTCTCTCTCTCTCTTTTTGTCTCTCTCTCTCTCTCTCTCTCTTTTTGTCTCTCTCTCTCTCTTTTTGTCTCTCTCTCTCTCTCTCTCTCTCTCTCTCTCTCTCTCTCTCTCTCTCTGTATCTCTCTGTCTCTGTCTCTGTCTCTCTCATGAATTCCATAGGCTGCACAAATTTTTTTTTTAAGTCTGATTGCTGTTACTGGTGGCACATGCCTGTAATCCCTGGATGGATCTCTTGAGCTCAGGAATTCAGAGCTCCTGTGGACTAAGCCAGTTAGGTGTCTGCATTAAGTTTGGCACCAATCTAATGAGCCTTTGGGAGCAGGGAGCTCCTAGCTTGATAAAGGAGGAGTGAACAGACTCATGTTTGAAATGGAGAAGGTCAAAACTTCTGTGCCAATCTGTGGGACCAGTTCTGTGAGTTGCCTTTGTGCTTCCAGCCTGAGACAGGGAGACCTAATATTTTTTAAAAAATTAAAAGTCTTATTGATGGCTTTGGTTATTATTGATATCATAATTATTTTCTGATTTGGAGAATCTCTTTAATATCATGATACATATAAAAACATTTAAACAAAACCAACCCTTGTAGCATATTCAACATTCTGCCTCAGTCATCCCCCACCCCTTTAGTGAAAGGATCTCAATAGAGAACTTCGTGAAAGTTCTCAATAGCCAAGATTGATCACAATAATTCATCAGAATTTGGTTGCCTTTTTTCAGCATTGTTTATTACATTACTTTAGCACCATTATGTTCTGCTTCTTTCACCCTAATCCCTCTGAGTCTCCTTCTGCTTCTCTGAGTTTCTCATATTATTTGGGGGACAGCTAAGGTAGCATAGTAGATAGAGCATTGGGCTTGGAATCAGGAAGACTTGTCTTCTGGAGTTCAAATATGGCCTCAGGCACTTCCTAACTGTGTGATCCTGGACAAGTCACTTAACCCTGTTTGCCTCAGTTTCCTCATCTGTAAAATGAGCTGGAGAAGGAAATGACAAACCTCTCCAGTATCTTTGCCAAGAAGACTCCAAATGAGGTTCCAAAGAGTTGGACACTACTGAAATGATTCAACCATAACAAGAGTGTGGTGTTCTGGATGGTGCGTTTTGCTCAGCTGCTCCCCATTTGATGGGTGCTCTTTTGTTTTAAGCTTTTTCTGTAAAGGCTTTTTATCAGCAGTCTACCTGCCTGACAAAACTCACCAGTCCCTTAGCAGCTATGTTGACTGTTTGTACTGGATCCAGTTATGCTTCTTAGTCTGGACTCCTGTGCCTTCTGTTTATTTCCTGGGTGTGTGTCCTCTTTCTCCCCCACCTCCATTTAGACTGAGGATTTCATGAGTGAGGGACCTAGTGCCCTGCTGCTCTGTCCCCTTTTGGTGCTGGTATTTTACTGACCACATGGTCCCTTGACTCTGAGTAGAAGCAAAGGTGCCTAGAAATCTGGACTTTCCCCTCCCCACATTTCATTTGCATTTCCCATGAGTACCTCCAACTCATCAGAATCAAAATGGAACTTATCACCCCTGCCCCCATCTCCACCCAACTTACCCATCTTCTAACCTTCCCTATTGGTGTTGAAAAGTCCAGTGGACAGAAATCCACTGACCCTGGGACAGCTGGGTAGCACAGTGAATAGAGCACCGGCCCTGAAGTCAGGAGGACCCGAGTTCAAATCCAGACTCAGGCACTTAACACAAAAACTACCCCTGTGACCCTGGGCAAATCACTTAACCCCAACTGCCCTCCAAAAAGCAAAAGAAAGAAAGAAATCCAGCGGCCCAGATTTCTAACCTTGCAGTACTCCTCCACTTTTCCTTTTCCCTCAGGCCCCATCCTGTCTTAATCAGTTGCTAAGATTTGTCATTTCTGATTCCATGACAGCTCTCCCGTCTATCCCCTCTCCACTCACAGTCTTCCCCATCACCCAGACTGTTGTCAGAGCCTCCCTTATCCAGACCATCCCACAGCTCCCAAAGTAACCTTCCTAAAACGTAGTTTGGATTGTGTTGCTCTTGTGCTCAAGCAGCTTTATGGCTCCCTAGTGCTTCCAGGAGAAAATATAAATTTCACAGCCTGGCATTTACAGCCATTCACAATCTGGCTTCACATACATTACTAGACTTTTCAAAGTTTTATGGATACTTTCTGTTTTTATATCACAGACATTTCCAGATGCAATGCCCTGCCCCCCCCAGCCCCAAGGGCTAAGGAAACTTCCTTTGCAATGGGAAAAGATGGGGAGGGGGAAGAGTCAAGTAAAACCAGCTAGCACATTGACCTTGTTTGACAGTGTATGGAACATTCCGCACCCATGGCCCCCCACTTCTCCATTTTAGATTTATTTCCTATTACTGCCCTTCATACATTCTCTGTTCTAGCTAGCCTGGTTGTTCTCTTGACCTCAGCGTTCTGTCTGTCTCTGCACACAAGCTGCCACTTTTGCTTGGAAGATCCTCCTCCCTCACCTCTGTCTTAAAATCCCTAGTTTCTTTTAAGGTGTAGCTGAGGTGTTTCCTCCTGGTGGAGTCTTATTTAAACACCCAGCTGTTAGTGCTCAATCCTTCTTAAAACTACTTTGTATTGATTTTGATTTATAGCTTCTATATCTCCTCCTCCCTATAGAAGGTGGGCTCTTTTGATGGCAGAGGGAAGTATGTGGTACAGTCTAGACTTGGGCTCACAAGACCTGAGTTTGAATCCTGATTCTTACTACCTGTGTGACCTTCTTGTCCTAAGTTTCCTCATCTGTGAAATAAGGGGGCTCTTTACTTTAATCCACAGACCCTAAGAGGTCTCTAGATAGATTTCAGTGGGTCTATGAACTTGAGGAAATCACATCTTCATTTTCACTAACTTTTCATTGAAATCAGACATTTCATTCAACTGTGGTAATAAATAGGCAACAGAGAAGAAATTTTTCTATTCTGAGAAGAAATCCACAGGCTTTACCAGACTTCCAAAAGGATCCACCACACAAAAAAGGGTTAAGAACACATGTGAGGAATGTGACATGTAAAGTCCCTTTCCTCTCCCAATCTATGGTCTTAGTACTTTTCCTTTCTTTGGTCTTTGTATGCACTGCACCTAGCATATTTGCAGCATAAATATTTGCTGGCTTGAGGCCTTAGGCATTTTTGAACTCCCATAGGGCTTCATTTCAATTAAACAAATAGTATTAAATACTGCCCATGTTCGGTAGCTACTAAGGATGATGAAGGAAGATGTAGTCCTTGATTTCAAAGAGCTAATAAGCCAATGGGGAGAAGAATTAGATAAATACAAGGATAAGTGTAAGTCATAATGTAATCAGTGAATAGAGGAGCATTATGAGAGCTTTGAAAAGTGAGGTTGTAGAGGCCAGGCAGCTCACGACATTGGACAGAGCATCATGGGTAAACTAGCACCTTAGCTCACAGGGAGGGAAGGATTTTTAAAAACAGATGTGAGGGGACAGACAAGGAGGTGACAAAGGGTGAGACAAAAGAAGAGAATGGGGAATAATCTGATTTACCCGGAACACAGAGTGCATGAAGTGGGGAGTAGTAATCAGGACTCTTGATTTACACAATGCTTTCTTTACAATTAGCCCTGAGCTGCTGCATCATTTTATAGATAAGGAAACAGATTTAGAGAGATTAAGAAACTTGCCCAAGGTTACACACCGTAGACCCACACCTCCAATCCTAAAGTTCTTTCCACTATACCCGGACAAGTGCAAGTGGGGCCAAATTGCAGAAGACCTAAATCTAGGCTAAAGCACACGTCTAGTTTAATAATCACTAGGGAGCTGTTGAAGGCTTTTGAGCAGTGGAGTAGTAGAATCAAAACTGCTCATCAAGCTGATGAGTCATCAGCAGCAGCATTTATATAGCTTGTTGGGCAGCTTAGTCAGGAAGACTCATCTTCCTGAATTCAAACATGACTTCAGACCCCGGGCAAATCACTTAACCTTGTTTACCTCATCTGTAAAAATGAACTAGAGAAGGAAATGGCAGATCGGGCTAGACTGAAAACTCCAAATGGGGTCACACAAAGAGTAGGAGAGGATCAAAATAACTGAACCAACAACAATAGCTTGTTAATGTTTGCAAAGCACTGTGCAAACATTATCTTATTTGATCCTCACAACAACCCTGGGAGGTAGGTGCTCTTATTATCCCCATTTGACAAATGAGGAAACTGAGGCAGACAGGTGAAGTGACTTGCCCAGGATCATGCAGGTACTAAGTGTCTGAGGCCACTTTTGAACCCAGGTCTTCATAATTCTCAGTCCAGTGGTCAGTCCATCAAACCACCTAGCTGCCTTGTCCTGGTATGAAGTATGGACTGGAAAAAGGAAACTCTGGAAGCAAAGAGACCAGTTAAGACAGTATAACAGCCCAGACAAGCGCTAATGAGCATCTGCCCTAGTGTAAAGGGAGGAATGGATGAGAGAGATTGTGGGGGTAAAATTAGCAAGACTTGTTTGGATGTGGGGGGGAGGGGATTAAGAAAACAGCAAGGATGATTCAAAGCTTCATCCTTGGATGGAGACTGGGCTACTGGGAAACCAGTTGGTGTCACATATGGGAATAGGAAAGTTTGGAGGAGGGATGTGGGATATAGCTTTTGAGTTCAGTTTTGGACACGTTGGCTTTTGAGATCCACCTGGATAGTATGACATCCAAGTGTAATCCAGTACTCAGATTGGAAATTTATTATTGGAGGTAGTAATTCAGGATTTCTCTTCAGACTCAGTTGAATCTAGCAAGCATTTATTATGCACCTGCTATTATGGGCTTGCACAGGTAGAGCAATCTCTGCCTTCCAGGATGCAGCATGCTAAGGTAGCCAGGCCCCTGTCCCAGGTGCTGGAGATGGGAAAACAAAATAGTCACTGTCTTCAAGAATCATATATATTCTCCAGGGAGAAAACAACACGTACACAAAGTAAGTCAACACAAAGTGTACGTGAAAGATGTTTGAAGTGATTGGGGGGAGGGGAGAAGCGCTCTGCCATCTGGTGGAATCAATAACGATTCACTATAAGAAAGTGGTCCTCATTCTGAGCCTTGGAGGGATAATTGAAACCTGGAAATTAAGGTCACCAAGGGAGAACATGTTGAAGATGGAGAGAGGAACCAGAGGAAGGGACAGAGAAAGAAGCAGATGGCTAGGAGAACCCAAAGGATTCGGAGGATAGCATCCAAAAAAGAGAGTACCTCCATAAGGAGGGGAGATGTGTCAGATGCTGCCGAGGGCAAGGAGAAGGGAGGGAAAGGTCATTTGGTTGGGCTGTGAGGAGGTCATTAGTGACTTTGAAAAGAAAGAACTAGCTTCAGAGGTGAAGGGGGCCACGGTCGTTTGTTGAGAGCCAGGGCTATGGTGGGCAGGAGTTCAGAGTCTGAGAAGAAAGCAGCAGTTTGTGGCAGAGGACAAGGGTTGCTTCAGCTGCCTCAGACAAACTCTTCCTCCCCTCCATCCTCACACTGGACAGATTCAGTGAGATGCCTCTTGTTTCAAATTTACTCAAAGTTAGCACTACTGGGTGCTTTCCAGAGTACACAGGTAAAACAATCTCTGTCTTCCAGGATCCAGCTTGCTAAGGCTGCAGGGCAGACATATCCCATGGAGTGACCATGCAGTTGTTCACACAAGCTCCTCTGGGCCTTTGAGCTTCCATCAGGTGTATTATTAAAAATCAGTTTCCTTGGGGCAGCTAGGTGGTGCAGTGAATAGAGCACCAGCCTTGAAGTCAGGAGGACCTGCGTTCAAATGCTGCCTCAGACACTTGACACATTTATGAGCTGTGTGACCTTGGGCAAGTCATTTAACCTCAGTTGCCTCACCTTCCTCCCTCCCTCCTCCCCCCAAAAATCAGTTTCCTGGCTGTCTTTCATTTTTACATGGCAGTCACTTCTGGTGATATTGCTCCCGTTGCCCTTCTTCCTTGCAGTGAAGAAAAACAGTTGAAGAAAAACCAACTGAGAGAGTGACCTTGGCCGACAATGACCTCACAGTTCCCCCCCCCACACCAGGAGTGAGGGGAAATAGGTCTCATCATCTAGGATGATTTCTTTTCCTTCAGTCAGTCGCTCAAAGTTTTGCTCCATCAGGTGTATTGTTGGCTCTTTCCAGCACCTTGTGGTAAACTTTAAACGCTAAGCCCCGGGCTGGGGTGGGGGTGAGGGGGGAGATGGGGAAGGATTCAGGTTAGGAACAGGCATCTCAGCTCCCGCTCACCTGCCTCCGTTCACGTAGGATAGAACTCAGAAGTTTAAGTGGTGGGCTTCCTACCCCCCCAGTTTGATTCCAGCATTTTGTCAGCCTGTTCCATCCACCTACACACCCCGGCATCATCCTCAGCTGTCACTGCCGCTCACACTGAACAATGGGGGCTTGTCTAGCTTTTCTGCACTGGGGAGGAGGGAGCTGGGGGGGTGGGATATTGTTCTCTAGGAGGAGATTTTGGAGGGGGAAGAGTTTCAGGCAGATTATTAATAATCTCTCAGCCCATAAAAGTTTTTTTTTTAACAGACACAGAAAGAGCCCTCCCCTCTCCTCTGTCCTTCCCTCAGGTCAGGGCATAGCACCAGATTGATGGTTGCTATCACTCAAAGTCTCTAGAAGGCTTTCCTGACTTAGTCTCAAAACTAAGTTTGGTAGTAATTCAGTTTGATATGGCCCTTGATGGTTCATAAAGCTCCTTCCTTGTGGCAATCCTGTGTGGTATAGCAGTGCGAGTATTATTTTCACATCCATTTTAGAGATAAGAAATGGAGGTATAGAAAGGTTGAGTACTTTGCCTAAGGTCACATAACCAGTTAAGTATCAGAACCGAGACTTGAACACAGGTTTTCTGACTTCAGACCTGCAAGAGGACCAATGGCATCATGAGGGTGATGTCTTGAGTTGCACATGAACTGGATTTAAGTGAGCCAGGACCATTTGCAGAGTTATCCAATTCCATCGGCAAGACAAAAGTCAAGATGTGTCTCTCACATACATGTGAGCCTGAAGCTAAAGGGACTTCAGAGTAATTATGTCATTGTGAAGAATGCAGTTCTAGCCCTTCATTTTAGAGATGAAGAAACAAATCCAGGGGGACAAAGTGACTTACCTGAGGTTATATACCTGGGCATTGGCAAAGTGAAGACCAGGATTCAAGTCTCTTGGTCCAGTACTTTTCCATTATGCTATGACTTATTTCCACCTAATCAGTCTCTTCCTTATACTCTACCCAGTCGGTGCCAAGGCAGTCTCACCTTAAATAATATTGCCTTAACCAATATCACTTGCCACTGTAACTAACCACCCATTTTAAAACCACAGTGTTCCATCATTTGGGCAATTGTCCAAGATGAAAATTATATGGAGCTAACTTTTTCTTATGACATTGTTTCATGTAACATAGTATTTCTCAAAATCTAGATGTGTGGTATTCTGATAACTTAGTTTGAGCCTGATTATGAATTTTTATTATATATTTATGTACATACATATATACATATAGACTTATCATGATCTCGAGTATCCTAAGTGTGGGTTTCTCTGCCCTATCCATGTAGCATGTTTCTTTAGACTAGGAACTTCCTGAGGATAAAGATTCTTCCTTCCTTCCCCTGGACTTCCAGATAGCCCTTTGCTCAGGTCTGCTCAGGAAAAGCTGACTGTTTATCACAAGCACATACAGAGCATAGTATGGATAGGCATTCCTATTGGCTCTTCATCTGGTAGAAAGGAAAAGGAGAAGGGCCAATGAGAATGTTCCCTTGATATGTGCACATATCACATACAGCACACCTGTACTGTCTGCAGAGGCCTAGGTCAATCAGTAATTCAAATAGAATAGGACAAGGCAATGAGCTTCTCATCTTTATTAAAAGTCCCATGGAATCATGGATAGAAACACTGGATTTGGGGTGAGGAAGACTTGAACTCATATCCTGCCTGAGTGACTTACTACATGCCTCTGCCTCAGTTTCCTCCTCTATAAAATGGGTATACTAACAGCCCCTACTTTACAGAGTTGTCATGAGCCTCAAAGGAGATAACATACTTAGAGAACTTTTTAAACGTCAAAGCACTATGTAAATATTAGCTTCTATCTTGTTATCATCATCACTCACTGATGGCCTGATTTCTTTTTTGGGGGGAGGAGGTTTGGAGGGAGGAAGACAAAGTAATTGGGGTTAACTGACTTGCCCAAGGTCACACAGCTGGTAAGTGTTAAGTGTCTGAGGCTGGATTTCAACTCAGGTCCTTCTGACTCTAGGGCCGGTGCTCTATTCACTGCACCACCTAGCTGCCCCTGCCTAATTTCTTTAACGGCTAATAGAGGCTTACCGGTGTTGAATCCAATACCCTGAATGTTTATTGCACCCACACACACATACCCCCCCCCATCTCTGCTCAATGTCCCTTCAGAGATACCTCTCTAATTAGTGCACTTGGCCTTGGGATGAAATAATGAAATGATCCACAGGGAAAGGGAGAGATCAGTCATTTATCAGCCAAGTTAAGTGAGGGTGTCCTACCAGTAGGCTGATACACAAAACCAAAAGGTTATAGTTCCAGGATGATAGGGCACTCCTTTTTGGGATTCAAGTCATTGCCCTCAGGGTAATACCCCATTGGTACTCATTTACAATTAATAATCCTTGCACCACCAGAAGCTTTTGCATTTCCCAAAATTCTTATTAAGAATCTCAGATACCTAGGAGAAATTTCCAGACACCATAAGATCTTCCAGTCCCTGCAAGGACACAAAGCCTTCTCTTCTCACTGAGTGAGATCAGTCTATCTGAGCATATCCTTTGGCTCTTTGCTGTGTCCCCTCCCCTACTCTAACTTGGCTTCTTCTTTTCCTACAGCCACACTCCCATATTAAGGGGGAGGGAACAGCTGGAATAGACTTTGTGATCTGAAGTTTGCCTCTTTTGGAAATGTTGGATGGATGTCTTCCTTTGGAGAAAAGGTTATCTTCAGAGAGAATGCTGGGATTTTATTTTGGATTTTTCCTGACAACTGGCAGTGTGGGAAGTTGTAGTCATTCTTAGGAGAGGCAAAGTTTATGCTCATTTTGTGTAAAGGGGATTACAAGGTCTTCAGAGGCCAGGTAGTTCTTCTTGGGCACTAAATCAGCACTTTGGTCCTTGTTGATGGGTGAAAGGTGATGTGTTGAGCTATGTTTGAATAGGTACAGAAGTGGGGAACTTGCAGCCCGGAGGCCACACTCAGCCCTCTAGGTCCTCGAGTGTGGCCCTTTGACTGAATCCAAACTTCACACAACAAATCTCCTTAATAAAAGGCCCTCAAGGTTATAGGTTCCCCACCCCTGGATAGGACAACTGACTAAGCTTTTCCTGGGTATAGATAACTGAGAGGGGGCAGAAATAGAGTACATTTAATCAGTCAATTATACTTTTTCCATAAAGATATATCTTTATTAACATAATAGCAAGAATTATTAATCTGCGATAACAAGCATGTGCTTAGGAGATGAAATATAGATCACAATTTAAAGAAACGCAGTTATCAAGGGAAAAGTTAAATACTCTTCCCCCTAAACCTCAGTTCTCTTCATCTAGCTGCTTAATTCAATTTTGGCTTTCTGCTTTTCTTTGAAGAGGAACCTCGAGCTTTTTGTTGCTTGTGATGCTGACAGCCTTAGGCCTTGTCCACAGATTCTGGCCCGCAGAGGACTAGTTCTTGTTTTGACGCTGTGCTGCTGCCAGAATCAATTGAGAATCCTTTGCTGGTACAGGTTTCTTCACATACATCTTGGATTGAGTCTCTCTGTGTCTAGAGAGCAGTTGCTAAGTTTCCAGGAGAGCTCTGCTTATAGTAACAGTCTACTGTTTCTATTTCCTTTCATGGTCAAAGCTGAAAAGTCAAGAAAGATCACAAGTGCATGGCATATCACCACCAAGACTGTCTTTTTTCCCCAGTCCAGAAAAAAAACCCAAAACTTCTATCTCCCTCTTCCTTTGAAGCTCATCTTTCTGTATTGAAGTTGTTTTGCATAAAATACTTAAGATTTTTAACTAGGATAGTAAGTTTCAATACGTTTAGGATGTGGTATCAGGTACCCCTGACTTCCGACATGGGCATTCAGTTGTAGTTATTCTTCCAAGGGGCAAAGTTTATGCTCATTTCACGTATAGAGGATCACACGCTTCATAGAGGATATTAGCAGTGTTGTTGAGTTGTTTCAGTCATGTCTGACTCTTCGTGATTCCCACTTGGGGTTTTCTTGGCAGAGATACTAGAGTGGTTTTCCATTTCCTTATCTAGATCATTTTACAGATGAGGAAACTGAGGCAAACAGGGTGAAGTGATTCGCCCAAGGTCACACAGCTAGCATCTGAGGTCAGATTTGAACTCAGTCTTCGTGACTCCAGGCCCCCACTCTATCCACTGTGTCACCCAGCTGCCTCCCAGCATTGACTCAGGAGTTATTGTCAAGGAGACACCACGTGGTTTAGGGGGATGTAGGCAGAATTTGAAGTCAAAGGATAAGACTGATTCTAATTCTGTCACTAACTCTGTGACCTTGAGGAAGTTCCTTCCTCCCCTGCTTCTTCACTTCCTTTCAAGAGGGGTTTGACCCCACTTATCTCCAGGGTCCTTTCTGTCTCTAATTCCTATGATCCTGTGGTGTGACCATTAGTGAGCCTGTGACACAGACATGCCATCAAAACCTTCTCTTTTTTGTGTGCAAGGCCTAAAGCAGTGGCAGCATGGCCCAGCCTGTGTCACTCATGCAGTGGTACCCACAGCACAGGGAAATGCGGACTTAGTAGGAAAAGGGGTCTAGGAAGACCAGCCCCTTTAACCACAATAACCTACTTTGCTTGCCTTCCTAATTTTCTTCCATTAGCTCTCCAAGCATCAGTTTAATGGGCCAGCCTACAATACCGAGGGGTGGGGAGTTTGGGCAGGTGGCACAATGGTTAGAGTGCTGACTTGGAGGCAGGAAGACCTGAGTTCAAATTTGGTCTTAATACTTAGTAGCTTTGGGACCCTGGGCAAGTCACTTCACCCTGTTTGCCTCAGTTTCCTCATCTGTAAAATGAACTGGAAAAGGAAATGGCAAACCATTCCAGTATCTCTGCCAAGAAAGGCCCAAATAGGGTCACAAAGAGTCAGAAATGATTGAATAACAACAGAATACCAGTCAGGAAATTGTACTTTTTATTGTTTTTACATGTTGGTTGTGGGTAATTCTAGCACAGAGAAGGACTAGGTAATGGAGAGTAGCTGCTGTGCCATAGCTCCCTTGCCCTAGATTCCTTATTGTGAGATCACTTGGCTTCTGTTGGGTACTTTCTTCTTAAAGGGGTCAGATCCTTTTTTCTTGGACTATTTTGAAACACATTTCAGTGACCAATGGAGCCTAGAATTTTTAAAAAATGGTTTCCTCACATGTGGTGTTGATTTTAGTGCAGTCAGCACTTGATTGCATCCACAAAAAAGCCAGAAACTATGACACCATTAATCAGAAAAAGCAGACAATTAAAAACATTTTTGCGTGTCTTTGTAACACTGTGATTTTTTTTCAGCAGCTGATTACTAGTGATGCTTTGCTCAGGCCAGCATTAAAATGATATAAATTCTCTCATTTGACTCTGCTCCTATTCATGTACTGCTAAACACTTCTGAAGAAACTCACTCATCTGTGCCAGCTGGGTCGGATAGGAACCATCTGTTATTTAATCTCACCTGGATACTCACCGCTGCAGGGCAATTCTGATGCTTCTTCCCCATTCTTGCCACATTCCAAACTTTCTTTGCCTCCCCCCACCCACCCCCCAGCTCTTAATAACACTCCCTTCCCTTCCTCTCCTGACGGGACCTGACTGCCCATATTGCTGAGAAAATAGAGGCTTTTATGAGTTCCCTGTTCTTCCCTAAACCATAGACTGGAAAAGTGTCAAACTCAAATCAAAATGGGGCCACTAATCTATACAAAGGACAGTCAGGTGGTGCAGTGGATAGAGTGTTGGGCCTGGAGTCAGGAAGACAACTTGCTGAGTTCAAAGCTGGGTTTGTGTGACCCTGGGCAAGTCACTTAACCCTGTTTGCCTCAGTTTCCTCATCTGTCAAATGAGCTGATGAAGGAAATGGCAAACCACTCCAGTATCTCCACTAAGAAAACCCCAAACGGGGTCACAAAGAGGCAGACATGACTGAAAAACAGCTGAATAAATCCAGACACAAGGATCCCTGTGGGCAGAGTATTAAATTAGTTTTAAAATGTGTTACTATCTGTGTTTTCTTATATTTTTATTTATTTTGTTAAATATTTCCCTATTGCATTTTAATTTGATTCAAGCTGCATGGGAGTGCTGTGGGCCATATGTGGCTTCTCTGCTGTGTACCGTCTCCTGTGCTCTCCTTTGCTTCAGTCTCTGAGGAAGAGGTGCCTCTTCTCACTGTCAGATTTCATCTCCACTTGTTCTCTTCTCTGGGAACTTTCTCCTTCTCTCCTTCTTGTTCTTTCTCTCCTATTCAGTCTCTTTCTTATCTGGTAGCTTCTTCTCTGTCACCTACAAACATGCCCAGGACCCCTTATCCTTTAAAAAACAACCCCTCGGGGCAGCTAGGTGGCTCAGTGAATAGATCATGGCCCTGGAGCCAGAAGAACCTGAGTTCAAATCCAGCCTCAGACACTTAACACTTACTAACACTTGGGCAAGTCACTTAACTCCAATTGCCCCTCCAAAAAGAAACAACCCCTCACTTGACCCTGCTATCCCTCTCACACATCTACTTAGGAGGGATAGTAGAAAAAGTGTGGGACTTAGTATTGGAGAACTTGGGTTTGAATCCCAGCTCTTGCCAATTAATACCTGTGTGACCCAGGACAAATTACTTAACCTCTCTGGACCCTAATTTTCTTTTGTTTTGAATTTAATTTTTATTTTCCAATTCAAAATCTCTCCTTCCCACTTAACCCCAACCCCACAATTGAGAAAGCAAGAAAAATAATCCCTTTTACAAAAGCATGTGTAGTCAAGCAAAACCAGGCCTTAGTTTCCTCTTTGGGAAAATAAAGTAGTTGAACTGGGTTCCCTTTACATTCTCTCCCAACTCTAAAATTCTGTGATACTCCTAGAAAGGCTTTTCCATGGTCTTTTCCTCCATTTCCTTGTGTCTCCCTCACTTTTTGACCTCTTCCTGTCTGGCTTCCAGCACCATCACTCCACTTTCTCCAAGAATACCAACAGTTTCTTAACTGCTAAATTCTATGGGGTTTCCCCCTCAGTCTTCATTCTCCTGGACCTCTTTGCAGCCTTTTTGTTTCACACCTCTCTTCATGACAATCCCCACTTCACTGAGCTGCAGGATTGATTTTTCTAGTACATAGGACTGTCCAATCACTCTTGCAGCTTGGTGATTTTCAGTGGCTTTCTATTGGCTCTAGGAGATCAAGTCTCCTTAGCTTAGGAGCACTTAGGGGTACTCCATAGGACAGCAAGGTGGAGCAGTAGATAGAGCGCCAGGCCTGGAGTCAGGAAATCCTGAATTCAAATCCAGCCTCAGACATAGAGTAGCTATGTGACCGTGGGCAAGTCACTTAACTTTATTTTCCTCAGTTTCCTCATTGGTAAAATGGGCTGGAGAAGGAAATGGCAAACCACTCCAGGATCTTTGTCAAGAAAACCCCAAATGGGGTCATGGAAGGTCAGACAGAACTGAGACCACTCAACATCAACAACATAATCTAATTACCAGCTACCTTTCCAGGCATTTTAAACTACTCTCCTTACTAAAGTCTACATTCCAGTTGAACTAGCCTACTGGCTATTCTCAGAACTTGCTATTTCACAATGCCCTCCATAAATAGGGTCTCGTCCATGCCTGTGTTCAGGAGAAAGGGGAGTTGCTGGGTAGTCACAGGGTGTACTAACCAGTGAGGGCTAGATCTTAACATGGGGCTATCTTTTTACAAAGACTGATTGAGCCTAGAAGGAGTAACATCAATGAAGGAGCAAGGGGGGCACTGTGGAAGGGGGAAAAAGAATGGGCCACACCCTTGCCAAACTTTAAATAGCAAACTAAGCCCTAGAGAGTTTTCTGGTCCTGGTCAGTGTGGGCCAGCAAGAGCTGCTTGTGGAGGATGGAACCCAGAAGGGTTGCTATGCCTGATATGCCCTGCTTCCTTACCTCTGCCTTTTAGAATCCCTAACTTTCTTCAAGGGCCAATGCAAAAGCTATGGCATAGCCTATGAGAAGCTTTTCCTCCTTCCCGTAATGTGTTTTCTCTCTCTCTCTCTCTCTCTCTCTCTCTCTCTCTCTCTCTCTTTCTCTCTCTCTCTCTCTTCCTCTCCTCTCCTTTCTCTTCTCTTCCCTCTCTCCACCTTCTCTTTCCCTCCTCTTCCTCTTTCTTCTCCTCCTCCTCCTTTCCCCCTCCCTCTCTCTTTTTCTCCCCCCTCCCCCCATAGATAAGGAGAAGCAAATCTGAGATAAAACATTTATCCCAGGCACTACTCCCTGTGCGGATAATTAAGACCAGACTGTATTGACTTCACGGTTTCTTTTGTCATTATGGTTCTGATCCATAGAGGACTAAAAAAAAGAAGAATTGAGAAAGGGAAGGTCGAAGTAAACTGCCTTTTCTTTCAGAAAAGTTTCTGTTTGGGTGTAAATGATGAAGTTTCAAGTGAGTTGCTTCCCATTTTCCAAGGCCTAAGCCATTATAACTCCATAACATGGCCAAAGTGAACTTTGCTGGAGGTACAAATCCAGTTAAACTCCCCCGACACGAGGGCTTGATTTTATCCATATTTTCTTAAATTCAGTTTCTATTAACAACTTCCTTCTGGGCTCCAGGGATGCAGATATGAGAATCAGCATATTCTCTGCCCTGTCAGCCAGAAGAGATCAAGCTTGCACAAGGTCCCCTCTGCCAATGCAGGGTGACATCTCCTCTGTAACTTAGAGTCACACATCCAGTATGTTGGAGGCAGGATCCGAACCCAAGTTTTCCTGGCTCTGAGGCTGGCCCTTTATCCCCTTTATGATGTTTTCTCTTATACATAATGAGATAAAAAAGGAAACCAGAGTGTGATAAAGGCAAGGAAGAAAGCTATAGGAAAATTTCAATCAGGAGAGAACAGAGTGTGTGGCACTTTGCCAGACTTGAGGGATGTAATGTGTAGAATATTGATGCCCTGTCCTCAGGGGAGCCTACAATTAAATTTGAGAAAGAAGACATACATGTAAAATGCTAAAGGATAACATGAAGTAAATAATAATGCCCTTCCCAAGGAAATGTGTCATTAAGTGCCTAACGAAGGGCATGGACAGTAGTGTCTGTGGCTTCCAAGGAGGGAGAGATCATGGTGGATTAGAAGCCTTATGGGGGAGGCAGTAACTAGGTTAGGCCTGGAAAGATGGATAACCCTTGGATTTATGGTGACCATGGAAAGGGAGAACTTCCCAGGAGGATTTGGAAAGTGAGGAGGTTGGGAACGAGATGGGCAAAGGTCATGTTTCTTCTCCCTGGTAGACCTATCCATGGCTGGACCACAGATGAGTAATAACACAACAATAATAGCTAGTATTTATATAGTGCTTTAAGGTTTGCAAAACACCTTACAAAGAGTCTCTCTTTTAAACCTCAGCAACCCCGGAGTGTGGGTGCTATTAGTATCCTCACTTAATAAATCAGGAAACTGAGGCTAAGTTAACTGACTTGCCCAGGATCATGTAGCTAGTGTCTGAGGCAGCATTTGAACGCAGAATTTCCTGACTCTGAGTCTTGTACTCTATCCACTAGCCACCTAGCTGCCCCTTTGCGTCATAGTGCCATTTCGGTGATGAGTTCAAATCCCAGAGTCACGTGATAAAATTTTGGAAAGCTAAATTGAGGGCCAAATTATAGATGGCCTTCGGTGTCAGGTTGAGGAGTTGAGTTTATTCTGTAGGTAAATAGAAGGCAGCTAGGTGGGTCACTAGATAGAGCACTGGGCCTGGAGTCAGAAAGACCCAAGTTCAGATTTGACCTCCTATAATCACTAACTATGTGACTGTGGGCAAGTCACTTAACCCTTGTTTGCTTTAATCCACTGGAAAAGAAAATGACAAACTACTCCAGAATCTTTCCCAAGAAAACTTCATGGACAGTATGGCCCATGGGATCATGAACAGTATCAATGAATTCAAGTCTTCTCAAGTTTCTCTGAATTATTAAGATTTCTCATGGTAAATGATCTATTCCATCACATTCCTATTTCCCAAAAGTGTTAGGCCATTCCCTAATTGATGGACATCTGTTTTACTTCCTTTTCCTTGGTACCACATTATACTGCTTGTTCATTCCTGGAACGGAGGCCCGAAAGAGGCAAGGACATAGGTAAGAAAGGAAGGGAGAGAAATATTATGGGCATCTAGAGGAGGCAGCAAGCTAGAGAAGATGTGAGGATGCTGATAGGAAGAAGGAAGTGAGCTGCTAGGAGGGGACAGTAGCATGCAACCTGGTTAAAATACTAGACCTGGAATCAAGAAGATCTGAGTTTGAATCTTTCCCCTGACATTATCTGGATGACTCTGGGCAAGTCACTTAATCTCTAAAAGCCTCAGTATCCTCATCTGTAAAATAAAGACTTTGAAATAGGCAGCCTCTGAAATACCTTCAGTTCTAAATCTGTGATCTTTTATGAATATAAAAGAGCTGTTGAGTTGTTTCAGTCGTGTTGACTTTCTATGACCCCATTTTGGAGTTTTCAGGAGTGGTTTGCCATTTCCTTCTTCAGCTCATTTTACAAGTGGGGAGACTGAGGCACACAGGGTTAAGTGACTCATCCAAAGTCACACAGCTAGTAAGTGTCTGATGCTGAATTTTAACTCGGGAAGATGAGTCTTCCTGATTCTAAGGCTAGTGGCTCTAACCACTGGACAGCCTAGCTGCATTGCACAGAGGGACACTAATTGAAGCATGCCTGGAAAAGATGGGAGGAGATGAGAGCTAGAGTATGATTTGTGAACTCAGCCTTTAGAAGAAAAGAGAAGGGTTAGGAGAAAGAAATAGCACTGGAAGAGAAGCCCCATCGGATTGCCTAATTTTCAGTAAGGGGAGTTGTCAGCTGAGGGGTGTGTGTGGGGGGGGTAGATGGGCCAGTTTATGGATGTGGTAGTTGCTGTGGGGGTTCCCCTGGGGAAGCAACAAGAGGCGAATAAAAGGACTGCCCAGCAGCCTCCAGGGCCCAGTTGCAGTGAGACGACTTGAATCTGTAGTAAACTAAGTTGGAAGTCATTATTTTCTATGAGACTTTGCCACATATTCTTCACAATTTGGATTATAGAGACAACTTCCATTTTCAGAAGGTACACATTGCTCATGTTAGAGTGGTGATGCATTCTGATATTTTTAAGATTAATTTTACAGCTTAATCAGGAAAGTAATTGATGATTTATCAAAGCTAATTGAAGCAGGTACTTTTGAAATCACTGGAACAAATTCTCTCTAGTGTTAATCAGGATATTTTGTTATCATTTAGATTAAGGACAGGGAACCTTATTTTTTTTTCTCTCAAGGAACACTGAACTGGGATGAAGTGGGAAGATGAATTAAGGGCCTCAAACAAGGGGGAAAAATACTTAATTTCTCTCTCAAAAAATATCTTATTTGCCCTTTCACATTAGAAGTGAATACAGGGGTGGCTAGGTGGTGAAGTGAATAGAGCACCAGCCCTGGAGTTAGGAGGACCCGAGTTCAAATCCAGCCTCAGACACTTAACACAAAAATTAGCTGTGTGACCTTGGGCAAGTCACTTAACCCCAATTGCCCTCCAAAAAGAAAAAAAAAGGAAGTGAATACAAAACTTTATATATTTTTGGATGGATAACCCATTTAGCAAATCTTTTCTGGGTAGTAGAAACTGTGACAAGTATTGAGAATATAAATACAAAAATAAAACAGTCCCTACCTTCAAGGAACTTACATTCTAATATAAGAAGATTACAAATATAAAGGAGCAGAACCAAGGAATGGAACTTTGGTCCAGGCATTCATGACAAAAGTGAGCTTATACATAGTGCAATCAATTGGCATACACTTTCTGGAAGCAAGGCAGTACTTTTGTCTTTAATTACATTTTAGTTTTTTTCAAGAAGAAAAAATCAATTTTTGTTCTCTCCTAACTTATTCCCATTGGGGAGAAAATTCCCTTGTAACAAAAATGTTTAGTCAAACAAAACTAATATTCCAAAACACAGAACCACAGGGTTTTATTAAATAAATAATTAAAATACTTTATTTCTATTTTATGTTTGTTTAGAATGAAGGAAAGAGAAAAATAGAGGTGGTGTAGCAGCAGGCACCCTAGCCATACCCAGGATAGCTGCTAGCACAGGTTCTTAGATTTGCTTTTCTAAAGGAAAGCAGCTCAAAAAGGGTTAATCTCACTTTAATCAATCAAACGTATATCATTTACCTAGTTCAGGGGAAAAAGTCAGCATCCTGAGCTTCAGAGAATACAAACAGAAGTTATAACAGAAAATAACACAATTCAGCAGACAGGGCTTCCAGCTGTCTGACCATTACATCCATACCTAGTTAGTTACCAGAGAGGGAAGCACCAACACCTGGGTTTTCAAAGCCAGGGGGCTCAAAGGCTGCCCAGAGTTTCATCTGGCCAAATCACACAACTCTTCCCAAAGTGAGCCCCAAAGCAAAATCTCACATCAGGGTATATATAGCCTTCTCCTGGCTCAGAGAATGTCACAACCCTCTTGACCCACTGCCCAATCACAAAGTAACAAGTTGTGGGCATTCCTGAAAAACAAGCCTCCTGTCACAGGTTCCATTGACCACATTCAGCCTACTAGGGGGGTAGAGTATATTTTTCAAATCAGGGAGGGTTCTCAGAGTCACTTAAGCCTATCAAGGGACCAAGGGGCAGGGAAGATCTTCAGATTGCCATTGCCATAACAGGTGGTAAGTGGAGAATAATAGGAGAATGCAGCGAAAAGAGAGAAAGAAGCAATTTATGGTATATGAACATGATAGAATTTTACCCAGAGAAATAGACGCATGTCTATTCACAATGACAGAGCAAGAGACATACAACCCAGAAGGATATATACAAATGCATAATGGGTGGTAGAAGGAGGACCAGTAATGGCAGAACAGATGAGAAATTGGGATGGGAGATGCTGTACTGGGATGAAAGCAACAGTAGAGGCTAGGGAGGGCTAGGAATTCAGCTAGGTGGAGGTGTAGTTAGTAAGTACTTAAGTCAGAGAATAGTTGAACTAGAGGTAGAAGAAATCGAAGATTATCTAGTTCAACTTTCTCATTTTATAGATGAGGGATTTGAGGGCCAAGAGATATTAAATGTCCTTGGTCAAATACACAGAATGAATGAAAGGCAGGATTTGAGCCCAGGTCATCTGACTACAGAGCCTGTGCTCTTCCAGCTATACCATTCAGCCTTCCATGGATCTAGCATTTGAGTTCAAAAAAGTCAGCCAAGGCAGGGAAGAGCAGGCAGACACAATGTTAGGCATCACCTACTGTCCATAGGAGGCCTCGGGTTGTCACAGAAAGAATTTTGAACTTGGAAACAAGAAACCTGGGTTTGAAACTTAGTTCTGGCACTTATTACCTGTGCAACTTAAGGCAAGGCATTGAGCCTCAGTTTCCTCATCTCTAAAATAGAGATACTAAATTCTTGTGATATCTGGATAGCAGGGTTGTATCATGCATTATGTGTGTTATACAAAACGCTATATAAGCACAAATTAAAATTATAGTCTAGGAGGTTATCAAAAGCAGAGATCATGAACACAGACTAGGAAAGAAGAAACAAAGGGTCAGGGGCACGGGCAGAAAGTCTGGGTAATAAGAGACAGATTGAGGCAAGGGATCTTGGAACAGACCCAGACAGGATCCCAGCAACAAAATTGGTGCTTGACTTTGATATTGACCAGAGGCTTTCTAAGGTAGTGGGGTTCCTTATACCCCTCCCATCCAAGGACAGAACAGGGTTGAGTTGGAAGGTGGGGATTTGTTTAGAATAGGAATGAGGAGGTAGGGAGCAGAACAATTCCTGACAAAGGTGGAAAGATGCTGAGAGGGAGAAAGGCTCAATAGATTTGAGGTAAGTGCCAATGAGAGATAATACTTTTTCCTACTCTGCTACATTTCTCTTGAGCTGTGAGCTTCCCCAATATGGATATTCCTTCTAAGGAGGCAGGTTCCAATCCATCCATGCCTGCCCATACTATGTACTTTCCATTTGTGTCCTTTTACAAGGTTACCATAAGGAGTCCACCCACCATGCCGGCAGCCTTCTTCTCTTTCTTTGTTTTTTTTCCCTTCCTCTTTTTCTCTTGACATCTAAAGGATACCAGGGAGGCATATGGTCCATCCATCAGTTATCCCTTGCCCTCTAATCAAAGCCAACTTATCTTCTTTTTTCACTTATACATTTTTTGAAAACATCCTTTACTATTCTTCATAATTGTCTGTTGAAGATGTGTTACAGCCTACCTTCACCCATAATGCCATTTTTCATTGTACTCATTTTCATGTTTATCATATAATGATAAAGTCACATTTCATGTCTAATAGCCATGCAACAACACTGGAAGGATCTTGATATCAAGACAAATTATGGTATATGAACATGATGAAATTTTTCTGCACTGTAAGAAATTACAAAAGGCATGAGTTCAGAGAAACTGGGAAGGCTTGGTATGAATTGATGCAGAGTGAAGTAAGCAGAACCAAGAGAATAATGTGTATATACAGCATAAAGAGAAGCAACTCTGAAAGACTTAAGAACTGTGGTCAGTGCAATGACTAACCATGATTTCAGATCATTTATGATGAAGCATGCTGTCTACCTGGTGATGGAGAGGCGATAGAGAATGAGACACGGCCAATATGGGATTTTATTTTTGTTGATTACTCATATTTGTTACAAAGGGTTAACACATACACATAAATATTACCTTCCCTGCCCCATATAGTGCAGGGGAAGGAAATACAGAGTGAAAGGGAAGCTACAGACAGGGTTGCAGGAAGAAAGGAAGGCACAAAAACATGTTATGAAATGCACATAAGTGAACAGACAGGAGGCCAGGATGAATAACAGATAAGCAGGACAGATTTGAGAATTATATGTTGAATTTATTGCATACTTTGAAAGCAAGCTGTACATATTAAGAGTGTCAGTTTCATGCAAAAACAAATCAATGAATAAATAACAAAAAAATAAGATGGGCCTTTATTTGGTGCCATTAAAAAAAAATTTACACTTTCCCAATGGCAGTCTGTCCTCATGATCCATTCTGGGCCAACTCATTTGTAGCATCTGTCTAAGCTATGTCTACTGAATGACAAGCACTATAGGTTTCCATCCAACTGTGTAATACAGTCTGGGTGACTGGCATGCTTCATCCCCTGGGTTTTTTCAGGATGTTGGTCAGCTTTAGCTCAAACTCTTTTGAATGGTTAAGATCCCATTTTGGAGGCTCTGCCATGGTGTTTAATTGTCAAATATCAAAGAGGAGATGGGAGGAGAAATCTGAAGGACTGTGTCCTCTGTGGGGCACGGTATCCATTAAACTATCCCTTTGTGAATTACCTATTTAATAATGATTTTTCCTTTAGGGGCTCACTCTCAATGGCATAGCCATAAGAGTTCACCATAGGAGAAATTGTACTCAGTTCCATCTACCATCTTGGTCTCATATTTTACTTGCTTCTAAGTGAGGAACTGATCTTTCAGGATGTTCACTTCTTGTTCTAGATTGAAATAGTACTAAACAGGGGTGGCTAGGTGATGCAGTGAATAAAGCACCGGCCCTGGAGTCAGGAGGACCTGAGTTCAAATTCGGCTTCAGACACTTGACACTCTTGCTAGCTATGTGACCTTGGGCAAGTCACTTAACCCCAACTGCCTTGCCTTCCCTCTCCAAAAAAAAAAAGAAACAGTATTAAACAAATCCTATTTTATAGACTGAGTTTTCTCTTTCCTAATTCTGTAGAGAAACAGCATCAATTCAGCATTTAATCATCAACCAACATGATTGTGTGTGTGTGTGTGTGTGTGTGTGTGTGTGTGTGTGTGTGTGTGTGTGTGTGTGTGTGTATGACACAGAGAGAGACAGAGACAGAGATCCGGGGGGGTGAAGAGGATGGGAGGAGGAAGAAGGCAAATGTTGTAAGGAAAGTGCTTTGAAAACCTTAAAGAGTGGGGCAGCTAGGTGGTGCAGTGAGTAGAGCGTCAGCCCTGGAGTAAGAAGGATCTGAGTTCGGATCCAGCTTCAGACACTTAACACACACAAACTAAAAAACCTAGCCATGTGACTTTGGGGAAGTTACTTAACCCCAATTGCCCTCAAAAAAAAAAAGCAAAAGAAAACCTTAAAGAGTTATGGGACAATGGATGAATCAACTATTTTTTGTAACATTTATAGTCTGTCAAACATTTTTCAAAAGAAATTTTAAAATTGGAGCCCGTGTTCCTTTACCTTAAACAGAATGTACTGAAAATATCCTGTAATATGTTTCAAGGTTAATATGAAAATTAATGATTATGCTGTAATACAGGGCCTATCTTGGTATGTGGCATTGTTTTTGCCTACCCTACACCCCCCAAAACACACACACACGCCTCAGGCTCTGTGATTTTTGAGTTCTTTTGTCTGCTCATTATAGATTTTCTACTCAGTTCCTCACTATCGGCTATCAGTGTACCTGACTGATGCAGTAACCCCACTTCACATTTTCTAATCTGAAATCAGCTGGAAAACTAGGTCCCTGAGCTCATTAGAAATGTGCCTAAAGTCATAGTGAATTTTAAAAGGCTCTGAGTGAAGACCTAGGGGTCTCTCCTCGATCATAGGTTCATAGGTTTAAAGCTGGAAGGGACCTCAGAGGCCACTGAATCCAACTTCCTCATCTTATAGATAAGGAAACTGAGGCAGAGAGTTCAGTGGTCACATCAGAGGGAGGAGCTACTCCAAGTCTAACACTCTACTTGTTTAGAACAGAAGGAACATATTAGAGAGTACTAGCAATTATAATAACAATAATTAGCATTTATACACGTTGCAAAAATGCTTTACAAATATCTCCTTTTGTCTTCGCAACAACCCTGGGAAGTAGGCACTATGTTATTATCTCCATTTGACACGTGAGGAAATTGAGGCCAATAGAGGTTAAGTGACTTGCCCAGGGTCACTAACTCCTAAGCCCAAATTCGAACTCATCTTCTTTACTCCAGAACCACTGGGCCATGCATTACACCACTTAGCTGCATTCTAGTTATAATAATATAATAGATTTGATTAGATTATTTGATTGTGGAGGGACTTCAGTGACTAGCAGAGGAGTTTACATTTGATACTTAGGAAATAAAGTCTTTGAATCACAGAATCTGAGAGCAGGAAGCTGGGAGATTATCTAATCCAATTAATACCCAAGAATACCTTGTACAGCATTTCTGTTCTTTAGTCATTTCAGTCAGTCTCGACTCTTCATGATTCCATTTGGGGTTCTCTTCACAGAGATACTGAAGTAGTTTACTTTCTCTTTCTTTCTCCAGCTTATTTTATAGATGAGTAAACTAAGGCAACCAGGTGGAGTGACTTGCCCAGGGTCACACAGCTAGGAAGTGTCTGAGGCTGGATTTGAACTCAGGAAGATGAGACTTCCTGATTATGAGCTCAGTGCTTGATCCATTGCACCCACCACCTAGATGCCCTTACAATGTTAGAGAATTTGTCTGTTCTTGAAGACCTCCAGTGACAGGAGATTGATCACCTCCCAAGGTAGCCCACTCTCTTTTGTTAGGAAGTTTTTCTGTATGTCACACTTTTTGGTAACTTCCACCTACCTCACTGATTCCTGCCTTCAGTGGGCTTTTAGTCTCATTGGGTGAGCTAGATTAGGGCTAGAGTCACCCATAATTCCTCCCCTATTTGTCTCTTCCACCCTTGAATGAACTTCCAGTAGGCTTGAAATCATTTGTTTCTGGCAAAGGGGAGGCTGGGTAATCTCCTGACTTGATTGGACAGGAAGAAAGTGCTGGTCTCATGAAGGGACTAGAGCAGTGAGGAGGGGTCTGTGTGCTTCAGTACAAACTCGACCTTGTCTTTGTTCCCTGCTCATCTCCCTGGACCCATCACACCACACATGACCCCGAACAGCCTGTGAGGGGCAGTACAGAAGCCAGGCTCTACTTTATCAATCCGGGGACACTTTAAAAGGAAGAAGTGTTGGAGGTGGGAGCAGGTGGGAGCTAATAGTGCTGACAGCCTTGGCAAGCTCTGGAGTAGCTTTATGTACTTCAGCCTCTGCCTTTGAGCAGGATATATCATCATCCTCCAGAAAATCCATCAAGCACCTAATTGAATGTGGTGCTGTACAAAAACAAAATCCACATAGATCAACTATGTTGGCCTTTGCAATACAAAACTCTCCTCTGTTAGTGACTTGACATCTTCATAGAATTCTTGGGCAGGGGAGGCCCTAAAAGAGGCATCTGGGCCATCACCCTGTATCTAGGCAGGACCACTGAGAAGCCAGCCCAGGAGGAAGAGGCAATATATGAGTCTCTAGCATGGGTTAGAAGTTGAGAGGGCTTAGTGCAGCGGATAGAGCAACAGCCCTGGAGTCAAAAGGACCTGAGTTCAAATTCAGCCTCGGACACTTAACTAGCAGTGTGACCCTGGGCAAGTCATTTAACTCCAGGTTTTCTTCCCTTCCTCCCCTCCCCAAGAAAAAAATGTGGGTGCAGTGCTAAAAATATTGGACTTGAAGTTGAAGGGCTTGAGTTTGAATCTCATCTCTGCTACTTATTGTCACTGTGACCTTGGGCAGGCTCCTTATACTCAATGAACTTTGATTTCTCCCATATGTAAAATAAATACAAGATCTCTAAGGCCCCTTCCAGCTTTAAATGTTATGAAACTATAAGTGATTTTATCAGGGTGCATGGGTTAGTCTCTCTTGTTCACTCTAGAGTTGTAGGGAAGAGTTGTCTCACCTCCCAGGGTCACTGAGCCTCCCTCCTAATGAACTCAGCTCAGAATAGGGGAGATTTTCACCTTATTAGAGCCAATAAATGGCTTGAATCAGGTCATCGATGAGGCAAGAATGGCTAGACTCTTTGGTCTGCCTCTGCCCCCTTTGTACTCAAAAGATCCATCTAATTGAGCTAGTTTTGGATCCAAACAGCAGATTCCTCTTAGCCAATTAGTTCTTTATTTTAGGTGGGACCATTAATGGGGAAGGATAGAAAGTGGAAGGAAGATTTGGAGTAAGGAGAGATGGGAAGAGGTGGGTTAAGGAGAGATGAAGCAAGTTGGCCATCACTCCCATGAGTCACAGGGGATGTGGGTTAGAGGGGATGGAGAATATTCATGTCAGGGAGGGATGGGGAGGACAATGATGGCCACTTTGCTTTGGAAGAGAGAGGAGGCTCTTTCTACTTGCTAGTCAGCTTCATTTCCCAACTATAAATCCCAATTTATAGGGCATTAAATCATATTCATAGAATAGCACTGTTGACTTACTTTGAACTCCCAGTCATTAAAACTCCTGCTTTTTCTTTCACTCAAACCATTGTCAACCCATTTATCTGCCATCCTGTATTTGATCTTGTTTCACTTAACAATGCTGATGATGATGATGACAGTAATGGCATTTTTAGCAAAGTGCTTTGTCTCATTTGACCCTCACCACAACCCTGGGAGGGAGATGCTATTGTCATCCCCACTTGAAAGATCAGGAAACTGAGACAAGAAGAGGTTGTGATTTGTCCAGGGTCACCCAGCTAGATTTTAGGCTAGATTTGAACTCAGGTCAACCCAACCCTAAATTCAGCATTCTAATTGCTATGACAATTAGCTGCCTCTAGCTAAATCTCTCTGGGCCTGTTTCTTCATCTGTAAAATGAAAGTGTTTTACTAAGACCCTAAGCTCCCTTTCCAACTCTGAATCAAAGATCCTATAAAGGATCCCCCATACTCACCCTCTCTCAAGCTTTTGGGTGAGTTTCCCTTCCTCTCTGTGTTGTTGTTCTGGGATTAGCAGAAAAAAAATATCCATGAGAGCGCCAGCCCTGGAGTCAGGAGGACCTGAGTTCAAATTTGACCTCAGATACTTGACACTTACTAGCTGCATGACCTTGGGCACATCACTTAACCCCAATTGCCTTGCTTTCCCCCCTCCACCAAAAAGTAAAATTTTTTTTAAAATTAAAAAAAAAAACTATCCATGAAATAGAAGGAAAAAGGGAAGGGACAGAGGAGAAGTACAGATAATCCATACTCTGGTGTGGCTCCACTTCACAGTTAGATAATGGAGAACGAAATATATTTAAGGATTTTAATGAGGAGGGAGGTTAATTTGAAAAGTTTTATATGTCTTCTTTCTAGATCATAATTAGTTTCCATTGAATAAGTTGTCTTTCCTCCCGCCCACACTTCATTCCTTCCATACTAGTTACTAGTCTTTGAAGCAGAAAAAGAGACTCACCCCTCTCCTTCATCCTCTGTATAGCCTCAGCCAATTTTTACTACAAAATGCCCCTCATTTCTGTCCCTCTACATACCCACTGCCATCATTATTCTAATACCATGCCTGGATCAGCAGGACAACTCTACTCCCTCACTTTAGAATTATCTCCCTCCAAAGCACCCTATACCATGCTGTCAGACCAATCTTCCTAAAATACTGCTGTCACTTCTTTGCTAAGAAACAGCCTGTGGCTTCTTATTTTGTATTCAGGATAAACTTCTTTGCCAGTCTGGCTTTCTTTAAAAAAAAAAAAAAAGAATTTTTTCTGTTTCAATTCTCACCCTCCCAACCCAACCCCTTGCCCCCAAAACTGAGAACACAAGAAATACCACACACATATGTAGTCAATCAAAACAAATTTCCACATTGGCCATGTCCAAAAAATTTGTCTTTATTCTGCATTCTGAGCTCTTCATCTCTCCATCAGGAAGTGGGCAGCATGTTTCATCTTTAGTCCCCTGGAATCCTGGTTAGTCATTAAGCTGATGAGAGTTCAGCATAATAGTACTGCATCACATTTTTATACAGTAACTTGTTCATCCATTTTTATGGACACCCCCTCAGATTGCCATTCTTTGTCACCTCAAAAAGCTATAAATATTTTTGTACATCCTTAGAATTTGTTTTGTTTATGACTAATTCCTCCCTTAATCTTCCCTCCTTCTAATTTCCTCCCCCCCCCACCTTTCTCTCCTTTTTTTCCTGTTAAGCAAAATGTATTTTTGTGCTCATTTGTGTGTGTGTGTGTGTGTGTGTGTGTGTGTGTGTGTGTTTTTTATTCTTTTGACAAGTATGGGAGTGAGGTTCAGGTGTCAGGCACTCCCCTTCATTCACTCCTCCTTGTTTGTATAGCTGCCTACTTTCACACCCTGATTATGTGAGATAATTTCTCCTAACATTTCATTCTCTTCCACTTCTCCTCCTCCCCACCTCCTCCCAATGTATTCCTCCTCCCCTCTCTTTCCCTTCCTTTCTTAAGATCTTCAAGATGTAACAAAACCTCTCTAGGGCTTTGTCTAATTGTACTTCCTATATGAACCCTGAAGATAATAGGGTTCAGAGGGGATATGGTATCATATTCCCATATTAGAATGGAAGCATTTATCCTTGTTTAGTCCTTTATCACTGTTCATTCATGTTTACCTTTTTAATGTTTCTCTTCGCTCCTATGTTTGAACTTCAGAGTTTCTCTGAGGCTCTGGTCTTTTCATCAGGAATGCTTGGAAGTCCTTTATTTCATTAAAAGTCCACTTTATTTCATTAAAAGTCCCTGTAGCTATACCAGTTTGGTAAGTTATTCTTGGCTGTAATCCCATATCTTTTGCCCTCTGAAATCTCATATTTCAAACTCTCTGCTCCTTTATATCGGTGACTGCTAAATCATGTGTGATCCTAACTATGCCTCCTCAACATTTGAATTCTGTCTTTTTTTGTTTGTTTGTTTGTTTTTGGAGGGCAGCTGGGGTTAAGTAACTTGCCCAAGGTCACATGGCTAGTTTTTGTGTTAAGTGTCTGAGGCTGGATTTTAATTTAGGTCCTCCTGATTCCAGGGCTAGTATTCTACTCACTGTGCCACCTAGCCGCTCCTAGAATTCTGTCTTCCTAACTTGAGATATTTTTTCTTTGGCTTGAAAGCTCTGAATTTTGTCTATGATGTTCCTGGGAATTTTTATTTTGGGGTTTATTTCAGCAGATGATTGGTGGGTTCTTTCTATCTCCATTTTACCCTCTGATTGTAAGAAATCTAGAAAATTTTTCTTTTAAGATTGTTTTTGAAATATAATCTCTAGGTTCTTTGTGGGAGGGGTGGGGGTATGGCATTCAGATAACCCAATGATACTTAAATTGTTTTCTCCTCCATCTGTTTTCCAGGTAAATATATATTCTTCTATTTTCCTAGCCTTTTAACTGTTTTACTATTTTTTGTTGCCTCATAAAGTCATTAGTTTTTCTTTGATGCATTCTAATTTTTAGGGAGTTTGTTGCTTGGGCAAGGTTTTGTACCTCTTGTGTCAAGTTATTAATACCTTTCCAATTCTTTCTTCCATAGTTCTCATGCATTTTCCAGCTTTTTTTTCCTCAAGTGCGCTCATTCCATTTATAAAAACATTTTAAACATTTTTTTTAGATCTTGCTTCATCTTCCAGGAATTCTGATTGAGTTTGTGCACCAGCTGCATTTTTTAATGAGATTTTGCTTGTAGATGTTTTGGAATCATTCTGTTCTGCATTTGTGTCGAGTGTCTCTGCCACCATAATAGCTCACTACGGTGGGGTTCTTTTTTTACTTGTTCATTTTTTCAGCCTCCTTCTTGTCTTCAGACTTGATGTTAGGGCTGGGCTTTGTCAGATTTCTGGAGGGAAGGTATGGGCTGGTCCTGTTGCTGTTTTTTTGGAGGGATTGAGTGCTGTGTTATTTTAGACTCTCAGGGTCAAGCTAGGGACCTTCAAGCTTTCAGCATTCCCAACGTGATCTGATCCAGAGCAGAATATGATTTCTGCCCTCCCAGTCCAAGCTCTGCAAGGCTTTCTGTAAGAGTAGATGGTGAGTAGGCTCTGCCCCATCGTCCAGATGGAAAGTTTTGTTGGTTCAGTGGCAGGATTGTAGGCTCCCCTTTGGCCTAGGATTCCTGCCCTGATTATTTCTCTGCAGGTGGGACAAGATGCTGGCAATGAGACCTTGCACAGGGGGTCTAAGCTAAATCACTGCTGCTGATGGCTTCTGAAATTCCTTTTTACTCAGTACAACACTGAGTACCCCTCCCTACCACTTCCCTATTCAGGTCCCCTTTTCAGTCTGCATTGGATCTGTGAATGGTACCAGGTAATGGGTGACAAAAGTGTCCGTTTTGTAGTGCCCCAGTATGGATCTGGGGGTGCCCTGGTGTGGGCCTGGGATCTCTGCTTCCTGGGGTTCACAGCCTCCCTGGGCCCTGGAGTGCTCTTGGCCTGACCCTGTCCCCTGCAGACCAACCTGCCTGCCTCCTTTATGCTGTCCTGAGCTGGACAGATGTGACTTTTTCCAGATATCCCCATGAGGATGGTTTGGTGCATTTTATAGATTTGTGTGGAGGTATTTGTGGAGAGGAACTCATTATTTTGCTTCCCATCACTCCTTGCACCATGCTGAGTTCAGAACAGGAACCCAATAAATATTTGTTGATAAGGAGCAAAAAAAAAATATTTCTTTGGTTCAGGAGAAAGAGGGTTTGATTTAAAGTCAGAGGTTGTTGTTTGTTGTTCAGTCATTTCAGTCATGATTCCTTGTGACCCTCTTTGGCAAGAGTCAGAGGACTTGAGTTCAAATCCTGACTCTTCCACTTACTACCTGGGTGACCTTGAGTAAGTGACTCCATCTTTCAAGGCCTCAGTTACCTTGTAAAAAAAAAAAGTTAAACTAGATGATTTTTAAGACTCATTCCAGCTCTAAATCTTTGATCCTAAGAGTTAGACTACCTTAGAACTCTCCCCCAGTCCTCCCATCATGAGTGACCTTTCAAGATCTGATGATGTCCTCCAAAACATCTCTCCAAATCATATAGATTCTATTTGGGGCAGAAGCAGCTAGTATTTAAACAGGCTTGAGAAATCAACATGGATGAATTGGATTGGAGAGGCATGAAGGTGGCTCTTAAGAGTTGGGGATATGTCTGTGGTCTGACTTCTGCATTGGTTCAGTGGCAGTGATCATGACTTCCCATCACATTGTGAGCACCCCAAGAACAGAGACCAAGCATCCCTCATTGAAGTGGGTGCTGAGTATGGAGACCATGAGTAGTCCTTCTGTATATTTCCCCAACCACCTAACCCAGGGATCCTGTAGATAGGATCATGGGCTTTAGAGCTGGAGAAAACCATGGAGACCATCCAGTATCACCTCTGTATTTTATAGATGAGAATAAAGCTGAGATTAACCTCTCTTTTGCCCAAAGTTGCATAGGTAATAAAATAATAGAAACAGGATTTGAACCCAGACCCCCTAACTCCAAAGCTAGTTCTCCCTCCACCATGCCACCCTTCCCTCTTTCTCTATACACTGAGAATTCAGTCATTCCTCACTGATAGGGGAATCTGAATGGTCTGCCAACTGAAGGTAAAAGAAAAGCCAGTAGATCTGGAGTCTTGTTCTAGGGGAACCATCCTGTCCTCTAGAATAAGCTGAGGTTAGCATAACAGGCCAGAGCCGGCTCTACAACTGGGAGTTTGGGAGGTGGGAACCATAGACTCTATGTGTCCATTCCAATCCCTGGAGAGAGGGAAGAAGGGAGTGCCCATAGTAAATCTTTCTAGAAAGGAGAAAGTCCAGAGGAGTAATTGCCACAGTATAAGATGACTTCTTCTCAGCCTCTTGGGTCTGGCAGGAAGGTGCTTGGTATTGGTGGAAGGAATGGTATGTGTGTGTGTGTGTGTGTGTGTGTGTGTGTGTGTGTGTGTGTGTGTGTGTGAGAGAGAGAGAGAGAGAGAGAGAGAGAGAGAGAGAGAGAGAGAGAGATTTTGTTACCCAAAAAGAGACCATGTAGCATGGAAATCTTCAGGCAGCTAGGTGACTGAGGGGATAAAGTGCTTGGCCTAAAGTCATGAAGATTCATGTTCTTGAGTTAAATCTAACCTCAAAGTAAATATAGCACAAGCCCTGGAGTCAAGAGGACCAGAGTTCAAATCTAGCCTCAGATACTTGACACTTGCTAGCTGTGTGATCTTGGGCAAGTCACTTAACCCGGATTACCTTGCCTCCCCCCCTCTGAAAAAACAAAAACAATCTAGATAGCTATGAGACCCTGGGCAAGTCACTTAACCCTGTTTGTATGTTTCTTCATCTGTAAAATGAGCTGGCAAAGGAAATGACAAACCAATCTTTGCCAAGAAAACCCCAAATGAGGTCCCAAAGAGTCAGACACAACTGGAAAAATGACTGATGGCACGAAAATCATTGCAAAGATTAAATTCTGTAGTGTCTCTTGGGATCTCTAACTGGGTCTTTTGATCACACTTCTTCCTCTCAGAACAGTTTGTTTTCCATTGATTTTCAACACTACCCTGAAGTCCCTTTGCTACCTTCCCCCCACCCTTCAACTTGCATTAAACAGACAGCATCTCTCTCAGGGAGTTCCATAGAAACCCTGGATGCAGGAAACGGAGGCAAGGCAGAAATGATTCCATTTCTTTCAGGCCTGCTGCTGAATTTCCTTTCACCTCCTTGCTGCAGGAGACACTTGATACAAACAGACAAGCTTAACTTCACACCAATAGCCCAAATAAACACACAGCCTGAGGGGAGCCAACAGACTGAGTTTCAGAAATGTTAGGTTTCTGCAATCTGGAGGCAGGGGGACCAAACCTGGTAAGTAGTCCTTTGTAAATATTCAACCCCTTTCCCTTCTTCACTTCTACCTCCTGCCAAGAATCACAAAATCACAAATACTGTTCCTCTCTGCCTCTTCCTCCATGGCTGGTGTATAAATACTGATTAATTGGAGGAGGCAGCTGGTGAGTGCACAGGCCTAAATTCAGGAGATTTGGGTGCTAGCCTGGGTTCTGTCACTGACCAGCTGTGTGACCTCAGGCAAGTCACTTTACTCCTCTGGGCCTCATTGTTCTCATCTGGAAAATGAGGGGTTGGACTCAGTGATCTCTGGGGTCCTTTTAGCTCTAACATTCCCTTGCTATAATTTAGATTCTGGATCCTAGTTAAAACTACTCAGATCTTTTGTTTGGTTCTCTCTCTTAATTCTAAATGAGTTCTTGCTCTCAATTTTACCCAATATGTGGATAATCCATTCTATGCTAGTCAGTCAATAGCATCTACTATGTTCTGGGTGATGCATAATCAATCTATGGACCAATATTTGCAAATCTATGTCAGTATTAAAATAAGGGAGAGTAAGGTATGTTTGAGTATTACCAATAGGAGCTGAATTTGAATAGTTTGCCCTTCCTCTGGGCATGATTACTGAGATGATAACCAGTGTCTGTGGCATGTTTTCTTTCTTCCCCACCCCACCTTTCTCTTCCTCACTCCCTACATACTGGGTAGCATATCTTGGTACAGAAAAGAGAGATTTGCTTCTCTCCTTCACTCTCCATATTTATCTCTGGGTGTATAGATGTGAGTATACACACTTCAGAGCTTCACCAGATCCATGATTTCACTGGTACAGGTCTTTCCTCTGCCACTGTAGATTGTAAACCCTCCACTCCTTAGCAAATGGTTCCTGAGTTATTTGGACCCAAACAGCTGATCACCTGGCAGCCAACATTCTGGGGATGAGCCTTCCTGCATCTATCTGGGCTGGTCCTCAGATGAAAAACATTCCCTACTTGAAGTCATTCCATCATGACATAGGACCTAGTAATGCTTACAACCCCATGGTAGAATCTAGGACAGGGGTGGGGAACCTGCAGCCTCAAGGCCACATGTGACCCTCAAACGCAGACCTCTGACTGAATCCAAATTCACATAACAAATCCTCTTAATAATTTAATTTAATTTTTTGCTTTTTGGAGGGGGGAAGGCAGGGCAATTGTAGTTAAGTGACTTGCCGGAGGTCACATGGCTAGTAAGTTTTAAGTGTCTGAGGCTGGATTTGAACTCAGGTCCTCCTGACTCCAGGGCTGGTGCTCTATTCAACAAATCCTCTTAATAAAAGGATTTTTTTTTTTTGTAAAATCTGGGACTCTGTCAAAAGGCTGTACCCAAGAGCCTCGAGGGCCACATATGTGGCCTGAGGCTGCAAGTTCCCACCCTAGGAGAATGGAGGATCAATTTTACATTACAATGAGGATTTGGAATAAGACTTTAGTGTGGTAGGTATATGGTATGTATATTATACACATACATGGCTAGGCAGGGCAGTGGATAGAACCCTGGGGCTGGAGTCAGGGAGACCTGACCAATGTTGCTTTATACGCTATATGACCCTGAGCAAGTCACTTGACTCTCTTTGCCTCGGTTTCCTCATCTGTAAAATGAGCTGGAGAAGGAAATGACAAACCTCGCCAGTATCTTTACCAAGAAAACTCTAGATGGAGTCCTGAAGAGTCAGGCAAAACTGAAATGACTGAACAACAACAAAAATTGTTTTAGCCACACACGTTCACAATCTTGGTGTCCTGAGTTATGGCTGCTACAGTGTATCTTTCCTTTGTGTCCCCTTCTCTCTGCTGACCCCGACACCCTATTTCATGCCCTCGTCATTTCTCACCTGCATCACTGTAGCAGTCTCTTAACTGACTCTTAATTCTCTCCCCACTCCAATCGATGTGGCTGCATAAATTGGTCTAAAACAAATTTCTGCCAGACTACTTTCTGGTTTTCTCAGCAGTTTTTGTCAAGTAGGAACTTATTGAAGTAATTGGAATCCTTAAGTTCATCAAACACTATTCAGCTATGTTTGATTACTTCTGAGACTTGTGTACCTACTGTGTTCCACTAATCCACTTTTCTGTTTGGGTTTTTTAACCAGAACCAAATCATTATAAAGACTGCTGCTTTGTCCTGTCATTCCCCTTTCTTCAGAATCTTTGAGATTCTTGAATTTTTGTTCCTCTAGGTCAGGGGTGGGAAACCTGCAGCCTTAAGGTCACATGTGGCCTTCTAAATCCTTAAGTGTGGCATGTTAATTTTTTGACCAAATGGGTTCAGTCAAAAGGACTCACTTAAAGATTTAGAAGGCCTTAAGGCCACAGGTTCCCCACCCCTGCAGGTGAATTCTGTTATTGTTTTTCTAGTTGTGTTAAGTAATTCTTTGGTAATTTGATTGGTTTAGGTTCCTTCTGGCCCCAAATCTGTGATCCTTATGCCTTTCCAGAGTTTACTATTCCACTTATGCTGTCTCACCCCCATCTCCTGGATCTCCCTCCTCCGCTCACCTTCATTCTCTCCAACACATTTGGCTTCTCCCCCTCCCCTCCCCCACCCCTTAGCCTCTGTCTACCAGAATCCTCAGGGGTTCCTTTAAAAGCCCCTACCTGATGTCCCTGCTCTACCTACTGTTCCGAGGTACTACTGCTGTTCTTCCTCTCGGTGCCTTGCCCATGCCAGACACTTCAAAGGCTCAATTGAATTGAATTTCACTGCCCAGTTCCCTAAATAAGCATGCTTCACTCACTGTTTTTACTTTTTCCCCTCATATTTTCTCCTTATAATTTTACAATGAAGTTTCCATCTCCAACCACTCTAGCTTTCTCAAAATCAGACTTTTGCAGGCCACCAATAATTTATTAATTGCCAGATCCCATTTTCTTTTTTGAGTCCTCATGCCCCTTTAACTTAAACTCTCAACAAGCATTTATTAAATACGGTATGCAAAGCACTGAGATTACAAAAACAAAGCAATTACAAATAGCAAAACAATCTCTGCCTTCAAAGACATACTATCACATTCCACATATATATTACAAACATTTATACCTACAGACACAATACATATGTGAGTATACATGTTTATATATGCATGGATAGGTATGTATGTACGTAATATGTGTATGTTATGTAGTGAATAGGGCACCAGGTCTAGAGTCAAGAAGACCTGAGTTCAAATCCAGCCTCAGACACTTACTTACTAGCTGTGTAACCCTGGGCAAGTCATTTTACCCTGTTTGCCTCAGTTTCCTTATTTGTGAAATGAGCGGGAGAAGGAAATGGCAAACCACTCCAGTATCTTTGTCAAGAAAACGCCAAATGAGATCATTAAGAGTCAGACACAACTGAAACATAACATGTTACATTCTATAAGGAGGATACTGCTTGTGCAGTTAAGTAAATACAAGTATATACAAAGTGATACTAAGTAGCTTTTCAAAACCATTTATGTATTTATTTAGCTGTTTTCTCTTTCTTCCTTCCTTCCTTCCTTCCTTCCTTCCTTCCTTCCTTCCTTCCTTCCTTCCTTCTTTCCTTCCTTCCTTTCTTTTTCAGGCAATTGTTATCTCTTCCTCCCATTGCCCCCCTCCTTGAACCACTAGGGGAAAAATATGCACACACATGTGCATGCATGCATGCATACATACATATACACACATATGAGATTCTCATGGTCCAGCAAGGCAACATCCCACATTGACCGTGTCCAAAAATATATGTCTCATCCTGCATCTTGAATCTATCACCTCTCTGGCAAGAGGTAGGTGGTATGAGTCATCTTTGGTCCTCTGGACTCATGTTTTATAATTGCATTAATCAGAGTTCTAAAGTCTTTGGAAATTGTTTGTCTCTATAATGTTCTCATTGTGGAAATTGTTCTCCTGGCTCTACTCATTTCACTCTATATCAGTTCATAAAGGTTTTTCTAGTTTCTTCTAAAACTGTCCATTTGTCATTTCTCATGACACAATAATATCCTATTGCATGCATATACCACAGTTTGTCTAACCATTCCCCCAGTAGTGATCACCCCCTTTTACTTCCCATTTTAGGCTATTATGAAAAGAGCTACCATAAATATTTTTGTGTCTGTAAGTCCTTTTCCATTTTCTTTGCTCTCTTTGGGTATAGAGCTAGTTATTATATAATTGAGTCAAAGAGTACGTACAATTTAGAACTTTGAGGACACAGTTCCAAATTGATCCACAGTTCCAACAACAATGCATTAGTGTGCCTGTTTTCCCGTAGCCCCTTCAACATCTGTCATTCTCCTTACTTGTCATCTTTGCCAGAATGTGAGGTGGAGCCTCAGAGTTGCTTTTATTTGTATTTCTCTAACTATTTGTAGTTTTGGAACATTCTTATATGATTATTAGTAGCTTAGATTTCCTCCTTTGAAAGCTACCTGTTTGCATCCTTTTACTATGTATTTGTTGGAAGAAAGATTCAGTCTTATAAATTTGAATCAATTACTTCTATATCTTGGATGAGACCATTATCAGAGAAACTTAATGAAAAGACTTCATTTTATTCTGTTGCATGTTTCCCTCCTGATTTTTTTTTTTTTTTGCGATTTTTGGAGGGCAATTGGGGTTAAGTAACTTGCCCAAGGTCACATGGCTAGGTTTTTTTGTTTGGGTGTGCATTAAGTGTCTGAGGCCGGATCCGAACTCAGGTCCTTCTGACTCCAGGGCCGACACTCTACTCACTGTGCCACCTAGTCGCCCCTTCCCTCCTGATTTTAATTGCATTAGATTGGTTTGTACAAGAACTTATTTTTCAATTTATATGGATAAAGGTATAAGTGGTGAAAAGGTGGCAGATGTTGCAGAGATGGGACCAATACATCTTGGTAATCAGTGGGTCCTGAGGAGAGGGCAGAATCAAGGATAACTCCAAGTCTTTGAATCTGGCAACCTCCTTGACAAGTCTACGGAATATGAAAATGTTGTTCCACTCCCTTTTTTTGTTTTTTGCTTTTTGGAGGGCAGTTGGGGTTAAGTGACTTACCCAAGGTCACATGGCTAGTTTTTGTGTTAAGTGTCTGAGGATGGATTTGAACTCAGGTCCTCCTGACTCCATGGCCAGTGCTCTATTCACTGTGCCACCTAGCCACCCCATCCACTTCCCTTTCTTGAAACTCTTTCATTTCTTGGTTTGTGTCACTTTAATCACCAATTCTTATTGAATCTTCCTTTCTACCTCCCTCCCTCCCTCCCTCCTTCCTCTCTTTCTTTCTTTCTTTTTTCCTTCCCCCCCTCTCTCTTTCTTTCTTTCTTCTCTCTTACATCTGTCCCTTTACAGTCCTTCTTCTACCACCATAATTCTTATCACCTAATGCCCTTTAATTCCCTTAAAGCTCCCTAACTGGTCTTCCTGTCTTCAGCCTTTTCCTGTTGTAATCCCTTCTTCAAAGTTTTGACAAACTCATCTCCCTAAAATGCTGCTTTTATTGACCTGCTCAGAAATCTTAAGTTGCTCACTGTTGCCTCTAAGATGAAGTCCACAGTTCTTAGCCTATTATCCAAAACTTGTTACAATCTGCTTTTCTGAATATATATCTCAACAGTCCCTACTTAAGGCCTTCACCTCAAATCATACATTTCTATATAATGATTTGCCTCTACATTTTTTCCTTAGATTAGAATACCTTCCTCACCTCTATCTGCCTGTCCAACCACCTCCCCCCTCTCAATCTCAGTTTACATTCTGTGTTTCCTGTGAAGTTTAGAAGTAATCAGGCTGATAACCTTAGCTTGATCATTAACTTAAGGTCTGAATCTTCATTCATCTTTGTTCTCAAAATAAGTAGAAAGCTGCAGGCATTCCTTAGATAGAATACTGAAACTCAGTGGGTGGTCCAGACAGGAAGATGGGTTTCAAAATAGGAAAACTCAAGGATTGAAATAAGTTGAAATACTGTCTTAGAGCCATAAGTAAAAAACCTAGTCTTAATAGTGTCATGAATATGGTTCAAGCAAATCAAGTGAGCCAGAAGTGTAAGTAGGATGTCAGAAGCCTGGAGTGATAAAGGAGACATTTACAAAGACAGGGATGGCCTAAAAACTCAAGGGAAATTTTTGAGAGAGCAGATAGGGCAATACCTTCCTCATTCAGATAGATTAGAGATAACATATTTACAGATTTTTGAGAGTTGGAAGGGATCTTCACAACCATACAGTCCAACCGATGCATAAGAGGAATCTCCTGTATAACCCATCTGACAAGTGGTGATCTAGCCCTCTGTCTGAAGACCTCAAGGAGGAGGAAGCCTCTTCCTCTCAAGACAGCTCTTTCCACTTCTGGACAGTTCCCATTGTTGGGGCCAGAGAAGGACCAGAATTGGCCAGGAAGGCTATAGATCAGAAATTTGACACTGCTTAGTTCCAGTGAGAAAGACCTTGGTGTCCAATAATTCCTAAAGAGAAAATGGAACAAGATTCTGGGTGGAAATTGAGGATTCCATTAGATTGGGAGCCATGTGTGTCAGGGATTGAGGATACTATCAGACCTGCAAGTGGAAACTCAAATTTTCCCACAGTTAGAAGTTTTGGTCTTTTTGCTTAGCCTTTAACCTAAGCAGATTTCAGGTGGGAGAAGCATAGTTGAGACAGAGTGCCTCATAAGCCCCAGCAGCCAAGCCAATCTTGGGCCTTTAACTGTTCAAGTTTGAACCAGAAATCTGCAGATTTGTTTCTTTCTGTGCCTTTGTGTTGGTAGGTCTTTTTCCTCACTTGGTTTTCTATTAAAATTTCCTTTTGAGAAATCAGAGACATAACCTTGTCTGAATAGGGGAAAAAAAGAATTTTCCCACATCTTGGTCAGGATTGAGTGGGGATACATATACTTCTACAGCAAGAATTCTTAACCTTTTTTGTATCAAGGACCTCTTGGACAAACTGGTGAAGCCTTCTCAGAATAAGGTTTTTAAAGACATAACATAAATTACAAAAGAAACCAAAGGTTAGTGAAAATAAAGCTGTAATTTTTTCCCCCATCCAAGTTCTTCTCAGAGACTGGAGATTGATTATGTTAAGAATCCCTGCCCTGGAGATAGTTATGGTGGTAACAAGAGACTGTATTATGCATTTGTTGTTGTTGAGTCATTTTCAGTTGTGTTTGACTCTTGGTGACCCCATTTGGGGTTTTCTTGGCCAAGATACTGTAGTGGTATGCCATTCCTTCTCCAGCCCATTTTACATATAAGGAAACTGAGGCAAACAAGGTTAAAGTGACTTACCCAGGGTCACATAGTGAATAAATGTCTGAGGCCAGATTTTAGCTCAGGAAGAAGATGAGTCTTCCTGTCTCCAGGATGGACATTCTGCCCAATGCACTACCTAGCTTTTATAGCAGCAACTTAATGAATATTTCTTGAATAAAGGATGTAGAGAGAGAGAGAACTGAAAGGGTTTGTGGAATAATTTACACCAAGTCTGTCATTTGACAGATGAGAGAGTCAAGATCAAGTGACTTAAGATCACACAGGTAGTTCAGTGTCCAAAGCTGCCTTCAAGCCCAGGTCTCCTCACTCAAGTGACACTGTTTCCCTAAGCAGCAGGAAACTGATGAATGTCTCTTGATAGAATGACTGACACCGATGTCCAATTGAATTCACCAAGCATCACTATGCGTGGCACAGTCACATATGGTGTGAGTCCTTTAATTGTGTAATCCCTCCTTCTTCCCTCCCCCTAAACATATACCCTGTGTATCCTTTTTTGCTACCCCACTAATGAATTCAATCTTTGATTTGGAGCCAGGGTAAATATTGAATCTGTTTTATGTATGTGTTTGGTGGTTGTTATTTAATTATCCCTATGTCTTTATAGACTATTAACATTAGACCAGCCCTGGAATTTAGGAAGGACCAGTAAGACCTGAACCCAGATGAAGTCAGGGAAGAAAATCAAGAAGAAACAGGCTATCCTTGGAATCTCTGATCACTGATTGGGGATCCCACAGAATTCTGATTTGGGGTACCCCATGAGTCCTGGGGAACAGGACTTTGAACATGGCCTATAGAGTGCTGTGGGTGAAAACGCGCACAGTCTGTATTTGAGGTTATATGACCCTTATGTTTTTCAGGCTACATGGGCCAAACGCCAGATCGACACTAACTCGTGTTTATTTCCATATTGCAGCTTGTCTCCAATGTCCTCATCTTCTCTTGTACCAACATCGTGGGAGTATGTACCCATTACCCAGCGGAGGTCTCCCAAAGACAGGCCTTCCAGGAGACGAGGGAATGTATCCAGGCTCGGCTACACTCACAGAGGGAAAACCAGCAGCAGGTGAGGTGCTCTGAAGATGAATCCCTTCCCCTGCCCCTTTCTTTTTAAGAAAAAAAAGTCTATTAATTTTCCTCCCAAAGAACAAGCATATATTTTCTGTTCCTCCCCCTTATCCTCTCCCTTTACTGGAAAAAGAAAAAGAAAACTCTTGCAACAAATATGCATAGCCAACAAAACAAATTCCCACACAATCTGTGTGTCTAAACTTGTGTGTGTCATTGGGTCCATCACCTTCTCTGCAGGAGAGAGGTAGCATTCCTCATCCTCAGACCTCTGGAATCATTGTGTGGACAGATAGAGACTGAGCCAAAAGCAAGAGAACAATTAGGTAATAACAACAATATTGTAAAGACAAACAACACTGAAGACTTAGGAACTCTAATCAATACAGTGACCAACCACCATTCCAAGGAGCTGCCCCCTCCCCTTTCCCTTCTGAGGCCTCCATTTACTTGGGCAGGATGAAAGAGTGAGTTATTCTAGGCCTTTGCTGGTAGGGTGGGGATTAGAAACCCTGCTAGCTGGGTATATGGGGGCCTCCCTGCCCACCTCTCCTGTGTTCCTTTCACCTTGAACACAAAGCCTTTTGCTTCACTTTCCCGGGTCATGGGTTTGGGGCCCAGCTGACATGGGAATGTTTTCCATGGAAAGTGACTGGCATTCCTGACTCTGTGGGAATCTTTTTCTTTGGGTACCCTGGAGAGAGAACTCAACCCACTGACTTTCCTTCCCTTACCCCCCTCCCTCCCAGCCTGACTTCTCTTCTTTCTCCCTTTTATAAATAAATCAAATAGGCCTTTGGATACAGAAATGTCAGTCCCCAAAATGCCTCTGCTCCATATACCACTGTCCATCCCTTCCCTGGGCAGCTGGTGTACAAATGAGTGGGAGTGGGCCTGGGCAGTAAGTCTTAGATTCCTGTGCTCTTTATTATCAGAAATTGATGACTTATAGGAAACAGTGGATTTGGAGTGAGGGGCAGGGATAGTCAGTCCTTCCCAGTGACTCACCTTGTATATAAAACTTTGAACAAAATGTCTTTATCTGCAGGGAAGTCTTAGTTTAATGGAAGAACTAGGGGGAAACATACAGGATGCCACACAGAATGTGGATGCAGCCTGGAATTCCCCCAGAGGACAGTGGCCTTGCCTCTGTTCTTGGCACATTGTATCTGAGCCTTGTTCAGCTCCCAGGGGCTGAGTGAGAGACCATCCCTCCTTCTCTTACTCTTGCTCTTATTGGGAATTATGCATTGATAGTTTTAATAGAAAGGTAGTTAAGTGGCACAGTGGATGGCACATGGGACCTGGAGTCAGGAAGACACCTTTCTGAGTTCAAATCCAGCCTCAGACACTTAATAGCTGTGTGACCCTGAGCAAGTCATTTAATCCTGTTTGCCTCAGTTTCCTCATCTGTAAAATGAGCTGGAGAAGGAAATGACAAAACATGCCAATATCTTTATCAAGAAAATTTCAAATGGAGTCCTGAAGACTCAGAAAGGACTGAATAACAATTTTAATGGGGATAAGGAGGGAGAATAGAACAGGAAGGACCCATGATTTCATTAATAAAGTCCCAGATGAAGAAAGAAACTATTAAAGCAGTCAGCACCTTCTCTGCAGCTGGTAACGTTAGAGAGTTTTCTAGAGCATCCAGGAATGCAGGGCCACACAGCCAGTATACATCAGAGGTAGAATCAGAACCCAGGTCTCCTTGGATCAGAGGCCTGCTGTCTGTCCAGTCTCAAACTCAACATTCAATCAGAATCAGCCTCTTTGGGTCTCTTCCCATGTGTCTCTCCTCTTCTTTCTCAACTCAAAGCAACGGACTTTTGTTAGGAATCTACCATGTGTATGGCCCCCTGCTAGATCAGAGAATATAAATAGGAAAAACAATGTTGTCCCCTTCACATAAAGAGCTTTCGGGTGAATGGAGACAATACCCTTCAACGAACACAAGGAAGTATGATACAAAACAGAATGGGAAAAAACGTGAAGCAGAGAGGCAGACTGAGTGCTGTAAGAAGATGGAGATCCCTTTCCCAGCCCCTCAAAGCCAGTTTATCCTTGACTCCACAAGCACAGATCAACCTTTCAGGGTATTAGATCTTTCAGTCCATTGTTTGAGCCTGAGAGACCTCAGCCTCTATTAGCATATCCCTGATTCCATTACAGTTTCATTCCTCTGGCCTCTGCCTAAGAGGACAACACCCCTCCAATCCACACAGTGGTTTCTTGGGTAGGGCTATAGGACCTCAAGGAATAGAGGTCAAGAGGTTCTACTTTTTGACAAAGACATTAATTTCCTTCTGCTTTTGCAAAGCATCTCTGGTCCCTCTTTGTTTTTTGTTTTTGTTTTTCTTTATGAGGCATATAGCTAGTAAGTATCTAGTGTCTGAGGCTAGATTTGAACTCGGGTCCCCCTGACTCTATCCACTGTACTACCTAGCTGCCCCTGCCCTCTTGGGTCAGTGCCCATTTAGGGACTATGGTAAGTACAAGTCAATGAATACTAATTTGGAGTTTTTCTCTTGGCCTTGTCTAGGGAAAAGAAATGAGAGTAGAGGTAGGGGTCCTCAGGGGGCACTGGTGTGGGTAGAGCTGAGAACTACTCTGACACTTGGCCCCAGGAGCAGGCCCCAGGAGCAGGCCCCAGGAGCAGGCCCAGGTCTGCCCATGTCTCATACTGATTTCTGCAGCCCTTTCTCACTGCCCCCAGATGCTAGAGCTCTCCCTCCCTAACCTACCTTGTGTATGTTTATTTAAATGTATCTACATCCATGTTCTCTGCCTGGATAGAGTGCAAGGTCCTCGAGGGCTGGGGTTGTTTCATTTTTGTCTTTGTAGTGTTTAGCAGAGGGGCAGCTAGGTGACCCAGTGGATAGAATGCTGGGCCTGGGATCAGGAAGACACTTACTAGTTAGTTGTATGACCCTGGGCAAGTCACTTAATTCTATTTACCTCAGTTTCCTAATTGGTAGAATGAAATGGAGAAGGAAATGGCAAACCACTCCAGTATCTTTGCCAAGAAAACTTCAAATGGGGTCACAAAGAGTTGGACCTGACTGGAAAGACTCAACAATAAGAAGTGTTTATCATAATGGCTGGCACACAGGAAATACTTAATAGATTCTTGTTAACTGATTGTACATATATGATCTTAGTCATACAATATTAGAGGGAGAAAGGACCTTATAGATCATCTAGTTCAATCTTCTCATTTGCAGATAAGGAAACTGAGGCCAGGAGAAGGGAAGCAATTTACCCTTGCTCATACAAGGTAATTAGTACCAGACTAGAACCCAGGTCTCCTGATTTCCATCTCCAGGCCTCTTATTGCTTTAAAATTATTGCCTAGCTATTTCATAGATCAACCAAGTATTTAAAGTGTGGTTACTGTGTGCTTAGAATTTCATTAGGCCCCAGTGGGTGACAGGGCCCCATCACTCAAGGAGCTTAGAAACTAGCTGGTTGGTAGGCACACAGGGAACATTTAGCAAGCAAGATAATTAGCTTAGCTCAGAAGAGGCAGGTCATGCAGTGAAGAGATTGGAGTCTGAATACCTAGATTCAAGCTCAAGCATTTTGCCTCTTATAGCTGTGTGAGCTTGGGCAAGTAATTTATCTCATCTATAAAATGGGAAGAATGGTGGCACTTATCTTGATAAGTTGTTGTGAGGATCCCACCCCCTGTTCTTCCTCCTCTTTACCCCATTTTCCTCCTGGATTCAAGTTGCTTTGAAACCACCCTCCTCAGTCCTTCAGGTCACAGTGACATTGTAACCTTGGTGGAGAGCTCCCAAGTGGGTGGGGTGGAGAGGGCTGGGCAGAAAGGAAAGCCATGAGGCCACGTGAAGGAGTTCACTAATAACAAACGGAGAATTGGGAGCACGGCTTTGGCATTTCATCTCGTGTATAATCCTCTATTCGATACAATTCCACGTTTTCTTTGAAAACTATTGGTGTTATTGGTGAAGCCTGGAGCAGCCAGGGGAGACTTTGTGCAAGAGGATGGAAAATTTTTGAATAGGTGACCTGGAAGGACAGGCAGAGAGTTGTATTCCTAGGGCAGGATAGTGTTGTGGTCTAGGGGTGCTAGGAACCCTGAAATCCAAGGGTACAAGTTAGGGGTATGCCTTGAAAGAATTTGACCACTCAAACCTTCCAGTGCAAGTAGTGAGTTTATTGTAACAGCAATAGGAGCGGGGCAGACTCCTAGTGAATCTGTTATTTGTGACACCAATAGGAGGGGGCCAGATTTTAAGCATCTGAGCATTTGCTGAGGATAGAATTGATATTTATATACAGAAAGACGGTGGGAAGATCTAGATGGGATCTAGGAGTGGCAAGTAAATCATTAAGTAATCAAGGTGGGCTGGGGTGGGCCAGATGCCTCAGGCAAATGCCAGGGTCTGGGCCATGTGGGGAAGTCCAGGATTTTAGGGGTCTATCATTAGCGCCCCGTCAGTAAGGTAGGTTAGAGGGAGTGGTTTTTTAGCTGAGGAATGACAGGATAAAAAAAAGGCCCATTAGGAAGATTAACTCAGGAGTGATGTTCAGGGTAGATGGGGGAGAAATGTCAGGAAAAGGCTTCGAGTGTAAGGTGATGAGCAGGTGACTGAAGCAGTGACTTGAAGAGGATAGTATAGACAGGTGGCATGTACTTCAAGTGATGAGAAGCAGGCAAAGGTGGCAGATGGCATGAGATGCCACTTGGATTTGAGAAGAAGGCTGAGTCTCCCTTATCTCCCATTTAGTCAGCTGATGGGAAAAGGTATGGTTTCCATAGGCCAGAGCCAGGGTGGATTTGGTAACCAGGAGAGAACAGGGTTTAATTTGGGACGGGTGGGGGACGGGTGGCCAAGAGAAGGAGGGTGACCCAGTGGGAAAGCACGTTGACCCTAGAGTCAGAGGTCGGGGCTTCAGATCCCACCCTATTCATACCAGTGTGACCTCAGGCAATTCCATTCTTCGGGCTTAGTTTCCTCACCTATAAAATTGGGGGATTGGACTGGGATAGCCTCCAAGGTCTCTTTTAGCTATGTGAGGTATAAAAATTTTGAGAGACTTAGTTTCTGGGTAATTAATCATTTTATTAATCATGCTAGCAGATAATTAATAAAAGGGGTCAGTGGCTTTCTCCAGTCCCTCATGGAACCCACTCAATGTTCGTATGCCCTTGGAAGAGTGGGTGTTCCTGAGGGTGGCAATCAACTCTGATTGGCTAACAATTAATAAGAAGAATGAATATTATAATGAGAAGTGCACCTAAATAGGGGGCTGTAAGAATGTGATTATGTCATTTACTTCTAGACCACCCCAGCCTTGGGCACTCTAGACAAAAGATCTCCCCCCACCCTCCCCAAGCCTGAGTAGAACACAATGGGCCAGGAATTCATCTTAGATTAATTCTTTGTAAGGTTCTCTAGTTGGGTGGGGCAACAGCTCATCATCCCACCCTCCCCTTCTGAGAACTAAGCTTTGACCTAATCTCCCAATGAAAAAGGGAAAAAATTCTGCATTTCCCCAATATTAATAATTAGTTATTTAGTAATCATTTTTCTCAGCTTTATGTCTATAATGCACATTTATAATATACGATATCTATATATTATATAATATATAGTACCTATATATAATATAATACCTATGTGTAATATAATATCTATAATCTTTATCAATATGAAAAAAGGAGGATTCTTATTAGGAAACAAGAGAAGGAGTTTGGAAGAGGCAGACCTGGAGGGTTGGATGGGTGTGAAAGTTTGCTTGGAGGTAGTAGGACTGAGAAGCTTGTGCTTAGATTGATGGATTTAGAGAACAGGAATCAACAGGTTCTGTAGATAGAGTCACACAATGCAGACAAAGTTAGAGGCAGAGAGAAAGGGAAACCAGGAATAACCCATACCATTTATCATGGAATAGGAATAATTAACTGGGAGTAAAAACAGACACATGGAGGAGAATCGGTTGTGGGGAGGAGGGACTGGGTATACATACAAACACAGACGCAGAACCTAACTTGGGTAGAGCCTGACTGGTCCCTAATCCCCATCCCAATCTGTTGGCAATGGTGATTGAACTCTGCGATGGCATGACTTAGAGAACTGGCAAAAAGGGAAGATGATAGAAATAAGTCTTGCTTCTCCATCAGAATTGTACTCCTGAGAGTCAGTGTGGTATATAGTGGATAATAGGGAGCCGGCTGCTGAGTCAGGGAGACCTCAGTTCAAATCTTAAGTCAGACATATTGTTTGTCTGAGTCATCTTGGGGCTCTGTCAAGTCAACAAACATTTATTAAGCACTTACTAAATTGAGAAGCAGGTGCTGATCCTCATTGGTGGAAATAGTCTCCTAGCTAGGAGTTTCCCATATCAGTGAAATTCCAGTTCTTTTTAAAACAAAACAATACAAAAATATACTCCCCAATAGTTCTCAGTGATGCTCTCTGGCTCCCATCCTCCCCCTGGTGGGAGCCCTGTAGAATGCAGCCCTAGAGAGCCTGTCCTGTTCTCATGGTTACTATGAGATTTTTGATGGGAACATGTTAAGGGAGGCCTAGACTATGCCCAAGAGAAGTCCCAGGGAGGAAAACAGGCCTTGAGGCAGGTGGTAGGAGCAATGATGGCTCTGTCTGCTTCTCTCCCCAGGAGCGTCTCCTGCTGTCTGTCCTTCCCCGTCACGTTGCCATGGAGATGAAAGCGGACATCAATGCCAAGCAGGAAGATATGATGTTCCACAAGATTTACATCCAGAAACATGACAATGTGAGGTAGGGGAAGGGTTGGGGGAAGGGAACTGAGGGTAGTGGGAGATGGTGCTCCCGCAAGGCAGGTTGGTGATGACCTCATGATAACTAGCATTTATATAGTGCTTTAAGGTTTACAAAGCACTTAGCACATGTTATCGCATTTGAGCCTCATGACAGCCCTGTAAAGGTAGTTATTATTATTATTATCTATTGTTATCATCTTTGTTTCACAGACGAGGAAACTGAGGCTTAAAAAAGAATTTAAGTGATTTGTCCAGGGTAACATAACTAATACCTTCCTGAGGTGAGATTCGGACTCAGGATTTCCTGATTCCAACTCTAGCACTCCATCCACCAAGGCCACCCAGCTGACTGGTAGAGATCAATGGAGCTACAACTGCCAAACCCATCCACTACATAGAAGCAACAAGTTCAGATGTTTTGATTAAAGGAAGAAACCCTGTACAGTTTTTAGATTGTCTTAATACTTCCTCCTCCTTCTGGTCTGATGACCCGGGGAGCTGTTGGCATCTAATTAGTTTTCTGTCTTGTGATGGTTCTTGATGGGTGGGGAGATACAGAGAAAAGAGCTGAGATCTAGCCCAGTTCTTGAGGCCCCATCAGCCCAATGAGAAAGCCTGGAGTCCCACTGTAAAGGATTCCCCAGTCTAAAAGGGCTGAGAGCAGATCCAGAATCCAGACCAGTCACAGACTGCAGAGACAATGAAAATGGATTCAGATTACATGAGTTCCATGGCTCTGTGCTGGGTGGAATGCTGTGACTGGGAGGGCCCACCAGGGAGAGTTTCCTGGTGAGACTGAGAATCCCTCAGTGAACAGGGGACCCCTGATTAGCTCTCACTCTAGAGAGCTTTTTTCTCCACAGGCAAGGAATCTACGGATACAGGTTCAGATTAGAGTTGAGAGGGTAGAAGAACACTGAGAAAAAGGGAAGAAGAACTATCCCTTCATTTATTCATGTGGTCAACGTTTACTATGCCCATTGGGATTATACTTGATCACAGATTAATTTATTGGTTATTTCTACTGAGAGAGAGGACCATTCCCTCTCACCCAATTTCTAAGTGTTTCAGTTGTCAAAGCACACTGATACAGAGACAGGAAGATCAGAGTTTGAGTCTTACCAATGACATATACTGACTGCTCGTTCCAGGGCAAACCACTGAACCAGTTGTCCCCTTGCATTTGTACAGTTTACTCTAAGGTAGTTCGTGAAATCAAAGCTCCTGGTCCAAAGTAAAAAGTCTGATTAGACTTCAGTGGCCTTAATCAGTCTTTTCCCTAAGGGAGGCCCAATGATTGGAGGAGTATGGGCATGGGCTAGAGGCTAAGCCCCATAGGGATCAGACTGGAGGCATCACAGTTTCACATCCTTCTTACAGATTTTCAGTTTTGGGGAAGAGGAATGCCTGAGTCCCCTTTCCACAGCTTCAGTTAAGAAAAACTTAGCTTCTCTGCCTGACTTGAACCTTTTATTAACAAAGATGGAGTATCAATTTTCCCTCTTCTTTTCCTCTCACATGGCTGAAGAATTGTGCCCAAAAGCCCCTTGTCATTAGATGAGTGTTAAAATAGCTTACCTCCTAGACAGATATTATTCACCTAGAAGAATAAAGGGCTTCTTTCATGGATGAAGTCTATGGGAAGGACCCGGGGAGCCACCACGGCAACCCCCAGCATCCCCCAAAGAAGGGGAAAAAGAGTTTGTCTCCCAGCCTCTATGTGTGTGGGTGGGTTCATACATGGACTGCGCATGCTTGCACTCATCAAAGGAACCTGGATTCTTCAACCTGAAGAAAAGGAGGCTGGGGAGTGACTTAATAATAACATCCATCAAAGCTCTGCAGGGTTGTTATATGGAGGATGGTGACCTGCTGTTCTCTCTCTCCCACTAAGTATGCGACCAGAGAAGAAATGATTTGATGATGTTAAGTATGAGAGAGACAGATCAAAGAAAGGGGGAAGCAGGTCCTGGGGAGAGATGTTGTTTGCATTGGTTCAGGGGTGAAAAAAGACAGAAATAGGAAAGGAAGAACCAGAGGCCAAGCTTTGTAGGCCTGGTCCTACCAGTATGTCTAATACTCTGCAATTAAAACTAATGCATAATGGGTAATTCCCTGGGAAGGGCTCAGTGATGCCTGGAAGAAGCACATTGGATGTTTTAATGGCATATAATCAACAAAAGGCTAAGGCAGGCTGGACAATTGAATGCATGCAGGGATCTCTCTCCTCCCTGGATGTGTAGGAGAGCCTGTTGCAAGAGGAACTAATATGCTTTTAACACTGGTGCTGGGATTGTCTGGGGAGGTGGGGTCATTCCTGAAAGATCCCTCAAACCATTGCTATTTCCCCATTGAGTATTTATTTCTTAATGGTAGAGACAGTTTGATTTTTGTCTTTGAATCCTCAGCCCCTGCTACAGGTATCTAAGTTTGTTTGTTTGAGTTTGTTTGTTGAATGGCCAAGTTCCTTCTTTCTCTGGTGTCTACAGGTCCTGTGCTTCCCTTCCTTACTCCTTCCCCTTCCCTGTGAAAACAACATTAGCTATGCCTAAGCAAATGTCCCATTGCCCTCTGGAAGGTATAGCTCGGCCATCAGGGTCAGGGGACTCAGGTCCTGAGACAGGATGCTTCTCATTGAGCCAGAACTGTCCTTGGATGGAAGCTCCCAATGTGCGGTTTTGGATGGACACCAGGCCCCAGTATGAATAGGGTGTATTAATAGGACACTTTAGAGACACATATAAGATGAAGACCTCAACCCAGGTCACAGTAATAATGATACAGAACTAGGAAAAGTCCTGCTAGGCTTGTGGTTACTGAGACATGAGTTAGGGCTGTGTAAGAATGTGTGTCCAGAAGGCAAAGATCATCCAGAGTAATGGGCAGTTAGGTCAGTACAGCTTAAGGTTTAGGGAAGGTAGGAGATTAGGTAACGTGGTGTCAGCAAGGTGCTAGGAAGCCTGCACCAGGATCAAGGAGAACTCTCCGGGAGTTGATGCATCGGCAAGGGCTCAGTAGAGCCTTTCATCCTGGGCAGCTTCAGACTACCTCATCAGATGCCACTCCCAGGTAAGAACCGGTTAGGTCTTAATGGACACTGATCAGATAGGGCATGTACAGTGTTCCTGATGGCACAGGATGGCCTTTGACAACCTCATTTGTGTCTAGAGGAAGGGTCGTGCCTTTTGTTCAGGGATTGTGGTCTTCCAGGAAATCCCGGGAGTCCTAATGGGTGAAAGGCAAAAATTCAGAAAACAGAGTTTTAATCTCATCTTTACTGCAAAGTTGCTGTGTGACCTGGAAAAATTCACCCCACCTCTCTGATCTCTAGTTCCCTCAGCTGTAAAGCTACTCTGGTTAGTCTGTAATTGACTCTCAAATACTGATTCCCTATGATTCTAATACTTGAGCTCCCTGGTTCTCTTCCTTGATCTGTCTCAGTTATCATACTGACTGATGACAACAGTAGTTCCAGCTCAGTTATTTGTGCATGGCTTATGCACTTTGGGGGCTGTATGTGGCAACTGCTTTAATTCTAGGCAGCTCCCCTAATCATCAGTTGATGGAAACCCAGGAGTTACAAACCCAGTGCAAAAAACTGAGAATTTACCATAATAGTCAACAAAGATTTACTCAGCAGCTATTGTGGACCCAGAACTGTGATGAGCACTATGGGAGATGGGCGGCTTTAGATGACCAGAAGAGAAACTCTCTGACTGTAGGCATAGCCTGGGCTTTGACCTCTCTTCCTCTCTCCCTGAAGTAAATGAAAGGTCCTCGAGCTACACGGAATCGGGTAGTAGGTTGTATGGTTCAGGCTGTAGAAATGCTATAGAAAATGAGAGACGGGAACAAATATTGTCAAATGTTCCTGTGGTAAGTGGAAACTCTCTAGGAAAGGATTCGTGAGGGAAGTGGGAAACTAAGAGATGAGTGAGATTTGATAGACAAAAGGGAGGAGGAAGGGTGTTTTGGTGGCATGCACCAAAGAGCTGGGCCTGCCCTTGGCCAAAGCTAAACACAAATCCCCCTATGCTTACCTTCTCTTTGCTGCATATGGTAACCTTGGGCCCAGTTCATGCCCTTCCTACTCCAAAAGGTTGATAAAACAAGTATAAAAAATGAAAATGCCCTATATCGACTAGTCTGAATTGTTACCAGGAAACATACTGCTTTCTCCCACACTTTTCAGCTGCTAGAAAAAGAGGGGAAGGGGAAGGGAAAAAGTATATGATCCTCACAACAACCCTGTGAGACAGATGCTGTTATTGTCCATGTTTTATAGTTGAGGAGAGACTTGTTCAAGGTAGTAAATGAATGAGGACAAATTTGAACTCAGGTCATCCTGACTTTGGGCCTATTGTTCTATCCATCACACCACCTGGCTGCCCTGTTATAAATATATAAGAGCCACTATTACAAATATTTTGGTATGTTTCTTCTATCTTTGACCTTGGGGAATATGCTTACTAGTTGTACCCCCCCCCCACACACACACATACGTGCATGCATACACACGCTCACACAAATGCTCACACATATGTGCATGCATACATATATTCATATATAAATCAAAATATTTATAACAGTATTTTTATCTATTTATAAGGGGTATTTAGGTGCTGTAGTGGATAAAGGTTTAGCTCTGGAATCAGGAAGACCTGATTTCAAATCTGGCCTCTGACATTTTCTAGCAGACTGTGTGACCCTGGACAAGTCACTTTACTTTTGTTTGCCTCAGTTACCTCAACTATGAAATATAGATAAATAACAGCACCAGTCTCACAGGATTATTATAAGGATCAAATGAGATAATATTTGTAAAGTTATACCATATATATATGTGTGTGTGTGCATAGTATCTGTTTTCACATACATATACATACATATTTCACATACATGCATATATGTATGTGAAATATATATATAATTTATTTATGTATACATAATTTAATTATTTTCTAGTATAAATTCCGATTCTTTTCTAGAGATGTTAAACTAATCCAGAGGATCACAGATTTGCACCTGAAAGAGGCTTTAGAAGTCTTCTACCCAACCCCTTTACTTTACTGTTGAGGAAATTTAGCCCAAAGAGGTTAAATGACTGACCCAAAGTCACACAGGGAGTAAGAGATAAAAACAAAATTCAGACCCAAGTTCTGAGTCTAGAATCACTGTACTGCTCTGCCATAGCTCTGCCGACAGTGTCTTCATGTAACTGTATTCCTATAACCCTTCCAACATGTTCCATTTTTGTCTTTTTGTAATTTTTCAGTCATGATAAGGTTGCTAAGATTATTCATGGATAATTAGACCTTAAGTGTGGGCTAATCTATTAATTTGTACATTGTTGAAAGTCTGAACCCAACCTCTAAAACTTAATAGGTGAGAGGTTGAGCAATTCTGGCCAACAAACCAAGTATTCTGCTGTTTGCTTTTAGGTATTCAACAATGGAACTTACTGAACTCAGCTTATGACTAATCAGAAACCTCTCTATGCTAGAAGAGAAATGTGCCTTTGATTCTGGCAGAGGAGTAGGGGGAAATATGAAGGCTATAGAATATTATAAAATCAGAATTATTTAAACCTTGGAAAAGGATTTCAACAATCTTTCAGACCAGTGCCACCAATTCCACAGATGAGGGGACAGGTCCAGAAAGGCCAGACTTGCCCAAAGTCACATACCTAGTTAGAAATCAGACTATAAATAATCGTGTCTCTTATGTTATAGTGGACAGAATACTGGCTCAAGTGGATCTAAGTTCAAATGCTGTGTCTGATGTTTACTCCCTTGGTGACTTGAGCAAGTTAATTAATCTTCTTGTGCATCATTTTCCTTACCCATAAAATGAGGAGGTTATGCTAGATGGTCTCTGAGGTCTCCTCAAGATCTATGCTTTTGCTTGGTATCCATATCAAACTAGTTACAGGAACTGGAAGAAGAAAGAACTCTCCACCCCACCTCCCCCCATGCAATCCAGGTACAAATCCTCTGCCTTCTATACCCTGGTAGTACCTTTAGTACCTTTGAACTGCAGTGTAGCCTCCAGTGGTATTGGGGGCCAGGGGAGGGTGAGTGGGGGGATAGTCCTGCCTACAAAGTCAAATACAATAAGAAAATTAACTGCCCAAATTTCATCATCCTAATTTGGTGTCTTTTCACGAAGATCCTGCAGGCCCTTCTGGGTGTCTGTTACAGAAGCAGATCATAAAAGATCTCTAGTGAGGGATAACCCACTCCATTCAGGAGATGCATTCTCCTTTGGGAGAGATGTAAGTGTTAGGTTATCCTCATCTCTTTGGTTGCATGAGACGTGCCGATAATCTGCTTGGCAGGGCCTGAGATGGTATTCCTCTGGATGTATTTGGACATAGAGAAGTCTTAGGGTCAAGAAGATTGATTCAGTTCAATTCAACAAACGTGGCCAGATGCTTCAAGATGCTCCCCAACTTTGTTTTCCACTTTTTTGGGAAAAAAATGCTGACACATTACATATGTGTGGCGCTTTAAGGTTTGCAAATCACTTTCCTTTGATAATCTTGAAAGTCAGAGAGTACAAATAATATTGTCCCCATTTTGCAGATGAAGAAACTTAGGCTCTGAGAAGTAAAGTGACTTGTTCGGGGTCACACAGCTGTGGCAGGATTTGAACTAAGATCTCCCAACCCAAATCTAGCAGTCAACCTACTAAACCATATTGTTTTGACTTTTCCCTATTTCTTTACATTTCCTGGTTGATGCTGTGTGTTTGTCTCTGGGACGGGGTCTCTGGCCTTTCCAGTCCAGGAGGCCTTTTCCACTTTGTTCCTGGAATAAAGTGATCACCCTTTTTGACCCCCCCACCCCAAATCCAGCACAAGACTTTGTTTCATCTTCTAAGGCAAGGCAAAGCAGCAGTTGGGAGCTTTGCTCTCTGGCCACATATTTGAAATGGAAACTGTTAAAATTCTGTTCCCTTTTGTTCAGACTATGGGATGGGGTTTCAGCTGGCCCTGACCTCAACTTACTTCGGGTTTTATGTCCTGGGGGCTGAAGGAGAACTTTCTGTAATTTCATACACAGTTGATGCTTTTATGTAGACATGAAAGTAAAAGAAGAAAGGAAATAAAGGAGAGAATCCCTCTCCCATCCTACCGAGATTAGAGCCTTGGAAAGAGGGAAGGGAATACCAAGCCGAAAGTCAGGGGGATGGACAGAATGACCTTGGGAGAGCCCTGCTATCGAGGAAGAGAGGCGACAGAGAGGGAGAACAATCTTTCTTTAAGTGGAGATTCTCAAGAGGGCTTGACTTCCTCAGTCAGTTCTTATGTGCATGCTCTTCCCATATTGTCTAAGTATGGAGGGGAGATTGCATGCCACGTCAAGTGGCGTGTTTCAGAGTTCTTTGGAAAACGCCTTTCTTTGTGGTTGTTGTGGTTGTCTCCTGAGTTCCCATACAGAAGAGCTTTATTTGCTACTGATTCCTATAGTGGTGGCAGGATGAATTCTTACTGTTATTGTTGTTATTATTAATATATTTATTAACATATACTATATATTAATATTATTATAAATATAGCATATTGCTTGCAATGTATTAATATTAGTAATAAATAGAACCTTCAGGTTTGCAAAATACTTTTACAATGATCTCATTTGATCTTCACAACAATCCTGGGAAGTAAATGCTATTATCACCATTTTACAGATTAGGAAACAGACTGACAGAGGTTTAGTGACTTGCCCAGGGTCACACAGCTAGTAAGTGTCTGAGGTCTTCCTCACCTAAGATTTCATGCTGATTCACATCACTCTCACTCTATTTCTTGCTTTCCTTTCTTTCCCATTCTTCCTCCTAGCCTTCCGTGTGTGTGTGTGTGTGTGTGTGTGTGTGTGTGTGTTTGTGTGTGTGTTAAGACACTAAGTCATTTATATAGCATTGATCTAGGAGTATTTAAAAAAAAAGAACTTCCTTAATTTTTTTTTTTTTTTGCTTTTTGGAGGGGGGGAAGGTAGGGCAATTAGGGTTAAGTGACTTGCCCAAGGTCACACAGCTAGTTTTTGTGATAAGTGTCTGAGGCTGGATTTGAACTAGGTCCTCCTGACTCCAGGACCAGTGCTCTATTCACTTTGCCACCTAGCCATCCCCACTTCCTTAAGTTTCTAGAGGGAAATAAAATGGCTGGGATGAACAGGAGGCTGGGAAATAGGAGAGGGCACACCACCACCCCTAGAGACCATCTATATTTGCAGAGCCTCTATTATATTTGTACTTTTCTAGGCTAACATAAATTAGCTGTGACCTGGGCTCATAGGTATTCTGCTCTGTGTCAGGTTTGCTTTGAAATTCTGGACCCTTTGTTCCTGCAAATAAATGTCATTATCTTGTCTAGCTCTATAAGCTGTCCTACCCCCTTAGTTGCTTGGTATACCATTAAATCTGTAAATTAATGTTAAGTGCTTGTTGAAGCAGTTAAGTGGCATAGAGTATAGAGAGTTGGCCCGGGAGTCAGGAGGACCTGACTTCAGATCCAACTCACTTAACTCTCTTTACCTTGGTTCCTCATCTGTAAAAATGAGCTGGAGAAGGAAACAAACCACTTCAGTATTTTTGCCAAGAAAACCCCAAATTGGGTCACAAAGAGTTGAACACAACTGAACAAGTAGAACCATCATTTTTGTTATTTTAGCACAGCCTAACCATGAGCCATGAATATATCTTATTATTTGTCATTTATTTCTTTAAAAAGTATTTAATAATTGCAATGTCTTGGTGGATATTTTATGCATTTTGGATATTTTGCATGGAATTTCCATTTTGATTATTTCCTCCTGGATTTTGTTATTGCTATAACAAATAGCAATACTGTTGATTTTTGTGGATTTATTTTGCATCCTGTTACCTTAGTGGAGTATTGTCTTAAATAGTTCCTTTGCTGATTTTCTGGAGTTCTCTAAATAAAGTATCATGTCATCTCAGGCTGCATTTGAAAAAGTCATCCCTTAAAATTGGCATAATTCTTCATCTTGGTTTGTTCTATGTATGATTGTCAACCAGTGAATATTTATGGAAAATCCAATATGTTCTAGAAGGAAGTAAGCTGTATTGATGATGATTAGCATTTAAAATTTTATTTTGAAAACTTTTGAGCTTTCAAAGTATATTATATAGACATGCATATGTATAATAATATTTTGAAAACTTTAAAGTTTTATAAACATGTTTTATATTTTTGTGTATTATATAATATGTTATATATTAAATATTATATGTTATATAGATATATTCATATATACACATATTTGTTGTGATTTGACTCTCACAACAAACCTGTGAATTAAATGAAAAAATTGAGATTTAGGTCAGTTCAGTGACTTATTCATGGTCACACTGCTAGTTAAATTTTAGAGGTGGGATTTGTACTAGTACTAGTTAAAAAAAAAGAAGCAAAATAGATAGGAGACAGATCTCTTTCTCTGGGTAGCTCACCATCTTTTTAGAGAGACTAAGCCTATATACAGAATTGAATGGTTTGCTTACAAAACATCATATCCATTAATACAGTGTACACACTATATAGTCTGAGCCAGAAAATTCTGAAAGGACACTAGGGGGAGGGTTCCAGGGTTAAATTGGACAGGCTTCCTGTAGAATATGTATCATTAGGGTTTTCTTCCCTGTTCCCTAATGGACATTCATCTCTCCAGGCCTTCCTTTCCTGGGACCTTCCGTAAAGGCAGACACCAGGGGCCTAGTCTCAAGGCCACTATCAGTCTGTTGCTTTGGGTGGGGGGTAGGGATGGTGCAGAACAGAGAACAGGATCTGAGGAACAGGCCTGGCACACACAAATGCCAGGCCTGCATTGCTACTCTTGATGAGGAAAATGGGAACCCAGCCTTGGCCAGCTTAGGAATCCCAGCCCCGTGGCTGAATTGCCCAGGGTCATTTAGAAGTCAGATCTACAAGTGGCTACAGGGGATTTTAGACGGGATAGCTTGTGTGGAATGGCAAGTCTATAAGCTGGAAGGCCTGGGTACTAGTCCAAGCTTTCTATTCACTCTGTTGTTACGTTGGCTGAGATCCCACCTCTCCCTATCCCCAGACTTGAGTTACACCATTTGAACAGTGTAAAACTAAGTGGTGCAGTGGCTAAAGCACAAGACCTGGAATCTGGAAGACTTGTTCACACCTGGCTTCAGACACTTTACTATCCAAGTGACCCTGAGCAAGTCACTTAACCTCTTTCTGCCTCAATTTCTTCCTTTGTCAAATAATTGTACTTACCCCCCCAGAGTTGTGAGTAAAATGAGATACTCTAAAACGTTTGCCAACCTTAAAGCATTATATAAATTCTAGCTATCACCACCCCCACCACCATCCCTGTCATCATTGCTTAGCGTTTGTATAGAGGATATAGTATCTCATTTAATTCTGACAACAATATTATGAGTCAGGCACTATTATTGTCCTCATTTTGTAGACAAGAAAATTGAGTCTGAAGGAAATTAAGTGACTTCTCCATCATCAAACAGCTAGTAAATGTTTGAGGAAGGAATCACACTTGGCTCCCTAACCCCAAGCCCAGCATCCTAACCACTGAACCATCCAGCTGCCTCTGTTGTAGAGAATTGTCCTTCCCTCTTCTTACCTCCGGAGTTCAGGTTGAGGATATAATGAGATATAGAAGTGGACTTTGGGGAAAGGGAAAGGGTGATAAAAAAAGGCAAGTGTTATGCCCAGACTGTAAATAAAGGGAGAGAAGACAAGGGTAAATTAAAGAGTGTGTAAGCAATTGAAGGAAGCCAGTTCATCCAGTCCTGTGGCCTGTAGTTCCCTTTTATATATAATAAATAATAAAAATTATTATTTTATTTATATAAATTATTATATACAAATATTTTATTATATAATAATAAATAAATTCATTATTAAAATAATAAACATGTTTATGATTTAATTATTAAAATATAAATAAATAAAATAATATAAGTATAAAAATAAAGAGCTATTTATTCATAGGGGCATTTATTAAACTCCTGGGTACTGGGTAAGGTAGTGGAAATACAAAAACGAAAAGGGAAAATCCCTAACATCAAAAAGCTTACATTCAGCTGGGGGGAAGGGAAGTAACATGTACAGTTATACAGTTCTGGTCTCTTGTCTCATTTCTCCTTCCACCACCATCACCCTAGTTTTTTCATGTATGTCCCCACCTAACCTAAACCCTCTCTTCCCCTCAATCCCACCCAGGCAGAGAAGCCCTAAGGCAGAGTTCCTGGAGTCTCATCTCCCTTCACCTTTGTCTTTCTCTGTCTTCTCCCCTCCCTTTGTGTCTTCCCAGCATCCTGTTTGCAGACATTGAGGGCTTCACCAGCTTGGCCTCCCAGTGTACCGCACAGGAGTTAGTCATGACTCTCAATGAGCTGTTCGCCCGTTTCGACAAGCTGGCTGCTGTAAGTCACCCCTCAGCCCTTCTGCCGCTCTGGGGACCGTGTGGAGAGCATGACCTGTGTGGCCTTCCTCTAAGTCTAAAGCCTTCTGGGAACTTTACAGGAGTCCCTGTGATTCAGGACCCCCAAAGCTGTGTCCGAAAATGTGACTGGAGAATCCCACCCATAGAAAGACTTGGTCAGGGTTTGGGGAGGGGAGGATCGGGATGGGAAGGGGGAAGGAAGGCAATGTGGCCAAAAGCCTCAGGACTGATGAAAGGAGAGGGGAGATGGTGGTGCAGGCAGATGCAGACAGATGCTACAGTCCCAGGCCAGGACAAATTGTTCAAATGCACAGACGGTGGGGGTTGGGAGGGGGAGGCGGAGGAGCTACGGGTCATAGCAGACTTTCAGCTGCCACTGTACACACACAGAGAGCGACAGTATCACAAGATCACAGAACCAGAAAATTGAAGAGCTGCAAGGGTTTTTAGATCTATTTGGCTCATTTTACAGATGGGGGAAATGCCTACGCATCACACCATCAGTCAACTCGATCATCTATACTGATGGAGGAGGGTGGTGCTGTGGCTAACCCCACTCACACACCCCAAAGTCATTTCTATTTATTTGGCGTGGAGTCGACTGATTGATTGATTTAACAGCAAATTGGCCTCCCTGGTGGTGTTTGGCTCAGAATGATAAAATGAGTCTGCATTTTCAGAGCTCCTACTATGGCTAGAAGTACATGTGTATTGTGGTAAGGGATGTGTGTGTTGATTGCTTAGATAATCCTCAAAAGCATAAGGGAGAGTTGAGTTTTAGCCCTAAGGGTGAATCTGGAACCTGTGGGCTAAGAACACACTCATTAATTAGGCTCCTGTTAACCCAACATAACATAAACCAACAGTTGGTTTGTTTTATATAAGCTCTCACTAACTTTATAAAAGCCTTTGTAGAGGCCTTAAAAAACATTCATATTTTATGTTTAAGTCATGGAACACACCTTCTTTCAAGTATTGGGGGGGGGTGGAGATATATTTGTAATCAGTCACAGGATTTGACTCTAAATAATGAATGATTACCCTTTACAAAAGAGTTACAAACAGTACCCTAATGAATGAATGTGTTAATTTTTCTTCCCTGAGGCCTTTAGATTAATGTATACTAGGGGGTGGGAATGTCCTTGGCCAGTGTTTCAGGCCCATAGCTCTGGCCCGGGCTCACGGGACCCCCTCTACCTGATAAGTCTGCTATGCCGGCTGTGGCTAGGGCCAGATCTGGACTTACTGCCCCTAAAAAGCAAGTTATTCTGGGCCTTTACATGAAGCCATTTGTTTCCTGCTCTTCTCCCTTCCCCATCTCATTGCTAGATTTAAAAATAAAATTATATCTATTTTTCTTCTGTAGGAGAATCACTGTTTACGTATTAAAATCTTGGGAGATTGTTATTACTGCGTCTCTGGGCTTCCTGAGGCCCGGGCTGACCATGCACACTGCTGTGTGGAGATGGGCATGGACATGATTGAGGCCATCTCGTAAGTAGAGTGTTCCTGAGGGGACGGGGTCAGAGGGAGGGAGGAGGAAGGAATGGTATAGATATTAGAGTAAACCAGAAAGAGGCAACCTTTCAGGGGTCAAATAGGCATACTCTTGGGTTTCTCTTGTTCTTGGGATGCTCTTTTTCTGAGGTCTGGGCCCATTCTGCTTCAGTGTGTCTTTTAAAATCAAGAATGTCAGAGAAACAAGGGACTCCTTTTTCAATGAAACCTTTGGAGAAGCAGTGAGATGAGACCCCGTTTAAAAGTCAGGCTTAATGATGAAAAGGGTAATAACCATCTGAAATCCAGGGTTAATCCAAACCTTCATCTGAATCTCTAGATAGGCAGGACAGATGTGATCAGCCCAGGGGTTCTTGTGACAAGGGCCTCTTTGGCAGATTGATTAAACCTATAGACCCCTTCTTAGAATTATGATTTTAAATGTATAAAATGATATACATACGATTATAAAGAAAACCAATTACAATGAAATATAGTTATCAAAATCTATTTTTTTAAAGTCCAAGGACCCCAGGCTGAGAATCCCTGATTAACCTGAGGAATCCTTGAATTCATAAGGTCATAGATTTAGAGATATTAACAGCTATTTAATCCAACCCCTCCATCTTACACATGAGGAAACTGAGAACCAGAGAGGTTTTGCCCACAGTCATGTGGCCAGTGATAGGCAAAGCTAGCATTCAGACCCAAGTCCTTGGACCCCAAATCTAAAGCCTATTCCATTGCATCCCAATGCTAAGTAACCACCCTGGTGATGCTGAACCAGGTTAGCAAAGAGAAAAACCTGAGAAATAAGTAAGTGTTGGGAATTACAGGGGCAAAGGAAGGTGACTAGGATTTGTCTGTGCTTGATTTGCAGAGTACTGTTCTCCATGACAAGAAAATTGATTGATCATGAGGCTTCCCTGCTGTGTCAGCCTCTCACTGTTGTCCTGGGAGTTACTCATTTCAATAGCATACAGTAGCAGTATTGTCCAAGTCAATGTAGTGTGCTACCCAGAATGCCCTTTCCCTAGCAGGCTGATCAAGTGCATGGCCCCTTGTGCTGCTTCCTGGGAGCAGGCTCCACTCCTCTCAAGAGGGGATGTTTCATCTTCTTTCCCCTGTGAGTCTGCTCCCATTCCCCCAGGCTGAGATAATAGCTAAAACTATGGTCTTAGTGATAGAAGACATCTAAAGATTATCTCATCTAGCTCACCCCAATCTTACAAATGAGGAAACCGAAGCCTAGAGAGTTTAAGTGACTTGACTTTAAAAAGTCATAGCTCAAAGTCAGAGTCAAGTTTTGACTTCAAATTCAGTTGGTACTGGGTTGACCTCCCTGAATGGTGCCCTTCTAAATACCATGCTTTGCCAAGGAGTATTTAAAGTATTCCTCCATTATCCAGCTTATTGGGAAGAAGCAGAGTGGTTTGGCTAGACCCAAACAACAGATAATCTACAAGTAATTTCTTGTGTTTTCTCCAAGTGCATTGTAGGAATATTTTTTTGGCAGCAGTAAAAATTCCCTTCTAAATGATGCTTGGCTCCAGATTATATTAAAATGAGTTTGCATTTCCCAAGTGCACCCTAATTGACCAGTGAAAGACACAAACCAGAAGTATTTGGATTAGAAGGAAAAGATGGGGCTCTAAATTAAAATACTGCTAGGCACATTTGTAGCTGTGGGTTGATGCACTGCACCACCTTGTGGTCATGGGTGGACACTGCAGCTTCTGCCATCTTGTGATTAGGAAGAAAGCCCTCTCCCAAATAACATAGCAGCCCTATTTCCAGGTTGAATAGTCTCAATACTTTTATCCAGATAGAACCAGGGAGAGTGGTTCTTTATCTCTGTTTTTTTATAACCCCCCTCCATCATTACATCTGTTTTTTCTCTTCATTCTTAGTTCTTATCCCCCTGCCTTCCTCTCTCCTCCAAAGACTATTCTTGACCCTCCTGAGGCCTTAGAATCACTGGGGCTTGAAATATTAGAGCTCTCCTTAAAAATCACCTGATCCAACCTCCCAGTTTTTAAAGAAGAGGAAACTGAGCTTCAGTGACAAGTGACTTGGCTAAGGTCATAGCTAGTAGTAAGTGAAGAAGCTGGGTCCTAACTCAGATCTCCTCCCATCCACCATTCTCCCCATGACACCACATTCTTCCTTACCCATCCTCCTTCTCCAGGTTGGTCCGAGAGGTGACTGGGGTGAATGTGAATATGCGTGTGGGCATTCATAGTGGCCGAGTACACTGCGGAGTGCTTGGGCTGAGGAAGTGGCAATTTGATGTCTGGTCCAATGATGTGACGTTAGCCAACCACATGGAAGCAGGAGGAAAAGCCGGGTGAGTGACCCAACCTAGGCCATTGGTGTTTGAGCTCACCAGTCAGCATCAGAGCTAGGCCTCAAAGTTCCTTGAACTTGGCTCTGCCAAGTCACTTTCACCTGAAATCAAAGGTTGGGGTAGGGATGAGTGAGGGGAGAGAACTGCTGCTTCTGGGGGATGTCAGAATATTCAGAAGACTTGTTCATTCATTCATTCAGAAAGTATTTTTGTACTACCTACACCATGCACATGCCCATGATACTAGGCACTCTTTGCATACTAAGTTTACAGCATCTAGTTCCAGCCCTCAAGGAGCATGGAGTCTAGTGGGACAGGAGGAGGGGCAGTGGTGTGCTGGTAAACAACCAGCAATCTTTTTATGATTTACCAATCTTTTATGATTAATCTGCATTCTTTACATTTTCTCCATCACATCCTTAAGTGTAGACAATCAACAAAACAACAAAGCAGACCCTGATTTGTAGTATTTAATGATTTCTAAGCTTTTATAACAAGTCACCATAGTAGAAGGTAGAATGTGATGCATGTATGAGCCAAAGGAATACAGAGGAGCAAATCATTTCCAACTGGCTGGCCCTCTGGAGGAGGTGGCATTTGAAGTGGACTTTGAAGAATAAGTAGGGTATTGACAGGCACATCTACTTCTTAAGGCAGGGAGCATTTCAACAGTCAATACTCAACAAACATTTATTAATCATCTACCTGCTATATGCCAGATAATCTGCTAAGCACTGGAGATAAAAAGAAAAGAAAAGAATCCCCTGCCCTCAAGGAGCTTGCGGTTTAATGGAGAAAGACGACACAGAAAAAGGAAGCTGGAAAGGTGGTGGGGAGAGGGCTTTGTCTTTCACTTCGGGCTTTTCTCTCTTAAAAGTCTAGTAGAGTCAGTACCTGACATCATTGACTTCCTGGCAGAGAGAATGGCCTGAACCAAGCTGAAAGGTCAGGACAGAGTAAATGCAGATTGGTCAATACAGAAGGTTCCTGTAGGAGAGTAATGGGAGGTAAGACTGGAAAGGTCAGCTGGGACCACACTGTAGAGAGTTTAAATGCCAGGCTAAAGAGTCTAGACTCATCCCCTTAACCAGTTACTTTATAATGTCTGGAAATTTCTCAAATCCCCATGATAGCTATTACTGTTAGTATCTGTTGATTGAGAAACTATGCAGTGCCAGAAATTACTGTGAATTCAGCAGTGTTTATGTAGTTTATTTTTAAATAGGAATACATATAGATGCAATATTTATGATTCATTCAGTCTACAAAAGGCATGTTTGCTTATTTATGGATTCGTGGACCACTTGCAATAACTCCATGGTCCCTAGGAGGTTCATAACTCACAGGTTTGGAATGGCTGCTCAGCGGGGCTGTAGAGAAGGGGAGTGACCTGATCAAAGGAGGTACTTGGGAAAGATGAATCTGGTAGGAATTCACAAGACACATTACAGGGCTGGGTGAATCTGCAAGCAGAGATAGGAGGCTAAAACAGTAATCTAGTTATGGGATGGAATGAACAATAGTGAGTTAGCAGGAAATAGAAAGGACGGACAGTTGGGTTGATGGGATGATGGGGTGACATTAGGACTGGGTTTGAAGTTAGAATTTCACTTCAAGTTTAGGGGGTTTTAGGTCAAGCTGAAGGTTGTGGAGGGAGAAATGGTGTAAGATTGGTGTTGGTTCCAAATCGCACATCAGGCTCTATCTTGGGACCTCATTCTCTCCTCCAATCATGTCTCCTGAACTGTAGGCGCATCCATATCACCAAGGCCACGCTGAACTATCTCAATGGTGATTACGAGGTAGAGCCTGGCTGCGGAGGTGAACGCAATGCCTACCTCAAGGAGCACAGTATAGAGACCTTCCTTATCCTGCGCTGCAGCCAGAAGAGGGTGAGTCAGGGGAAAGGAGGGGAGAGGAACATGGAGGGTGTCCGATCCATGAGAGTGCAGGGGACAGCCCGATACCCCCCAGACTGGACTTGAAACACAGTGTTTGTGTGGCAAACCGCACAAACCTATCTAGGTCAAGAAATTTGCCTTCTAATGAGCTTTTTAAGGTAAATTTAGTTAAGAGGGCCAGGCAAAGAGACTCCAGAACACCATCCAGTAGGAGGCAGAAACAGACTTCAGAATGCTTCCAGGCTGCTACTGGGGAGCCCATTGTAGAGGAGGAAGAAGAGCAGGGCTGAGGTGGGCCAGGAGTTGATCTCCTGAGTGTGAACATAGGGTGAGGTCTAGTAACTTCCAATCTAAACTGATTATCCTTGGTGTGAAGATAAATCTTTTCTGTCCTGCTGAAGGGTAGCTAAGTGATGTCAAGACTTTCCAAATTGCAGTACCCTGGGAGAAAGCCTCAGTCATTCCACTCTATTTCTAATTCTTCTGCAGGATCCTCTTTATGGACACTTCCTCTTCTTCCTCCTGTTTCCTTCATGAAAAGACATGGTGCTTTGGAGCCCAGAATACTCTGGGTAGTTCTCTCTGTCTAACTCAGGAAAACACCCCTCCTCCCTGCCCCCTATACACACAGAATTCGGAGCACAGCACAATGAAGGACAATTTAAATGGTCATAGGAAGTGGGGGAGAGCCTAATGTGATGGCTGCCCCAAACAATAAGAAGTCCTCAGTTTGGAAAGACGAGCCCTAAAGGCTTTGGAATAGGGGAACACAGACTTAATCATTAGGTCCCCAGTATGTTAGAATAAAGGACAGCCCCTTGAAGCATCTGGGATAGAACTAGAGTCAGAAAGACCTGAGTGTGAATCCTGCTTCATACACTTACAAGCTCTGTGACCCTGGGCAAGTCATTTAACCCATCTCAGCCTCAGTTTCCATATCTGTCAAATGAACCGGAGAAGGAGACAGCAAGCCCACTCCAGCATCTTTGTCTAGAAAACCCCAAATAGGGTCGGGAAGACTCAGAAATGACTTTAAAACAATTGAACAAATATATTGTGTGTATTTATGTATATAGCATATACATGTGTGTATATATGTGTGAATGAAGTGCTTTACACAGTTTAACTGCTCTATAGATATTCACTATAAGCATTACTGTTATCACTATTGTTGCAACTTAAAATAGGTAAACTGAGGACAAATAAAAGGAGGTATTATTTAACAGTAGGTAAAAACTGTAGAGAAATTATTGCCCTGATATGGTTCTGAGGTATTTCTATCCCCAGGCTGAATCAGACCCTCTGTTTAATTTCATTAGGTTCATAAAGTAAGTAGCAGAAAGTAACTTTCCCATCTGTAGTGATAGCTAGGAAAAACATAACAAGGTTATTAAAAAAAAGTCTTTAGTGCTTATAAAGGGGGGAGAATATTATTCCATGAAAGCCCATGTTATATAGGTCCACTGTGTCTCTCCCTCAGGGAGCACACCTCTTCCCCTGGGTGCCGGCCTCTGACCAGAACTCTCTGTGTCTGTGTCTCTGCCTCTGCCTCTGTCTGTGAGTGGGCCTTGACCCTTTCTCTTCCTTTATTTAACAGCTTTCTCTATCCTGTTCTTAATCTAAAAATCAACAAGCAGTCTCTCTGTCTCCTCTCTCCCTCTCTCTCCCCCTTCTTCCCTCCCCTCCTCTCCTTCTTTTCTTCCCCTTCCATCCCCTCTGGAAGCTTTCTGGCTAGAAGACTAAGATGCCAATTAGGCAGGAAATACATTTGGATCCTTTTGTACATTTGTAACTTTTCACATATTCATCTCTGGACATTTCTCTTAGTTTCCCAGAAAGTTCTGAAGAGCTTTCCATTCTTGCAAATGCTTTTGTCCATTTTTCCTTATCCCTCGAAACTTTATCACCAAAATCATCTGCAGTTTTAAATTCTAAACCTTCGTGCCCCTAAAAGAGCATTTCCATAGAGAGAGCAGGACAGAAAAAGAAGATTCTCGATTGGAACTGGAAGTCTTCATATTATGCAGCTTTTTTAAACAAGTGTACGATGAAATCTATGTGCTAATTTCAAGAATTGTATTCCTTTTCTGTGTTTTCTTCTGGACTTCCTACTTTTTCTTTCCTATATTTAAAAAAAAGTTTCAGTGACCCTCTTTTTTGGGGGGGGGCATCATGACTGCTAACCTCCCCTCCCCCAACTCTCCCCTATTACAGAGAAAGGAAAACAAAACCATTGTAACAATTAATGCGGTCAAGCGTGATTAAAATATCCAGTAACCTTGTCCGAAAATGTATGTCTCTGCCCTTTATGTCCGTGAACCCTTCACCAGGAGCAGGCTAACCTGCTTTCATCCCAGGTCCTCTAGAGACTTGGTTGGTCTTGATTTGATCAGAGTTCTTAAGTCCCCCTTCCCTCCCTCCAAGGTCATTGCCCTCTCCACTACATCAGAGCTGTCTTCATAAGACGGCCCTTCCTGTCCTTAGCTGGAAGAATTTAAGTTGGGACTTCACCTGCCATTTTTCAAACTCTCCTTCTCCACCTGCCCTTCACTGGGGCAGTTCTAGACCTAGGCCTAATCCATTCTAGAAGCATGGGTAAATATATATCTTGGGAACCAGAGATTGCATTTAAATGGTATAAGACGTGAAGCCACAGGGCAGCTAGGTGGTGTAGTGAATAGAGCACCAACCCTGGGATCAGGAGGACCGGAGTTCAAATCCAGCCCCAGACACTTGACATTTAACTAGCTGTGTGACCTTGGGCAAGTCACCTCAATTGCTCTGCCTTCCCCCTTCCAAAAAAAAAGAAGCGAAGCCTGGTCTCCAGGCATCCAGCCTCTTCTATGGGCTTCCTTGAGGTACAATGCATTTTGCAGAGCTGCTGGGGCATGTCTTCTAAAGACCAGGACATGGATTGGACAGTTTGCTCATGGGCTCGGGTCCTTTTTTTTCCTTTCCCTTGCTTAACTGTCTTCCCCGGGGTGACACAGCCAAGAAGTGTCTGATGTTGAATTTGACCTCAGGTTATCCTAACTTCTGACCCAGTGCTCTAACCACTGAGGTACCTAGCTGCCTTGTGAATGTTGGGGGTGGGGGGAGGTGAGGGAATGTTGGCATAGGAGCACAGGGACAAGACTACCCAGGAAGAATCATGGACCAGAGGCAAGAGTCCTGGCAGTGAAGTCAGAGGACCTGAGTTTAAATCCAGCCTCTGGATTTGTACCTACGTGACCTTAGGGAAATCACTAACCTCCCTAGACCTGTTTCTTCATGTATAAAAGAAGTGGATTGAATTAGCTAGCCTTAGAGATCCCTTCCAACTTTAGTCTGTAAAGTCTAAAGCTACTTAAGGCATGGAGATACCCCCAAAGATGTTCTTCTGGAAAAAAGATGACCCCTAGAGTTGTTTCAAGGACAACTTGGGGGGAAGGGAGAAATCCCAGCCATCCTGATCCTTCTCTTCCTAACAGCAGACCAACACGTAAGGCCATTTTCACTGTGACCCAACCAAGCCAGATGGAATGTGTCATTTGAAAGTCTGGTGATTAAGGCTACTGGACTGGGGAGTGGGAAGGGGGCAAGGTTCCCAGAAGGCAGAAAAACATTTAGAATGTCACTGGACCATTGGGACCTTTGGGTGGGGAGGGGAAGAAAGAGAGCAATTGCATTACTCATTCCTTCCATCCCTGAGACATAAAACTTAGAGTCCTCAGGGACCTCAGGCATCCTCTAATTTGGAGACTCTGAAACTCTTTGGGGTCCTGGACCCTTTTGTCTGGCTGGTGAAGCCTGAGGGCCTCTTCTCAGAAAACTGTTTTCAAAATAATAAAATAAACACAAAGGAAATCAGTTATAGTAAAATACAATTATCAAAGTATTTTTAAATAAAAGTTCACAGACCTCAGATCCAACCCTTGGGGAGGAAGATGCTTGCCCAGGGTCACATGTGAAGTAAGTGGGAGAGTGGGGCCTGGTGTTCAGATGAGCTCCTTCAGCTCATTCCTCTTTTTTGGACCCTTGGGGCTGGGGATACAGAGTCCAGAGAAAGAGAGAAAAGGAGGAGGAGTCATGTGAGGAAGAGATAGAGCAGAAGTGAGAAGAAATCCCCCCATATGCACATACTTGGACAAGCTCCCAGCCTGATGGGGGAGGCTTGATTCCGGTCCTCAGATATGCACCTTTAGAGCTAGACAGGACCTGAGAAATCATGGACTCCAAGCCCCTCATTGTACAGAAGAGGAAACAGAGGCCCAGAGAGGTTAAGAGACTTGCCTAGGTTCACACAGATAGTCTGTGGCAAAACTAGAGTGTGAACCCATGCCCCCTGACTCCAAACCCAGTGTTGTTTATTGTTCAGTTGTTTTGGTTGTGTCTGATTCTTTGTTGGGGATTTATTTGGCAAAGACACTGAAGTGGTTTGTCATTTCCTTCTCTAGTGCATTTTACAGATGAGGAAACTGAGGCAGAGTTAAGCAACTTGCCCATCGTCACACAGATAGTAAGGGAGGCCAGATTTGAACTCACGAGATAAGTCTTCCTGACTCCAGGGCCAGCATTCTATCTGCCTAGCTCTTCTTTTTGTCAAGCTACGGGGCACTCACTTTTCCTCAAAGGAAAATCCCCATTTCCCACCTGTCTTTCTGATTCTTCTCATTATGATGTGGGTTACAGTGAGTAACACACATTCTCTGCCCCTTAGGTGATGGCAATTCTGTTACACTCCTAGCCACAAATGTACAGGACAGATGGATATGCAGACTACTGTGTGGACAATTAGACAAGTTTAATGAAATAAAATAAGCCAAAGGATCGGGGGGGGGGGCAGGGAGGAGGGGGGAATGGGCCTCGCTAAGTAGGCAGGATGAATCAGGCTTTGGGAGAAAGGGTCTCATCTTCTTCTAGTGCTGAGATATCAGGGCTGATGAAGGGAAGGTGGTTACCTGCGTAACCCAGGTACCTTCCATTCTCACACTGATTCTAACTGTGCTTTTTCTCCAGAAAGAAGAGAAGGCCATGATTGCCAAGATGAATCGCCAGCGAACCAATTCCATTGGGCACAATCCCCCACCCTGGGGTGCCGAGAGGCCCTTCTACAACCACCTGGGGTCCCACCAAGTCTCAAAGGAGATGAAGAGGATGGTTAGTTACCAATAAGATGGCCATGGAAATTGGGGGTGGGGTGGGGCTGGGGGGGTAGAGGACAAGGGAGAAGGGAGAAGGGAGGGGCATCATTCATCAGAGACTGGATAACATAGCAATCCATTATGTTTATAAAAATGCTTTCAGTTTTTCAGTGCTCTCACATGCTTTACCTTATTCTGTCCCCAAACCAAACTGAGCGCTTGGATTTATTCTTCTGACTTTATACAACAGGTGGGAAAAAGGAAGAGAATAAACATTTGCTGCATGCCTACTATGTGCCAGGCTCTGTGCTAAATGCTTTACAAATATTAACCCATTTGATCCTCACAACAGCCCTGTGAAGTAGGCACTATTACAATCCCCATTAACTGTAGTTAAGGAAGCACACAGTGCTCCGCACAGACTACGTGGTGGTGAATTGTTTTTCAGTCCTATCAGATTCTTTGTGACCCCATTTGGGGTTTTCTTGGCAAAGATACAGGAGTGCTTTGCCATTTCCTTCTCCAGTTCATTTTACAGATGAGGAAACTGAGGAGAACAGGGTGAAGTGACTTGCCCAGTATCACACAGCTAGAAAGTGTCTGAGGCCAGATTTGAACTCAGGTCTTCCTGACTCCAGACTCAATGACCCATTCCTGCTCTAGCATAATGGTGGTATAACAATACCACCAAGTTTCAGAGAAGAAATAGAGCCCCAGAGAGAGATAACTTCTAGGTCATCAAGCCCAGAACCAGCTTCTGATTACGGATGGAGGGCTTTTGCCATCCACTCCCATGGCTGCAGAGCTCACTCTGCCAGGCTTAGGCTGGGCTCTGGCAACTGCCAAAGCCTCAAGCTGTTTGTTTGGCAGCATTTGGCATCTGGCGAGGCCTTTCTCCTCTAGTCTGGGGGGAAGAAACGTGCCAGGTGTTGCCGGTGTCTGCTGCATTTCCCAGGCAACTGAAATTTCTCCTGAGCATCACTACAGCCTGGAAACTGTCACTGTGATGCTTCCCAATGCTTTCTCTGCTTTGGAAAGTCCCTAATCAGCCACAGCTCTCCCTCAGTGGGGAAGGGGCAGGGAGGCCTAAAAAAAGCAAAAGCCAAAGGGGATTTATTTACTGCATTCTGAAGCCTGCTTCAGGAGCATCCTACCACTTTGGGGCTGGGGGATTCACTATACATCACACACCAGGGGTTCATCCATTCTAAGGGGCAAGATGAAATGGATGTGCCTGCATTCCTGTAGTGAAGACTAGAGAAGAAAGGAGAAACAAAAGAAAGGGATGGAAGTAAAAGTAGACGGGGTGGGGGTGCTATGTGGGGAAGATGACTTATAATGAAATTTTTTTTCCTGTAAGAAAACTTAGTTTTTCAGATTTATTCCCTCTGTTCAGGGGGATAATCAAGGCTTCTCTCAGTGAAGGCCCCACTCACCCTGAGAACAAGTGAGCAAGGAAGGTATGAGAGTGAAGGGTTGTCCCTCCTTTCTATTTATGCAGGCCCAGTGTTGAGGTATTAGGCAGGGGAGGATCGGGCTGTGCAGCAGGATCAAATTTAGAGTCAGATGATGCTGAGTTCCACAATAGGAGGGATTAAAGCTAGAGAGAGAGGGACAGAGAGCTCAGTGCCTGAGAAGACAACTGTTTATACCCTAGAGAGGCTGCTTGAACACTAAAATCTTAAAAAATTGCTGATGTGGACAGTGGAGACTGGGCTCTAAAGGGATGATCCAAAGACTCTCTAATGGATGTGTTGGTGATGGCGCTTATAGCCCCTAAGTGCAGATACCAGCAGGTCCATCTTTAAGTGTCGTGTCCCCTGCCATTCCCTCATTCTTCTTCTTTTTGAGAGACTGACTTCTTTAATAATTGAGAATAACAAAAATCTTAATTCATATGAAAATTGATTTTGAAAATTGATGCCTTTTTTTTTAACAAAACAATCATTTCTTGCTATGCCAACTTCCCTATATCCCCAGCTCCCAGGTGTGCTTGTGTGAGCATGTGCACACAACACACACACACACACACACACACACACACACGTACACACTCAGTACACGTGCACATACAATGCAGTATATATGTGCACACATATACATATGTACACACACACACAGAGACACACACTCCAAAACCTCCCTTGAAACCAAGGAAAACGGCCAGGGAAAACTTTGCTCCACAGGGTAGTCTCTTCCCTCTCAGGGAGAGACAGGGGACAGGCAAAACAGCTTCTCAAAATGCAGGATTCTTTGCCTTTGCTGCTCTCTATTCCCTTTCCTTTGTTTTTCTTCCCTTTGCCCTTATTTTCTCTTCCTTTTTACTCTTTCTTTGAACAGTTTGTCTCTCTCCTCCTCTAATTCTGTTTCTACCCTTCCTTCATCTCCTATTTTCCCCTCTCTTCCCTCCCCACCTTCTCTCTCCCATTTACCTCTGTCCTTCCCTGCTTTTTCTGTCACTTCCCTTCCCATCATCCCTTTTCTGCTACATCCCCCACCCCTGCCATCTCCTCCCAAACTTGTCTCTTCCCTGCTCTCTCTCTTTCTTCTTTGATTCTTCTACAACTGCCCCCCACTCACTCTTGGGTTCCCCCTCACCCTTCTTCTGTCATCATCTTTTCCTAACATGTTCCTAAGCAGCAGATGTGACAGCTCTATGATGCTGCCATTCTGTTGGCATGGGGCTGGGCTTGACTCACATGCCTCTTGATGTTGGCTCTCTGGAGACCCTAATTGGGCCACTGTGTAATTAGAATGAGGATTTTCCATAAACTGCTTTTGGATCTGGTGAGAAACCTTTGGTGAAGTGGGGCCTTAACTCCTTCTGGGTTGAGCATGCTGAATATGGCTCATGAGGGTTTGTTGTGTTCTCTTTGGGAGGAACTCTGTGATGGGTGGGGAGATTAAACTGAAATAGAAGCCTAAAATTACCCAGAATATGGGGTTTCTAGGTGGTGCAATAGATAGAACACCAGCCTTAGTAGAGTCAGGAGGACCTGAGTTCAAATATGAACTCAGACACTTACTAGCTATGTGACCCTGGTCAAGTCACTGAACCCCAATTGCCTATTTTTTTCCTTTTTGGGGGGCAATTGGAGTTGTGACTTGCCCAAAGTCACATGGCTAGTTTTTTGTGTCAAGTTTCTGAGGTCAGATTTGAACTCAGGTCCTCCTGACCCCAGGGCCAGTGCTCTATTCACTGCACCACCTAGCTGTCCCAAATTGCCTATTAAAAAAAAAGTTACCCAGAATCTGATGCTCCTGGTGAGGAAAAGGACTAGTGGTCGGTACAAGGGCCATGAGAATTCCTGCCCTTTCTCTTTCTAAGAGTGAAGCTACTTAGAGCTTCCATCACAGAGGTCCCATAAGCACTTGAAAAGGACTTGTGGGCAGCTGGGGAGGGAAGGCGACTCTTATTTTTGTACTTTTAATGAGGGTGTCATTATTGTAGGATTCTTGAGTCCTGTGGAAAAAACAGGAGCTGTGGCCTCTAACCTCAGGAATCTTCCCATCTGATAGGAGAGAAGGGGGAGGATATTTCAGGCTGGAAGAAAGTCCTGAACCAAGGCTTAGAGGTGAAGAAAGGTAGAGGTTACATAGGCCTGAGCATGGAGTAGTTAGAGAAGTCTGTGGAGATGAAACAAAGTGTGTATTTACGGGGCAGGGAAGAGGGTGAAGGACTGGTAGAGAGGAGTTTTGAAGTCCACAGCTGGGGGCTTGGATTTGAAATGAGATTCTATAGTTTGCTCATCTATCTCTAAGCAGGACTATGTCTAAATAGTCTAGCCTAGGAAAAACCTACCTTCTTTAAAAACATTTCAGGAATGTTCACTACCTCTCATAGTCAGCACCTAACATCTCCATGAACCTCATGACTATAGACTCAAAATCCGGAGTCTTGGGTCCTAGGTTAAGCAACTAGGCCTCATCAACTAGCAGTGAGGCAAGTCTGATAGAGTGGAAGGCGTGTGGGATTTGGAATCTAAAGACTTTGGTCGGAATTCTGGCTCTTCTGATTATCCTTAGGCAACTCATTTAAACACTCTGCACCTCAGTATCTTCATCTGTAAAATGGGGGAGAGGGCAGACTCGAGGACCTCTAAAACCCTTTCCATACACCTAAGTGGTTCAGTGGATAGAGCACTGGACCTGAAGTCAGAAAGACTTGAGTTCAAATCCAGCCTCAGACACTTACTAGCTGTGTGATCCTGGCCCAGTCATTTAACCCTATTTGCCTCAGTTTCCTCATCTCTAAAATGAGCTGGAGAAGGAAATGACAAACCACTCCAGTACCTGTACCAAGAAAACCCCAGAAGGGGACATGAAGAGTCAGACACAACTGAAAAACAACTAAACAACAACAGCAACACATCTCTTTCCAACCCTATAGGCAACCTACACGCACTCCTCAGTCCTCAGTTTACCCCATCTGCAGAATGAAGGGGTCAGACCATATGCTCTTTAGGGTCCCTTCCAACTCAGGCTGTGACAGATTTGCATGGAAACAAACTTAAATCCTTCTGGCTGTGACCGAAGACAACCTCTTTGGTGGAGATGATGGTGCACAGCTGGTCTTCAACTGCTATAGTGAACTTTAAAAAAAAATATTAAGCTTTCTAAGCAACCTAGGTCTTCTAATCATTATTCAGACTTGAAGTTTGCATCAAGCAGCCTCCATTTCCTCGAGCTTCTCTTCTGCCTTCTGGAATTTTCCTTCCCTTCGCCAGTGCCTCCAGAATGGAGCTATCACATCTTTTCCCAGGATCCTTTCTTATCAGCCAAATGATATGATACAGATCTCATGAATTGAGGGCAAATATATCTCCAAGTTTGGAAATCAATAAGGACAAGTCATACTGAGAGAGACAGAGATGGGGGACAAAAGGACAGACAGAGTCAGATTCTAGCCATTTGTCAAATCTTTAATACGTATGTTCATTATGAGATTATAGGGATTCGACATAGACAGGGCCTGAGAAATCATTTAGTCCAATCCTTCTGGGAACTGAGAGAAGTCCGGAGAAGTTTAAGAATTTGTTCAAAGTTACAGAGGTAATAAGAAGCAGAGCCAGGATATGAACCCAGGTTCTCTCGACTCCAGATTTAACAATTTTTCCACTGCATCATTCCATTCAGTCTCACTGTTTCATAAGCACTCACCCCCAATTCTCTGGGAGGGAAACTCCTCATTGACAATTCAAGAAAGTTGCTGCAAGTAGCTAGGGTTACAGTAAAAAGTCCTTACATCCCCAAAAGGTCCCAAAGGAGTTTTCCCTTCACACATTTTCACTAGTTAAAGTGCACCTGTCTGGGGAAGTAGAAGGTGGGTCTCTGAGCAGCAGAAGCTAGGAACTGAAATTTAATTCTGTTCTGTAAGAGGATGGTGGTGCCAGGAAATGTGGGTAGATGCAAGGCAGCTCTTGCCAAAGGTAGTTACATAGAATTACATAGTACGTAGACATAGAATTTAGTGATAGATGATGTGTCAACAAGGAACATTAGCCTGATTCTCTCTTTCCCCCACCCCCCACAGCACCCACACTAGTTCCCCTTTTCCAATCTCCTCCTTTACCTATTCTCATTCTCCTTTTCCTCTTTCTCTTTCTTTTCCTTCTCTTTTCTCTTATTCACTTCTCATTTTCTTCCTTTCTTCTTCAAAATGTATCATATTTTTGGGAGGCAGTTGAGGTTAAGTGACTTGCCCAGGGTCACACAGCTAGTAAGTATCTGAGGACAGATTTTAATTCAGGTCCTCCTGATTCCAGGGCTGGTGCTTTATCCCCTGTAACACCTAGATTCCCTCTATACCATTGATTTTAAATTTTTTATTGATGATTTTTATTTCAAAATTACAGTTATCTCCTGTCTACATCTTTGTCGTACCCCCCCATCCATTGTTAATGAAGCTTCTAGAAAGAGAAGCAGGCCAGAAGACTGGTGCCCACCACCATCACAGTACCTTTGTTGCATGGTTTTGTTTGTTCTTATGTTTCTACTTTTTCTTTTTTAGGGTTTTGAAGACCCCAAGGACAAGTGAGTAATACGACTTTCTTTGCCTCTCTTCTCCTAATCTCAGGAGCGCTTCTAAGCTGTCCCCATGTCTGTTCCCCCACTGCTGAAATTCCACAATGAAAGACTCTTCATACCTACACCCTCTCCCTGCCCTCTCTTATCTCAGATGAGCCTTAAGGGAGCCTATTTGCCGTGCCAGGGACAGATCTTAGCACACTGGAGCATGCCCCTTAGAACTGGCCAAATGCCTCTCTTTTCTAGCACACAGGATGCTAAGTCACTCGGCAGGAAATTTGAGGGCCCAGGGAACTGCTCCTGTTCCTCTCCCTTCTCCCACAAAACATTTGGCCTCAAAACCCTTAAACACATATGTCCCTTTGCCCCTTAAGGGAGGTTCAAATTCCTGCCTCTTCAGACCTTAGGGACTATTTGAAGTTCTGTTCAAGGGCTAGGGAGGAGTGGGTCTTTCTAGGAAGGTCAGTGTTTTGAATGTGTACATCAGCAATGCTGGATCCTGTTTCACATTTAAATCCTAACTCACATCCTTGCTTACACATGGTCTTCGGGCTGAGTGGGAAGTAACAAAAAGTGGCAGACAGCTGGGAGGAGAGAAGTAGCCTAGATTATATTCCCAAGGAAGAAAAAGAGACCTCCTAGCATCCAGTATCCACTCAGCTCCCAGGAAGAGATAAGTACAATTCTCCAGCTGTGGTTATAGTTCATTTGGGTTATGGACTCCTTCTCTGGATAGTGTTTTGTTGGTTGTTTTTTTTGTTTTTTTTTTTTTGCTTTTTGGAGGGCAAGTGGGGTTAAGTGACTTGCCTAAGGTCACATGGCTAGTTTTTGTGTTAAGTGTCTGAGGCCAGATTTGAACTCAGGTCCTCCTGACTCCAGGGCCATTGCTCTGTTTACTGCACTACCTAGCTGCCCCCTGGATAGTATTTTTAAATGCATAAAATAAAATCCACAGAATAATGAAGGAAACCAATTGTCAAAATTCTATTATCAAAACTTTTAAAAACAGATTCATGGACTCCAGGTTAAGAACCCCTATTTTAGTCACACCTTTGACATTTCTATTAATATTAAGATATTAATGGATTAAATTATTGTTTTAATAATAGTAATATATCATTTAATTATATTATTGTATAATAATTATTACATTAAATTAATTAATAATATTAAATATTCAGTTCTGGCCTTTAATATCTTTAGCCAATTAATATCTCCCTGATTTGTAGTTAGGAATTAAAAGAGAGGTGAGTTTTCTTTCCCAACAGATGATCACTAAGATCTTTCCAGCTCAAATTCTGTGCCTTATGACCCATATGTTCCCCCCAAATTGTTACCTGTGACTTTAGATATGTTAGCAATTCCTTCAGATACTATGACTTTGGATAATTGCCCACAGGATTAATGCTATTTCCTTTTTTTTTTTTTTTGGTTGAGGTCTTCATCTCCCATTTAATTCAACCTAAAAGATATTTATTCAGCACCTAAATATGGTCCTTTATTGAGGCATGAAAGTGGCCCTGAGTTCAAACAGCAGAGCACAAGCCCTGGCAGGTTCTACCAGCCTGGAAAGCCTTTTAGTATAGGCCCAATGATGGACTGCAGATCTTTCATCAAGGGCTAGCTGAAGCACATTAGTAGCCTGCAGGGCCATGAATATTTCAGCAGCAGTGGAAGTAGTCCATAGGGGCATAGATCTAGACATGGGAGGCCCCTTAGAGGCCATCCAGTCCAACTCTCTCATTTTGCAGATGAGAAAATGGAAGCATAGAGAGAGGCTGAGTGGTTTGCCCAGAGTCACACAGCTAATAAGTATCTAAGGCAGGATTTGAGCCCAGGTCTTTCTGACTCCAAGTACAATGTTCTATGCATGATGTCAGTCTGAAATATTGATATAGAGCAGTTGTAATTTGTGTCAATAGAGGGAGAAAATTATAGCCTGGTGAAATTATTAAAGTTTTCAGCAACTACTGTGCACAAGGCATTGTGCTGATACTGGTGATACAAAAATTTTAAATGGCAGGCAGAAAAAAGAAATAAAATTTTATAAATCAATAAAATATTTTTTTAAATACACACAAAAAAGTTCATAAGGGACACATGAACAGGGCAATTGTGTTACCTCCTTGTGAAACTTAACACATACTTTTAAAGAACAAATAACATATAACACAACTTCATGATTTCACATACAATTGCTCTTTTTTCTTCTTTGTGTATAGAAAAGTTTGTATTTGTTGATGATTTTTAAGTTCACAATAAAAAAATAAAATTTTTTTAAAATGATGATCCCTGCCCTCAAGGGGTTTAGTAGAATCATGTGCACAAATTGCAGGGAAACAAGTTAGAATACGATTAAGAGCATGGAGGAGTTAGACTGACCTGAGGGCTTTGAAGAAGAAGGTCACTGCTAGTCATGGTCAGTGTGGAAAACTGGAGAAAGTTTTCTGGAGAAGATAGCATAAGAGCGGCCCTTGAAGAAAAAGACAGCTGGATGATTCGGTGAATACAGGAAATTCTGAATTCACGTCCAGCCTCAGACACTTACTAGTTTTGTGACTCTGGACAGGCCACTTAATTCTCTCAGCCTCAGTTTTCTTATCTATCAAATGGGGATAATGACAGTAACCCCCTCCCAGGATTATTGTGATAAAATAAGACCATATTTGTAAAACACTTTGCAAACCTTAAGCACTATGTAAACACTATTTATTATTATGATAATACCATTCCACATATAGGGCATGGTATGAAAAGACTGAGAGCAGAAATCCACAGGATGAAATGGGAAAATAATGCATGAAGTGCCCTCTATGGAGTCAGGAGAGCAGCAGCACTAAAGTCAGAAGGAATGGGTTCAATTGTCGGCATTTAATACTTTATGACCATGGGCAAGTCACTTTGTTTCCCTGAGTCTCAGTTTCCTCATTTGTAGATTGAGGGGGCTAGATCAGATGACCTCTGAGGTCCTTTCCAGCTCTAGACCTAAGATCTTAAGATGAGTAGCACTGGAAAATTAGACTGAAGCAAGACCTATACCAGGCTATGGAGTCCATATTCTATTCAGTAAACTGTGGGAGACAGGAGATAAGATGGAGGGGATGACACCCAGACTTATGGATTAGAAAGGTAACCTTGGCTGCTGTGATAGGGTAAATTGGAGAGAGGAAGAGCCTGAGGAAGGAATATAGACCGGAGGCTCTTATAATAACTCAAGTGAGGGGGAACTAGAGCAGAAATGGAAAGGCAAGGGCTTTGAGAGATGGAACAAATCTGTGTCATATGGAGGGAGGGGAGATAAAGAATGACTGCTGGGGCACATAGGTGACACAGTGAATAGAGCACTGGCCCTGGAGTCAAGAGGACCTGAGTTCAAATCCAGCCTCTGACACTTAGCACTTACTAGTCATGTGACCTTGGGCAAGTCACTTAACCCCAATTGCCCCTACAAAAAGCAAAACAAACAAACAAACAAAAAAAACCTCAAACAAACAAAAAGAATGAATGCTAGGTGCCTGGGAGGATGGTGGTGCCATCACAAGAAATTAGGAAGTCTAGAGAAAGAGCTGGTTTTGGGGTAAAGATGATGATTTCCATTTTAGGTGTAGTAAGTTAAAGATGAGAAGCCCAATGGATAAAGTTTGGCTTTGGGATCAGAAAGACCTGGGTTCTGTTTCTGCCTCTGATGCCTACTGGCTGAGGGCCAGCGTGAGTCAGTTAACCTAATGGTCTAATCTAGACAACTGCTCTAAGACTAGAGTTTCCTCATCCAGGTATTTCCTTTATGAACGAAATCATCAGTTTAGTCTGTCTCTTGTTCAGTCATTTCAGTCATGCCTGACTGACTCTTCATGATCCCATCTGGAGTTTTTTTGGCAAAGATACTAGAATGGTTTGCCATTTCCTTCTTTAGCTCATTTGACAGATGGGAAAACTGAGGCAAACATGTTTAAGTGACTTGTTCAGGGTCACACAATTAATAAGTGTCTAAGACCAGAGTTGAAATCAGGGAGATGAGTTCTTGTCTTCAGGTCTGGTGCTCTATCTACTGAACCTTGCGGCTGTCCATAGTCTCTATCTCTATCTCTAACTTTAAGATACTAATGTGACTGTAGAGAGAACAAGCAAATAGTTGGAAATGTGGAACGAGAGCCCAGGGTAGAGCTGGAGGCCCAAGATGGAGATTTGGTGATCACCTGCCTAGAGGTAATGACTGAAGCCAATACTGTGGCTTAATAAGTGATTGTTGAACTGATTGTGCAGATGAAATTGCCAAGGGATAGTGTGTGGGGAGAAGAGAGGTGTCAAGTAGTGGGTAGAGTCAGGAAGGTCAGGGTTCAAGTCCTCCCTCTGATACATAGTAGTTGTGTGACCATTGGCAAGTCACTTGACTTTTCAGTGTCTCCAAGAAGCTTTCTAAGATTAGAAATGACCAAAATGTTACAGGTCTGCATCAGTGGAGAGATCTTCCGCACCAAGAGTTCCCCACTCAGATGAAGTCAGAAGTCAGAGGTTTCCCTCTGTCCTCTACCCCAGAAAACAAAACCTACATTGGGAATATAGTACCTCTAGGGCAGTCTTAAGTCACAGAAGGAAAAAAGAACTAAGGGGTATAAAGCAGGACATATGCAACCAGCCCCTTTTCTTTATTTTTGAAAAACTTTGTTAAATTGGCGAGTTTTGGGGGCAGCTAGGTGGTGCAGTGGATACAGCACTGGCCCTGGAGTCAGGAGGACCTGAGTTCAAATCTGGCCTCAGACACTTATCACAAAAACTAGCCTTGTGACCTTGGGCAAGTCACTTAACCCCAATTGCCCTCCCCCCAAAAAAGGCAAAAAAAGAAAGGATTTGTTTTTCTTCCTCCCACCTATCCACCTCCCTCCCAGTGAAACAAATATGCCCTTAAAACAAATATACATAATCAAGTAAAACAAATATCTCCTTGGCCAGTTACCTTCTTCCAAATGGCCCAGATTAGGGCCCATCTCAAACCACAGCAATCTCCCACCACAGCCAGGATCAACAGATTTTATGTTAGAAGAATAAAGGAGCATCCTTACATGAAAACCTGGAAGAGAGGAAGTATTGATTGGTACTACTCATTGCTGGTATTTGACTCTAAGGCCCAAACACAAGACCATGAGATGTCCAGAAACAATTCAAAATGGAATGGGTCATTCAAAGAGAATCATGAGGGGTGGCTAGGTGGCGCAGTGAATAGAGCGCCGGCCCTGGAGTCAGAACGACTTGAGTTCGGAGCCAGTCTCAGACACTTAATCCACACAAACAAAAACCTAGCCGTGTAACCTTGGGCAAGTTACTTAACCCCAACTGCCCTAAAGGAGCGGCTAGGTGGCGCAGTGAGTAAGAGCACCGGCCTCGGAGTTGGGATGACCCGAGATCAAATCCGGCCTCAGAAAATGAGCACCCACACATAAATAATGACTAGCCGTGTAAACTTGAGCAAGTTACTTAACCCCAATTGCTTTAAAAAAAAAAGAGAGAGAGAATCATGAAGCCAAGGATTATTCAAGCCCTGGGGTTCATTCCTCATTTTATAGATGAGGAAGCTCCATGAGTTAAATGTTCTTTCTACCAAATATTTCCCTGGGATATCTAGCAATGCTGAATAGAAGAAATTCCTCTTCTTGTGAATAATGTAATGGTATGCCCTCCTTCCAATTTCTGGTGAACTCCTTTTCCCATTTTAAAGGGCCCAGCAAGATTCTAGAATTTGGTGAAGTACTTGTATTAGGATGGACTCACCTTGTGTTCTTAAGTTGGCCTTCCTTCTCTACCCAATATGTGACCTGGGGCTAAACAGGGTTAAGGAAAATAGCTGATCTGAGAATCCTGGCAAGGAGAGGCTTGTGCAGTCCTTGATCGATGAAAGGTGCCATCAGAGGGTCTTAACGACCATAGGACTGGAGTTGGAAGGGACCTTAGAGGTGATCTTGTCCAGTCTTCTCATGCTACAGATAAGGAAACTGAGGCACAGATAGCCTTAAGAGACTATCCAAGATAGTAAGTTTCAAAATCAGGATATGAACCCAAGTTTTCTAGTTCACTATGAGAGAAAAAGGACAGCTAAGATTGGGAGTTGGGGATAAGGAAAAGTAACCTATGGAGAAGGTAAAGAAATGCCCTTAAAAGGGCCATGCAAAGGCAGAGCCACATTCAGCTCAGCTTTCCAAACAGCCAGCCCCATCAGTTCATTCCAGCCCCTTCTGGTTATATTATTCTAGAGAATGTTTATAGAATCACAGAGTGGCAATGATGACTTTAGTTAGGATTTCTTGTCCTTTTGTGTGTTCTGGATCTTGTGGCAGTCAGGGAAAGCCCTATGGACTCCTCAGGACAATGTTTTTTTTTTAATTCATAAAATAAAATACATGGGATTACCAAAGCTGAAATAATTATGCTGAAATATTTACCAAAAATTAAAAAAACAAACAAGTTTATTTTTTTTAACAAGTCTCTAACTTAAGAGACTAACTTCTCCCTATCCCCACTTTAGATTATCTCTGAGATAGTCTGACCCTCTACCCACTGGATGAATGTGTTTTATAACCTCTCCAACATGTGGCCATCTCTCCAACCTTTCAGTGATGTGGAGCCCAACTGAGAATGTGGCCCATTTCATCTCCTCCTCACAGAGCTGGATAAACTCCTTCCCCTTGGAAACAAAAGAGGTAGAAAGAAATGACAGGAAGGTCCTGAGTCTCTCCTTCAGGGGAAACTACCAGACACACCAAACATCCCTATTTTGGGGAAACAGAACTGGGCACTGAGGCCCAAAGTCTGTTGCTGCTGGAGAATATAAATGATGTGATACTCTAGGGAGGAGAAAATGAAGAAAAAGTGGCAGGTGGGGGAAAGATGGCATTCAGATCCTGGCAGAGGTTTGGGTAATTTGGTCACTGAAACTGAGCTCTGAGGAGCTCTAGCCTTGGGCTACAAAAAGCTGTCAGTCTACATTTGGGAGCCTGTGTTTGGAAAACAAGAAACTGGTCAAGTTTTGCTCCTTTTTCCTAGTCCCTACCTTCCCAGGACCCCTTTCCCGTCCAGTCCCTAGAAACACCCCCACCCTCCTATTTCTTCACCTTCTCCCCCAAATAGGCTGAAAGGTTGGCTGGATTGTGAGGGTTACAGATTACAAGTGTGCCTTACTTTAGGGAAGATGGATTTGTTCATTTAAAAGTTGCACATAAATCGGATTTTTGTAAATTGAGCTACCAGACAGACCAGGAAGCTGTCTGGTCAAAGGAATCCTAAAGTGAGACCTTTTTGTAAGCCTTTTGTTATGAGAATGATCATCCTCAAAGTTATTTGCTCTACAAGGTTCTGATTAATGCCTGTCAGGTTGCCCTTATGTGAGACATAACCTGTATTGGTGAAAAAAAAATGACAGGATTGGGTTTCCTAAGGATTTAGTAGCCTGTGCTCCTCCCCTCCACCTTCCCCTGTGATAATAGTCAGCTAGGAGCTGGCTGTGATTTTTGTACTATATAAGCCCTTCAAGTTTCCATTGTCTTCATAAAAGCACTCCAGAGGTGTCAAACACTCTCATGTGGCCCTCAGTCCTCCCAACTATAGCCCCAAATCAGATTAAAATGTAATTGGGAAATATTTAACAATTAAAATAATTTTTGAAAGTTATTTTCTTTAAGAAAATTTTAATAATTAAAATTAAAAATAAATAAAAATACAATGGAACATAGATGATATTAATATATGGTTTTCTAAGTCGGTATGCATCCCTCAGGGACCCTTACATATGATTTAATGGCCCCTATTTCTATTTGAGTTTGACATCACTGCTTTGCTCTGCCTCACCTTCCCTCCTCCATGCTTCACCTCCAGGGCTTGGTCCAGAAACAAGAGCACATGTTCCCACTAATGTAACTTCTCCCTGGGTGGTGTATCTGTCTTGGGTCTGTGCCCCTTCCCCCCACCAGGAACACCCAAGAAAACATGAACCCCGAGGATGAGGTGGACGAGTTCCTGGGCCGGGCTATTGATGCGAGGAGCATTGACCGGCTGAGGTCAGAACACGTTCGGAAGTTCCTCTTAACTTTCAGAGAGCCTGACTTAGAGAAAAAGGTAACCTGGTCCTGGGCAGACAATGGGATTTGGGATGGGGGATCCCATTCCAGAGGGGTAGAACTCCAAACTCAAGCATGAATTCTTCACCTCAGACCAAGCACTCTAAGTTACTACTAGACATTGACTTAAAGTGCTAAATCTTTGGAGAACAATTCCCCAGGCCCTTTTCTTGGCCTCTGTTTTTCCACCTGTGAAATAGAGGCAACCAAAAATTGGAGAGTATAAGAGGGATTTTATAGCCTTTAGTTGTTAAAAAATTATGTTATTCAAGAACTGTACCACCCAGCATTCTTCTGACTAACTGGAGTAATGGAGTATGTGAGATACAAGGGACCTGAGAGGCCATATATTCTATACCTTTCATTTTTGTAGTTGAAGAAACTGGGGACCCAGAGAAGTAGAGTTCAGAGATCCAAAGATACTTGGTGGCAGAGCCAGGACCAAAGCCCAGGTTTCCTGACTCCTATTCCAGTGTTCTTTCTGCAATAGCAAATGACCTCCCCTTGTGAGCTGGTATGCACCCAGGGAATGTAAACTCACTTCAGTGTTAAACTGAGGAGTACTTAATTAGGAAGATAGATCTACTGTGGAAAAACCTTTATGTTTTCCAGAGCCAAAACAAATTACTTCTGGATTATCCATTGTTTGGGATTACATGTGCCAGAGTTCTGCACCATTAGCATACATTGCAGCAATAGCCAGTTGATAAAAATGGAAAGAGTCTGGTATAGGAAGATGGAGGCCTGGGTTCTTTTTCTGAACAGGCTAGTCCATTAGCTATATTTGGGGAGAAGTCACTTAACTTCTCCTGACCTCCGTTGTTTCCTCTGAAAATTGGGCAAAATACCTGCTCTACCTACATCACAGGGTTGTGGTAAGGATCTAATTAGATGACAGCTTTTGAAAGTGCTTTGAAAAGGTCAAGTGCCATGTAAATGTCAATTATATTTTTATAATTAATCATAGAATCCCAGAGTATTGGAGCTGGAAGGGACCTCGGGGATCATCTAATTCAATTCCTGTATTTTACAGATGAGACAGTTTAGGCGAGAGAAGGGCAGTGACTAAAAATAGGAATTAGCCTTATTTGTGCAAATTGCCAGGAGTTGGCTAGAGAAAACAAATGAGCAGAGGAGAATGTGCACCAGGAATCAGTTCTGGGAGGACAGGCATTTGCAGCCCTGTGGATTGTCACTCCATCGTGAACACTGCTCGAGGTTCTTCCTGTCCAGGAGTTTGTCTTGTTTTGCTCTCTTGTGACTGTTAGAGAACAAGTACTCTCTGAGAGGGAGCAGGCAGAAATTCCCTGGTTAATTTTCCCCAAATAGTTGAGCTTGGGGACTATCCTTCTCTTCCTGGTTATATGCATGTGTCCCTAGGTCCCTAGTGAGTCCTAGGGGTCATTGTTGTCCTTTGTCCTTGAAAAGGACTAAAATGGCATCATGATGCCAGTGTCTCACTATGACTGATCAAACCAGTATGAGCTCAGGTCAGGTACCAATAATCCATATACATGTTTGGGATGGAGATCTTTCTAAAGCTGCACATGTCACATTCTTTGGAGCTACTGCCCAGCCCACAGGTAAGCCACTGTGAGAGAAGAGAGGAAAAAACTAAACAAGGGACTGATGTCTAGAGCTACAAGGAAGGCAAGAGGCTCGAATCTGAGCCAGCATAATTCTGGATGGCAGGAAAGTTGGTGGATCAATCATAAATTATTTTTTTGGCCCCAAACTATGATCTCATTGATTGATGTATGAAATTTCCAGTGAGAAAACTCTCTACCCAAGTATATCTACAATACAGCTTATAGCCTTGCAGAGTTGCCTGGGGGTACTGAGGTGTTAAGTGATTTGTTCAGGGTCACATAGCCATCACTGCAAGAGAAAGGCCTTGAATCTGGGTCTTCCCGACTCAGAGGCTAACCCTCTATCAACAGTGCCACATTGCATCTCTCAGAGAGGGTACTGAGAATGTTAGGGCTAAAAGGGACCTTACTTAGAAATCATCTAGTTTAACAGGCTCATTTTATGGATGGGGAAACTGAGACTCAGAAGTGAAATACCTTGTCAAAGGTCACAGTGGAGTTATACCCTCCATTATGTAAGTTTACTGCTTTGATTCATTAACTTTCTACTTGTGGGCAGATTAAATTATGGAATGGATGTTAAACAGACTCTGCCTTCAGGGCTTACCAAAGTAATAAGCATTTTAAATTCTATATTATTTGGGAGGAACTCCTCTCCCTCTCCCCTCCCAGGTCTACTCACCCATCTGGGTTGGTTTATCCCCATCTAGTTGTATTACTAGGGCATTAACACTGTCATGAAAGACTGGCAGTGTAAACCAATGTGGCCCCAGAGATGCCCACTCTGTGGCATCAGAGTGAATTCACTATTGACTGATTCTACCTTCCAGAAGTCTTTCCAAACCTCTCCCTTTCCTCCTCTCAGTACTCCAAGCAGGTGGATGACCGCTTCGGTGCCTACGTGGCCTGTGCCTCCCTTGTCTTCCTCTTCATCTGCTTTGTCCAGATCACCATCATGCCACAGTGAGTACTTCCTCTGCCCCACTCTTCTTGACTGCAAGCATTTCAGATCTCAGAAGGTCAGGAAGACTTGTTTCTCTAACCACAAATCAAATTTTAGGTCCAGAAACAAGATTTACTTTGTGATGTCATCATATGACAGCTAGGTAGTATGGGGCCTGTATTGGACTTTGGAGACCTGAGTTTGAATCCTGCCTCAGACATTGACTAGCTTTGTGACCCAGGACAAGTGGCTGCATTTCTCTGGAGCTCAGTTTTCTCATCTACAAAATGAGGGGTTTGGACTTAATGGCCTCTAACATCCTTCCTGCTCTAAATCTGTGATCCTAAGAGGTGAGGAGAGAGCATGGGTCATAGAGTTAAGTGTAAAGTTTCTCAATCTAGAGGATTTTTTAAAGGGGGAAACACTAACTGATGTCTGAGTTGTGATGTGGGAGTTAAAATACCAGGCCCTTTATTCATATTTAGTCACACTAAGCATTCGTCCAGGTTATTATTAATGGGCCATATACTGTTTGGTGGTTCATTGCTTCCATCTTTGTCTATACTGAAATGAAGTCACTAGTGCTATCAAAAACATTAGAGGGAAATAAGTTATTTTTAATATAAGTAAGAACATCACATTGTGTATGCATGTGAAGTCCCCCCTTTTGTGTATAATTGCACATCATTAATTACTCCAACAACCTTTATCTGCTTCTGTAGTAACAGATTGATGGATTGGGTTGCCTCAGTTTCCAAGTTGTGCTGATGTCATTTTATCCTCTAGCAGCAGCTTATGTCATCAGAATTGATTGAAGTTACTCTCTCACAAATCTCTCCTCTAGGAAAGTTTAAATATCCACTTTAAAAAGTGTTTTTTCCCTGTTATAAGGAATTTCTTTTTCCCCTTCACAAGTTGACTTAAGACAGTTAAGTGCAGGTACTTGGGGGAGGCTGGAACAAATACTAGGCTTAAAAGGCTGCGGGAGTATTCACTTTCTCTTGTGAGGCTTTCATTTTCCTTTAATCCAACAAACAGTATTTAACTTCTCTGAGCCCAGTCTTATGTTATAGAAAGCAAAGGAATTTCAGAAGACTTTAAAGGTGTGGTTTTTTGTTTGTTTTTTACGCCTCAGGTGGAGAGACTGACAATTCAAAAAATGAAATGCACTAGCTACCATTATTTTCCCTCCCTGGGGATTCCCCCCAGGCTCAGACTGGCTGGTATCTATCATCTGTAATTGCGATTTCCCTTTGAAAGGGATAGGGAGGAAGGAGGAATGGAGAGCTCAAACTCATAGGTTATTTCCTGTTGAAAGGCTGTGATTGAAGTGGAAAAAAGTGGAAATAGGATTTCTTAGAAATTCGACATGGAACAGGGAAGATGAAATATTATTTTCACTTGTTATAGGATTTAGGAGACAATGGGAGAGGATAGATTTAGCAGAACCTCAACTCTTCCCCTGTGGGTCTCTAGTCTGTACTCTAGCACCATGGACAGATGCCAGCAGAATCTCCTCTGACCCCCTACCCCTTCAACACTCCCAGTATGAAACAGTGAAGCACATTTTGAAAAATGGCTGAAGTTTTTTTAATCCATTAATTTTTGTAATTTTTTATGAAGTAAAAATATATGCTTCTACATATTTTAAAGGAAGAATAAATTAATTAATTAAACAATGATTTTCCAAACAAAGGGGCTACTTGCCACACTCCCCTAGTAAAACATTCCATCCCTCTTTGACTTTGCATAATGCATATCCCCATTATGTAGTCTCTCCTTTCTAGGCTTAGCTCAGATGCCCCCTCCTCTTCGAGGCTTCTCCTGATTCCTCAGGTGTTAGGTCCCTTCTCTCCACCCCCCATTGTTTTTAAATTTACTTTGTGTATATTTTATTTACTTATGTGTCCATGTCATGTGTCTCCCCACCTTCTCCCTAGAATGTAAGCTTCTTGAAGACAAAAATTATTTTGTTTTTGTCTCTATATCCCCAATGCCTCACAGTGCATGACATGTAACATAAATGCTTTTATGAATGAAGGAATAGATGTATGAATACAAATTAATCAAGTGATGGAAAAATGTTTAAAATATTAACATATTAAAATATTAACAATCTATTACTCAACACTAGGTCTTCTCTAGGTTTTTGCTGCTTCTAAGTAATCAGGAAATGTAACAAAGCACACTAGGTACATTTTGAGAAAGAAAAAGCACTTTTATGGAAGGAGAGATTTCTTGAATCTGTTTGCAAGTTTGAGTGTGAGCCCTGGTGATCATCACAAAGTGCATTCAGAGGAAATGGAATAAACTCTGTGTCAGAATTCTTTTAGAAATCATCCCCACTTACTAGCCATGTGACCTTGGGCAAGTCACTTAACCCCAATTGCCCCTCAAAAAAAAAAGGAAGAAAAGAAATCCTCCCAAATTTTTACCTAGGAATATGTTTTCAGTTCAGAATCCTGGATCCAGAAGAAAAAGCTGGCAGCAGGGTCCATAGATGTTCTTTTAAAATTGATAACGTGTAGTGTGTACTTCCCCTTGTACTAGACAGGGTCTCTCTGAATAGTCTAATTAATATACCAGAAGGCTATAGAGGTGCTTCCCTTTAGAAGCCTGCATATAGAAATCACCCAGATGACCTAGTAACTGCCCTTTCCTACCTTATTGCAGGAAACCTTAGTTTTTTCCCCCAGACTGTCCAGGAATCCTTCCAACTTTCTCTTTGCTTCCAGCTCCATGTTTATGCTGGCTTTCTACTTGACGTGTTTCCTGCTATTGACCATCGTGGTGTTTGTCTCCGTGATCTACTCCTGTGTAAAGGTGAGTAAGCAAGCAAGTTTCCTCCCTGGCCTCTTTTCCACTCAAGAGTCTATAATGCTTTTGAAGTAGATAAAGGGAAGCTAAAGGAAGCCCTAGTTCTGGTTTACTTGGTATAGAGCTGTCCCCAGTATCTATCCCATCTTCCTGGAGCTAGAGCTTTTTGAGATTCAGAATTATTCTTAGGACAGAGCACAGGAAGTAGGTAATGGCATTGTGGTCCCACAGCTGAGGTTGTCATTGTTAAGGAGCAAGATTGGAGGGCTGATCAGAGGAGGAGAGCTGGGATATTTTATCATGGGCCTCTTTGTAAAGGAAACATGTGTGGACCTTGACAAGAATATATCACCTCTCCCTCTCCTTTTGGACCCATCTGTGGCAGGTTTTCAGGTGTCAGGGAAATGAAGAAGGGGTATTTTGAATGCATTTGCCATAGGCAGGGTCTGGTATCCTTCAACCTTAGTGCAAGATAGAAAGGAAGGCCCCAAAAGTACACGCATAAAGCTATGTAAATATCTGTCCCAAAAGCCACCAAGTTTCCAAACAGAGTCCCCATGTCACATAGGCTAAAAGGGACTTCAGAGACTATCTAGTCATGGCATCACAGATATAAAGCTAGAAGGAAGCTTAGTCACCCTCTGACTTTACAGATGAGAAATGAGCCCCAAAGAGGGGAGAATGACTTGCTTAGTTCACCTCCTTGGTCAGCAGTCTTTATAAGAACTCAGTTCTTCAGGGCTCTTTTAACTACATTAGGTGCCACTATACATTCTGCCCCTTGACTAATTTGGGCCCCTTTCTAGGACAACTGCCTAGCACAAATACCTTCTGGTAATTTCTGAAAACCTTTTTTTTTTGGTCCCACTTTCACTACTTTCCTTTACCCTAAGCATCATTTTCTTAATGTCAAGATTGCCTTTCTAGGCAACAGGAAAGGAAAGACTAGTAAATGGCAAACATATTCATTCCTGCTGTGGTACCTAGTCCACTCTAGCCTTATTTATTTTCCTCTCTCTACTACAACATCATACCCTCGCCTATGTAAATGTCATCTATTATTATCATCAATCTACCCTGCAATCACTGGGTCACAAAAACCCAGGTCCATTCATTCTTCCCATCCCTTCTAGGCTGTAAAACTTTTTCTTTTTGCTTCTGAGGAGAGGGAGAAACTTACCTTCTGGAAAACAACCTCTTCTGCTATAGTCTTAGAGTTAAATATCTCAGCCTCTGGGGGTAACAGCAGTATATGGCCAGCTCCAACCCAAGAAAAAAACATGGCACCATCCAATGAGAAGAGTACTCATGGCCCTCCATCCACTTCTCTAGTTGTATAGAAAATCTAGTAAGGAACACTGTGACATTATCATTGCAATAATTCTGTCCTCTTGCCTTTGGCCACTGAAATTATATCTCAGTAGAATCCTTTCTGTAAAAACAACAGCAGCAAAGCAACAGGGCAGGGGCTTCCATGCCCTAGAGAACCATTCCAGGTTTTCCCTTCCTGCACTGCTGGGAGGTTCTTTTGAGGAGAGCCCGGATCTCCCGACTTACATTGCTCTTCCCACTAGACAGCACTATCTCTCATGTGCTTGTTTCTACTCCTTCTGGGTACATGAGGAACAACTACTCAGTGTACCCCTCATTAAAACCTTTGGCATTTACCATTTGACTGAGATAGATAGATAGATAGATAGATATAGATAGATAGACAGACAGATAGATTCTTGATTCCTCTTCACCAAAACATACAATAAAATAAATATAGTTGACTTAGAGCAGAATGCAGCCTTGAAGGCTCTCCTCAAACAAAGCATCTTCCATGCATATGCTCAGATCATAGAAGATTCCATGACAGACTGCTACTGTGGAGTGGATTTTGTTCAGTGACCCGCTGAGAAGTGCTATCAAGCAAGGCGGCAACCAGTGTTATGGAGAAAGTTCTGTGCATAGTCCAAGCAAAAGGAAGAATTCCTGATCAATGGAAAAGTTCTACAGATGCTCCTGTATACAGATGTCATTGTGCTGATTGCATGGAGCCTGGGAGAAGGGGGTTGGGGAGAAGAGTTCTCCTCATTGAGATCCATAGCCTCTTAAAAGAGATTGGCTTAGCCATTCTTGCCAGAATCATGGGATTAGTCCACCAGTATGTGGGCAGCTAGGTGGCATAGTAGATAGATTGCCAGGTCTGGAGTCAGGAAGATTCTTCTTCCTGAGTTCAAATCTGGTCTCAGACACTTACTAGCTATGTGACCCCGGGCAAATTACTTAATGCTATTTGCCTCAGTTTCCTCATCTGTAAAGTGAGCTGGAGAAGGAAATGACAAACTACTCCAGTACCTTTGCTAAGAAGACTCCCAAAAAGGGACACATTTACTAGCCATGTGACCTTGGGCAAGTCACTTAACCCCAATTGCCCTGCCTTCCACCTTCCAAAAAGAAAAAAAAAATTCTCAATATTTTATTTTCCCCCCGATTACATGTAAAAACAAATTTTAACATTTGTTTTTTAAAATTTTGTGTTCAAAATTTTCTCCCTCCCTCCCTTCATCTCCTTCTCCTTTCTGAGATGGTAAGCAATTTTATTTAGGTTATACATGTGCAGTCATGCAAAACATATTTCCATTAGTCATGTTATAAAAGAAAACACAGACAAAAAAAATCCAACCACCACCAAGAAAAATGAAGAAAGTAAAACAAAAAAACATCTTCAATCTTCATTCAGACCCCACAAGTTCTTCTCTGGGGGAAGGTAGCGTTTTTCATCATAAGTCCTTTGGAATTATCTTAGATCATCATCTTGCTGAGAATAGCTAAGTCATTCACAGCTGATCATCATACAGTATTATAAAATATTACTGTTACTGTTCTCCTGGTTCTGCTTATTTTACTCTGCATTAGTGCCTGTAAGTCTTTCCAGGCTTTTCTGAGAGCTCATAATTCTCTGCTCATCATATCTTATAGCACAGTAGTATTCCTTCATAATCATATACCACAAGTTGATCAGCCATTCCCCAATGGATGGACATGCTCTAATCCTCATTACAATTCTTTGCCACCACACAAAGACCTGCCATAAATATTTTTACACATAGGTATTTTTCCTTTTTGTTTTTATCTTTGGGATACAGACCTAGTAGTGGTATTGCTGAGGAAAGGGTATGCATGGTTTTACGGTCCCTTAGGCATAATTCCAAATTGTTCTCCAGAATGATTGAATCAGTTCACAACTCCACCACCAATTCATTACTGTCTCAATTTTTCCACATCCCCTACGACATTTGTTTCTATCATATTAGCCAATCTGACAAGTGGTACCTCAGAATTGCTTTAATTTGCATTTCTCTAATCAATAGTGAATTAGAGCATTGTTTCTTTTGACTACAGATAATTTTGATTAAACTTCATCTAAAAACTGCTTGTTCATATCCTTTGACCATTTCTCAATTGGGGAATGGCTCCTATTTTTATGAATTTAACTTAATTCTCTATATACTTGAGAATGGAGGCCTTTATCAGGAGACTTGCTGTAAATTTTTTCAGTTATGATTATGATATTTTCCTTCTTCCTGTTTTCCCCATTTATCCTATTGTCTCTCTCCTTTCACCCTATCTATCCTCAAAATTGTTTTGTTTCTGATTGCCTTCCCCCATCTACCCTTCTTTCTACCAGTTCAACACCCCTACTCTCCAACCCCTTGCCTTCTATTATCCCCTTCCCCCCCTACTTACTTGTAGGATAAGACAGATTTCTATACCCAACCAAAAGGGTAAGTTATTATTCCCTCTGTGAGCCAGTTCCAATGAAAGTAAGGTTCAAGCATTTCTGCCACCTCTCCATCATCCCCTCCACTGTCAAAGCTCTTTTGTGTCTCTCTTACTGAGATAATTGACTTCATTCTACTTCTCTTTTCTCCCTTCTCCTAGTGCATTCCTTTCTTACCCCTTAATTTTATTTTTTAGAATTCATCCCATTGTATTCAATTCACACACATACCCTCTGTCTCTGTATACTTCTAACTGCCAAAATAGTGAGAAAGTTCTTAGGAGTTACCAGTATCATTTTCCCATGTAGGAATTTGTAAACAGTTTAATATTATTGAATTCCTTATGAATTCTCTTTCCTCTTTACCTTTTTATGCTTCTCTTGAGTCTTGTATTTTAAAGTAAAATTTTCTATTCAGCTCTGGTGTTTTCATCAAGAAGGATTGAAATCGGGGCAGCTAGGTGGTACAGTGAACAGAGCACTAGCTCTGAAGTCAGGAGGTTCAAATCCTGAGTTCAAATCCAGCCTCAGACACTTGACACTTACCTATCTGTGTGACCTTGGGCAAGTCACTTAACCCCAATGGCCCTGCCTTCCTCATTCCACACCGCCCCCCCCCCCAAAAAAAGAGAGTGCTTGAAATTTCACTGAATGTCCATTTTTTCCCAGAAAGATCATACTCAGTTTTGCTGGGTAGGTGATTCTTGATTATAATCCTAGCTCCTTTGCCCTCTGGAATATCATATTCCCAGTCCTCTGATCCTGTAATCTAGAAGCTGCTAAGTCTTGTGTTATCCTGATTGTGACTCCACACTACCCAAATTGTTTCTTTCTGGCTACTTGTGATATTTATTCCTTGACCTGGGAACTCTGGAGTTTGGCCATAGTATTCCTGGGAGTTTTCCTTTTGAGATCTCTTTCAGGAGGTGATCACTGGATTCTTTCCATTTCTGTTTTACCTTCTGGTTCTAGAATATCAGGGCAGTTTTCCTTGAAGATTTCTTGAAAGAAGATATCTAGGCTCCTTTGTTGCTCATGGCTTTCAAATAATTTTTTGATTATCTCTCCTTGATCTATTTTCTAGGTCAGTTTTATTTTTCCAATGAGACATTTCACATTTTATTCTATTTTTTCATTCTTTTGATTTTGTTTATTTCTTGATGACTTATGGAGTCATTAGCTTCTACTTGCCCAATTCTAATTTTTAGGGAATTATTTTCTTCAATGAAGCTTTTGTACCTCCTTTTTCATTTGACTAATTTTTAAGATGTTCTTTAGTGAATTTTTTTTTTTGGCTTTTTTTGGAGGGCAATTGGGGTTAAGTGACTTTCCCAAGGTCACATGGCTAGTTTTTGTGTTAAGTGTCTAAGGCTGGATCGGAACCCAGGTCCTCCTAGTCCAGGGGCAGTGCTCTATTCACTGAGCCTCCTACCACCCCCCTCTTTAGTGAATTTTCATACCCCTTTTTCCATTTGAACAATTCTGTTTTTTAAGGCATTCCTCTCTTCACTGGATTTTTGTGCCTTTTTTTTTTTTACCATTTGATTGGTTTTGTTTTGTAAGGTATTATTTTCTTCAATATTTTTTATGCCTCATTTACTAAGTTGATGACTCCCTTTTCATGATTTTCTTGCACCACTGTCATTTCTTTTCCCAATTTTTCCTCTATCTCTCTTATTTGATTTTTAAAATCTTTTTTGAGCTTTTCCAGCAACTTTTATTTTTGGCCTGAGACCAATTAACATTTTTCTTTGATGCTTTAGATGCAGCAATTTTGACTGTGTTCTTTTCTTCTGAGTTTGTATTCTGATCCTCCCTGTCACTGGAGTAACTTTCTATGGTCAGGATCTTTTTTTGTTGTTTGCTCATTTTTCTAACCTATTTTTTTTACTTTTAGCTTTAAAGTTGGGTTCTGCTCCTGGGGTGAAGGGGGTGCTATCTCAAGCTTCATGTTTTTTGTGCAGCTGTTTTCAGAGCTTGTTCTGGGGGTATATAAGTTTTCAGCTCTTCCAAGGTGGTCTGATGTAAGCAGAGGTGTGTTTACTACTCTGCTGGCCTGTGCTCTGGTCTGTGAGTGACCACATAGACTCTTTTTCACCCTGGAACTGTGACCAGTCTCTGCTCCCCTGTGTCTACAAGGTCTGGTATGCTAGTGCTTTCCTTTCCTTCGGACTGCAACCCAGGATTGTGACCCAGATCTGAGTATGGGCAATGCATCAGAGTCATGCCCCTGGTGCCAGCAAAGGGACCCCTGTCATTTTCTTCTGACCAGTTTTCCTTATTGTCTGTGGGCTACGAGATGCAGAAGCATCCACTGTTGCCTCTCATTCAGTTATTCCCAAGACCTGCTCCTGGTTTCCTGTGCACAGTTGAGGCTGATGCCTGTGCTGGATTATGCCCTCCTCTTGCTCCAGGGCAACAGACCTTTCCTGTCAAACTTCTAAGCTGTCTTTGGCTGGAGAAATTGTTTACCCCATCTTTTTGTGGGTTCTGCTACTCCAGAATTTGTTTTGGGGCATTGTTTAAAGTTGTTTGGAGAGGACTTTGGGAGAACTCAGGCGAATCCCTGAGTTCCTGCCTTTTCTCTGCCATCTTGGCTCCCTGGACCCAGTTTTGAATCCCTGCTCTGCTACTTAGTAACTGTATGACCTTGACAAAAATCTTACTACCTGTTTGGCCTTAGTTTCCTCATTGATCTGACAACATTTCTTAAGAACCTGTTCCAAGAAGCAGTATGGTTTAGTAGATAGATATTTGACTTCAGGAAATTGTGTGTAAATATTCACTGTTCAGTTGCTTCAGTCTTGTCTGACTCTTTGTGACCCCATTTGGAATTTTCTTGGCAAATATCCTGGAATTTTGCCATTTCCTTTTCTAGGTTACTTTTACAGATGAGGAAACTGAGGTAAATAGGGTTACTTTAATTGCCCGAGGTCACACAGCTAGTAAATGCCTGAGGATCGATTTGAACTCAGGTCTTCCTACCTCCAGACCAGGTGCTCTTTCTACTAAAGTGTAAACATACCACATGTTATATGAAGGACTCCATGAGGGCTGCTAAGTGTTCTTACAAATGGCACAAACTCAAATTTGATCTAAAATCAGTTTGTAATAATGAAACATTACTGCTGTATGACTCTGGGCTCTTGGTAACTCTAAGAGAGGGTGCTGGCCTGCAGTGGTAGAGGGAACTTCCTACCAATGAAGTCACAGGTCCCTATCTATGCAAATCCCTGTAAGATGAACAGCTGGGTCAAGCTGATCTCTGAGGCTCCTTTCAGCTCTAAATCCTATGCTCTTCTGTGACCTTCAAGCAGGGTTCCTGACTGGAATTAGCCTTTTCAAAAATAGTTATCTTTTGCCATTAGGTGGCATGCCTCAGTAAACCTTCAGCCGGCATGCAAAAGCATCTGGAAGGGCTATATTTATTAAGCTGAGTAAGCAGCATCAAATTGGTGGAGTGATGCACTATAAAGAAATGAAAGGTGAGGACTTAGGGGGCAGTAAGTAAGACGCTTCCACATGCTTATTCCAAATCCTCCCTCCCACCTGGAACCAAAGGCCTTCTGGTCAGGGGCCATTCAGCTAGTTAGTGGCAGAGCTGGGAATCAGTAGAAGCAGGAGGGATAACTAGTGCTTGGGTGCAAAGATCTCCCAAAGAGAGCCAAGCAAATTCAGGAACCAAGGGAAGTCGGGACATATGGAGTCTCCATAGAACTTAGCAGTCAGAGACATTTAGGTATTACTGAAAGTTGAAGGCCCTGCAGTCAAAGGTTATGGTATCTTGGGTTAGTTCTGAAGAGAAAGGATCTAGAATTCCTGGGAAGACCAAGCTCAGCAAGACCCAAGACCGAGGCAAGACCTTTCCTCTGCCCCATATGAGATGAGAAGGGAATGATCTGCTGAGATTGTTCGACTGTAGTCATCTGAGTTTTATTGTTTCTCTCCCTACCCTGTTTCCTTTTCTCCTCCCCAACCTCTTCCTCCCCCCTTCCCCCTCATACCTTGGCAGCTTTTTCCAGCACCACTGCAGACACTCTCCAGGAAGATTGTCCAGTCCCGGACCAACAGCACTGTAGTTGGGGTCTTCACCATCATCCTGGTTTTCCTGTCTGCATTTGTCAACATGGTATGTGGTCCCACCATCCACTTCACAGCGTTCATGGCCTAGTTTTGACAGAGCTCTGCAAGCAAAGGGAACAGAAGGCTTCCTTCAGAGCCCATAAGGTCTTCTTCCTCCATAGGAAGGTCTTGCTTGTGTCTAACTACAAGGACTTAATCTATGTGGCTCTGAGGCTGGAGTAGGATTGAATTCTTAAGGTCATCCAGCATTGAATCTTCTATTTCTAGCCACTTAATGCCCTATTCCCAGGCCTAGAAGCTAATTTTAAAAATTTAAACCACTATTTATTGATCTGAATATAAGCCTTTTTTTTCCTTCTCAAATCTAGCTTCACCAAAACCTGAGTTCATATTAGGACAATTAAAATGTCCAAAATGAAGAGAAATTACTGATGACAAAAGTTAATAAGACATTTATTTCAATGGGGAAAAATGTAAAAAAAAAAAAACCCAATACTTTTTCCAGTAACATTTCAAAAATATAGCAATTTGTGCAATTATTTTTAAGCATATACCTACATTTTTCCTTTGAAAACAGTCTCCTTGAAAGGATCTGTCCTGTATTTGTCAGTGGCATATATTCAAATCAATGTGATATTTTCAGTTGAGCTGTGGAGGACATGTACACATATCTTAAATGGTCTGCACTCTCTCCTACTCCCATTTCTCTCCCCTCCCCACCCCAGTAGAATGTAAACTCCTTAAGATTAGGGATTGTTTCATTCTTTGTATCCCTAGTACCTAGCACAGACCCTGGTTCTCAGTAGGTGCTTAATAGATGCTTATTTGGTTGATTTTATGCATGACTAGGGCCACATACTCAGTATAACTCTTATACTCTTATCCCTTCCTGCTACAATTTGATGTGTACATTCAGATGAATAGTTCCTTTCTCTTAACTACCACTAGTATAAAACTCAGAGTGGAATTAGAGGAAAACTCAAAGATAGGAAAGAGAGTCCAACAGGGAATTGTCATCCCATTGCAGACTATAAGAGTAAGTCTGCTCAGCCTTAGGGACCTCTCTCTCATATCTGTTCCCTTCTCTCTGCTCAGTTCATGTGCAACCCTGTGGATTTGTTCAGTTGCCTGGCAGAGGAGCACAACATCACCATGAACCAAGTCAATGCCTGCCATGTGGGTGAATCAGCTTTCAACTACAGCCTGGGCATTGAGCAGGGCTTCTGTGGCAACTCCAGGCCCAACTGCAACTTTCCAGAGGTACCTTGGGGAGTAGGAGGAAGGGCTTCAGAAGTCAAAAGTCAGGGGAGAGTTGGGGATAGAGATAGGAACTCAGGGCTAAGAGTGGAGGGACCTGAGTCTGGCTGAGGGTCTTCAGGGGAGAAGACACAGAGAGATGATTGCCAGACTTCCTATCCCATCCTCACCTTCTGTACTTTTTGGAAAATATAAATAGTGGAACAAGAAAAAAAATCAGGTTTTATATTGATTATTGTTGTTTTTACAACAATAAGAGCCTGTGTTTATAGTATAGAAAAAGGTACTGTGACATTAGTGGCAGGAGAACCTGCCAGGGAATCAGAAAGACCTGGGTTCAGATCTCGTATCTGACACATATTGGCTATGAAACTTTGGACAAGTCATTTAACCTCTCAGTAGCAAAGGCAGTTAAGTTTCAGAGCAGGTGTCCATCTACAACAGTAGAGGGGAGTTCCTCACTGGGAGATCCTTTGTACCAAAGATGTCACAAATCTGATAAAAAAATTTTTTTCCTAAAAGACCCCTCCAAGCCTCCCAGTGAAGGTTAGGGGTCCTAGGCTTGTTATCTTATGGATGAGCAGAATGAAGCTCAGAGAGTTAAATGCCCTTGCCCAAGGTCACACAGTTAATGCCTCAGAACTAGGATTCGAGCCCAGGTCTCCACAGTCCTAGTCACCAGCTCTCATACATAGATTTGCATTTGACTCTCAGAGGAAGAAAGGTGGCAGAGTGACCCAAGGTACTAGGTTCCTGCACTGATGGAGCAAACACAGCCCAAGGCTGAAGGGCAAGAAACTGAAAAGGAGATTCAGACGTAGTTGATATAGTTATTTGTTTTAGGAGGATGACATGGGGCCTCCTGCAAAAGGCCTCCGAGGGCTTGAATGGCCACTGTCTCCTTCATGCAGACACCACCTTAGGAGACAAATGGTCATTCTTGATGCCCCGGCAGCTCTCTAGGATAATAAACTGCAGAGAAGTTGCTGGTCTTTGTTGCTAGAGTGAGTTTTCTCACCAGGATTCCCAATACTAATGAAATCTCAGAACTGGGGTTTTTTGGTTTGTTTTCTGTTTGTTTTTAAAGGAAGGCCTAGAAAGAAGCAGAATATATTTGAGTCACAGAGCATGTGAATGTTAAATGTCCTAAAACCCAGGTCTTCTGGTGCCCAACTGAATTCTATTCTCTGAGATGTTTTTTCTGCTGAATCTTTGGAACCAAGTTTCTCTCTTTTTTCCCCCAGCTATCCCTCTCCATCAGGCTCACTTGCACTCTAAGGCAACAGTGGGAAGGCAGGCTTTCTGCTTGATTCTTCCCCACCCCCACCCCATCCCTATTATTCCTGAACTTCCTTCCACTCCCACCCTCCTTCCCCCAGCTGCCTCTACAGGCTGATGTTTATCTGTTTCTTTTCACATCTGGACTGAGAACTCTGGAGAGAGCCGGCTGCTTTCCACTTCCTGACAGGTGTTTGCTGATGACTAGAGACTATTTTTAATTTCTCCTCCCTTTCCCCTCTCCTGGTCCTCCATCCTAGAGCCCCCTTTCCCCAGGGAAGCTCTAAGCCTGATTGTAGCAACTTCAGGAAACCTGGGATCTGTCAGGACTTGCCTCACCAGCTCCTCATAAATGAGAGATTGATGGGCCCAAGAGCCTGTGTTCTCTTACCTCTGACAGGCATGGCCTATTCCTCCACACAGCAAGCTGAGACCCAGGCCTCGTCATGATGACATAGACGAGGGTCCTGGAGAACCGTTCCCTTTACCTCCACCCAAAGTAAAATGAAACAAAATCAGGTTTGGCTCTCTCACCAAGCCTCAGCTGTGGATAGAGTCTGCTTGGCCAGCCCATCACCCAAGAGCCCTCAAAGTGAACCCAAAAACCTCCTGCCCATCCAGTTTGGAAACCGAATAACTACTATTTATATAACACTTTATGATTTGCAAAGTACTTTCCACATGTAAAGTCTCATTTGGTCCTCAAAACAACCTGTGAGGAAGGCACTAAATTATTCCCATTTTATGAATGAGAAAACTGAGGCTGAAAAGAGATTAAATGACTTGCCCAGAGTCACAAAGCTATCTGAGTCAGAATTTGAATTCAAGCCTTTCTGACTCCAGGTCCAGGTCTATCCACTGTACCTCTCTGCTACAGAAACTGTTTGCCAAAGTTCTCTAAGCCAAATTGGGAGTAGAAGGTCCAGGACCCCAGTAATTCAGGCCTCACCCTGATTTGTCTCAAGTGGATAAAACAGACATGGGCTGTTGGGTTGCATCCTATAGAGGCTTTTTTCTCCCTTTTTCTCCCTCTGCTCCAGTCCTTGGTGGCAGCTAAGATGGCCTAATCCCAGCTCTACTTCATATCACTCCCTAGAGTCTTTGTCAGAGGGAGGTAGGAGGGAGACACAACTATTCCGTTATCTCTGAAATCGGGTGTTTCTAGACAAAAGATAGGAAGGTCGAATGGGAGGGGTAGGGAGAGGGACAGGCCTCCCCTCCTCACCCCGTAGCCCATTCCCACCATCTTCTCCCTCGATCTTGGTCTGTGTTTGGTGCAGGAAGATGGTGACCTGGATGGAGGGCGTCCCTAGCCCCTGAAGGTCCTAGCACTGACCTGAAATAACAGGTGTGCACATTTACTTCCACAGAGGTGGCCCGGGCCACCCCTCTCTTTCTCCCTTATTGCTCTGCTGGCCCCTGCCCCCAGTCCCCTGCTGTACCCGGTTTAGAGAGACAAAGGCCAGCTGAGCTGCAGCTGTAGCAGCGGGCAGGAAGGAGCCTGTGCCTCCCGGGCCCTGCCTGATGCTCCCTGGTTGTCTCCCCAGTACTTCACCTACAGCGTCCTGCTCAGCCTACTTGCCTGCTCAGTGTTCCTGCAGATCAGCTGCATTGGGAAGCTGGCGCTGATGCTGATCATCGAGGTCATCTACGTGCTGATGGTGGAGGTGCCCGGGGTCACGCTTTTTGACAACGCGGACTTGCTGGTCACAGCCAACGTCATGTAAGTGGCGGATTGTCAGTGGTCTCAGCACCTTCCGTTCCCCTCCCTCCTAAAGGCTACAACTTGGTAGAGAGGATTTTAGAACCATAGACTCCTTGGACTAGAAAAGAATACCTGAGGAAATCCTCTAAGCCATTTCACTGGCCCTTAACCACTTACTTTGCCTAAACTAGATCAGGTACATGAGGCTTTATTCTATTTGCTACCTCTACCTTCCCACCCCTGATGAAATAATGACTATTGGTTGAGTGATAACTATTCAGACTCGCCGACCCCATACTTCCATAGCTTCCCAGACAGATGCTCAGTTCTGCTCAAGGCTTCCCCGACCCATTCTGGAATAAAAATAACCCACCAAATCTCCAAGGAAGTCCCTAACGGACGTAAATGCCTGTGGGTCCTTAAGGTAGAGAATTAGGAAGAGTTAAGCCGGGGAAAGAGCTACAGATGAAGATCTTGGACACAAACATTAAAGGACAAAAGGTCATGGCATAGTTTTAATACATCTTCAGGTTTTAAAGGATTGAGAGCTCCAGAGTAGTTGTTCTCTATCTCTCCTAAGAATAAAAGAGAAAGAATGGGTCTAAGCCATAGTGTGAAGGATTTAAATCAGATATAAAGGCAGATCTTTTAGACAGAATGAGATGGTAGAACAGAGGACTTAGAGAAGGTCCTGGGATCTCCTTCCCATGTATCATACTCTAGGGTGGGTGTAGTCCTGGAGATGAGAAAATAGAGCCGTGATCCTTGGAGATGGCACCAGACCTCTAAGACCCTATTTCCTGAAGTCATCAAACAGAAGTGGAACCAGGAAGGCCCCAGGACTCCCAGGATCACTAGAATAACTTAGAATGAGAATAACAGGTTTTTATCATTAGAATCCTAGCAATTATTATTAGTAGAGGGAGGGGGGGAAGGTGCTAAACACAGAATCACAGCATCTAAGCTGTAATCTCTGCCACTTATTAGCCATGTGACCTTGGGACCCAGAGGAAACTCTGGGCCTCGGTTTCCTCAGCTGTAAAAATGAGGAAGCCTAGTTCTATGGAGCCTATAATTCTGATAAGAGCCCCACACAGTGTTTGGATAGAATAGCTTCTGAGAGCATCCGTGATACCATGATGGCTGTGAACACAGCTGTTGGTCACATATTGGGTGGAATTTGCCTCTGTTTGCCTCAAGGGTAGCTTTAAAAATGTGGATGGGACACACAGTAGACGAGGATGTCTTCTGAGCTCTCTGATGTTTCACTGAAAGCAGTTAAAAGGGGATGAGGGGGACTAAGTCCTGGGGATGCAGTATATGGAAGGACATGCTGGAGAATAAGCCCCAAAGAAATGCTGCCATGCTGACTCAGGATTTCTCTGGCTTCTGATTCCAGTGATTTCTCCAACAACAATGGAACGATGCGGTGGTGAGTTAATGCTTATTGTCCATTTACATGGAGAGGGCATCCAGGGTAAGTAGGAGACAACACAGCCAGATAGGCGATATCATAGAGAATCCCTAGAGGGGACCTTGGAGATCGCATCGAGCAGTGGAAGGACCACAGGCTCTGCAGTCAGAAGACCTAGGTTCAAATTCTGCCTCTGATGATGATTGCCTGTGTGACCTTTAATGAGTCACTTAACTTATCTGGGCCTGAAGGAGTAGACTCAGTTCCCTTTAAGATCTCTGCCACCTCCCTATCTAGGACCATAGGTCAGACAGCAGAAAGCACTTTTTCTACCAGGCTATTGTGCCTCATTTCAGATTCCAGGAAACTCATTAATCATATTAATTAATTATATATTATTTTATATATTATATATTACTATTAATTATATTAATTATTAATTAATGTTAATCAAAGACAAGATACGTGTAGACTGGTATGAGGAAGAAATGGTGAGCTTGGAAGATGAGGCTGGGGTTCGTTAGAAAGCAATTTATCTAGATATTAGGATGTTCTGAAATCACATCTCTTTTATATGCCCACCAGGAAATCTTGTGCAAGGATTAATTTTTTTTTAATTTTCACTACCATTATCTCTATATTATCTATGACCATAAAGGGTAATGAAATCCTGGATAATAAAACTCCACAGACAAGTCAAAAACCTCATTTTATTTAGTATACGATCCTAGCTTCCTTCTGCACCCCTAGCCAGCCTTTATCCAGAACTATTCATAGCCTTGGGCAGTTAGGTGGCAAAGTGGATTCAGTGCTGGACCTAGAGTCAAGAAGACACCTTCCTGAGTTCAAATCTAACCCCAGACACCTACTAGCTGTGTGATCCTGGGCAAGTCACTTAACTCTGTTTGCCTGAGTTTCCTCATCTGTAAAATGAGCTGGAGAAGGAAACAGCAAATCACTCTAGTATCTTTGCCAAGAAAACCCTAAATAGAGTCACGGAGAGTCAGACAGCTGAAACAACAACACTGACAGCCTTGGTGTGTACCCCCTCTCCTTTTCTTCCTTCTAGGAAAAAGGATTGGTGGGCAAAGAAGATTCAGCCCTTGGAAAATTGAAAGTTGGCTGTACTAGTACACTGTATATTACAGAGAGTCTAGAACATTCATGACCTTGACTTCGTAACTGACCATTGTCAAGTCATGTGTATAGAAAAATATGTATATTACCTGCCAAGTGGTTTTTGTTGTTTTTTGGAGACAGATGGGGTAAATGACTTGCCCAGGGTCACACCACACCACACCAGTAAGGGTCTGAAGCCAGATTTGAACTCAGGTCGTCCTGACTCCAGTGCCACTGTTCTATCCACTGTGCCACCTAGCTGCCCCTGCCAAGTGGGTTTTTAGGCTCTTGAGGATAAACAAGTCAAAGCCTTGTAGTGTCAGAAAACCTGCATTCTAGTCCTAGTTTTTCTACCAGCCAGCTGTATGACTGTGGGCAGATCACATCCTTTATGTGGCTTTTAGTCTCTTCATCTGTAAAATGAAGGATTTGGAATGGATAATCTCTAAAATTACCTCTACCTCTAACCTTCTATGAAACAAAGAAGCAGTGAGACGTACTGAATTAAGGATTTAGAGCTGGGAGGGACTTTAAGGACCAGACCCCTCCCACCCCTTGTTTTATAGATGAGGAAGCTAAGAATCAAAAAAGGTAAAGTGATCTGCTCAGGATCACACAGGTATTCCTATCTCAGAGGCCAGCACTAGAGATTACTGCCTTTGCAGTCAGAGGACTTGGGCATAAATCTTGTCTCTGCCACTACCTATAGGATCATGGACAAGTCATTTAAATTTCCTTGTTTGTTCATGAGTAAAACGAAGGGGCTGGAGTAGAGGACTTAGGAAGCTCCTTCCAGCATTATCTAGATATGGAATCCTATGAAAAAAAGCTGGACTTGAGAAGATTTTGTCTCTGCCTTCAGGAATGTAATAGGGAAAAAACTCAGAGAGAGGAGAGGGGTGGAGAAAGAGAGAGGAGGGGAAGGAAGAGAAGAGGAGAGACAGACAGACAGACAGACAGAGACAGAGAGACAGAGAGAGAGAGAGAGAGAGAGAGAGGGGGGGGGGAAGAGAGAGAGAGAGAGAGAGAGAGAGAGAGAGAGAGAGAGAGAGAGAGAGAGAGAGAGAGACACTAAAGATTAGATTAAGTTATATGAAAGCTATCCTGTGATCTTATGGAAGGAGAGCAGAGTGAATTAGTAGAGGGTATGGGATGGAGGGAACCAAGATCCACTGTGTGCTGTCCAAGGCAAATGACAAGCTCATGTTCTCTTTCTGCCTACAGCCCTGAGCATGTGACGAAGGTGGCCCTAAAGATCATGACCCCCATCATCATCTCTGTCTTTGTGCTGGCTTTGTACCTTCATGCCCAGCAGGTGGAGTCCACAGCCCGGCTAGACTTCCTCTGGAAACTTCAGGTAGGTGGGACTCAGAGTCATTTCTGGTGCATTGGGGAACTAGGAAGAAATGTATTTAGCCTGTATGTAACTCTAGAGCTGTGTAGTCAGGACACAGTGTGGATATGGCAACCCTCAATGAAAAACCTAAATCCCAAGCTCCCAAGGTATGGTATAGACCAGTGCTTGGTAAGCCACTCCCTACTCTGATTTACCAGGCTGCCAGATGGGTCCAGCAGGCTTCTCCCTGTTTTGGGGGGGAATTGAGGGAACGTATTACTTATCAAACTCCCAGAACTTGATGTAGCCTGACCCATCGTCCTCATCCTCACTACTCTACATAACAAACATTCATCAGAAGGCATGGATGGGGGATGCAGAGCAGTATAGGGCACGGTCTGCACCCTCGTGGCACTTAGAGTCTAGGTGCAAGAACACAAGAGGTTTCCATTTGGGGGCTCAAAGGGAGAAGAGATTAGGGAAGACTTCATGGAAGAGGCAGGATTTGAGCTGAAGCTTAAAGGATGAGTGGTATTTAGATAGGACACAAAAGGTGGAGAGAACAGCATGAGTAAAGCATGCAAGTGCGAAAGTCCAAGGGCAGCTAGATGGTACAGTGCACAGAGCACCAGGCCTGGAGTCTGGAAGACTCATCTTCCTGAGTTCAAATGCAGCCTCAGACACTTACTAGCTGTGTGACCCTGGGCAAGTCACTTAACCCTGTTTGCCTCAGTTACTTATCTGTACAATGAGCTGGAGAAGGAAATGGCAAATCATTCCGGTGTCTTTGCCAAGAAAACCTAAATAGTCACAGATTCAGACATGACTGAAAAATGAATGAACAGCAACATGAAAGTCCAAGGAGTGTAGTTGAATTTGGCTGGAGTAGTGGGAGACTATACCAGACTGTGGAAGGCCTTGAATGCCAGACTGAGACGTGATTCTACGGGCAGTGGGGAGTCACAGGAAGTTTCTAAGCAATGGAATGACATGTTCAACACCGTGCATAAGGAGCATTAGCCTCCCAGTGTTCTTATGTAAGATGGATCAAAGAGGGAAGAGCCTGGAAGCCGGGACACCAATTAGGAGACTGTATAGAGGGCTAAACTTGGAGCAAGAGCTAGTCAAATCCTACCTCTGACATTTACTATGTGACCTTGGGCAAGTCATCTAACCTTCAGTTTCCTCAATGAGACCATTGGTCTTAATGGACTCCAAGGTCTCTTCCAGCTCTGAATCTTTGGTACTATACTAATAAGAGCCTTGACTTGATTTTTAGTTAAGAATTACAGATACTCTGACAATTTTCAGAAGTCAGAGCCACATCGGATAATTTCCTATGGGACATTCCTTCAAACACTTAAAAAGGACTGTTAAGACTCCTTCTCTTTCTCAGGCTGAATGCCTGGGAGCCCTTTATCTTCTGCTTTCAGGTCTTAGGCTCCAGCCCTTTTCCCCATCTCTGAGTCTGTTCTCAGGGCCATCTTCAGGCCATCCACCTCTGTGTGAAGCCCAGAAGAGGACCCAGCACTGACCATCCAGTGTGTGGAGCTGAGACTAGGGGAGGCCGACACCCTCTTCTCCTTTTCCCTAGCCCTTAAGAGGCTTTCACTGGAGGGAGCCCAAGCTGGGCTGCCTCTTTACTCAACACTTCTGAAGATGGAGGAAGAAGCAGGAAGGAGGAGAGAGATCTTAAGCAGACATCCCCAGCTACCACCCCACTCTTGAGGCATATTTATTCCACCTCTTCACAGGAGAGTAAGCAAATGGAGGAACTGTCTGTCAGAACTGAGCAAAACCAGCTCTACAGACTTTACTAAATACAGTCTCTGACACTTGTCCCCATCTGCCCACCCACCCTTCCCTCCTCCCTTGCCCCCATGGCCAGCCATTGCCATCTGCCTGGCCCTGGCATGGGCACGGGGACAAGGATTACTCTTCCCCAGGTATAAAGTAACAGTTTCTGGTCTTGAGAGCCTCTGGCTTCTTGGAAAGTTCGTTAGCTGTCACAAGGAGGTTTCTGTCCATTGGAAAATTAGAGCCTTTGGCAGACCCTTAGTCTAAGAGTAGTCTGCCCCCTTCAGGCCTTTGTTCTACTTCTCTGCAGAGAGCCCATGGGACACAAGGACCATGTTTGTTAGTGGCACGGGGTTGGGGAGGGGGGGTTGCCACCAACACAGCCATCTCCTTACCTCTTGTAAGAGCTATGCCTAGCTCCCTGCCATGAGAGTCACAGGATGCACTTCTTTACTCTCCCAGGTGATGCTCCATTAGAATTAGTGGTTGTTCAGTCACATTCTCTTCATTCCTTCTCCTTCTCCACCAGGAGGCAAAGGTTCATGGGATTCATAGATGGAATCATAGCTCTGGAGAGGGGAGGGACCTCAGGGGTCATCAGTTTACTCCCCTTCTTTTACAAATGGGGAAACTGAGGTGCCCAGTGATTTGTCCAAGGTCATAAATGGAGTCAAGCATCAGAGGCAGGATTTGACCCCACAGCCATCCCCTTTGCTCTTTCCACTGTACCTAGAACTTTGATGTGCTGCTTTTTAAAGACTGTTGGCCCCTACCCTTGCTCATGTATATTTCCTTCCATAAGCTATCCCACCCCAATCACTCTGAAGAAAAGAGCAACATGGGAACGGTCTTAGGTGATACATGCAGGTGCTTAGCACAGCTTTGAGGGGAAATAGAGGGTGGAGAAGAGGTAGTTCCCTTGGGGAAAAAAGGAAAAGTTGTAAATTTTGACAAGAAAGTATAAAGGGCTAAACCTGAGCCAATATCAGGTTTTCTTCAGTATACTGAAATCCAAGGGGTTGAGACAGAAACACAAATCAGCTGTAGGAACAGTTTCCCCCAAATTTTTATCTTTTGCTTTCATCCCATGTCCCATTTTGATTTACTGGCATGGTCAACAGGTTGGAGTCCACTGTGTTCCCCTTCTGACTCAGCTACACCAGTAAGGCTAATGGGTTCAGTCACCACTGCTTAACACTGCATCACCTTGGCTAAGTTAATTAACCTCTCCAAATCTGTACATTGTACCACTGATTCAATTTTCTCCATCACTAATGATATTTTGTCTCTGCCAAGTCAAATGGGACACTCAGAATAATATACCCTTACAGCCAATGGGGAACTTCTGAGTCTGATACCCTGTAATTTCATCAAGAGGAATGGGAGCTGAACTGATTTAACCCATCAGACCCTGCTACACTGTGATGATTTTTTTAAACCTCTCTATTAGTGAGTCATATTACTATTTGGGAAATTGAGGGTATTTCTGTGGGATTTGCTCTTTTGGGTGCTATGTGGCAGAACTGAGGGTGATGGGTGTATGCTTCTGAGCAGGTTTTTACCTTCCAATCACAGCTGTCTGACAATGGCTTCCCTAGGAGATAGGAAGGAAGCTTCTTCAAGCAGAGGCTGGATGACCATTTGTCAGGATGTTATAAAGACAGTTCCTGTACTTGAAACAAGTTGGACTGGTTGACATTGAGGTTCCTTCCAAGTCTGTGATTCTGTAGTTCTATGACTGTCATCTGAGCCACCACAGCACAGCATTCTATGAGGGCCTCAGCCATCCAGCAGATAGAGGTACTGACATTCAAGATCAGGCCAACACACCAAAGGCACTTATTAAGCACCTACTATGTGCCAGGTGCTGTGCTAAATGCTAGGGATACAAAGGAGGTGAAAGGCAGTCCTGCTCTCAAGTAGCTCATAGTCAGATGGGAGAGACAATATGAAAATAGCTGTGTACAAACGAGATTTGTACAGGGTAAATTGAAGATGATCTCAGAAGACAGGGCTTTAGCTGAGACTTGAAGGGAGCCAGGGAAACCTGGAGGCAGAGATGAGGGGGAGATTATTTTAGTCATGGGAGATGGCCAGTGAAAAATGCCCAGAATCAGGAGCCTTCCTTGTGCAAGGAAGAGCAAGGAAGTCAGTGTCACTGGATTACAGAGTACATGGAGATGATTAAGGTATAATAAGACTTAAAAGATAGGACAAGGCCAGGTTATGAAGGGATTTGAAAGCCAAATATAATTTTACTTTTGATTCTGGAGATGATGGGGAGCCACTGTAGCTTATTCAATGGAGGATGCAATATAGTCCAACTTAGTCTGTAGGAATATCAACTGGACAGCTCAGTGGACAACAGACTAGAGTAGGGAGAGACTTGAGGCAGGAAGACCAACCAGTGGGCTATTGCAATACATCAGGTGTGAGGTGGTAGAGGAGAGAAGGGGGTCAATACAAAAAATGCTATGAAGGTAGAAACAATAGTAAGAAACAGTGAGGAGTTGAGGACGATACCTACATTGTGATCCTGAGTGACTGGGAAAATAAGAAAGTTAGAAAAAGGGAGGGTAAGGGCATGGATCGGGGGAGAGGGAAGAAAATGAATTTAATTTGGGATATGTTGAGTTTACGATGTCTATGGGATTCCTTTTTTGGGGGGGAGGGAAGGCAGGGCAATTGGGGTTAAGTGACTTGCCCAAGGTCACACAGCTAGTAAGGGTTAAGTGTCTGAAGCTGAATTTGGACTCAAGTCCTCCTGAGTCCAGTGCCAGTGCTCTATTCACTGCACCACTTAGCCTCCCCTCTACGGAATATCCAGTTGGAAATGTCCAATAGACAGATGGAAATGTGAGACTGGAGGTCAGGAGAGAGGTTAGGGCTGGACAGATATGAGAATCATGTGTGTGTGTAAATAACTGGGTCAATGGAAGCTAATGAGATCACCAAATGAAATAGTATGGAGGGAAAAAAGAAAGGGGCCCAGGACAGAATCTGGTGGGATATCCATGATTAGCAGATTTGACCTGGATGAAGATCCAGAAAGAGACTTATAAGGAGTGATCATACAGGTAGAAGAACCAAGAGAAACAAGTGTTAGAAAACCTAGAGAGAAGACAGTATCAAGAAGAAAGTGATTGACAGTGACAAAGGATGCAGAGATGTCAAGAAGGATGAGGACTGAAAAAATGTCATTAGGTTTGGCAGTTAAGAGATCGCTGCACTGGTAATTTTGGAGAGAGCAATTTCAACTGAATGATGTGGTCAGAAGTCAGACTGCCAAGTTAAGAAGAAAGTGAGAGGAAAGGAAAAGGGATCGATTGTAAACAGCCTTCTCAAGGTTAGTCAGAAAAAAGGAGATGGGCTATAGAGTGATAGCTAGCAGGAAGGAATGGATGGATGAAGTGAGAGGTTTGTTGAGGATGGGAAAGATATGGGTGTATTTGTAGTCTAGAGGAAAGCAGCCAGTGGAGAGGGAGAGAATGAAGATAAGTGAGAAAAGGGGGGTGATAGGGGAGGAAGACTGATGGCAAAGATGGGATGGAACGGAATCACTTGTGCATACAGAAGGGTTTGTCTTGGCCAGGAGAAGGGCTGCATCTTCATGTGAGACAGGGCTGAAGGAGGATATGGTGGTGAAAGACAGAAGAAAGGAAGGAGCTCTAAGGGAAAGGACTCAGGTTTTTCAGTGAAATGTGAGGCAAAGTTCTCAGTCGAGAGGGCATGGATGGAAGGATGAAAATGGAAATACCAGTGTAGTGAGTAGATAGTGAATCAGGGTGGTATAAAAGGATTTCCTTGAGGCAGTGTGTCCCTGATTGAAATTATGTAACAAATTTGTAGGGGACCCAGTCAGTGTTCAAAGAAATTGGGTTATAGGCAGATAACTCTCCTTGTAAACATATGGATTCAGGGATGTGGAAACAAAGGACACTGAGTCAAGCCACAGACTGGCCAAAGAATTCAGTCCATCTCTCCTATGTCCTTGAATATCTTCTCATGTACAGAACTCTGTGTTGGCACTGAGAAGGTATCGGGGAACACAGGAGACATACTTTGGTACATTCCCAGTCTAGTGGAGGGAATCAGAGTATTTTTGTTTCCACAGATGCTACTCAACACAATTGAACAAGTATTTATTGAACAGCTACTATGTGCCTAGCATTGCACCAGGCCCTGGGCAGGATGCAGCTTCTGCCATCATGTAGTTTATGTGACTTCAGACAAGTCACTTAACATTCCTATGCCTCAGTTTCCTCATTTATAAAATGAAGGAGTAAGATTAGATGGACTCTGACTTCCAGCTCAAGATCTATGTATGATCTAACAATTAGAAAGCCACACGTAGCTATATGTTGTCAAATTCAAGAATACATAAATGAAAGATGTTGAATGCTATAGAAGGATCAAAAGGAGAGAAATCAGTGTGCATTTGGAGGACTTTGGGAAGTGGGACTTAAGGTTCTATGAACAGAGACGATGGCATTAGAGGGAGAGGAATTTTGAGGAGGCCAACGAAGCTGGTGTCTAAGGTGGCAGGCGCTAAGGTTTATTATTTAAGGTGGGGTTAGATTATGAAAGGTCTAGAATGATCGGAAAAAGTCATAAAATAAAGCAGCCCTTTAGAAATATTGATCCTGGCAATGTTGTAGAAGATCAGAGAAGAGGAAAACTAGTTAGGAAACTATTATATTAACTTGGACACAAGTGATAAGTGCCTGGAATAGAGGGTAGCAATGGAAGAAGGAAACAACAAAACAAATGAATAATCAATAGGACCTATTTTTTGACAGATATGATATTGAAATACCAACACTTCAAAGGTGTGTGGTCTTGGTGCTCCCTTAAGTGATGCTGATTACAACTCCTCTCTACCTTATTAGATGGTCTTCCTAAGTTTCTCTGGCTTAAAAAAACAAACAAACAAAACTTAATGGCTTTACAAGCCAACTTCTGGTGAAGAACCTCTCCAGACTTAGTTACAGGGGCCCCCTAGGAGAAATATAATCCATCAACGGACCCTTACTTTTGTAGCCTTTTCAGCATCTTAAGACCAGTTAGCACTTCAGTAGTTCTCAAGAATGCATCTGTACATCACAATGAGACATTAAAATAGGAAGTCAGTGGAGGTACTGATAAGAAATTTTAATTTAAGTTGAGGAGTAGTACCATTTAAAAAAATTTTTTTTTTTGCTTTTTGGAGGGGGAAGGTAGGGCAATTGGGGTTAAGTGACTTACCCAAGGTCACATAGCTAATTTTTGTGTTATGTGTCTGAGGCCGGATTTGAACTCAGATTCTCCTGACTCCAAGGCTGGTGCTCTATTCGTCGTGCCACCCACCTGCACCAAGTAGTAGTACTATTAAGCAAAAGTAAGCAAGTCTGGTCTAGAGAGGAGGTTGTTCTGTTTTGCACTACTTGAGTTTGAACTGTGGATTCAGTGTAGAAGGGTCCAAAAAATAACTATAGACTGAACCTCCAATCTAGGAGTCTTTGGCACAGACATGATGGTTAAAGTTCTAAGAATGGATGAGCCCTCTGAAGAAGATAATCTAGAGGAGGAAGAGCACAGGATCAAGGACAGAATCCAGGGTTAAGCTGTAGGCTAAAGGCAGAAGAAGGAAATGACTATAAGTAGATAGTAGTAAAAAAGTCTCTGTCCTTAGGGGGATCCCATTCTAAAGAGAGGCTCATGTCCCTGGCACTGTCTAGTCAGGGAAAAGGTCTGGAAGGATGGATTTCAGAGAGGAGAAGCTGCAGCCAGAGAAACCAATCATTTTGCAAACAATCCAACAGCAGTGAAGTGATTAGGATCCAAATTAAGGTCTTGACTATAGGAGTGAAGAAACACACTATGAGGAACAAGCTGAGGTGACTGAATCACTTGTACTGTTGCTTAATAGGGGCATCACTTCATCTCTTTTGGCCTATTTCCTTATCTGTAGAAAAGAGGACACTATAGTCATCTCTATGGTTCCTAAGCTGGAACTCTGACATTCTGGGACTTTAGGACTGGTAAGTGTTGGAGGCCGGATTTTAATTCACAAAAATGAGTCTTCCTGACTTCAGGCCACACTCTATCCACTTTGTTACCTAGATGCCCCTGACTTGAAGAATGCATATAAAGTGTACATGTAAAGTAATATGCAAATGAATACGAAATTCTGTATTGTAAACAACAGATAAATTTTCTTGTTGTTGTTCAGTCATGTCCAACCCTTCATGACCCCATTTGGGGTTTTCTTGGCAAAGATACTGGAGTGGTTTGCCATTTCCTTCTTCAGTGGATCCAGTGGCTCCATTTTGTCAGGCAATCAGAGATTAAGTGGCTTGTCCAGGGCCACACAGCTAGAAAGTGTCTGAGGCTGGATTTGAACACAGGTCTTCCTAACTTCAGACACATTGATCTATCCACTGAATCACTGATTACCTGTAGATGATAAACGATAGAAGATGACCAGAAAGGGCTGCTTAGGGATAGTGATTTTTGAAAAGGGAAAGGGACATAGGCTGGTGGAAAGGAATATGACAGTCATTCCTGAGGGTTTTATGTAAAGGGTGCAAGATCCGTATAGTTGTGAAGCTCTTATGTCACAAGGAGTGTCAGTTGTCAGGCCAGGCTGACACAAGGTCATAGCTCAGGGAAGCTGTGGAGTTCTGAGGCTTTTTTTACCCAACATCTCCCAAGCACTATTAAGCACTATGTTATGTGCCTTGAGGGATACAGAAATAAACAAGAGAAGGATCCCTTTCCCAGCATAGTGTTCTCTCTCCCCCTTTTCCTCTGCCCATCCTTTAAAGCCCTATCCAATTAGTACCTCCTCCCAGAAGTTTTACCTGGTCACCCTAGTATGGGTAACCTCTTTCCCTCTACTCAATGCTTTGTTTTGTAACCCTACAATATACTTACCAGGTGGTATTAAATGAGCTAATATTTCTAAAGCACTTAGCACAATGCCTGGTCCATAGGAGGTGTCTTAAAAAAAAATGCTTGCTCCTTCCCCTTGCAGCTGTCTTTGTTGGTGTCTTATCTAAACTCTGTACCACAGCCTCCTCCCCAGATCCCTAGGAAAGTGCTCTGCACAGAATAGGTGGTGGTGTTTTCAGTCATGTCTGACTCTTGACCCCATTTGGGGTTTTCTTGGCAGAGATACTAAAGTAGCTTGCCATTTCCTTCTCCAGCTCATTTTATGGAGGAGGAAACTGAGGCAAACAGGGTTAAGTGACTTGCCCAGGGTCACATGACTAGTAAGTGTCAGAGGTGAGGTTTGACCTAGGGAAGATGAGTCTTCCTGACTCCAGGCCCAGTGTTCAATTCACTGCTGCCCAGACAGGTACCTAATATTTACTGAATGAATGAAGAGTAGGTCCATGCTACCTACTGCCAGATTTTATCTACTGCCATCTTAAATTCTGATATTTCTCTTTACCTTTCTCCATTGTAACTGGAAGGCTGGGTCCGTTTCTTCTCCCACCTCTCCTTCTTTCTGCTGTCTTCCTTCTTCTTCCTTCCCTCCTTATCTTCTACCTTCCTTTTCCTCACTAGCTCTGTCCCTTTTCCTCTGCCCCTCTATGACTTTCTACTTGTCCTTCCCTTCCCTTTTCCTCTGTTTCATTTCTTATTCACTTCTTCCTTCCCCCTTCCCACTCCCCCTCTCCACAGCCCCTCTCTTACCTGCTCCCTCTCCCTCCAGGCCACAGAGGAGAAGGAGGAGATGGAGGAGCTCCAGGCCTACAACAGGAGGCTGCTACATAATATTCTGCCCAAAGATGTGGCTGCACACTTCCTGGCTCGTGAGCGGCGCAATGATGAGCTGTATTACCAGTCATGTGAATGTGTGGCCGTCATGTTTGCCTCCATTTCCAACTTCTCCGAGTTCTACGTGGAGCTGGAGGCCAACAACGAGGGGGTGGAGTGTCTCCGACTGCTCAACGAGATCATCGCTGACTTTGATGAGGTGCGGGGGCTGCAGGGAACATGGCGGCATGGGGCTCCTTGGGCTGGCAAGGACTTCCAGGGATCATCTGTTTCAGATCCTGCCATTGGACAGGCCTGATCAATCCTAAACCCTCATTCAGTCAAAGAGAAAGTTTTAGATTTAAAGGCAGACAGGCCCTCTCTTTCTTCCCTAGCCAGAGTAAGACAAGTCATGACCTTTCCAAGCTACTGGTTTTCTTACAGAATGGCAAGTATAACCTCTTCACTTCCAGGTCTTAGAGGAACAGGTAGTAATTGAATTAACAGGATGAAGAGATAATGTGGAGTGGGCCCTTTGAGGGACGTAGAAAGAGAAATCTTCATTCCTCCCCCTCCCCCAAAGCACATACACAGGGACACCCAACAGAAACCTAGTCAGTCCTAGAGGTACAGCAGGTGTAAACATGTTCATTCCTGAATCTTTGCCATGAGGAATGCTGTAAGGCTGGCTAATACTTAATCACTGGGTGCCTTTAAAGATGGCACTTGTAGGTTGGCAGGGGAAAGAACCCAACTTTGAATATCTGAGCTGAGTTCATCTTGTGTGCTCTAGCTTTGTCCCAAGTGCTGGGGGGAAATGCAAAAGAGAGAGACAACCCTTACCTTTGGTGACTCTCTAATGGGGAAGCAGTGCATAGATATCAAATTAAGGACAATAGGGATAAAAGCAAAAAACACAAGGAGTTACAGTTGGATAAAACATATAACACAAGCAGACACAAAGGGTTAGAGTGACCAACAGCAAATAGAACTTGGAATAATGAATTTGGAGGCGGGGGGTGGGGGGTGGGGGGGGGGGCGGGGAAGGGAACCTTCCTGAAAGTAGTAGTCATTGAAGAGGAAGATCTGGAAGGAAGTTGGGGACAGGGCTTAATTGTGTGAAGCCAGGAACAGTGGCTTGTGGGAAGCCTGGGAAATGATGAGAGTAAAAGCCTGGAGAAGTCTTAAGGGGCCATGTTAGCTGTGTTCAAGGACTTAAAAGACTGTCACATGGAAGAAGAATTACACTTGTTCTGCATGGTCCCAGAGGGTAGGACTAGGAATACTTCGTAGAAGACTTGCAGAGGCGGCTCTCAGTTCAACTGAAGGAAAAACTTCCTAACAATCAGAGCTGTTATAATTGGAATGGACTCCTTCAGGAGGACAGTAGGTTCCCTCCCACTAGAGACTGTGAAGCAGAGGCTGGGTAATCCCTTGTTGGAGATGTCAGGGAGGGGATTCCTGTTTAGGTACAGGTTGGGCTACTAGCTCCCAATTTTTTTTTTAACAACAAAAGGGGTTTGTACATATACAAAATACATCTGTAACCTAAATGGGCAATTATTTACTTTTTAAGACACCATTTAAGAATTTTTAGCACAAATTCCCCTGGACCATGATTGAGAGCACCCAAATGGGAACCCCTGGGCTAGAAGGCCTCTAAGATTCTCACATAATGCTTTCTATGGTGTACAAAGCACTTTCTCCACCTAACCCCACAAGTATAAGTCTTCATTTTAGAGACAGAGAAAAGGGAAGTAAAATAACTTATTTCAGTAAGGTCACATAAGCAGCAAGTGGTGATGGAAGACCTTGAACCCAGGTCTTTCCACTCTGATATTCCATCAATTAACTAGAAGTAGAAGAGTTATAGGGGTAGGGCAGCAGTGAGGTATCCTCAACTGGAATGGAGCTCATGAGCCTTTGAATGAGGGGAGATTTATGTGGGTAGACAGGCAAAAGGACCCTAAGTTGTAATTAAATTTTAAATCTGATACATTTGGGAGCCACTTGTGGCTTTGGGGCAGAAAAGAGCTACAGAATACTTTGAGCGGATGGATGTTTCTTACTAGAGTATAGAGAAGAGATAGGCATTCTTACTGTGTGCCCAGCACTATGTTAGGCACTGTGGGGAAAAAACCAGAAGTTTAAGACATGGATCCTTGAATCTTATTAGGGAGATAAGATATGTGAGAAAATCATAAGACCTTGCCCTCAGTCCTTCAGTTTCTATTTTCTCTGTCTCGTCATTTGTATGATTCCTGGGTTCTGGGGACTCAAGCTCTTCTTTCTCATTGACTAGATCATCAGTGAAGATCAGTTTCGGCAGCTGGAGAAGATCAAAACCATTGGCAGCACTTATATGGCAGCCTCTGGACTCAATGACTCCACCTATGACAAAGCAGGGAAGACGCATATCAAGGCCCTGGCAGATTTTGCCATGAAGCTAATGGACCAAATGAAATACATCAATGAGCACTCCTTCAACAACTTCCAGATGAAGATAGGTGAGGGTGGGAGCTATGGGATTGTCACCCTCCGGGCTGCCATTCCTTTTCCAACCACATTCAAGTTATATATAATTTCTCCTCTCCATTGTCTTGAGGCCTTTGAATCCATTAGAGGATTATCTTAGCCAGTCAGTCAGCAAGTCTAAAGCTCCTAAGATGCTTTGGCACTCTTGAGTATAAAGGACAAAACATGGCCTTTGCCCTTGTTGAACCCTCTATGTGACAGGGATGGTATGATATTCACAAGCTGTCAAGAAAGACCTAAGGGGTGGCCAGAGGATAGAGGCAAAGAAACCCAGAGAGGAAAGAAAAGCTTGACCAACAGAATCCGATGTGTTAGGGAAGTCAGGGAAGAGAAGTGGACTGACAAGAGGCAAGGGAGACTTAGAGCTGGAGAGAGAACATCTACTCTGGCATTCCTCTTTTATAAGAGAGGAAACTGAAGCCCAGAGACATTCAGCGACTAATGCAAGACCAGACAATGTAGGCAGCGTAATGGGATTTTCAGAGAGCTGGCTTTGGCGCCAGGGCATGTGCTAGCTGCGTGACCTTGGGCAACCCTCCAGGACTACATAGGCTTTAGCCTGCACTATCCAGAACCCTCACTTGGGAGTTTGCTGTCCTGATGAGGTCGAAGGTCCAGTTCCTATCCCTACCCCACACAGATCTGGGATTGAAAAACCTGTTTTTTTCTGACTTCAAGTTCATTAATGAGCCATCTCAGAAGCGGGATGAGGGTAGAATTGTAGAAGTTTAAGGAATGTGTTAAGGGTGTGGTGAGGAAATGGAAGCAGCACCTTCTAAAGCACTTACTGGAGAAATCTGACAGCGAGTGGGAGAATAAAGAAGGGAGAGAAATCGGGTCGAGCAAACTTTTTTCCCCCTTTTCCTTTCAGGATGGTAGGGACCTGAGTGTTGTTTTTTTTTTTTGTTTGTTTTTTTTTTTTTTTGGTAAGAGGTAAGGAGGCAGTAAAGGGGGAGAGACTTAAAGACATGAAGCCAGGGATGACTGAGAAAGACCCTTCAGGAGCTAAGAGATGGGATTGGGGACAGAAGTGGGGAAGGGAGCCAACCCCTTTCCCCCACCAAAAAAAAGCATAGTCTGTTCGAGAGTTTGATGCTTTTTTCTCCCTGCATTTTCTGCTAATAGGGCTCAACATTGGCCCTGTGGTGGCTGGGGTGATCGGAGCTCGCAAGCCTCAATACGATATTTGGGGCAACACAGTGAATGTAGCCAGCCGCATGGATAGCACTGGCGTGCCTGACCGCATCCAGGTAAGCAGCAGATCATCTCAGTCATCCCCCTGCCTCCAGCCCACACAGATGAGGTTCTCCCCTATGCTGAGAGATCTCCAAGGATGGGGATCTCGGAGCTTTCACTATGGGGCTATTAGATTTGGGGATAAGGGACTGATTGACCCTGACAGCTTGATTTAAATTTTAGGAAACAATTTTTGCAAAAAATTATCAATCTCACAGTAGGAAATAATTAGAGAGCACTGATATTAACCATTGGACTGATTATCCATGATCCTAAACTGATAAAACATTCCCTGCATATAGAGCCATATAGAGGGCACTATAAGAACTAGAGGAAGATGAAAATATATTTTGCATGACTTCACACATATGATTGCTATTACATTGCTTGCTTTCTCAACGGGTGGGAGAAGAGCCGGAAGGAAGGAAAATATTTGGAATTCAAAATTTTTTAAATGAATAAAGAGAGAGATAGAGGAGGAAGAGACAATCCCATTGGGTGGAGGGTGGGAATGGGGAGAGAGGTTGCAGACTAATGGAGGAGGCCAGTCAGTGCCGTCAGGAACATACACAGAGGAAACAGACGTGTGAAAGAGAAATAGGCTTTAGCTGACTACAGCCATACAAGACTCAAATTGCAAGAAGGCCCAGTTAAAAGCAAGCTTGGATTCTACCAGATTACTTTAGATGAAATAGTCTGACTCATTAAAAAACTACTTTCCTGGGGGCGGCTAGGTGGCGCAGTGAGTATAGTGCCGGCCCTGGAGTCAGAAGGACCTGAGTTCAGATCCGACCTCAGACACTTAACACACACAAACAAAAAAACCTAGCCATGTGACCTTGGGCAAGTTACTTAACCCTAATTGCCCTCCAAAAAAGCAAAAAAACAAAAAACAAAACAAAAAAACTACTTTCCTGCTGGGGATGCTCTGCCATCCTCCCTACACACAAACACTCATGCCTGGAGGAGATGGAGGGAAACATTTTTCCATTCTCCATTCATCAGGGTCAGGAACTTGTGGGCCCTCTCTTCTTGCCACTGAGCTCACACCCTCCCTAATAGTGGCCCATAGCTTCTTTTTTTTTTAAATAAGCAATTGGAGTTAAGTAACTTGCTCAAGGTTACACGGCTAGTCATTTATGTGTGGTGTGTGGGTGCTAAGTACTGAGGCTGGAACCGATCTGGGTCATCCCAACTCCCTCAGATGGCGCTCTTACTCACTGCGCCACCTAGCCACCCCAGGCCCATAGCTTCTTAAATTTTGATGCTCTGTCAGAAACAGTTTGGTACAACAGGAAGAATATTGTTCACTGTTCTGAGAGTCAGAAGATCTCCTGGTTCTGTCACTAGCTAGCTGTATGACCCCAGGCAAGTCATTTAACTTCTGCAAAATGTAGGGGAAGGACTAGAGCTCTGGTGACCCTTCTAGCTCCAAGATTTAAGAAGTGACACTTACTCCATTCCAGGGACCATAGACAGACATATACAAAACCAGGAGGCAGCTTGCCATCAAGCAGCCACTAGGGCCCTCAAGGCTCAGGGTCGCACCATGTGGCTGCAAACTTGTCAAAGATCATTCAGTCCTCTGAAATTTGTAGTTCCAGGTAGGGATGACAGAGGAAGGGCTACATACAACTTCTCACCAAATCCCCAAAGAAGGCAGCTCTAACAGAATTTGGTAATTGCAACAAAATACTGTCAATACACACAATTATCCAAATAATGAATTAACTGTGACAACTCAGAATCCCCTTGTCACCTCTGCTCAAACAAGTTCAAGGTGTTGACCCAGGCAGGAGGCCCTGGTATGATTTCTTTGAACTACTTTATTGTTTGAGATCATTTGCACCCCTTCAAACTCTAGCATAGATGAATGCCTTGGTTCTGCTCGATATTTCAGAGATAAAGGTCCTTTAGCGAATATATCCAAATGGATGCATTCTCTACCTTTCTATTCTTTTTGTGACATAGACCACGCGTCTGGGACAGGGACAACAACGTGAAGAAATGGAAAGGCCTCTGGAGGCTGCAGCACTGGTGTGGCTTCCCAGGGTGCACATTCTCCAGGTCTTTTCCTCAATCCCACTCCTCTCCTTTTTCTTTCCCCAGGTGACCACAGACATGTACCAGGTGCTGGCCGCCAACACATACCAGCTGGAGTGCCGGGGTGTTGTCAAGGTGAAAGGCAAAGGAGAGATGATGACCTACTTCCTCAATGGAGGACCTCCACCAAGTTAGCAGCAGGCAGGGTGGGCAAAGCTGTACCAGGCAGACCGGCTTTTGGAGAATTGGAAAATGACTTCTTTTGTGCCAGGCAAGGTGGGCAGGCCTAGCTCTAGTGCCCACAGGGTGTCCTGGTGTATTTTTCCACAGTGACTCCAAAACCAGCTTTCTCCTCTCCTTGGGGGCAGGAGCCCCAGAAGGACCCTGGGGGAGCCAACTTCCCTGAGAGCACTAAGTTGACCAAAGATGTATCTGGCTCTGTATGTCGGCTAGGAGAAGATCTGAATCATTTGAGTTTTCTGACTGACGGCAGCGTCAGTTTCATAGGGTGGAAAAGAGCTTAGTATTTATTGGTGTAGTGCAGCCTGACGCGCTGCCTGGGAAAGACTTCATGCCCCCAGGGTAAGGACCTGGGGTGTCAGCCAGGGAAAGCTCGGGGATCCCCACAGATGCTGCTTTTCTGTGCAAGCTTTTTAAAACTCAGATGGTGGCCTGGCCTTTGTTCCACTGAGGCCTTCTGGCATTGCTGGCCGTGGCATTGTCACAGGAAGGACTTCTAGCCATATTAACTGTGCCCTCCTCCGTCCTCCCCAGTCCCCTTTATGAGCAGGCAGTACACCTAGGCTAGACAAGACTCTTTCCAAGGTGGGGAGGGGAAGGGAAGGGGTAGCAGGAGGCTCCCGTGGCTCTGAGAAAAGCAAATATTTATTAAACAAAACGAAAACAGTTCTCCGTGCCCTTCTTTAGCACGTGCTAGTCTGCCGCGTTCGAGAGACATAAGTAAATCAACACTTCAGGCCAGGGTGCTGGGGTTTGGGGAAGGGAGGGATCCCAGCCCTGAGATTTGTCATTTTTGTATCTTTTATTTTGTAATATTGAAAACTTGGAGATCTAACAGAGATACCAAATTCTATATTTTGTAAATTCTCTATCAGAAAGCGGCTGTGTGCAGCAGGGTGTCGTTGCTGGTGTGTACGGCTTGTCTATTTGTATGTATGTATATAAGCTATGGAGCCAGGTCCCGCCCTGTGCTGTTGTCTCATTTCCCATTTGGCAGTTTTCAGTTTTACAGGGTACAATCAGCGGTGGGTTTATCTGCTTCTGGGACCTCAGGGTAAACTAGGTACTGTACATCCACAGTGGGAGTACACACACACACACACACACACACACACACACACACACACACTTGCATATGTGCACAACTCACTTTCTCCTATAGAAGAACATAAATGGTAAGTGAGTGCCAAAACCACTAAAAGGTTTCTTTCCAGAGCTGGGGTGGGTTTGTGGAAATTTGTACTCTATAAATAGCATTGTGGTCTCACCATCCTACCATCCTACCATGTCAACATATTTTCATCTAAAAAGGTTTAATTTTGCTGTACTGGTACCATCTTTGAGCCTGGCTGAGGCTACCCTTACCATAACAGGACTTGAAAATAGCACTAAGTGCCATTTGCTGGTTTCACTTTGATTTCTGTGAAGAGCCTTGGACCAGTCCACCCCCTTTTCTTTTTTTTTCCTTAAAAAAACAAAACAAAAACACCCAGCTAACAATTCCTCTATCTGTCCAAGTTGGTTCAGGAGCATAAAGGACCTCTATTCCACCTGGAAGGGTGCACCTCAAAGTGGTCGTCAGGTCCTTAGCTCTGTGCTCCAGACCAGGCCTGGATGGCACCCTTTCCCCTTTATCCCCAGTGATCTGATCATGATAGTAGAACATAAGAGTTCCTTGAAGGAAACAACCATTTGTTTTGTATCGTGAGGGGGTTTTTTTTTGGCTGCTTGTTTTTGTATTCCCAGTTTCTAGACATAATAGCTGCTTAATACATATTGGAGGAATTGAATTGAAAATAAACCCTTGAGGTTTTCTTTTGAAGACAATATAAAGAACTGGGTTTTGAGTTGTTTTTTGGTTTTTGGTTTTTTTGTAATCTATGGAGTGAAGGGAGAGTTTTGATAACTAGTTCGGCAGTGCAGTGAAGAGACTACTTAAACCAAATCCAGTGTCTGGGGGCGGATCCATATCTTTGCAACTCTTCACTCTTCTCAGGGCAGAATCACTCTCTGGGGCTCTTATGGAGAACCAAAATTGGGACCTGTTTCACTGTGCTCAACAATGAAAGTTATCATGAGCACAGAAACTTGTTTTCCTCTTACTGAGATATCCCAGGTTACATGTGCGCATACACACACACACACACATACACACACACCCCACTACATGCCACTTAATCTCAGCCTTTTATTTGCAAATCCCCTAACCAACACTCTCTACCATGACTGCCTGACTGCTATATGCTGTTTCCCCCACCCCGTTAGGGCACATCTCTGAGGAACAAAGTGTAGAAACTGTAAAACTGCCAAGTCTGCCTTTGTATTATATTTCTGCTGTTACATCCTTTCAGTTTTATGAAGCACCTGTGTTTCCCACTGTATTCTGTTGGCTTTCTTTCATACCCATGGTTGTTTTGGTTTCTGTTTTAAGGTTTGCTTCAAACTTGAGTAAAGTATGTACTCAATCTGCCTGTGTCACCGTGCTCCCTCTTTACTGCTGGTCTTTGTTAGAAACATCTCCAACCTTCTTAGGAGGTCCTCTCCCACTTCCCCTTGTCACTTTTCTCAGTTTTCCCTTTTCCCCTAAATTTCTTTCCCTTTTTTCTCCCTCCAGTTATCCTCCTTATGCTTCAGTTTTGCCATCTGTAAAGTGAGGGGGTAGAATAAATTGATCCATAATTATGGTCCCTTCCAGGCCTTGAACCTATGAAACTTCTCTCCCTGCCTGTCTGTCCATCCCTTCTACCCCCTTCCCTCTCCAAGCTGTGACTGTTGATGACGTGTAGAGCTTAAGCATCATTTTTCTCTAAGGAGTGTGCACTCTGTTTATTCCTGATCTTGCAAAAAACAAACAAAAAAACCAGATACAATTATGATTTCCCATGGAAATTGAAAAAGTCTATTTAAATAATTTAACTATTAAACACTTTCACTGGTAATGTGTCCTGGTTTGATTTGTAGCAAGACCTAGGGAGGTCTAGTTCTGAAGACTTACACATATTTACCTTCACTGAGCCCAGCCAGTGTGGGTTAGATGGAGGGGAAGCTGCTGGAAACTAGACTGCCACGGCAGAATGTTCAAATAGACCATCTTCCCCAGCAGCCATATTCACATGCTCATCTGTTCTAAACAAAGCAGCTGTCTCTTCTGTGCCTGGCGTGTTGTTAGGGCTTTATGGTACTGATATTTGGGTTTAATTTTTTTTAATAAGTAGGAGGAATCTTTAAGGCTTGGGATACCCAATTTCTGTTGTCTTTGTGGATGTCATCAGCATAATGAGTTGGCTGGATTGAATTTTCCTGTTCTTCTGTTTATGCTAGAAGTGCATCAACTTGTCCTTCCTCTCCCCCTCAACTACTTCAAAGGGAGACCAGATTGCCAGTCAGGATCTTTAAAGTATAATAATGATCGTGGGCATACTCACAAAGTAGAAATGGCATCAAAAACTGACTCACTGATATCCCGTAAAACGAGCTGATGAAAGCTGTCATTCCTAAGTGCTCAGTTAAAGGAACTGAGGATGATGCTCTGATGAGAAGACCAAGATAAAAAGTATATTCTCTTGGGATAATGCCACAGACCTCTTTCCCTTCCCCCCCAACACCATGAACTACATCACAGAATTTCAGAACAGGAAGGAAGCTCCCAGGTCATCTAGCCCAACAACGTCCTCAATATATGGGCATCTGACCTCTTAAGAACTGTAGTAAAGAGGAAGCCTATTCTGCTTTTGGACTTCTATTAGGCAGTTTTCCCTTACTGTGAACCAGAGTGTGCCTCTGTAACTTCTACCTATTGCTTCTAATTCTGTCCTCCAGAGCCAAACAAAACAAGCTTAATCCCTCAGCCATGTAGCAGCCCTTCTAATATTCAAAGTTGTCACATTTCTCATAACTCTGCTTTCCTATGTTAACCCCAATCTTTCAACCAAATATGAATAGCATGATTTCTAGTCATTCTCATTCACTCTCCTATGGATGCATTCCATCGTGTTCTAAAATGTTGGGCTGAATGAAGTACTCCACTGGTTACACCACTCCCTGAGGGTCTAGCCAGGGCAGAGTACATAGGGTCTGTCACTATCCTCGTTCTGGACCCTCTAGTGCAACTCAGGATTGCAAGAGCCTTTTCAACTACCACAAAACACTGTTGCCTTGTATGAAATTTGCACTAAAATATCCAGATCTTCTTCACATGAAATGCTATTCTATACTTAGCTGAATTTTAAAATCTATGTTGAAGATTTTGTATCACCCCTGTTAAATTCTATTTTATTAGATTTAACCCATCATTATAGCCTGTTAAGGGAAGCTAGGTGGCAGAGCAGATAGAGTACCAGGCCTGGAGTCAGGAAGACTTGAGTTCAAATCTGTACATATTTCCTGGTTGTGTAACCCTGGGTAAGTCACTGAACTTTGTTTACCTCAGTTCTACATCTTTAAAAATGAGCTGGAGAAGGAACTGGCAAACCACTTCATTATCTTTGCCAAAAACAAAACAAAATAACCAAATGGGGCCACGAAGAGTCAGACACAACTGAAACAACCAAATAACAACCAAAATAGCCTGTAAGATGTTTTTGGACTCAGTTCTTCAAAGCAGTATTCATACCTTTCAACCAATTTTGTGTCCTCCACAAATTTAATAAACATGTTATCTATGCACTGATTCCAGTCACTGAAAAAAAATGTGAACAGAATAGAGTCATATATGAGCCTTGTGATGCTTCACTAGAGATCTCCAGGCTGTCTCGGCACCACTCTTTGGGGTTTGATCATTTTTTGATACTTTGACAAATCCGTGATCTCAATGTGGGTACTCTCTTCAATTACATAGCTCAAAACACAGCCATGTCTGCTCAGCCTATTAACTCTTGTCTCACATAAGTCAATAAATCTTTCAAAGAGGGTCCACCCAGCATGTACACTGTGGGAGAGGTAACTCACTTGTCTTCCCTTGCTAAAAATGGTGCCATTGTAGCATATAAGCTGTGCATTGTTTATCCCTCACACTGACAAACCCAAGCCACTTTCTGTTTTTGGTCATACATCAGTGATGACATCTTTTAGTTCTGTGTTTGTAATGTGGTAGGTACAGCCTGTCCAGGTCACCTACATACCATTCAACTGCCCTTTAAGTAAAGCTGAATTTGAATCAAGACTGTGTTATTCTGTGGTCATTCTACCAGTTAGGAATGAACTTAATCATACAATCTATCATGAAGTACACATCCCTCCATCTTGCCCACAATGGTACTGCAAGAAATTTTCTCAAATGCTATGCTGAAATCCATGAAGAAAATATCTATAGCATTTCCCTGATGAACGAGACTGGCTAGAAATACTCTTTAAAAAAAAGGAAATAAAGTCTATCTGACACAATGTGTTTTTGACAAATCCATACCATCAATTCCTTTGCTTTGTGCTCAAAAACATATACAACCCCACCCCCAACTGTGGGTTCTAAAATTTTGCCATGAATCAGAGTAGAGTTTATTATCCCAATAGGGTGAGAAATACCCTTTTTGGCAATTGGGACATTTGCCTATCTTCAGTCTTGCAGTACCTCTTCCATTTTTCATGCTTTTTAAATTTTGTCTTCAGTAAAAAAGGAGAAATATTTTATTATGCAAGTGCTATACTTGTAGCACAAAGAAAATAATCCAGAATGTCAAGAGAGTCCTGGCACATAACAAAGTGAATGATTTCAGGTAGATAAACTTTGTGAGAAATGGTGGAATATCCTATGTCGGGGAGAATTCAAATGATGGGCAAAGACCTATATGAGATGATGGAGATAAGAGTTCTGGATCAGGTGGGAGTGCTGAGACAGACCTTGCCAGAGTGGCCTCTCCAAAGGTCCTAGCCACATGTGACCAGGGGTCTGCTATTCCCCACGCTTGCTCCTGTGACCATTGTAATTAGTAGTCAGGCAACTTGGACCTCTACATCTTCTCGTACATCATTCAGTCTATGCATTCACTTTTTCCTCCATTTGATTCTTATAGTCAAGTAGAAACAATCACGATAGTGTTAAGACCAAGAACTCTCCATGATTTTTCAATGATCACTAGAAGCATCTTGACAATCATAGCCTCAAATTTTTTCAGTACTCTGAGCTGTGGAACATCTGACCTTGGGGACCTGAATTCATTGAGAGCCTCTAAGTGTTCTCTTACCCTATCCTCACTTATCTTGAGTCTGAATTCCCTGTTAATTAATTCAGTGCTATCAATCCTACTTTGAAGGTCATTCTCTGTTAGTAAACAAAAGCAAAATAAAATTTCAATTACTCTGCTTCCATTTGTCCATTATTATCATCCCATCCAATTTGGGCAGCAGTTTGATATTCTTCTTTCCCCACAAACAGCGATTTTAAAATTCATTGTTAAAACAACAACAACAACTAGCCATGTGACCTTGGGCAAGTCACTTAACCCCAACTGCCCTCCCAAAAAAAGGCAAAAAAAAAGCCATTGTTACTGTCTTTAGTTTTAGCTCACTATGGGCTTGAGAAATTCTGATCCTATTGTCACAGGACTGTGTCAGTCTTTCATATTCATGATCAGTTGTCTGTCCTTCCATCTTCTGCATCCTCTCAAAAAGAAATGGCAGTCCCATTGGTCTCTTTATGCAGCTTCCCCTTTTCTTCCTGCTTGGAATCATTTGTGTCTTCAGAATTTTGTTTTGAAGAGCAGCACATCTTTCTTGGGGTAATTTATCTTGTGGAGTCTCATGGGACCCACCTAATTCTCTCTCAGAACTCTTGAAATCAGTTCTCTAAAAATCTATTGTGTATATCAGGTGACACTTTAAGAGGCATAAGCAAGTGTTACAAGATTTGATCCAACAGCCTTAGGACCATCAGGATTTTCATACAAGTGTATACAACACATCCCAGTTCTAGGTACCATCAGAATTCTCCTACAGTAGTAGATAGATGGGGCAAAGTGTGTCCTTGTGGAAGTAAGATGAACTCAATACACAGGATTTCAAATAAACAGAATGAAGAAAGTTAATTTATAAGAACCCAATTCAACTTGGGAAATCTTCAAGGTAGTACATACACACTGTATAGTGGCATCTCCTGGTGAAGTCTACTACAACTCAATTTTAATGCTGGAGATTAAATGTAGACAAAATAAGAAAAAAGGAGAGACACTTTTCTGGTCCTCAGTTTCTCTCGCTGTAAAATAAGAGGGTTGGTTTAGTTCACAGATTCTTAACTTTTTGCATCAAACTGTTTGGGCAGTCTGGTGAAGCCCAAGTTCACAGATGCTCTGAAATCTACTCATGGAGTTAAGGAAGTTAAGAATCCTGAAAATGATTATTAAGGTCCCTCTCAATTTCAAATCCTGAGTCTAAATGCTGCAAACTCTTAAGTACGTAAACAGCTAGATGTGGGCTACGAGTCCATGTGGTCTGTGAAATAACAGTAATCAGTATTTTGCAAGGCTGACTCAAATTAACTCCATCCTCACAAAAAAACTGTTACAACCAAGTGTACTGGTATATTTTTCCCCCATTGACAATTTAATAATGTAAATCTGCAGGGGGCAGGGAAATGTCGTGCCTCTAACCCTGCTAGAACATAAAGCAAATCACTTCACTCAGTTTGCCTCAGTTTCCTCATCTGTCAAACGAGCTGGAGAAGTAAATGGCAAACCACTCCAGTACTTTTGCCAGGAACACCCCAACTGGGGTCACAAAGAGTCAGACATGATTGAAACAAAACAACAACAAGGGGATAGGTGTTTACAGCTCCAGACAATTTTTTTCCTTTTGGCATCAGAACAGAAAAAAATGGACTATAGTGCTAATTTATTTTGATGTGATTTGTATAAGTGGTCTCTGGCGCTGAAGTTTCATTGTTCTTTTGGCTTAGCTTAGCCATGGTTATTGGTGACAAAATGCTAAAAAAATAACACCTTACAATAAGCAGAAAGGTCAGGGGTAGCTAGCTCCAAACCCTATACAGATACACTTTTAAAAGCTTCTTGGGCTTCTCTTTAAATGGTAATTTATTGAATACACAGGAAAGCTCATCTAGATAGCCCATCTTTGTCTTTCATCAGATCTATTCCCATCTCTGGAATAAGTCAGTTCTTAATTATCCCATCTCTCAGTTTCCACTGTTTCCTTCCCCTCTACACACATATATAAAGGATCCTTCCCCCTACTCTCTAAAAGAACCATAGACTATCTACTGGGGATTTTCTGCAATAACTTGAACCAAGACTGCCTCTCTGCTACTTGGCATGCATTTTTATTGGCTCTTCCCATATCCTGTTCCCATGAGCCCAATACCACCACTTTGTTGGGGGGCTGTAGAGAGCAATCTTGCTCAGAAACAGGTTGGGTTAGATGATCTTTGAGGTCCCTTCTCCTAAATTCGGCATTCACAGAACATGAACTTTTTTCTCCCCCAAACATCCTTCTTCTAGGACCAGGCTCAGAGCAGCCCACCTGCCTCCCTTCACATCTGAAGCCCCTGATAGCCCTATTGGAGATGCAGCAGCTTTACTAGAAGGCTGTGAGCCCATGCTGATGACCTCCCATAGTTCCTACTGAAAAGATTGGCATAATCATGTATTAGCCTCCCATGTAGGCTTCTAGTGTTTGTACTTTTTGTGGAATAATGGAAAAGGCACTGAAATTTCAAATCAGATGATTTCAGTACGACTCAACTCTGATACTTATACTATACAGTCAGCTGTGTGACTGTGGGCAAGTAAGTCATGTAGCTTTTCTAAACCTGTAAAACAGGCACAATATTTTTTACACTGGTTACACAGGGCCGTTCTTTTGAGAATCCCAGATAAAGAGAAATAATGATTATTATTACTGTAGATGGTCAATGAACTTTGTGAGAGGATACGGATGAAATGTAGAGCCATCTAAAACAGGAGAGGACTGAACTAAAAGTCCGTGGAAAACAAATTCTCTAGTGATTCACTCCTCCTCTAGTACAGAGAAGTGCTTTTCAGGAAGTGTAGTATGGTATACCAGCAGGGAAAGGATGCGGACAGCCCCTCTGCCTATGCTGCCTGCTCTGCTCTGACTCAGGGGTTGTGGAGGGCTAACAGCCCTTACTCACTTCTGCAAAAGCAGCCGACATTTCCAAATAGAACTTTCCTTACAAAAGTCCTTTGAGGTTTGGGCAAGTAGCATTATTCCCATTTTACAGATGAGGAAGATGAGAGTCAGAAAGGATAAGTGACTTATCAAAGGTCACACAGCTCATATTAGCACTAGGTCTTCTGACTCCATCCAATACTCTTTCTTCTACATCGTTCTGCTTCAAGGAAACCAACTAGATCATCAAAGAGCAAAATATGGGATTTCTTTGGGAAAGGCATCTGATCTGCCTTTGCCTTTGCCTCTTCCCTCTTCTCCCTCACCCCAATAGACACAATCAGTCTGAAAATCCTCAGAAGTCTACCTCCAGGACATCCTTTGCTTCCTTCCTCCCACCCCCTCCACTCAGTAGCTACACTTTTCTTCAGGTATTCATTACCTCTCATCCCGACTATTAGAACAATCACTTAATGAATCTCCCTACTTGCCGTCTCTTTCCTCTCCAGCTCATTCTTCACACAGCAGCCAAAATAATATAATCTTGCCATCTAATGACTAGATTTCAGCCCCCCTTCTCAAAAGCCATCACTGCCTCTCCAGTGCCTAGAGAATCAATTATAAACTCCTTTCTCGGGCATTTAAGGCATTCTGTAATCATAGTTCTCTTCTTCATGAATGCTATGTTCCAGCCAAAAAGAACTATCATTTGTTTCTCAATTTCAACCTATCTCATACTTCATTCACACAGACCCTCCTCCATGCCTGAATCACTTTATTAACACTTGAACCCACCTCTTTTTTAAACCATAATCCTCTCAGGGTGAAAGCTAAAGACTTTCAAAAATGTGTCTGAGAAGCTTTATTGTCCCCTAGGCCTTAGCTTTGTCAGGAGAGCAGGAAATACTGTAAATTCACAACACAATTCAACTTATCAAGAGCCTCCTAGGGCCTCCTGTACAGTCCCTGCAATGTACACAGGCACCACCCCTCCCACCTCCAAAAGCTCCCTGCCCACAGAATGCTATGACAATTAAGAGACAGTTTCCCCCCTCCTCTAAAACATTTTGGAGTCTGCCCTCTACCTGGATTTTACTATCACTCTAACTCTTAGCTATAGCCATAATGTTTCCTCAAAACTGTTTTCTCCTCTCTTTCCTAGTTCACCCCCATTTCTAGATAACTAATCAATAAAGGAGTGGAAAAGGCCACCGGATTTTGAGTCTCAATTCTGATGCCTATCTGTGACGGCAGGCAAGATACAACATTTATGGACCTGTTTAGTCTCCTGTAAGAAGAGCTGGTAACTAGAAAGAGAATAACCAAAGAGACACAGATGGAGATTTAGATAATTAAGAAGCAGCTGGGCAGAGGTTTGGGGCAAGACTAAAAATCTTTTTTTTTTGAAGCAATCTGGCATAAGTAAATTGTCCAGGGTCACACAGCTAGTGTCTGAGGCCAGATTTGAACTCAGGTCCTCCTGATTCCAGAACTGGTGCTCTATCCAGTGTACCACCTACCTGTCCCAAGACTAATAATCTTAAACTAGAAAATAACCCAATCAGCATTTCCTTTGGACAGAGCTGCACTTGGGTTTGAACAACCAGCTGGCCCACTCAACGGACTCACAAAACCATCTTCAAGATGTCAATCTGTTAAGCATCTAAAGGGCTTGCAATAAATGCAGGAGACCTTGGTTTCTTTTCAGCCTCTTTCAATTGTATTTCACAGGATCAAAGAATCTTAAAGTTAAGGGGTGACTAGGTGGTGCAGTTGAACAAAGCACCAGCCTTGGAGTCAGGAAGACCTGAGTTTAAATCTGGCCTCTGATACTTTATACTTACTAACCTTGTAACCTTGGGCAAGTCACTTAAACCCAATCACCCTCCAAAAAGGAAAAAAAAAGAATCAAAGTTAGAAGGGACATCAGAGAACATTTGGCCTTCTTAAGTTGATCTGTCCCATAATCAATCAAGCAAAGAGGTTCATGACTTTTTTTTTTAATTTAAAGAACTAGTACTAATGAAAGACTGGGAGAGCCTGGAGAATCTATCCTGAGAATCCTTAAAGATCCTGCCTCCATGTAGGGTGGCCCTCCCATATGGACTCAGAGACAGGGAATGTCTCCTATCCTATTTTCAGACTCTCCAGGGAACAAGAACTTAAGTTTTCTCAGGAAAATATGGGACAGCTTTTCCCTCCAATGTGGCAATCAAAAAATGATGTAATAGGAGTCAATTATTGGTATTTCCACATCAAATTAGGATAGCTACCACCTCCTGGTACCCAGCACCAGAGTGTTATATGCAAATAAGTATTCAATAAATATCTATTGATTTGATATCCAAATTTCAGACACAGAAATGGTTCAACACTTTGGCCACACTTGCTTTGAGAGAGAACTATTCGAAGTCACAGCATAGATGAAAATCCCACTATCCAGGGGTAGGGGAACCTGTGGCCTCAAAGCCACATGTGGCCCTAAAACCTTGTTCTGTAAAACTTGGACTCAGTCAAAGGGCCAGACCCAAGGACCTAGAAGGTCACATAGCTGCAGGTTCCCCCCGACTTTGCACTCAACTCCATTGTATATCCATATTGTTTTTGTCAGAGTGAGAAATTGTTCTCCCTCCCAACACAAACGGCCTCGGTACATTTTGAGGGAACTTCTCACTTCTCTGTCCTCCCATGACCTGAGAACTTCAGTATCTACCTCTGAGCTGTTTTCCATCATCCAAAGTATAGTCACAATGTCCTCTTTCACATGGGCACTTTAAGGCTTGCAAAGCACTTTAAAATATGATCTCATTTCATCCTCACAACAAACCTGGGAGGTGCCATTATTATCCCCATTTTACAAAGGAGGAAACTGAGGCAAGCAGAGGTTGTGACTCGTCCAAGGTCACACAGCCAGATATGAACTCAGGTCTTCCCGACTCCAGGTCCAACATTCTATCCACTAAACCACTACGGCTGGAAAAAATAGCAATGCCCCATTGGGCAACCCTACCAGTGGAAACCTGTTCAGCATCAGTCGTTTAAGAGGACTGCCCTGGGCAGGGTTTCAGCAGTCAGTGAACAAGCTGGTAGTAAACGTTTACTATGTATAAAACAAGGGTTGCCACATTTCTCAGAACTCTGCTTAAACACCTGGCAGTTAGCTGATGGTTACTGATTTACTGCCTTCTCTCGCGCTGCAGCTCTCTGCCTCCAGCAGGTGGCACTCATTCTCTTTTCCAGGAAATCAGGTCCTAAACATGGAGCCACAGAGAAAGAACATTCCAAAGTCTCTGTCTCTACTTGACAGTTTACAGCTCAGACCAGACCCCAGACCACAGAACATCTGATTTCCATTCTTAGGCCTCATCCACGAGAAGTCTTGTAGGGGTTAATGGAAGCAATTCTATGTTGAATTATTGGTGACTTATCACATTTCGTGTCTTTCCCCTTAGCACTGGGGGAGATAACATAAATAACATTTGATCTACATGGTAGACCCTAGGAAAGGGGAGTACCTATAGCTGCTACCTGTAATCTGTAGGAGAGAGAAGGTTCTTACTGGTACCACATGTATGCTGAGTATGGGAAGATTTGTCATCACCACTACCTAACCCAAAGCCTCTCTAAAATCCTATTCCCAGGCTGTAGAACTTGGGAATAAAATGGAACCCCTTCTAATAAATTAGCAAAAGCACAATGCAGTGCCCTGAAATGGGAAAGAAAAAGAAAGGTAGATTATACATTTGTATACATATACACATACACACACTCATCTTCCTGAGTTCAAATCCGGCCTCAAATACTATGTGACCCTGGACAAGTCAATTAACCCTGTTTGTTCTCAACCTTAAAATGAACTGGAGAAGAAAATGGCAAACCTCTCCAGTAACTTTGCCAAGAAAACCCAATGGAGTCCCACACACCCCTTTTGAGTCGTGTTCACCAAGATCATTTTGCTCCTTGTTTTATTTTGGTGACTGGTTTGGGCATGAAGATGGATTTTTTGTGAGGTGGGGGGATTGAAAGAAATCAGGGGGAAAGGAGAAATGATTGTAAGAGGGTGACAACAGGATGTCTGAAGTAAGAACAGAGCTACAGCAATGGCTAGGGTAAATTGTAGGGTAAAGAAACAGTGAGGAGAAATTATGTTCATGATCATTTAGTCCAAGTACAATTGGTTAAGTAACTTGCCCAAGGTTGAAACAGGTAAGAAATAGTCCAGATTCACACCTAGGTCCTCTGACTTCAATCCAGGGTTTTGTTTTCTGTTTTTTTTTCCCATCGTCCCACATTACCTGGTACACTGAAGTTACAAAATATACATAGCACACTTTTTTTTTAAATCATGCTTTTTTCTATTAAAAAAAGGAAAACATAAATAACTACTTGTCACTTCAATAGAGTTAAAAGATTGAAACATTACAGCATGATGTAAATAAACATAAGGTAAGTACAATCAGGTGCCTTTCACACCAATCTTAAACCATTATCAATAACTACTCAATCTAGCCTGGTTTCTCCCCCAGGTTAGAGTAGTATTAATTCATTGAATCTGTCATTATTTGCCCAGGTTTTATCTGTCCAAAGACAACTATTGGACAGGTTTCTCTTAAAAAATCTTTGTGAAGTGACTTCCTTACCTCTTTATTTTCTTACAGGAGACAGTTTTTCATGGAGACAATTAATAGACAGCTGATGAGATAGTCGGCCATATTCAGCTTTCTTAGCTTTTTCGATCAGAAGTGTCAAAGAAGTATTTGGGGGATGAAGCCTACAACACTCCTGATAAACATTTTAATTAAGAAATGTTTTAACAAAATAAAAAATATAATAAAACACAAATAATTTTAATGTGTGGCTTTCTAAGACAATATGTGGCCTGGCAAGGATCATTATACATAATTTAGTGGCCCTTGTTTCTGTGTGAATTTGACACAATGAAACTAGCCCTTTATCTTTCCCCGAAGACCTCTCATTTTGTGGTAAAGCAAGAAAACATCATAGCAGCATGATGCCTTGATCTGTCCTAATTTGGTCTTTTTCCAATCAGAAGGGACTTTCATCCACTTCATTTTGGCCTCCTCCTCCCAACGTCTCCCCCCAATATCTGTACTAGAGATAGATCTAGCTATAGATTTGTAGATTTGTGTATATGTGTGTGTGTGTCCGTGTGTATACACATATACACATAAACTAATATTGTCATCTCATCTCCTCTGTGTGTATGTATACAAGTATTAGCCTATGTTCATAGCCTATGAACATTCTACCTGCCTTCTGTTTGCTAGATGTGGCAACTACCTGCCCTTACCAGGGCAAGCTTCTAGTCATTGTTTTGAGCAAAAGTGGAATGAAGATTGCCTAAAAGGAACAAAGCCCAGAAATCTGTAACAAGGATTAACACACGTTCCCACAATACAGTAAGAGCAACACCCAGCAGACAAGCACATCCTTGGTTACCAGAGACACCACACCTCTCAGGGAGCGTGTTCAGTGAGAGCAGAAAAACTACATCAGCAGGAAACACCAGTAGTCCTGTGGTATTAAAGGCACAAGTTTCCTGTCTGTGCATGCTCCCTGTCACTCCTATTTCCTAAGAAGGTACTCCTCACATGTGATCCTGATCCATGTCCACTGTCTCCATTGATGACAGATGTATTTGCAGCAGAATGTGCTATAGTTTTGTTTTGTGGGGGGTGGGTAGTTCTATTATAGTCTTTCTCACTATTTTATTAAATGACTGTTTTGAGCTAATTCTATTCTCTGACTGATCAGAAGTAAAAATAAACACGTTGGCCAGGGCCCATGAGCTATGGTTCTGAATGGATGTGAACCCATAAAATACCTTAAACCTGGGATAGCTATTCTAGGGATCCCCCATGTGAGAGATAATCCAGGTGCTACACAGAGAACAGACTCATAGAATAGACATGAAATGTCATCCAGTCTAGCCCTCTCCTTTCATAAAGGAGAAATCACAGAGACGAAGAGTTGTTCAAGAACAGAGACTAGCAGAGTAAGTCTCCTAATTCCTTTCTTACTTCTCAGGAGAGCTGAATTTTACATGTCCAACTCCACAGGGAGTCTTCCCAGCTTCTTTTCCAATTAGTCCTTACTTACAGATTATATACATACATATATAGTAGAAAGAACACAGTCTTATGTTTCTTTTCCTCACACTTCCCATCAACTTCTCTGCCAACATGAATAAGATTTTTCCATCCTTCTCCCTAACCTCCATATCTCCAGCTGCAGAAACCCAGGGAGTAGAAGTTTAGGGGAAAGTCTTAGGACTTGGCTTCAATGAATATAACTTTCAAGGAGAAAAGGAGGAAATAGCTCCCAAACATGCCCAACTATCTATCCCACAGTGCAAATAACCTGGGCATAGATAACAAGTTGTCTTCACGTAAAGCAAGCGTTAAGGAAAGACTTTCATTCCCAGCCTCATGGGTCTGATATAAAGAAAGCTAAGATCATCCGTACATAATCAAAACTTTTATTTAAAAAAAAAAGACAAATGTAGGATGGATTGAAAGTACAGCTGTCATCTTTTCAGAAAAGGACAGTAAAGCCCAGGCCCTTTCAGATGGCAAAGCTACAATATACTATGGAGAGACTACTTGAGGGATGAAACATTGATGGAAGACACCACAGAAGCTAAAAATACACAAGGTGGCCAAACAGCCTTAAAATTTTCAAAGTTATAAATGTAGTTTACAAAAATTTCTTTAAAAAACTCATTATATTATAATTATATATTACATTGTATTATATAAATACAGAGTCCTAAAAGTGTAGACATTTATACAATTTCAGGTTTTATATTCTTGGAAATATAAACCCAAAGTACCATATTTGAATGATATAATCTCACTTTTGTAGCTGACTACTGAACTTCATGTCTGTGTCTGAGATATAAATACTTGCCATCATTCACAGTACAGAAAGTCTCCAGCTACCGGCCTAAAGGAAACTAGAAGGTGAGACTGAGCAAGCACCTTCATAAGAAAACTGTTAATGTGCTTCAGAAAATACTACGATAGGAAGAATCAATGAGATATAAAAAATCTTGTTACTTTAAAAACAAAAACATCACCCCAGAAACACTATATGCTGAGAAAACAGCCATCGTTCTCTATCCTCTGAAGAAGAGAGTAAGATGCATTAGACTCATGGTTTCCCAGAGAACTGTGCTGCACTCCTCACAGAAATGATGAGCATACTGTGTCCTCCAGCTAATGGCTAGAGGGAGATGGTGACAGGAATGGGTTTCAGGCCTGGAAGGTGTGAGCAAAGCCAGGGGGAGGACTAGCCTAATTACCTGACGGAGCTTTGGCAGTGGGAACCTCAAAGTGCCAGCTTCACGTGGCAGGGCGAGAACAGCACTTTCTCATTCTTGCCGAGCCAACTGGCTTATAAAAGCTAGAAAAAAAGAGAAGATCTTGATGATAAAAGGCTGATGAAACAAGGTCAAAGAACTATGGCAAACTTGTTTTTTAATTCATCTAAATGTAAAAATGCTTCTTTTCTGAGGAAAAAAAAGGGATCATAATTAATTCCTTTCCTTTTGACTAGCTTCCTTCTGTTCTAGATGAGTCTTTTTAAAAGGATTTTTAGGGAAGGGAAATGGGTAACTAGGTTTAGGGCGTGAGAATAAAGCTTCCTGTCCAGGGTACTGTGCTGAAGAACTCTGTTTGTGATCAGAAGTGCCTGATGTTTTGTTGCTTTTTCACCCTCAGAAGACCAAATCAGAAGTGACCATTCACTATCACAACAGAGATTCATGTAGGCTGGGTGTGAAAAGGCAAGAAGCTGCTTTTTTAATTACTCTTTGATAATATATATAAAACTCATAAATTTTTTACATAAAATAAGCAACTTACCTTTAAAATTAATACTACCCATAAATTTTTATTCTTTTTTTTTTTTTTTTGAATTTTTGGAGGGCAATTGGGGTTAAGTAACTTTGCCCAAGGTCACACGGCTAGATTTTGTTTGTGTGTGTTAAGTGTCTGAGGCCGGATCTGGACTCAGGTCCTTCTGACTCCAGGGCTGGCACTCCACTCACTGCGCCACCTAGCCGCCCCCATAAAATTTTATTCTAGGACTAATCAAATTATTCTTTTGTAATAACATTGTAGCAATTTTTTTTGCTCTTTTTTTTTTTTGGAGGGGGGAAGGCAGGGTAATTGGGGTTAAGTGACTTAACCAAGGTCACACAGCTAGTGTTAAGTGTCCTAGGCCGCATTTGAACTCAGGTGCTCCAGACTCCAGGGTTGGTGCTCTACTCACTGCACCACATAGCTGCACCCAACATTGTAGCAATTTAAGGGAGAAGGAAACATTCAGTGTGAGAGAAGGTTTGGCCCAAGAAGACTAAAGAGACAGGGGGACAAAGGCAGGCAAGGCAGGGGGATAACACATAAAGGGCAGAGAGAAAAGTCAGGAAGTCATCAGCTCCTAATCACCCAATGGCAGTCCCACATGCCACATCTCAATTCAGTGGAGCAGGTCCTTTACATCAGCTTTCCTTTTCTATCCCTGAGACCACTCCTTAACAGCCCGCTTACCAGTAGCCCCATTAAGTCCCCATTAAGGAGGATAAAGAGCCCTTTATTGGAGAGTCCCTTGCAAATTATTCTTGACCAGTTCCAACTACACTGCATCTGACCAGGCCTATTTTATGTACTCATTGATTCAGACTGGGCAGCTAGGTGGTGGAGTAGATAGAACAGGCTTAGAATCAGGAATCAGGAAGATGCATCTTCCTGAGTTCAAATCTGGCCTCAGATACTTCCTAGCTATGTGACCTTGGGAAAGTCACTTAATCCTACTTGCCTCCATTTCTTCATCTGTAAAAAGGAACTGAAGAAGGAAATGACAAACCACTCCAGTGTTTTTGCCAAGAAAACCCCAAATGGGGTCATAAAAAGTCAAACACAACTGAAAGACAATTCAAATAACAACTGATTCAGAATATCTAGGAACGGCTTTTTTTTTTTTTTTTGGTAAGCAATGATGGCTTCCCCTTTATCCATCCTACACCCAAGATTTTGGCTCCTAAACACACATATAGACTTTTAAAGTCACCCTTATGATTTTATAACGATATAAATGGCAAAGCTGGGGAGGGGTTGAAACTGACTCAATTTAGGGATACTTGACTGCCTGAAAGACATTACCCTGAAGGCAAGCCCTTTTCCCCCTAGGGGCCTCAGTTTCCTTATATGGAAAATAAGGGAGTTGGGCTTATGATTTCCAAAATTCCTTCTCTTACTTTTTAATTCCATAATCTGTGTCCCCACCCCCAACCCCCAATCAGAGGTTTCCTACTCCTGCCCTAGAAAACCTTACCATCTTCACTTCTAAGTACCAGTGCTATAGCAGGTACGAGGTTCTACTTTTTACAAATAATACATAAATAGAATATAGGGTTCATTTCACTGACCACTGAATGTCAGTGTCCTCTTGTACAACAGAGCAGTTATTGCAGAATGGTGGCACCATGATTGTTTAGGATGCCAGATGTAAAGAGCACTTGATGACATTAAAGAGGCATTGTGGTTTGGTAAAAACACTAGACCAGTTATCAGGAAACCTGGGTTTGAGTTCCAGCAGTAATACCAGAAATAACCGTTAGCATTCCTTTAGTGCTTTATATAGCTTTCTTTATTGCAATGTACTTTACAAGTCTTCTCATTTGGTCCTCACAATAGCCTTTTGATTCATATTTTACAGATGAGGAAACTGATACTGAGTGGTTGACTGGCTCAGGAACACACAAGGAGTAAGTTTCTGGGGTAGGATTTGAAACTCAGGTCCTCCTAACTGCAGAGCCAAAGCTCTGTCCACTGTACCGCTTAGCTAACACTATGTGGTCCTGGGCAAATCATCTGACCTTTCTGGAACTCAGTTTCCTCATCTGCAAAATGAAGGATTTGGATTTCATGTTCTCTAAAATCTTTAAAACTCTAATGGTCTATGAATACACAACATATACTTTGAATATAGGCTCTCATAAAACCTGTACAGTGGCCTGTATAATCAATACTGGTTTTCAGTTCAGATACAAAGTTCAGTTATGATATGGATACATTTACACATACCATTTCAAAGCTATCTTGCTTTTAAGGATATGAAATCTATTCTGGAATGGACTAAATCTCAAACAGCGTAACTGCCATGTTAGACTATAAGCTCCCATGGCTTCTCAAACTGGGCATTTCCCAGAAGCAGGTACAGAGTCATTCTGAGTTTCAAATCTCTTCCTTTGTTTTCTTTCTTAATGTCCTCTATACATTCTCATGGCAGGGTGTTTCTAGAATTGTGGAGGATGTTCATGGAGATAATAGTCATATAAAATCCTAAGAAGAAAGCAAATGGGGGTGGCTAGGTGGCGCAGTGAATAGAGCACCAGCCCTGGAGTCAGAAGGACCTGAGTTCGGAGCCGGCCTCTGACACTTAAGCCACACAAACAAAAACCTAGCCGTGTAACCTTGAGCAAGTTACTTAACCCCAATTGCCCTAAAGGGGCGGCTAGGTGGCACAGTGAGTAAGAGCGCCGGCCTCAGAGTTGGGATGACCCGAGATCAGATCCAGCCTCAGAAAATGAGCACCCACGCATAAATAATGACTAGCCATGTAACCTTGAGCAAATTACTTAACCCCAATTGCTTTAAAAAAAAAAAGCAAATGACAAAAATTTTAAAATATGGCTCTTATTTTGAATGCTAGGAGTCCTAATGAATCTCATAAAGTCAATTCCTTAATTGATCATTTGTATAGATTTGAAGTTCCATACACTGGCTCTGTTTAAAGCAGATTCCCCCTATAATAACTTTAGTCATAGCTATTATTATATGTATGCTCAGTTTGGACTATGACCTAAAATTAGAAAATACAGTAAAATAGTTCCCAAATATAACATACTACTCATCTGAACCACCTATTTGAGTTTTAACTTCATATCCTGGATCACTAAGTGATTAATTATAAGATTAACTATATATTATTCATATAAAAATTTCAAGGTTAGATTAGAAACTACCTACCCCAGAACACCCCTTCTGTCCTAAATTATTACACTGCTTTAGGTTTGACACTGTACATTATACTTGTTCATACATACCATAGGAAATTGTTTGATGGTTCCTTGTACATTTGTTCTCATGCCTATAGCCTGAAGTTTTGTTGTTGTTGTTGCTGTTTTTTGGGGGGGGATATAAGGAAGTATCTGAATCTATAACTTCATCATTGGGGAGCTCACAGTATTTAAACTCCCTCGAACATCTGAAACTCATGTGTAACTTAAAATGACTTGCCTGGGCCACTGAAATGATTTGCTCATTTAATAGAATGAGTGTGTATCAGATGTAAGATTTTAACTTAGGCCTGACTGCAAAGCTTCCCAAGGACCACCATGTCTCTCTGTTGCTCACAGCTTAAAGTTTATATATAGTTACATAAAAATGCCATCTTCTTGTCCACATCTGCTGCACCTGCTCTTTCCCTGGATATTGCACCTAGTATCCATTTATAATGCCAGTAAGATAACAGAATCTCAGTACTGGGACCTCAGATGTCATATAGGTCACCCCTACTTGAAGCATGACTCTCCATACAATATTCCTAATGGGTGGGAGGTACTCCACCTCTGCTTAAAGACTTCCGGTGTGATGGAAATTAACTTGTATAATGTCCACTGCAACATAATAATGGTTGTATTTTCATCTACACATTTATTCAGTAACAAGTTTTCTTTTGGGGAGCTAAGGAGTTTCAAAGGATTCCTTGATTCATCTTCTGAGTGATTTTTTGTGTGTGGTGAGAAAGACATGAAGATAAGGGGAAAATCACTGAAATGTAGGTAAAATTAATGAAAACGATGCAAGGGAATGCCTTATTAGACAGTAAGTCCCATCATGGGAAGTGACATTCCACAAACATTTTTGCTATCAAACTAACTCTAAAAACTACTGACAATGCTAGATTATTTAACTAAATGAGCTCCTTAACAGCTAACTAACCCTATTTCCTTAACTGCTAATACTACACCTATTACAGTGAAGACCATTTATGACTTACTAATATTGCCAAGTGAGAGTAGTGTAACTATATACTGGGTACCAGTTTCCAATTCTATTCCATTAATAAGAAAAACAACAAGGCAAAACCAACCATTTTACTTTTACTCATATTGTATCAAAATTTTACTCATGTTTTCACCTGTTAAAAATAGAAGCTGAAAAAGAACAAAAAGTAATAAATCTTTAAGTAACAGACTAAGATTGCTGGAGGACGCCTCAGAGGTCAACTAGTCAAATCCCCTACCAAAGGTAGCAATCCCCTCCATAATAATCCTGACAAGCAATCATATAGCCTCTGCTTTCATAAACTGAGGGGCAGGGGATTCCCTACCTAATAGGACTTCCCATGACATGTTATTGTACAGCTCTGTCGGAACAATTTTTCTTCTTATATTTAGGTGAAATCGACTTTCCTGTCTAATCTATCCTAGGTTTCTGGCCCTAGGTTCTTCCTTCTGGAGCAACATAAAAGTTCAACCCATTTCACATGGCAGTCATCATGTTCAGACAGTTATCATGTTCTCTCACTTAAACTTTCTTTTATCCACATTAAACATGCCCCGTTCTTTACATGATATGACTTTTCTTTAGAAACTCAATATTCTACAAGAGTTACAATCTCCCATTCAATTCACCATCCCAGAAAATTAATAGAGATGAAAACTAACCTCAACTTTGTAAAATTATATTACAAGAGCTAAATTCTCAACTGATACTCATTCACAAGACTTTTATAATCAGGAGATTTATTTCAACTTTTAGGCCAGCATGCTAAAATAAATTTAAACTCCACCTTTTCTGTGACAATGACGTGCTTACTGTACTAGGAAACAGGAATATTACATTTTTTTTTAAAGACCAAAAAAAAAAAAAGGAAAGCATCAGCATAATAAAAAGTAACAGTTTCAGAGAATCTTCTCAAAAGGCTCATCTCTAGAGTGGGTCTATATGCCTAGTTTGGTTTGTGTAGAGTGGAGACAATTTCTACAATAATTTCAGTCCTCTTTCACAGAACACAAAACTTTACTTCTAGGTCAATAGAACCAAGTTTTAAATGGCCAAAAAGAACAAGTAAAAGAGAGTCTGGTTGTATGTATGTACTCAGTAATTCCTACAGCCCAGGACAGGTCATCAAAGATGTTCCTAATGCATAGGGAACACAGGATAGATAAAAATTGTTTCCCTAGACCATTTTTGGCATGAGTTACCTAATACTAGAAAGGGTGCCTTGTGGCCTGAATCTAAAGGGTGAAAAAATATTCTGGCCTCTGCAGCCTTGACAAGTTAGAGGCTAAGTAGAGTTTCAGAGGTACCATAAAGGAAATGGGGCCCTGAATCTGATGCACTTTTCTAGGGCAGTTAATTTAACTGAGTTAAAGCCTTCAATTCTGGAGTTAATTGAAGATAACATTTCACATATTTAAAAACTGATAAACACTCTATTTTGCATTAACCTGGAGATGCTACATTTTATTACATAGTAAAAATTCAAAATTGAAGAAAAATATTCTCAATCTCAAGGCAACAGTATTTATAGGAAAAAGATCTTCCACCTCTGATATACTTGTTTCTAGCACAGAAAGCAGAGTCCTAGTCAAGAGGATGGAGTTACTACATACACGTGGAAGCCCAGAAATGAAAATTCCTGAGTGCTGACATACCAGAGCAAACAAGAAACAATTCTATTGAGCAAATAAGTTATATTATTGTCAGGCTTATGGAAAAATAAGAGTATTATTTGGGCCATGACAGAAGAAATTATCTTGGACCCTCAAGACACCCTAAATTAAGGAAAAATATATCAATACTCAGTGGAAGGAAGTGTGGATTCATTGCTATTAAGCGGTCTAAATTCTCTACTTTTTACCAAGAAAAAGATGTATTCTGTGAATACAACATTCATGATTCCCACTGTAGTGGAAAGAGAACTGAACCTGCAGCCATGAGACATGAATACTAATACTGGCTTAGTTATGAGGACCTTTGGTAAGTCACACAATTTTTTTTGTATCTCAGTTTCCTCCTCGATACAATTTGGACAAACAATAACTATCTTCTATACCACACCTGGTAGTATGAAGATGATATAATAGAAATTGTTCTTAAAAACAGAGTAGCATTAAAAATTATAGGATAATTATTACAAATATTCAAGATATGTCCTCAAGAGTCCAGGATTTCTCTGTATCCTTGGTAAAAATCTATTTTCCCCCAAAGAGTCAAAGAATCCCAGACAACAAATCATTCCCAATTTGGCAGAAGCAAGAATGTTGGATGTACACAGAGTGATGTGGATATTGATGGATGAAAGATGGAATAAAATCCTTCTGACATAAGTAAATAAAATTTTCTAACCTAAATAAAAATTTAAAAAAATCTTTGTTTCGATTCTTGTTTGAAATCTTTACAAAACGTTATTGGTCCATACATTTCTTTTTAAGTCCGTAGTACAGCCCAGTGAATATCACCTCCTGTTTCTTTGCTGATATATGATCTTGTAATGCCTCAAAGCCATGATCCTGAATATCAATTCTTCTTGTACAATCTTTTTTTTTAAAGCAATTGGGGTTAAGTAACTTGCTCAAGGTTACACGGCTAGTCATTATTTATGCGTGGGTGCTCATTTTCTGAGGCTGGATCTGATCTCGGGTCATCCCAACTCCGAGGCCGGCGCTCTTACTCACTGCGCCACCTAGCCGCCCCTTTAGGGCAATTGGGGTTAAGTAACTTGCCCAAGGTTACACGGCTAGGTTTTTGTTTGTGCGGATTAGGTGTCGGAGGCCGGCTCCGAACTCAGGTCCTTCTGATTCCAGGGCCAGCACTCTATTCACTGCGCCACCTAGCCGCCCCTTGTACAATCTTGTAGTTATAAAAGAAGGGGATGAATGTGTACTGAACCTAGCACATACCCTGTACTGTATTTTTCAAATAAATCCCTGATAACAGTTTTTCTTGTCATTTTTTTTCTTTCACTTAGAAGTTGACTGTAGCAAAAAAAAATGATCTGGTTAATTAAAGTTTATGCTGTAATGTATATGATATGCATATAATAAAAATTCTTGGGTGGGTACACCAACATATACAGAAAGACATGGTAATTAAAACCACACAATGACGAATTTCCCTGGTCTTTCTTCAGCTTCTGACATCTCATTTTACTTGCAAATGTATCTTTTAACCAACAGCATGAAGTCCATGATTTTTCAACATACCAAATTTCATGAAATTATAGAATGTTAGAAATAAAAGAAATTTTGGAAATTCTCTCCTCCAGACTCCCACTCATTTTACAAATGAAGAAATAAGCCTAAAAAGGTAGGTATTTGCCAAAGGTCAGTGAGTGGCAGGGACAGGATTTGAGTATGGGTCTCCTGACTCCCATTCCAGTTACCTCCTGCTTTCTCAGGCTGTTACCTTCACATTTTCTGCTTAAAAACATTAGTTTCATTCTTCTAAAATGAGACATTCATGAATACAACTGCCAAAAGTAAGACTGATATCTCATGGATTTTACAAGTGTAGGGAGCTTTTGTTTATGCCTGGATTAACAAAACAGAATTTCAAAGCATTTGGACATCTTTTACAATTTCATGTGGCAGGCTAATGAGGACTTAAGACAGGAGTGCTGAAAGGTAATTACAGTTCTAGAGAAATAGAGGATTTTTCTGCCTTACAGTAAACTCTAATAAAACTTGGTAATAATGGTCACTTTGAAAATTACACACAAGCAGCTTGTAAACATCACTGTCTCCTCAAATATTTCTAAAGCTCTCATCTGGGTGAGACTGCCAGGATTATGTTCAGAACTAGGTGGTTTCTACTGTTAAGGACTCAAGTGAGAATTTAAAAGAATCAATAAAAAAAAAATCACATTTAGACACACAGATGCACATTCCTGTTAGTGTATAACCCAACATTCTGACATTCAGTAACTATTTTGTCATTTCAAATATAAGTTTGCCAGTATGCCATAGCATCTTTTTATTTAATCTATACTGCTGCCTCACAAAGGCAAAGACCAACGTTGGTACTGGTTCATACTTGGTTTGGAGAACTAGTACTATGTTCACGTTTTCATTGGATTTTTCAGAAAGGCTTATGTGCTGCTTGCTACTCATTATCTTCCAAATTGACTTTGTCCATCCACAAGCTCAGCAGAGCAAAAAGGGGGCCTGTCTTCTTCATGATGACAATCCCTCAGTGAGTAATGTTTTCAAAGACTTTTGGAAGAATTCCATGGTAGGTGTATTCAGAGGCAGATTATTTTGTTTTCAAATAACAAAAAGAAAGGTGGAGAAAGAAGGGAAATGACTCTCCTTATGTCTGGTGGAAATCTTCCTCACTGACAGGCAGGAGGCTCTCTTGACCCTCTAGGCAGCTGTTGCAGGCGATTATAGTCAGGCTTGTTTTAGACGTTATAATCGGGGGACTTGCCCTGGGGCTGCCTCAGCCAGATCTGTAGTGTCACAAACACTCCCACAGTCACATGAAAGAAAAGCTGCCAGAGGTTGCGGAGTTCATATAGATACATGTTGCATAGACAAATTAAGCCAAAAGTCAAGAAAGATTTTACATTCCTCCAGCCAGTGCAGTAGATGAGCAAATAACACTGTCCAAAAACAAAAATCAAAGACAATTATTATTGGTCAGGAAGAGATATTTCAGCAACCAAAATGCAATAGGCCAGCATAAAATAACATTCATAATAACAGTCAATACTTACAAAGCACTTTAAGGTTTACAAATTACTTTACAAATACTGTATCATTTTATCCTCACAATAACCTTGTGAGGTATTATCATCATCTCCATTTTACAGATGAAGAAGCTGAGGCTGGGAGAGGTTCAATTATCTTTCCAGAGTCACACAGCTATTAAGTGTTTGAGGTAGAATTTGAACTCAAGCCTTCCTGACTCCAAGTCCAATACTCTATTTCCTACACCTTCCAGTTGCCTTGGGCATAAATGTTATTCAGTGGCAAATCAATTTAAGAGCTCTAAACCATTGCCTTAAAAACTCAAACAGCTAACAGAAAAGGTAATATTTTCTTTTATTCTCTTCACTTTTCTAAAAAAAATGATATATACAATATTTAAGAAGCGTGCTGAGCAAATTTCCCAGGATGATGGGCCACCAGGCCTGTACATCGAAGGGCTGAGACCACTGCTGCTCCTTCCTCTCTATACTCAACCTAGCATAGTATAGAAAAGCATAAAAAGTGTATTTTATGTATATATTATGTATACGTATATGTAAATACATATATAATTTTTTATAAAATGTTGGTGAGAATGAACATGAACAAAAAGGACTGCTATTCTAAAAATCAATTCCAAATATGTCCTGACCACTTTCAAAGTTTAACATGGCAGAACAAAACCCACAGCCACTAAAAGTAAGTGTATTCCCAAGATCCCTCTGTATATGCCAGTGTACATATATTTGTACATATTTGTAATCATATAACAAATGACAATGCAGAGAATCTTAAGCAACTTAACCAACTTCCAGAAAAATCTAAAATTTACCAAAAGACATAATGTGATATGGTATTACCATAATGTCACTATCTGATATTGCAAAGTATCACATGAAAGAAGGCAATGCTCCTGTGCTAAACTGAAGGCTGGTTTCAGAAAGAAACTAAGTAGAGGTGAACATCCTAGAGTGGATATAAGAGATTAAAATGCCTTGTGAAAAACTAAGAATGAAGCTGTGACAATTCAGAAATACACCATGTTAAACTGGTTCAAGGGCTGTTGTGGTCAAAAGTACATACAAAAATCACAAAGTAAGAAACGATGGAAGAACTGTGGTCTCCAATGATGACCTCAAATTAGTCATACAGATGAATCACTGATATACCAAAATACCAAAGTAAAAGTTGGATCAGTTCTGATAAAAAATTAGAACTGATTAAGAAACGTTAACCATTCAAATAAACTGAGTTTTGCAATTAATTATATCTGTGACAACACAATTATTAACCTGTTTTAACCCAATACCTTTTTTCCTTGTTACACACATGCACAATGCACATATATGTGGGTAGTTAAGTGGTACAGTGAAGAGAGCACCAGGCCTGGAACCAGCAAGTCTCATCTTCCTGAGTTCAAATATGGCATCAGACACGGTCTAGCTGTGTGACCTTGGGCAAGTCACTTAACCCTGAACTCCTGCAAAATAAACTGGAGAAGGAAAGGGCAAACCACTCCAGTACCTTTGTCAAAAAAACCCCAAATGAGGTCATGAACAGTCAGATATGACTGAAGACTGAACAATGCCTATATAACATTCCCACACATAACTCACACACATATACATAGGTACATACGTCTACATACAAAAAGACACATTGTATCCACAGGCACTTGTTGCATATACAATTTACATGAACACAAGTACATATGTATTGGTATTTAAATTTTATACATGCTTTTTACTTTTAATCACAGCCATTTCCCCCACCTCAAAACCTGCTTGAATTCTTTTAAAAGTTTTTTATTGATTTTAAACTTAAATACAAAAAGAAAAAAGAACATTTCCATGTACACAGCACAATATAAAAAGAGTATTCAACATAAAACCACCAATTTCCATTTCAGTTTTAAAAAAACAACAAACTTGGGCAGCTAGGTGGCAAAGTGAGTAGAGCGTCGGCCCTGGAGTCAGAAGGACCTGAGTTCGGATCCAGCCTCAGACACTTAATGCACACACAAATAAAAACCTAGCCATGTGACCTTGGGCAAGTTACTTCACCCCGATTGCCCTCCAAAAAGAGAAAAAAAAAAACAAAAAACTATGTAATAAATACTACACATATCATTTACCCTGGTTTTCTATGCTTCCTTTTAAATTTCCTTTTGTTCTTTTCTGTGCATTTTTAATTTTTTTCTCCTTCCTCACTGCACCCAAGAGAAGCTTACCATTAGACCCACACACGTATGTGTGCGTATATATACATATACGAATATGTGTGTATGTGTGTGTATGTGTATGTGTGTATACATACATATATATGTATGTATACACACAAACAACATATTATACATAGTTCTATTTATCTGTTCTTTCTCTGGATATGGATAGCATCTTCCTTCATAGGTCCTTTATATTTGATTTCAGTAATACTCAAAATGATTTAGTCATTCAAAACTCTTCTTAGCACAATATTGTTACTGTATACAATGTTCTCTTGGTTTTGCTCATTTTGTTCTTCATTATTTCATGCAAGTCTTCCATGTTTTTCTAAAATCAACCAGCTCATCATTTCTTATAATACAGTAGTATTCCATCACAATCATATACGACAACTTGTTTAGCCATTCCCCAATTGACAGGCATTCCCACAATTTACATTTCTTTTTCACCACAAAGAGGGCTGCTAAAAATATTTTAGAATATTTGATTTCTTTTCCTTTTTCCCCAATCACCTTGGGAAACAGATCTAAGAGTGAATAGGTCAAAGGGTATACACATAACTCTGGGCATAATTCCAGATTGCTCTCCAAAATGGTTTAATAAGTTCACAGTTTCATCAACATTAAATCCATTTCCCAATTTTTCCAAATCCCCTCCAACATTTGTCACTTTTCTCTTCTATCATTTTAGCTAATCTGATAGGTGTAAAATGAGATCTCAAAGTGTTTCAATTTGTATTTATCTAATCAATAATGATTTACAGCATTTTTTCACATGACTATGTATACTTTTCATTTCTTCATTGAAAAACTGGCTGTTCATATCCTTTAACCATTTATCAATTTAGGAATGACTTGCATTTTTAAAAAGTTGACAAAGTTCTTTATATATTTGATATGAGACCTTTATCTGAAAAATTGTCTGTAAAGATTTTCTCCCAGTTTTCCATATTCTTTTTTCTTTTTTTGCTTTTTGGAGGGCAATTGGGGTTAAGTAACTTGCCCAAGGTCACACGGCTAGGTTTTGTTTGTGTGTGCGTTAAGTGTCTGAGGTCGGATCCGAACTCAGGTCCTTCTGACTCCAGGGCTGGCGCTCTACTCACTGCGCCACCTAGCCGCCCCTCCATATTCTTTCTAATCTTGGCTACATTGGTTTTATTTGTATAAGACCCTTTTAATATAATTGAAATTATCCATTTTACACATGACAATGCTCTCTTATCTCTCATTTATTCATAAACTATTCTCCTATCCATAGGTCTGATAGGTAATATATTCTATATTCTTCCAATTTTCTTATGCTATCTCCCTTTATATCTAGGTCATAAATCCATTTTGACCTTATCTTGGTAAATAATTTAAGATATTGGTCTATACCCAATTTTTGTCAGACTGCTTTCTAGCTTTCCCAACAATTTTTACTAGATGATGAATTCTTACCCCAAAAGCTTAAATCTTTACATTTGTCAAATGCAAGGTTACTACAGTCATTTGCTACTGGGTATTTTATGTTATCCACTTCTATTTATTCGCCAATAGCTGATAGTTTTGATAATTACTGTCTAATAGTATAGTTTAAGATCTGGTACTTGATAAACCTACTTCCTTTATGTTGTTGTTGTTTTCCATTAATTCTTTTGATATTCTTGACCTTTTGTTCTTCCAAATAAATTTTGTTATGACTTTCTTCTAGCACAATAAAATAATTTTTTGGTAATTTAATTGGGATGGCATTAAATTAGATTAGGCAAAATTGTCATTTTTAAGAGCTTGACTCTGCCTACCCATGAAGAGTATTTATCTAATTATTTAAATCTGACTTTATTTGTATAAACTATGTTTTATAATTATGTTCATGAAGTTCTTGGGTTTGTTTTGATAGGCATTTTATACTATCTGCAAATTATTTTAAATGGGGTATCTCTTATTATCTCTTCTTGCAGGGTTTTGCTGGTGATATATAGAAATGCTGGTGATTTATGTGAGTTTCTTTTATATCCTTCTACTTTGTTAAAAATTGTTTCCACTAACTTTTTAGTCGCGAATCTTTAAGAGTTTCCAAGTACATCATTATATCATCTGCAAAAAGAATTTTATTACCTCATTGCCCATTCTGATTCCTTCAATTTCTTTTTCTTCTCTTATTGCTATTGTCAAGATTTCCAATACAACATTGACTATTATAGGTGACAGTGGGCATCTTTGTTTCACTCCTGATCTTACTTGGAAACTTTCTAACTTATCTCCATTACAAATATTGCTTGCTGATGGTTTTAGGTAGCTGTTTCTTATCATTTTGTGGGAAAATTCCTTTACATCCATGCTTTCAAAGTGTTTGTAATGGGAATAAATGTTGTATTTTATCAAAAGATTTTTCTGCATCCATCGATATAATCATATGGTTTTTGCTACTTTTGCTATTGATATAATCAATTATGTTAATAGCTCTCCTCATCCCTGTACTCCTGGTATGAATCCTACTTGGTCACAATGTATAATTTTAAATTAATTCTTTTTCTAGTTTTTTTTAATTGCATATCCAATTCACTGGTATACTCTTTCTCTATTTTACTGATATAAGCATCTAAAGATATAAATTTTCTTCTGATTACTGCTTTTGCTGTATCTCATAAGGTTCTTTTTTTTTTTTTTTCATTACTGGCATTCTATTTAATGAAATTATTTCAATGATTTGTTCTATTAACCACTCAGTTTTTCAGATTAGGAATTTAATCTGCAATTAGTTTTTTATCTGTATTTCCATGGTCCATTATTGAATATAATTTTTATCGCATTATGATCTCAAAAGGATGAATTTAATATTTCTGCTTTTCTGCATTTAACTATAAAGTTTTGGGGTTCCATGTATCACTGAAAAGGGTGTATTCCTTTTTATTACCATTCAATTCTCTCCAGATAGTTGTCATATCTAGCTTATATAAGATTTTATTCAACCTTATTTTTTGGTTATATCTCTCTAATTCTGAGAAGGGACGGTTCAAGTCCCCCACTATTATAGTATTACTATCTATTTCTATCTCTAATTCATTTCATTTTTCCTTTACAAATTTAAATGTTACAGCATTTCCTGCATAGAGGTTTAGTATTGATATTGCTTCATTTTCTATGCTGCCTTTTATCATAGTTTCCCTGTTTATCTCGTAATTAAAACTATTTTAGTTTTAACTTTGTCTGAGATCATGATTACTAGCTGGTTGGTTTGTTTGTTTTTACCTCAGCTGAAGCATAATAAATTTTACTTTATTTTTTAAAATATATTTTCCCCAGTTACATATAAAGACAATTTTTTTCATTTTAAAAATTCAGTTCCAAATTCTCTCTCCCTCCTTGGCTACCCCCCTCCCTGAGACAGTAAGTAATTTGATATAGGTTACACATGTTCAATCATGCAAAACATATTACTACAATAGTCATGTTGTGAAAGACAAAAGACCCAAAGGGGAAAAAAAACCATAAAAAGGCAAAAAAAAAAAAAAAAGGCAAAAAATAGTATGCTTCAATCTGCATTCGGTCTTCTTCAGTTCTTTCTCTGGAGGTAGACAGCATTTTTCAATATGAGTCCTTTGGAACTGTCTTGGATCACTGTTCAATATAGCTTTTGACAACACTGGTCACTCACTCCTAGATATTCTCTACTCCTTGAGCTCTCATGAACTATTCTCTCTCAATTCTCTTCCTTGTTGTCTAACTATTCTTTCTGAATCTGCTTTTCTGGATCATCATCCATGTCTTGGCTCCTTACCCTAGGTCTGTGTCCAAGGCTGTTTGGATCCTCTTTATTTCTCTGCACTTTTCTCCTGCAAATCTTAGACTTTCCATTGGTTCAGTTATTATCTCTATGAACATACTGTCAAATCCATGAATCCATCCCTAATATTTCTCCTAAGCTGTAGTCTTTTTTTATTATTTAATATTTTATTTTCCCCCAATTATATGTAAAAACAATTTTTAACACTCTTTTAAAAAAATTTATGTTTCAAATTCTCTCCCTTCCTCCCCTACACCCCTCTTTGAGAACGCAAGTAATTTTATAGAGGTTATACACGTGTAGACATGCAAAACATATTTCCATGTTAGTCCTGTTATGAAAGAAAATACAGACCCAAAACAAACAAATCCAAGAAAAATAACGAAAAATCTGCCTTCAAGACTCCATCAGTCCTTTCACTAGAGATGGATAGCATTTTTCATCATAAGTCTTCTGGAATTATCCTGAATCATGTATTGCTGGAATTTCTCATTTTTGGAGGGGGGAAGACGGGACAGTTGGGATTAAGTGACTTGCCCAAGGTCACATGATTAGTAAATGTTAAATATTCCTCATTTTTAAACTGGTTCCTACTCCTCTACTACTGAGCTTAACGGAGAGTGCTCCTTTCTCTTTACCCACACCTCAGGAATGTGTGTGGTCAACACAACTGACCCTGGAATCCTGTGACAGTTGTACAAACCCTACAATATCCCCCTACTCAACTATCTAACCCCCCACACTGTCCTTGGGGTGAAAACTCTGGAAGCTGAGGCTACTTCCAGACCCAACTGCCCTAAGGATGTGTTGTTTGTCCAGCCAAACCTCTGCTAATGGAGGTTGGTTCTTTCCTAGGGTCCTCTCAAGTTGTCTTAGGAGGACAACAGCTTTACCCCAGCTTTTAATTATTTCTGCCGCTCAAAGTTTACTTTGGTACAATATTTTATCTTGTTTGTGGGAGAAATTTAGTGTGTTTCCTGTCTCATTCCGCCATCTTCCCAGAATCCTCTCCCTGAACTGTTGCTTAAACAAAACAATATTTTTTTAAGTTAAAACCAACAAACTATAATCATGGCTTAAAATATATCCCAAGGACATTTCTTATATGACTGAAATCATAGGCACACAAATGACCAGACACTTTGCTTCTGTTTTGGGAGGGCAAGGACTAATCTTCTTTTGCATTTCACACTCTTGCCCATTTCAAGATTTGGTCCTGAGTACAGAATAGGGTCATGTTTCACCTTTGTATCTCTACCCCCTAGCAAAATGCCTTACACACAGTAGGTGATTAATGTTTGCTGAATAAGTAGAGGATGAAGTGACTGAGCCTTGATAATCTCTTCTGCATCCAGTGGTACCCACTGCTTGAGAAATGGCAAATTAAGCGTAAATTTTTCCAGTTCTGCTCAAAAGTGCTTGGCAAGGATTCTGACGGATGGAAAAAATGAGATAATATTAGCATCTAGCAAACTGTGGGCCCCTAATGACTGTTTATAATGAAAAAAATATCAACATTATGTTTCTTCCCAGAAAGATTTGCTGTAAGAAATATCATCTGACAAAATGATTATCTATTTCCCTCTCAAAAAAAAAAAAAAAGAATACTTGGGAGACATTGTTTCATCATGATGCAACAATCTACCCGACATTCTCCTATAGAGCATTTTGATTTGCTTCTTTAAAAGCAGAACATCTACAAATTATCTTAAGATGCAATAAGGATTGCCAACTATAGAGATAAGATGTCATTCACAAAACTCTCATTCACTGCAATCAAACTTGATAAATCTGGCAGCCTGGCAACTTCTGAAGATAACAATAAATAAACTGGGGAAAAAAGATTGTAAAAAAGGCAGGGACCACTGGAACTAAAGTTTCTATATAAGAACTGTGTGCCTGCATTCTAATACTGTCTTTAAAGCTTGATGTGAAAATTAAGTTTCATTTAGTTTGTAGAACTAAAACTTTGCAGTGACCTTGCTGTTTGCTGTCAGAAAGAATATGCCACCTATAAAAATCCCATATCAAAAATAATGATTTTAGCCAGTGACTTTGATAATAAATGCTTAAATCTGTGTATGTGTTATCTTCCACCTACAAACCAGCTGCTTCTCCTGCCTTTTCTAATCCTGTAGGTATCATCATCTACTTAGCCAAGCTCCAAACCTTAGAGTAATTTTTAACTCCTTTTCATTGAATTTCCAAAGTCAATCAGTCATGAAGTCCTGGGAATTCTTCCTTCACCACCTCTGATCCTGTTCATTCTCACTACCATCACCCTGGTTTGTGCCTTTAATCTCCTCAGTCTATATCACTGTAAGAATTTCCAAATGAATCTTTGGGGCTCTCATTTCCCCTGGCTCAATCCATCTTGCCTTCTATAGTTGGATGAAAGTTTCTAAAACACTTCTTGAATCAGATATATTAAATCACAGAACCATAGAACATCACATTGGTGCTGAAAGAGCCTAATTATTTCCCTCCAGATGCCCATCAACTGGGGAATGGCTGAACAAGTTGTGGTATATAATTATAATGGAATACTACTGTGCTAAAAGAAATGATGAGCAGTTTGATTTCAGAAAAACCTAGAAACACTTAATGTGAATTGATGCAAAGTGAGGTGAGCAGAACCAGGAGAACACTGTACACAGTAACAGCAATACTGTATGATTATCAACTGCAGATGACTTAGCTATTCTGAGCAATACAATAAGCCAAAACAATTCCAAAAGACACATGGTGAAAAAATGCCATCTGCCTCCAGAGAAAAAAATGATGGAGCCTGAATACAGATCAAAGCATACTGTTTTTCACTTAATTTTTTTCATATTTTCTTTTTTTTTCTTTTGGTCTTTTTCTTCTTTCACAGCCTAGATAATATGGTAATTTGTTTTGCATGACTGAATAGGTATAATGTATATCAAATTGCTTACTATCTGAGAGGAGGGAGTTGAGGGAGAAAGGGAGAAAACCTGGGACTCAAAAATCTTTAAAAATGAATGTTAAAAATTGTCTTTACATGTAATTGGGGGAAAATAAAATATTATTAAAGAAAAAAGAAAAAATATACCCCTTCCCCATTTTAAAGTTAATGACAGTAAAGGACAGTGACAATTATTTGTCCATGGTTACAAGTTAGTAGTAAAGCCAGGTCAAGACCCAGAGGTCTTCATTCCCAGTCCTCTGCTCTACTCAGAATACCATGACTTACCTAAGTCATTTCATACTCCTCTTCAAAAATCATCTGTGCTTTGATAAGAAAACTGAAACTTCTCAACCATACATTCGGGATCCCTCGAGCATCTCTATCATCAATCTCACTGAACCAAACTGGTTCATTCTTTGAATAACAGAAACTTTCACAGAGTTACAGAATTCAGTGCAGGACATTGGAAATCTCCTAGTTCAATATCTTAATTAAACTAGCTGTGTGACCTTGGGCAAGTGACTTAACCCCAACTGCCCTCCAAAAAAAAAAAAAAAAAAAAGGCAAGAAAACCATCCATTCATATGATTTTACCGCTGATCTACCGGGGAACAACTCTTCCTCATTGTACAGAGGAAGAAGCTGAAGCTCAGAAAAAAGTGTTTGCCCCTCTCAGAGAAGTTATGGACCGAGCTTCAATCCCACGTCTTAGGAAACCAAATCAAACGTTCTTTCTACCACCTGAGAGAAAGGAATACCTGTCTGAATCCTGCCTAAAATACTAGCTGCGTGAAACAAGGACAAGGTGCTTGACCTTTATCATTTCCTCCTCAACAAAACAACTTCTATTTCAAAGACTTACTGTTAGGATCAAGCGAGATAATGAATGTAACATGCTTCTTAAACCTTAAAGCATTACACAAGTGTAAGTTATCATCATCGCACTGCCTGTCACCTCTATACTCAAACTGGTCCCACTATGCAGCATGTTCCTAACCCTTCATCTCCATTAAAATCTAATACACACTCTGAGGCCCAGTTCAAGTACCCCCTCCTCTGTGAAAGCCGCCCTGAGCACCTCAGCCAGAATGATCACTCAGTGTAGTATATGGGAAAGACCTTAGAATCAAGAAAGCTACTGCTAGCCTTTGCTTAGCTATTAAATACTTGTGTGACTTTAGGCAAGTCATTTCCTCAGTGGTCCTTCATTCCCCTCCATAAAAATAGGAGCTGATAAACTCTAAGGCCCTTCTAGTATTCCTTTAAACTACTGGACCACCACTATTACTCATACGGCATTCACTGAATCATGAACTCTGAGGGAAAGGACCGTTTATATTTCTGTCATGTCCTCCACAGTTCCTAACACGATACCTACTATATAGCAGTAATGACAACAACCATTGCCGCTGTTATTGTTCAGTTGTATCCAACTCTTCATGACCCCATTTGGGGTTTTCTTAGCAAAGATACTAGAGTGGTTTGACATTTCTTTCTCCAGCTCATTGTTCAGATGAGGAAACAAGGCAAACAGGGTTAAATGACTTTGCCAGGGTCACATAGCAAGTAAGTGTCTGAAGTCAGATTTGAATACAGAAAGTTGAATCTTATTGACTCAGCACTCTATCCACTGTGCCACCTAGCTGCTCCAATAATAGAAATAATAATAGCAACTTATATATAACACTTTAAAAAGTTCACACTACACTTTAGTCAGCAATCTTCTGTGCCATATAAAAAGATGACCATTGTATACAGAATTGCTGATTGAGTACAGTGTTTTCCTAAGCAAACTGATAAAGATGAAGATGGTTTTATACTACTTTTATGAATCTTCTCAGAGAGATTTTTTTTAAAAGGGTAAAGGATGTATTTGTATGAAAATATCTATAGCAGCTCTTTTGTGGTGGCAAAGAATTAGAAATTGAAGGTGCCCTTCATTTGGGGAATGGCTGAACAAGTTGTGGTATGGGATTATAATGGAATACTACTGTGCTATAAGAAATGATTTCAGAAAAATCTGGAAAGGCTTCCATGAACTGATGCAAAGTGAAGTGAGCAAAATCAGGAGAACATTGTACACAGTAACAGCGATACTGTATAATGATCAACTGTGAATGACCCAGTTATTCTCAGCAATACAATGACCCAAGATAATTCCAAAGGACTGATGAAAAATTATATCTACCTCCAAAGAAAGAAGTAATGGAGTCTGAATACAGATCAAAGGAAGCTATTTTTCACTTTCTGTACTTTTTAATGTTTTTTTTTCCCTTTTAGGTCTGTGTCTTCTTTCACAGCATGACTAATATGGTAATGTGTTTTGCATGATTCAACAGGTATAACATATATCAAATTGCTTACTATCCCAGGGAGGGAAGAGGTGAGGGAGGAAGGGAGAAAATTTGGAGCTCAAAATTTTTAAAAAATGAATGTTAAAAAGAAAAAAAGAATCATCTCAGAGGATTCACCTTTTCTTTCTGGCAAAAGATTGGATGTCTTCTTCCACAAAGGAAAAAACTAGTATACTGTGGATACAGAAGTATCCAAACATCTTGAAAATTTGATTTCCTATTGCCTTCAGGAGCAAATACAAAATCCTGTTTGGTATTCAAAGTCCTTTATGACCTAGACCCCTCCTACCTTTCTCGTCTTCTTACACCTTACTCCTTAAATGACACTGGCTCCCAGGCTGTTCCAACCAACATGACACTTCAACTCTTAGTTCTGGGCATTTTCTCTGGCTGTTTCCACATGCCTGTTATAATCTCCCTCTTCTGCTCCAACTACTGACCCCCTGGCTTCCTTTCAGTCCTAACTAAAATCCCACCTTGTAGAGCAAGCCTTCCCTAACCCCTCTTAATTCCAGTGCTCCCTTTCTTTTAATGATTTACCCTATATATAGCTTGTTTCTACATATTTGTTTGCAAGTTGCCTCCCCCAACTAGACTGTAAGCTAGTTGAGGGAAGGGACAGTCTTTTGCCTCTTTTTTTATCCCCAGCATAATAGGCACTTAATAAATGTTTATGGAATTGAATCACTATCATAAATGTTTATTTATGGACACTTATTAGGAACAATGTGCTAGAAATACAGAAAAACATTAAATACTATCCCTAACCCTCCAGGAGTTTAGATTAAAAGGCTCAAAAAGATAAATAGCAACAAAACACAGAATAGCCTAAGTGACAAATGACTTGCCCAAGCAATAATCATTTCAAAAGTGTAGAGGGTAGCGTAATAACCAGAAAGGTTTTCTTGGGGGAGGTAGGGATTAAGGAAGACCTAGTAGGAAGGGTAGGATTTAGATAAGAGATGATAAAGGAATATCATTCCAGCTAGGGGAAATAGTGTAAGCTAAGTAATTAAGGTAGGAATGTGTATGGCATACTTGATAAGTAGGCAAGTTTGGATGAATTGTGGAGTTTGTTTTTCAATCAGAGAGGTGGGGAATTTGGTAATCTCACTATACATTGCCTAATACTGGCTAATCAGGATTCTACAGGACTTTCTTATGTTGTAGAACTAATATATTGTCATTAGTAAATCACTTTAATATTTGCCAAAAAAATTAATATGTAAATACAAGCTATCATGAAGATAACCCAAGACAAGATTCTACTAGACTTTAATCCCCTAGAGGACAGGGAACTTAGTCATATACTTTTGTATCCCTTTTATCAACTGGCACAGTATATAGAGTGAAAGTTTAATAAATGAATGTCTACTAAATGAATAAAGATAACATAATACAGAAAAAACAGTGCTGGATCTAGAGTCACAGTAAGACAACAGTAAGCATTTATTAAGTGTTTACTATGTGATGAGGACTGTGCTAAATTCTGGGGATACAAAGAAAGGTAAAAAACCATCCTGAAGGAGCTATATGTACATACACACACACAGTGTAAATGGAGGATAATCTAAGAGGGAAGACATATAGGCAGGTGGAGGGGAAGGAACTAGAAAGGACCCAAGTTCAAATCCTGTTTCAGCCACTGACTACTTATGTGTCATTGAGCAAATTAATTAACCTGTCTTGGCTTCTGTTTCCTTCTCTATAAAAAGAAGGGGTTAGGACTAGATAACCTCCAACGTTCTTTTCCAGCTCTAAATCTGTGATACTGAGATCTGACATCATCATTGCAAACAGGTCTAGGTCTGTTTGGATGGATTTACTTACCTGTGGGTTTGTTGTGTTTTCAGAAATTACCTAAGAGAACTTATTTATCCCATTTGGGTGCTAGGAATGACAATAGCCTATGAAGATAATTCTAATCTATCTCAAATGCTAGTAATCTGGCAAATCTTTTTACCTCAATTTACTCATATTTAAAATGAGGAATTTGTAGTTATCATCTCTAAAGTCCTTATCTAGGTTAAATAATATGCAACTCAAAGTTTATTTTGCATTTAAAAACTAATCATAGTACAAATCATGCATGCAGCAATAGGAAATTGTGTGTGTATATACTTAAATGAACTGTGTTTGAAGAATCTAATATAAAAGTTTACATAGAACCTACTGCAGGGATTAGGTTCTAGCTAAATTTGTCTTAAATGCACTTAGCTGACCCATTTCATTCTAAAGTCAGAGAATTTTCTTGGTAATGTCCAACTCCAAACAGGCTCTAGATCAGTTGACCTGAATTGTTTAAAGCAGAAAGGAATATTTTTACAATTCCAGACTATGAAGAAGATTCAGGGTAGAATGAGATTTCTTAAGGAGTAACAGCCTTCCTACTAAGTGTAACTGAGAGGCAAAGTCAGCACTTAATCAAAAATAGATTAATCCTTTATAACAAGCTGTTGGGGCAGTTAGGGGGTACAGTGGATAAAGTATACAGAAAAATCCACTTTCCTGAGTTCAAATCCAGCCTCAAACATTTACTGGCTATGTGACCCTGGGTAAGTCACTTAACCCTCTTTTCCTCAGTTTCTTCATCTGGAGAAGAAAATGGCAAAGCACTACAGTATCTTTGCCAAGAAAACTCCAAATAGTGTCAAAGAGTCAGATATGGCTGAAACAACTCAATAACAATAACAACAACAACAACAACAACAACAACAACAACAAGAGCTGTAGGCTACCTTAATCACCAATAAACAACCTTTTCAAATCTCTGCAGGTGGTTCTGAAAGCTACTCTGAGTAAGAGTACTGGTCCCGGGCTCAGAAAATGAGCACCCACACATGAATAATGACTGCCTGTATAACCTTGAGCAAGTTACTTAACCCCAATTGCTTTAAAAATATATATAATTACCTAATGAAAACTAAAAAATAGAAAAGTACATGTTATTTATCCTCATTCTTCTAAAATGTACTTTTTCTTAATGGTATAAAACTAATGCTTATAACACCCTTGGCCTTGCCATCACTTGTGCTCTATTTTCACAGCAAGAATGTGAAAATTCCTCTATCTTACTAACACCTTCTAATATTCCATCTTCCACCATGCCTCACTCCTCAATCTTAGTCTTCATCCTCACAGTATTCTTCAATTGCTTTCCCCTTAGTCCTCTCCCAGACTACTCTCCTAATCTGGTTTGTTTTCTTCCTTCCAAATCTCAACGCTATAGTTAACAAGGTCAACATTACACTGTCTTCTAATCCCATCTTTCTTGCCCCCTTGTCCTTCTGCTGCTCACACCTTATCAAACTCCAACCTAGGTTATTTCCTATGTCTATATCCTCCATTCCCATTCATGTGTTCCTGAAGGAAGTCATTTAACTATATACTGACTGGGTCCAGTATAAAGTTGTGTCATCTAATCTCAACTAGGGGCAGCTAGGTGACACAGTAGACACAGTAGGCACTGGGCCTAGGGACAGGAAGACTCATTTTCCTGAGTTCAAATCCGGCCTCAGGCATTTACTAGCTGTGTGACCCTGGGCAAGTTACTTGATCCCATTTGTCTCAGTTTCCTCATTTGTGACATTACTGAAACAACTCAACAAAAATCTCAACTGTATAGCAAGGTAATTCTTTTTACTTCTCCTTTAACAAGTCTCTACCATACTCCCCAAAACATCTATTCCAAACCTTTTTTTTCCTCTCCTCAGGGCTCCCCAAACCCTCTTTCTTCTTCCTATACTATCTTTCTTAGTGACTTCATTAGTCCCCACGGGTTTAATTATCATCTCTATGCAGATGACTTCCAGATCTATATATTCAGTTCTAGTCTTCTTCCTGAGGTCCTGCATCATTAATTCCCTGTTGGAAATTTCAAAGTGGTTGTCTCACAGGCATCTCAAATGCATCAAAAACAAAACATGTTGTTCTTCCCCAAAAGGTAATCTCATTTCTAGATACTTCTTTATATCCATTAAGAGTCCAACTATCCTTCTAACCAACGAGGTTTACAACCAAAGAGTAAGCTCTGAGTTCTCACTCTCCTTCATCTCACATATAAATATAGTTTCATACATAGTTTCAAACATTGCTTTATCAATTCTATCCCCATGATATTTCTTGTATATCCCCTTCTTAGGCCCTCATTACTTCTTCCCTGGACTAATGTATAAGCCCACTAACTGGTCTCCTTAACTACAGTCATCTCTTTTATACAGCTGTGATTTTCCTAAAGAACACATCTGAAGAGTCCTTAGCCAACTGGGGTGCAGCGCGACAGCCTGGGAGTGGCAGGAGGGTCCCTGGCCTATCAATAACAGGCTACAGGAGGAACCCGGAAGGCCAAAAGGACAGTCAGCAAAACAATCATAAGAGTTGACGTGGCAGTAGAGAGACTTCCTGGTTAGGAGACTTTCTGGTCTGCTACACTGGAAACCTCTTAGCCCGATGAGCTGACGTGTCCATGTGGGCAGCGGGTTACCACCCCTCACTCTCGGGGCAGTACGTGATTGGCTCGCAGTGGCGGGGAAGGCGATGTTAAACACCTGGAACTGGAGGTTGGATAAAAAGGAGGCTGCCTGACGGGGCGGGCTGCTGGCTGAGTTCGCTTGTATGTTCTGATCAGAGAAAAATAAAAGAGAGTTCTCCTTAAACAGAAGGGTGTTCTGCGTGGGTAGTTCTTCTAGAAAGTCTAGAAGCCAGAGACGTCCGAAGACTGGGAAAAGGTAAACATGTTCTTGTAGGTTCGAGACCCTCGGAACCCTAACACACATCTATATTACTTATATACTAAATAAATCCTAATAGCTCCCTATTATTGCTAGGAAAAAATATGAACTTCTCCCACTGGGATTTAAAATTCTTTCCAACCTGGCTCCAACTTAACCTTTCCAGCCATGTTATATACATTGTATTCCTTTATGCATTCTACAGTCCAGACAAGCTGGCCTTCTTGCTACTACTCAAACACAACAATGCATCTTAAATTTCTGAGCCTTTTTGTTCTTATCTCTGTACCTCTGCACAGCCTGCTCCCCATGCCTGGAACACAAACTCTCATATCTGTTTTTTAGAATTCCTAGTTTCCTTCAAAACTGTCTTCTGCATGAAGCCTTTCCTAATTTCCAGTTGCTGGTATCTTCACCAGAAAATTACTTTGTATTTATATTGCAAATACTTATTCTGTGTGTACTTATATGTATACATCTTGTCTCCCTCCAACAGAATACAAGCCTTTGAGGGAAGGGATTTAATTTTTTTTCTTTGTATCCCTAGTGCATAGTGCATTACTGAGAACATATCAGGCATTTAATAAATGCTTATTGATTAATAACATTAGAAATGAGTTGCTCCTTAAAAAATGAATCAGAACCTACCTGGTAAAAACATGCAGCTGTTCCAAGGAAAAATGCAATGACATAACTGAAATCCTCACCATCATTCTGTGAAAACAAACAAAAAGTAATTTCTTTTTCAGATGAAGAGGAAAGGAGAGGAAAAGTGACTCAATCCAACAAAAAACACTCTGGGGAGACATAATGGTAATGACAATATGCACACAGGATAAAGTCTTAGTTATAAAATGAAGCCTGGACATCATTAAAAGTAAAAGTTGAAATAGGAAAAAAGTATAGGGCCTGATCCTTGGTATTGGAAGAGTATAAGGAGGTTGGGAAAAGGACCACAATGATTCCCTGAGGGCCCCAGACTCTTGGAGTTTTTGCAAGGGTAACTTCATTAAGTGATTTAGTAAAATAAATAAGAAATATGTATACCATTCACATATCTTCTCCAGGTAGAACAGATAATATTTTGCAATATATACTTTCATATTTTAAAATTTTTATAGATTTTGTTGTGATTAATAAAAATTAATCTATTTTAAAGCATTACTGAATTCATGGTAGGTTTCAGTTATAGATTTTCTCAGTCAATGGATAATAAAATGCAATAAAATACAAAGACTGAGAAATGTTAAAATAATAATGTTAAATTAAAATGCTAAAAGTTCAAGGGTCAGTAACTATATCACAAGATTTTGACAAGTGACAAAGTTTCCTAACTGATGAGGCCCTTATACAATCCAGGCTCAAATCTTAAAATGCAAACTGAAAGCGAGGCAATGTACCATAAAGTGAAAGGGATAAAGCTAAATGGAACCATTACTATGCAGCCATACCTCTGTACTAATTTTATCTTACCTAATAGAAGAAAAAAATTTCTACAATATTTTTACTCCTATCTATGCTAAAAAATAAACCAAAATTCACAACTTTATCAGCCTATATATCAAGTTTGTAGGATCACCACTCATTGAAAATAAATATTGGCAAATTTTACTAGCTAGTGAACATTTCATCAATTTGTTCAATAAAGTCACTCTGCAAAAAGAGAACTATTAAAATAGAGACTTAATAACCAGTAGAGAATACTATAAAACAAAACAAAACAAAACCCAACCTTATGAGGTAGAGAGTATAGGCCTAAAATTCTTAAAATTCTAAAATGGCAACCAGCAAAATGAACAAAGAAAGAAAGAGAAATAGATAATTTATCGAGACAATTAATGTAACAATGATCACAAGACTGAAAAATGTTTGGAGGATTCTTCTCAAATGTCTATCAATTTGCCATCATAGCTTATTTTAATGCTTCTTACAAATCTGAGCGTAAAGCTCACTTTTCTTCTAGTCAGGATCATCAAATATTGCTTTTTCCTGGCTTCAGGAAAATTATACTGAAAATTTAAAAAAACATAGAAATATCTACAATGACTATGTCTTCATGAAAGGGCCTGAAGAGTATAAGGAATTTGTGAAATATCATTTATTGACGGGCTTTAGAAATAAGGCTGGTTTGAGACAGTTTTCTATTTCTCTATGACAAATTTCTCTGAGGTTTCTTTTCAGTTTTACAGAGACTCCTTGGATAAGTAGGGTCTATTAAGTACCCCTATTTTCAAAAGCACCCTAGCAGGGGTCTAAAAGGTATCTCACTGATCATCTTACTTGATGAGATGAGATCACTCATTTTAGAGATGAAGAAACTGAGAGGTTCATACAGGTTAAATGATTTGCCAAAAATCACATAGGCGGTATCAGAAACAAAACTGAACTTATGTCCAAAAACCAGAGCTCTTTCTACTGCATCATGCCACCTTTCTTCCCCTGACATAATGATAATCTTGAGTCACAAAATGGTCAGATTTGATCCCAAGCCCCCCAGCCAAACCATTCCACTTTAGTAAGTCAGCAATCATTTTTATAAAACACCTATTATGTGCCAGGTACTGTGCTTGGTGCTGGGGATAAAGTTTGTAAAAAGTCTCTGCCCTCAAAGAGTTTACAGTCTAACATATGAATCAACATGGAAACATCATACAAACAAGCTATATACAAGATAAAATATAAATAATCAGTAGAGGAAAGGCACTAGAATTAAGGGGGATCAGGAAAAGCTGCCTACAGAATGTAGGATTTAGCAGGGATATGAAGGAAGACAGTGGATAGGAGATGAAGGAGGGTATTCCAGGAAGGGTGTCAGCCAGTAAAAATACCTAAAACTGGGATACCTGAATGAACATCCAGCAAAGAAAAATGAGGAGCATTCAGGGAAAAGGAGAACCAGGAGAGAACAGTGTCACAAAAAAAAAAAAAAAACCTAGAGAAACGAGAGTTATCAAGGAGAAGAGAATGATCAACAGTGTTAAAGGCTGCAGAGAGGTCAAGAAGGATGAGGAATGAGAATTGGCAATTAAAAGATTGTTAGTAATTTAGAGAGCAATGTCAGTTGAATGATGAGGTCAGAAGCCAGACTGCTGAAGGAGAGAGAAAAGGAGGAGAGAAAAAGAGAAGAAAAAAGAGAGAAAAAAGTAATTGGAGGCATCAGTTGCAGACAGATTTCTCAAGAAGTTAAACCACAAGAGGGAAGAGAGATGTGCAAGAACAGCTAGCAGGGATGGTTCAAGTAAGGTTTTTTTTAGCATGGAGAACCTATGCACATGGTTGTAAGAGGCAGGAAAACAGCCAGTAGATAGGGAGAGATTGAAGATTAGTGAGAGTAGGGATAAAGAGGGAGCAATCTATTGGAGAAAACAGAAAGGAACGGAATCACTTGTACGTGTAGAGGGGTTTGCCTTGTCAAATAGAAGAGCTATCTCTTCATGTAAAAAGGGGGTGAAAGAGGGTATGATAGCAAAAAGCATTTGAGTGACATGAAATGAGAGAAAATGGGAGAAAAGGAAACTGTATGGAGTGGAGAACAAAAAAAAACTGGAAGCAGAAAGAACAAAGAGGAGGCTACTGCAATAGTGTAGGAGAGAGACAATGAGGGAGTGAACGAGGGTAGAAACTGTGTGAACAGAAAGGAGAAGAATGAGAGATATCATGGAGAAATGATCTATGAGATTTGGCAACTGACTGAATATTGAAGGAGAGGGTGATGAGGTGAAGGAGAGAGGAAAATTAAGAATGATTCCATGGTTGCAAACCTGAGTGACTGGGAGAGTGGTGGTATAATGGTGATATTTAGAAAAGGGATAGATTTGGGAGGAAATTAGTTCTATTTTGGATATGCTGAGCTTAAGACACCTCTAAGAGGTTGTATGATCAACAGGATGGAGAACATGTTTCACACTGGTGAGGGTGAAGAGGAGGCATCTTCATTCTAGTAACAGCATTAGATCAATGTATCAGCCTCAGTAAAATACACTCAACTCAATGGCCTGCCCTGGGACAAAAGGATGAGGGGAGGTTTTTCCTTCTCACAGCAGGGAAAGCAGTCAGTGACAGCTATTTAAATATTTTGGGCATTAGACCCTAGAATAAGCAGGTATTTAGAAAATATTCCATCTGCAGAATAGATCAGGGAAAGCAGCCTTTAAGAAAAGAGAAACGGAGTACTAGGGTAGACCAATCGGCTAAATTAAAGTGAGGCTTTAATCTCTAAAAGGAAAGTTGACATGGACATGGTTTCATGAAATCAATGAGCACAACGGACTACCTCACTCATGAACACCATTCACCCACGGCAGAAAAGGAATGCCCTTTTCCTCAGGAAATACTCTCAAAGATCTATAGGGTTCTGTGGGGGAGGTGTCTGTGGACAGACAGTAACTCTAGTAGCTTTGCATGGATTTCAAGGGCTAACATGAAAGATCTAGGGCCGCTGGAAGACAAGGGGAGGACCTGCAGTTCTGCTGCAGTTTTCCCTGACAACTCTACTCTGAAGTTTCAACTGATTCATCTACAGTTGGGCGTGGGTTTTGGGCTTGGGTTTCAGTCTGGAACTGGTAAAAGTCACAGACATTTTATGGGTATGATATAGCAATCACAAACCACATGGAGAAGGGGGAGAAGACCGAGAAGCCCCTTCACTGTTAACAATGTGAAGCTTTCCCCAGGGTTTAGTATAAAGCAGGTCCTGTGACTTGAATAAACTACCTTGGATTTCAGACTAGTGTGAGGAAAGCATATGAAAATTTTTCTGATGAGATTTAGTCATTGCAGTCTTTGAAGGGACCAAGAAAGCGTATGCCAGTATATCTCTATGCCAGATGAAAGTAAAATCTTTTGGCACAGCCCACAGAAGTTCAGCCAACAGGATGTATACAAGCAAGGAGTTAGTCCTGCTCCACTTCCATGCAATGCTTCAGAAGGACCGTCCCACAATGTCCTTGTCAGAGACAAGAAAAGACTAAGGATCATGATAGCCTGAGGATAATACTCAGGGCACTTCCCCAGCCAGGAGCTAAACTACATCTCTAGTGCCTGGATAGTCCTCCAGGACCCTGCTGAGGCTAAGAAATCCCTACATTTGGGAGAACTCATTAGATTTGTCTCTTTTATTAGTTTAAATACAGTTCTATCTTTCTTCTCCCCTTAAATATCTTAGTAATACTTAAAAAAGAGATGAGGTACTTTCTCTTTCTCCATGAAACTTCCCCTGATCACTTCAAGTCACATTTATCTCTCTTTCTGAATTCCTGCAAATGTTTTATTTTTATTGTCTATGTATAGAGTTATACCTTTTTATGTCATGGACCTCTAAGGCAGTCTGGCAAAGCCTATGGATTCCTTGTCAGAGGGATATTTTTAAATGTATAAAACAAAACACAAAGGATTACAAAAATATTTTAAATAAATTCATGAACCCTAGATTATAATGAACCCCTGGTCTACATAACATTTTTGGCATTAATCACATACACTGTCTTATGTTATATAAGACATACGTAATATTAATATATAATATATTGCCATATTATTTTTTGTCATGTATAATCTTCTTTTCTCCATTAGATCATTTATTACCTAAGGAATGCATCTTATACGCTCTTAAAGATCCTAGTATGGAGCTATGTTTATAATATGTGTTGAATGAATGAATAAGAAATGTTGAATTGAATTATGTTATTAAAAACTTTATTTCTACTCACACATTTTCAAAGACCAACAAACAAATACAGCATAGAGGGACCACAGAAAATGTTGGTAGGGGAAGAGCAAACTGTAGGGATACATGCAGCTATTCAAAAAATTATTTAAAATGAAAAAAAGAAAGGCTATACAGATGCAAGAGAAAGTTCGCTTTTGTGAGTCACTGGGCCTATGACATTGTTAGACATTGGCCAAAATACATATCAAACATTATCTCTGCTAAACAAGACATGGATACAAGACAAGATTTCCTATATACCTAGAAGAAAATTCAGAATTGATGTTTGGTGCTAAAGAAATCAAAGACCTTTTTCAATATATTAAGCCTGTCCTTAAGCATGTAAGGATTTCCTCTGAAATTTTAAATTCAGTAACATTTCTCTGATGGACAGTGAAACACTAAGAGTGACAGCAATATTACGTGCTCCTGATTTTGGGGTGATATTTTTTGGTAACCATAGCAAATCACTTTCTTATAGTAGAAAATGAGGCAAGCAGATAATTTCTATCTTGGAATCCAACTAATGTATTTTCTCAACAGTGCTTCTTGGAGAAAAAAGATAACATTTATAAACTCAATCTGGAAAAATCACATCCATTTCCATAATGTGCCAGTTTATAATAAATTTATTCATATTTGTAAGTTCAGAGAAGTATTAAAAACTAACTCATCTGACTAGTTAATGAACATTGTATAGACCCTCCCCAAACAAATTATAAATTATGAACAAAAACTGTTTCTATCGACGGTAAAAAAAAAAAAAAACACCAAGCCAAACCCTATTACATTTATCCTCTCTTCTTCCTGATTTTACCTCAAAAAACCAAAGACTATCAGTACTATATCTTTCCATCAATTCTTGCCTCACAATCCTAAAAAAAACAAAACAAAAAACTTCATGCTGAATGCTCAAGTAATACAAGTACATAAGTACACATAAATGTGTACTCAATGCCAAATATATCCCCAGCAAGCTAACAGCCTAAAAGATAAATAGGACAACCATTTGTCTAAACTAAAATTTCAGACAGAACATGGCCTTAAAATAAATTGAACTGTGAACTAATAGCTTACATATTTTTCTGCCTTTCAAAAAACCACACATATAATATCAATAATTTTAAATTAAATCTAAAAAATTATGACTCTAAGGAACCTGTAAGAGCTATCATTATTCTAAGGCCAAGTATTCCAGAATTTTTGGCAGCCAATGAATCAATGATTTTAAAATTTCATTTTGAGATATCCCCCCCCCCCTTCTTCTAAATTCCCCCACCATTCCAGAATGATTCTGGGATATATAATAGCAAAATGTCTTGGTATTTGAGCTGGTCCAAATCTCATGCTACTGATATTCTCTTTAGGGCTTTAATTATCACAATGCATGTGGCCCCCAAATCTCTCCCTCTAGCTTCCTATTTACCAACTTCCTAATGGTCATTTCCACTACAAGCCAGTATCTAGCCCACATAAGTGCTTAATAAATGCTGACTGATAAACTAATAATTTTTTCTCCTCCCCCAGCTCCACCCAATTAATTCATTATCCTGTATTCTCCCTAAGGTAGAGGCTCTATAAAGGCTAGATTTCCCTCTGCCCTCCTCATCAGAGTGTAGAACTATAAACATTTCCATTTGAGGAGAAAGAACAGAACTGACATCTTCTCAGATATCTCCTCAGTTTCCACTTAGCTACACTCACTGTGGACTTCTTTGGGTTCTCCACAATGCCCAGGCCAGGATCCATATTCTACCCTGGTTTTTCATCTTTCTTTTGTGTGCTATCTTGCCCCATTACCATGTAAGCGCCTAGAGGACAGGGACTATCTTTCTTTTTCTTGTATTTGTATCCTCAGAGCTTAGCACAGGGCCTGGCACATAGCAAGCACTTTACTGACTTTACCTTTGATTTCACTCTCATTCAATCATCTTTCAAGTCTTTGGAATTTCTCTTTATTTCTCACTCACACTGCTACAACTCTTGTTCACATCTTCATTGACTCTTACTTGGCCTGTATCAATAAACTAACTAGTCTCACTAATTTCAGTCTCTCTTACCCTAAACACCAGTGACAGATTATTCTTCCTAAAGCATAGCTCCAATCACCTTGTTCCCCTGATGAAAAACTTAAAGTATCTTCCTAATGACTATAGAAAAAGCTCAAACTCCTTGAAAGCCCCTGATACTATATCCCTGGCCTATCCTTCCATCCTTATCTCCCAGAATTCCCATTTTAACACAACAGCCAAATGGGACTATTAGCTGTTTACTAAACATGTTCTGGTCTCCGTCACTCGCACATCTTCTCTCCCTTAAGCTTAAATACTCTCTCCTAAATTTTATCCTACATTAGTGAAGCTGATTCCAAGGATTGGGCACATTACCAGGCCCTCTGGCATTCTGCACGCAGTGGATGGCACATAGCAGACACTTAGTAATTGCTTAATGACTGACTGACAATGCTTGTCTTGCCCATTCTCTAATATCTAGTACCAAAGATCCTCTTAAATGGGAGGTTTTTAAGCTAGTCATCTATTAACTTGTTTTAAAATATTTTGATAACTATTTCAATACAATTGGTTTCCTTTACAATCCTTATTTAATTTTATGTGTTTAAGAACAATATTCTAAGAAAGAGTTTGGAGGTTTCATCAGACTGCCAAAGGACGCCATGGCATTAAAAAGGTGAAGGACTTCTGCTCTAAGTACTTATGTGATAAACATTACCTCCAAACCACCAAAACATGAAAGCAAAACCCCGTACTCAATTTATATACATTCAGGTATGGTCTGTGAAGGATCTGGTCAGACTTTGTACGGAAAATCAATACAAAGAATGCAAATGGGGCCAAGACTAGATAATGGGCACGATTCTCTGGGCCTCTAGACTTTCTCTTCTTCTACTAGCGTTCTCCGTATCCACCAAGTATCAATATATGTGTGACGATGTAGGGAGATCCTTAGGTAGCTGTGTAATTTAGAGCTATATTGCTCTTCTTTATTAGAACTCTATTTCTGGCTTAGATTATCAGTGAGTGTCCCTTTTTGCTCCCCACTTCAAGTTTCTTTCATCACTTCCTACTTTTTATCACATCCTTTTATCACATGGAATATACATACCATACATATACTCTCTATTAGATAGTAAGCTCCTAGAGCTTACTATCAGAAATTGTCAGTTTTAATCTAGTGTCTAACGTGTATATTCTCATAGGAGGTACTTATAATCTGACTATAGACTATAATTAATTAGAAGTAACTATTTTCTATAAAGTTGTAAAAATGACACAGTACCTGTAGGAGACTTTCTATGGCATGAAAACCTCGAATTAAATTCAGAGCCCCGCATAAGAGACTAAGGATAAATGCCACAATCCCTGGCAGAGTCACTGGCTCCAGTCGCTGGTGAGCTGGGAAAAAAGGAAAATGGTCAAAACTACACACTAGTGTCTTACCTATAGCTAAATCTAAGTAAGAAAATGCAATTTTTTAAAAACTCAACCAGACTGATCAATAAATATGATAAAGAAAAACACTTAGGTATGCTATTAAAAAATGCATGATGGACCCCCACCATTCACCTGAGCCTTTGCAGCAATGTCGATCAACCCCAAAATATCTGAAAGGGCCAAGATAAATTTTGCGGTAGCTCCAATTTCCATTCTTAATCATCTACATGGTCTTGTCTTACTCCTGGCACAACTCCCTGAGACATTGTTCAAGATCTTGTTTGGAGAAAAGGAATTCTTTCCCAGCAGCTTTTTAGTCCGCTTCATCCACCAGGATCTGTGCAACTGTGAGATCTTTTCCACTATTTGTGACAACTTCCTATTGGCAATAGCTGGATTTAATACCATCAATTTCAACAAAAGTTGCATTGATATATATCTTTCACAAAACCCAGCAGGTTCCTCTGTTCAAGACATTCTCCATTTCCTACAGACTATTCATTCAAAGAAGTTTGAAGCTTATGACTGGGGGAGTCCTGCCCTAAACATGAAGTATTATAAGCAGTCCACTCCTCCGCCTTATGACACTAGCAAAGTGGAAGTACCAAAGGCTGTTTGGTTCGGTGGAAAGGATGTGCTCTCAAGTTCTAAAGATGTCAAAAAGTTGCTCTCCAAACTCCCAAATGTCATTCATCAAAAACTTATTCCTCATTATAATCATGTTGATTTTATTTGGGGAAATGATGCATATTCTAGTGTTTACTCTGAAATCATTGCTATACTTAATCAAGATATGGAAAATTCCAAGAGAATTTAGATGAAAGGATTATCTGATTGGTAACTTCCTTTTCCTTTCTTTTGGGTCAATGATCTTGACGTCTCTCAACTCACCCTCCCTAATAATGTGCCAGACTCTACATGATTAATCTGATGATTTAGTCACAAACCTTGGAAATAAAGATTATTGTTAACAAAAAAAAAATGCATGATGATATAAAAACTTACTTTTCTAAAATATCAAAATAAATGCCTTTCCCATACATTTTTAACAGACATTTAATCTGAAGATAATTCATTTTGTCTGAGAAATGTGAAAGAAGAAAAACTGCTGAAAAATTGGTAAGAAGGAAGCATGTTTAAAAGGTTCACAGTTAATAACCTGATAAGTCAATTCAATTAAAATCTTGTTGTATGAGCTATTTTTCTGGAAAGGTTTAAAAAATAAACAATTTCAAAATATACAAAGTTTGTTTCTAAATAAAACATCAAAGCTCTCCCCTATAGTCAAGTTTTCAGGACACAAATGTGAATTGATGAACTGGTAAAAACAAACAACCTCTTCTATATATAAGTGCCAGCTTAGGTCTGATGGACATGATTTTAGGGGTCATCTGAAAATAACTTCAAGCAAAATTAAAATACCAGTCTGAAAAAAACCACTATTTTATCATTACAAAAACATTCTTAACTGCTTAGCACTGCTCTTAGGCTTTTACACAAAATACTATGCCTTCATAACTGTTGCCTCAGTCATCGTTTTGTTCTTATTGAATAAACAATGGAAACCAAATATAAAAAACAGACAACTATTACGTGAGTATTCAGGTCACAAAAGGAAGAAGGGATAAAAGGACAACTGAGCCATATTCATATCATTCTATTTAGGTCAATGAAGTGTGAAAGTATAAACAAAGAAATTAATGAGCTGGATCACTAATCTACAAAGGGTATAAATCTTAGTGGCATACCCATTAACCCATTCATCATAAAAAAAAATTCCTCAAACAGTTCCTAAAGTTACAAAAGCCTGAGTGTCACATACACACAAAGAAACTTTCTTTAGCTCAGTAGAAAGTACTGAAAAGAGATATCACTTTATTATGTTCAATTTTTTGTAGATTTTTAAGATTTAAAAGGAAATCAAATGATTTTATTTTTCACCATTTTCTCAGTGGGGGAAAAATGTACAATCTAGAATTCTACCTGACTAGTCTCTCTCTTCCTACCAGGCAATTAGTCATGTGTTGTTTACTCTCATTCCTTCAGAGAATGAAACTCACTTTTGAATAAAAATCCATATAAAAGGAATTCTTAATATAAGCCTCAAGCAGAAAAGTACCTATAAAGTGAATGGATTATGTAAATAACATGCTTCTCAAGTAAATGAAACAAAGCTTATCTTGGTCTGGAAAATACTAATGGTATTCCATATGGTATCTCAAAAAGCTTAGCTCCTTGTTATCTGAGAGAAAAAGGATTACTATTTTAATGTTCTGATGTCTATTTAGGATATATATATATATATATATATATATATATATATACATATATATATATATTAAAATATACATGTTTAAGAAATAAATATTAATGCTACAAAAAGCACATATTTATTCTAAGTAAGAATGGCATCCACTCCAATTTGGTCATTTGGTCTCAGAACACACTAGCACATATTTTAAATTTGCTGACTAGTATTTTAAAATTATTTAAAGTCACTGAAAACACTTAAAATATCAAAGAGACCAAGGCAGACCACATGCCTACTTTAAAAAATTAAAGAACTGTCCTTGTTATCTTGAAGGACAAGTTGCAATAAAGCTAAATGAGGAGGGAAGGGAATTTAGTAAAGAGCTGCTCATGATTTCTTAGTTACCAAACCCGTGGCCTTTTCTTAATCCTCCTCTCTGGAGCTCTCTGAAGTCTTTAGCGCTGTTGATTCCTTCCTCCTCCTTGATCATTCTCTTCTCTCCAGGTTTTCAGGACACTGCTCTCTCCTGGCTCTCTTCCTACCTATCTGCTCCCTTTCTGTCTCCTTTGCTGGATCCTCTTCCAGATTCCAGGAGGATTTAGAAATTTGGGCGTCCCCAGGATTCTGTTCTGGAACCTCTTCTTTTCTCTCTCTCTACTATTTCACTTGGTGACCTCCTCATATTCCATGGATTTAATTATCATTTCTAAGCTGATGGTTCTCAAATCTAACATCCTTCCCCCAAACTCTCTGCTGACCTCTAATCTTGTATCTCCAACTACCTTTCAAACTTTTTAAGCTGTATGTCCAGTAAACATCTGAAATTCAGTATGTTCAAAAACAAATTCATTATTTTTTGCCCTAAATTCTCCCCCAAACCCAACCTGTGGCACAGTGGATAGAGCACTGAGCTTGGAATCAGGAAGACTCATCTTCATGAGTTCCTATCTGGCCTCAGACACCAACTAGCTGTGCAACCATGGGCAAGTCACTTAACCCCATTTGGCTCAGTTTCCTCATCTGTAAAACGAGCTGGAGAAGGAAATGGCAAACCACTCCAGGATCTTTGCCAAGAAAATCCCACATGGGGTCACAAATAGTCAGACACAACTGAAAAACAACTCAACAACACCCTAACCTACCCTATGAATATAGACAGCACTACCATCCTCCCAATCCCTAACCTCAGGCTTACAACCTAGGAGTCATCCTGGACTCTTCCAAATCTCTTATGCTCCAAATCCAAGCTCAGGACAAGTCCTGTCAATTTCACCTTTGCAACATCTTTGCTAGCACTCTGGTGCAGGCCCTCATTTCCTCTTACTTACATTACTGCAACAACCTGCTGGGGTAGGAAGGTGTGCTGGGCTACCTGCCTCAAGTCTTTCCCCACTGCAATCTATTCTCCATTCGGCCACTAAAGTGATTTTCCTTAAAGTACAGGTCCAATCATGTCACACCCCCTACTCAATAAAATCCAGTAGCTTCTGTTGCCTCTAGAAGGAAATAAAAAATGCCATTCGAAGCCCTTCATAACCTAGTCCCTCCTACCTTTCCAGTCCTTACTCTATACTGTACTGCCCAACATGTACTCTTCTATCCAATAAAACTGGACTCCTGGTGGTCCATGAACAAGGCACTCATTTCTCAGCTTTGGACATCTTCTCCACCTCTCCCTCATATCTGGAACGCTCTCCCTCCTCCACTTTGACTACTGACCTCCCTGGTTTCCCATTAAGTCTGACTAAAATACCACCTTCTACAGGAAGCCTTCCCAAATCCCTTGAAATCTAGTGGGTTCCTGCTATTAATTATCTCCTATTTATCCTTTATGTAGCTTGCTTAGTATATATTTGTTGCATATCTTCTTTTATATTAGAATGGAAGTTTCTTGAAGGACTTTTTGCCTCTTTTTTGTACTGCTAGCACAATACCTAACACATAGTAGATGCTTACTAAATGTTTATAGAAGGAAGCTTACTATAAATATGATTAAAGAATTCTGTGGCAAAAGGGAGGCAGAACCAAGATGGCAGAGTGAATACAGGAATTCACCTTAACTCCTCCATCAATTCCATCAGCAACCTTTAAAAAGTGAATGTGAACAGATTTTAGAGTGACAGAAACCAATGGGAGATGGAGCACTGGTAAATTCCTAGTCAAGGAAAGTGTGCACATAGGACTGGGCAGGGGAAGTGTGGGGCACGTGGGGGTTGCACCAGTGCAGACCTGAGAGCAGACCACAGTGGAGCGAGAGTGAGCCCCGGCCAGCGAATTCACTTACCAGAATGGCAATTCACAGACTTCTTACTACCAGAGAGAGAGATCAGTCAGAGATGGGGAAGAGAAAGCAAAGGGCCCACAGCAGGGACAGCAGCTCCTCCTGGGGCTATCAGCCCACAGCCTGGATGTTTAAAAATCATTTACCTGAACTTCCAGGAGCTAAAATGGCAGAGTAAACCCTAGCTGCTCTAATCCCCCTCCCTGATACTGAAAACCCAGAGATTATTGCACCATCCAATGTAAAATCCTTAAATAGTGGAAGCAGCAGCAGGCTCTGGAGTCCTAGAGGAAGGATGTGACTGAGGCAGTGCCAAGCCTGAAATGAAGGGGAGGAGGTGTCCCAACAAGCCCCATCTCAACTGACCAGAAGGAGATGATGAAGACCAGGGGGGTGGAGCCAACAAGTGTTGACAACAGGAGCCCAGGTGTGCCTTAGCACAACCAGGAGAATCTGCAGATACCAGCACTGTCAGCCACCAGCTGCTGAGCCTGCCTGAGATGTAGCCCAGGGGTACAGGGCTGTAAACCTGAAGTGGCCAGACCACCCCTCCCCCACACGTTACTCTGTGAGCCTCAGGGTAACCCAGGGGAAACAGTGAGAGTCCTGGCCTTGGCCTCAGTCTACACACCCAGAGGCTACAGTATACAAAATCAACAACCAGACCCCTAACTCCCAGCTTAAGAAGTGAGGGTCAGAGCCCTCTGTACCCCAGAAGCAGAAATACACTTTAAAAGCCAGGAAATAGGCAATCACAATGGGAAAGAAGCAACTTGCAAAGGGAAAACCAAAGACAATTGAATCCTTTTACTGTGAATGAGAAGAATTACTTTCAGGAGACACCACTGACTCTATATCTACACCTGAGACGACAGAAGGAAATAGGAACTGGTCTCATCCAAAGAGCATTCTTGGAAGAGCTCAAGAAAGATTTTAAAAGCCAAATTAGAGAGGTAGAAGATAAATTGACCAATTCTTTTAAAATTACATTGGCCAAGATGGAAAAAAAAATCTCACTGAAGAAAACAAATCCTTAAAAAGTAAAATTTGTGAACTGGGACAGGAGGTTCAAAATCTAACTGGAGAAAATACCTCCCTAAAAAAGGAGCTTCAAAAACTAACCAAGGAAAATAATTCACTAAAAATTAGAATCAGTCAAATCAAAGCTAAGGACTCTATGAAGCACCAAGAATCAGTCAAACAAAACATAAAGATTGAAAAATTAGAGGAAAGCGTAAAATATCTCATTGGAAAAACAATGACCTGGAGAACAGATACAGGAGAGATAACCTAAGAATTATTGATCTACTAGAAAGCCATGATGAAAAAAACAGCCTGGACAACATCCTCCAAGAGATCATCAAAGAAAACTGCCCTGAGGTCCTAGAATCAGAGGGTAAAATAGTTAACAAATGAATTCACCAGACTCCTCCTACAAGAGATCCCAAATTGAAAACTACAAGAAATATAGTAGCCAAATTCCAGAATTATACGGTGAAGAAGAAAACACTGCAAGCAGCCAGAAAGAAACATTTCAAATATTGTGGAACTACAGTCAGGATCACACAAGACCTAGCTGCTTCTACATTAAAAGAACAGAGGGATGGGAATATGATATTTCATAAGGCAAAAGAGCTTGGACTGAAACCAAGGATCAACTACCCAGCAAAACTGAGTATAATCTTTCAGCAAGGAGATGGTCATTCAACGAAACAAGGGACTTCCAGACTTTCCTGATGAAAAAGCCAGAGCTCAATGGAAAATCCGATATCCAAATAAAAGATTCAAGAGAGATATAAAAAGGTAAAGGGGAAAACACACACACACACACACACACACACACACACACACACACTCACACGCAACTTATGATTCAATAAGAACAAATTGTTTACATCCCTATATGGGAAGATGATACCTGTCAATATTGAGATTTATATAATTATTGCAACATTTAAAAGGGATATACATAGAGGTTATAGGTACAAATGAACTAATCTTATAATAAAAAAGCTTATTAAGGGGTTCAAAGGGATTGTAATGGGATAAAAGGAAAGGAGGAGGCAGAAAAGGTTAAATTATGCCACACAAAGAGGCATAAAAACATACTAGAGTAGAGGGAAAGAAGGGAAGGAGATGAATATCATGTGAACTTTATTCTCATTGGGTCTGATTCAAGAAGGGATTAACATAATCAGTTAAGTTTAGGATTCTAATGTCAAAAGACACAAAAACTCATTACAGAAGAAGGAAAGGAGGGAGGGAGAGGAGTATTGTATGAAATTTACTCTCATTGACTTGGTTCAAGGAGGCAATAATATACTCCATTAAATATAAAAATCTATTGTGCCCTACAGGCAGTGGGAGAGGTAAAGGGGAAGAAAGGGGGGGTGGTTAGAAGAAGTAGTAAAGGGAAGAGAAGGTAAAGGGAGGGAGGTGCATAGGAAGATAATACTGAGGGAGGCAGTGGTCAAAAGGAAAACTCTTAATGAGGGGAAGAGAGAAGGAAGAAATAAAAACAAACAGGAGGGGGAATAGGATAGAGGGAAAAACACAGTAATCATAACTGTGAATGTGAATGGGATGAACACTCCCATAAAACAGAGGCAGATAGCAGAATGGATTAAAAACCACAATCCTACAATATGCTGTCTACAAGAAAAACATTTGAAACAAGGGGATATGCACAGGATAAAGGTAAAAGGCTGGAGTAAAATATACTGCGCTTCAGCTAAAGTAAAAAAAAGTAGGGGTAGCAATCCTTATCTCAGATAAAGCAAAAGCAAAAATAGATCTAATTTTAAAAGATATGGAAGGAAACTATATCCTGCTAAAAAGCACCAGCAAGAACAAAGAAATATCATTATTTAACATATATGCACCAAGCAGTATAACTTCCAAATTTCTAGAGGAGAAGGGAATTAGAGAAAGAAATAGATAGCAAAACTATACTAGTAGGGGACCTCAATCTCCCCCTCTATGAACTTGATAAATCTAACCTCAAAATAAACCAGAGGGGGGCTAGGTGGCGCAGTGAATAGAGCGCCGGCCCTGGAATCAGAAGGACCCGAGTTCGGAGCCGGCCTCCGACACTTAATCCGCACAAACAAAAACCTAGCCGTGTAACCTTGGGCAAGTTACTTAACCCCAATTGCCCTAACGGGGCGGCTAGGTGGCGCAGTGAGTAAGAGCACCGGCCTCGGAGTTTGGATGACCTGAGATCAGATCCGGCCTCAGAAAATGAGCACCCACGCATAAATCAAATGACTAGCTGTGTAACCTTGAGCAAGTTACTTAACCCCAATTGCTTTAAAAAAAAAAAATAAACCAGAAAGAAGTTAAAGAGGCAAATAGAATTTTAGAGAGTGCAGATATGATAAACCTCTGAAGAAAAATGAATGGGGATAAAAAGGAATGTACCTTCTTCTCAGTGGTACATGGCTCATACATAAAAATTGACAATGTACTAGGGCATAAAAACCTCACAATTCAGTGCAGAAAGGCACAGAAATATTAAATGCATCCTTCTCAGATCATGATGCAATAAAAATTTTATATAATAAAGGGCCATGGAAGGATAGACTAAAAACTAATTGGAAACTTAATAACTTAATCCTATAGAATGAGTGGGACAAACAAGAAATTATAGGAACAATCAATAACTTCATTCAAGAGAATGACAATGAGACAAAATACCAAAACTTGTAGGATGCAGCAAAGGCAGTTCTTAGGGAAAGTTTTATGTCCCTGAGTACATACATGAATAAATTAGAGAAAATGGAGGTCAGTGGATTGGGCATGCAATTGAAAAAGCTAGGAAAAGAACAAATTGAAAATCCCTGATTAAATACTAAATTAGAAATAATGAAAACAAAGGGAGAGATTCATAAAATTGAAATTAAGAAAACCATTGAATTAAACAAAGAACTGGTTTTATGAAAAAAAAAACAATAAAATTCATAGACAATCGATATGATAAAAAAAAAAGAAAACCAAATTATGAGTATCAAAAATGAAAAGAGTGAATCTGCCTCCAATGAAGAGGAAATTAAAACAATAATTAGGAATTATTTTGATAAATTGTATACACATAAATTTGACAATCTTAGTGAAATGGATGAATATTTACAAAAATATAAATTGCCCAGATTAACTGAAGAGGAAGTAAATCACTTAAATAACCCCATCTCAGAAAAAGAAATCAAACAAGCCATCAGCAAACTCCCTAGGAAAAAATCTCCAGGGCCAGATGGATTTACTAGCAAATTCTATCAAACATTTAAACAATAACTGATTCCAATACTCTATAAAGTTTTGGGGAAAATTAGTGAAAAGGGAGTCCTACCAAATTCTTTTTATGACACAAATATGGTACTGATACCTAAATTGGGAAGAGATAAAACAGAGAAAGAAAATTATAGACCAATTTCCCTCATGAATATAGATGCAAAAACTTTAAATAAAATATTAGCAAAAAGAATACAGCAACTTATCATAAGATTAGTTTGATCAGGTAGGATTTATTCTAGGAATGCAAGGACGGTTTAATATTAGGAAAACCATTAGTATAATTGATCATATCAACAATAAAACTAGGAGAAATCACATGATTATCTCAATAGATGCACAAAAGGTTTTTGACAAAATACAATACCCATCCATTCCTATTAAAAACCCTATAAAGCATAGGAATAAATGGAATCTTCCTTAAAATAACAGGTAGCATCTATTTAAAGCCATCAACAAGTATTATATGTAATGGGGATAAGATAGAAGCTTTTCCAATAAGATCAGGGGTGAAACAAGGATGTCCACTATCACCCCTTGATTCAATCTGGTACTAGAAATGTTAGCAGTAGCAATAAGAGAAGAAAAAGGAAGGAATCAAATTAGGCAAAGAAGAGACTAAGCTATCACTCTTTGCAGATGATGAATCCTAGAGAATCTAGTAAAAAACTACTTGAGATAAGAAATAAATCTGGCAAAGTTGCAGGATATAAAATAAACCCACATAAATGCTTGACATTCCTATATATTTTCTAACAAAATCCAAAAGCAAGAGATAGAAAGAGAAATCCCATTTAAAGTTACTGTAGACAATATAAAATATTTGGGAATCTATCTGCCAAAACAAACCCAGGACCTATATGAACACAATTATAAAACACTTTTCACACAAATGAAGTCAGATCTAACTAACCGAAAAAACATCAATTGCTGATGGCTGAGTTGAGCTAATATAATAAAAATGACAATTTTAACTAAAATAAATTACATATTTAGTGCCATACCAATCAATCTACAAAAAAATATTTTATAGAGCTAGAAAAAAAGTAACAAAATTCATTTGGAAGGACAAAAGGTCCAGAATATAAAGGGAATTAATGAAAAGAAATGCTAGGGAAGTAGGCCTAGCCATACCAAATTTTGATCTGTATTATAAAGCAGCAAGCATCAAAACTACTTGGTACTGCCTGGGAAATAGAGTAGTGGATCAATGGAGAGACTTATATAAACGGATGTTGAATGAGAAAAGCAGAACCAGGAGAAATTTGTACACAATTACAGACACAATGTATGTGTGACAACTAACTTTGATAGACTCTGTTCATCTCAGCAATGTAAGGTTATATAAGACAACTCCAAAAGACTCATGATGGAAAGAGATGTCCACATCCAGAAAAAGAACTACAGAGATTGAATGCAGACTGAAGCAAACTACTCGCTCTATTTCTTTTTCTTGTTTTGTTTTATTTACTCTTTCCCACTGTTCATTCCATTGGTTATGATCCTTCTTTACAACCTGACTAATGTTTAATGTGAAGGTATTTGTAGTGCCTATATTTGACTGCATGCTGCCATGGGGTATAATGGTAATGGGATTTGAAGATCTTCCACGCCCCTTGTATTGGCAAGCAAACAGGTACTTAGCACTTTGTTTCAGCCAAGTATTAAGATCTAGAACTTGTGAATCCTACCTTGTGATGAACTTGCTGATGTAACAGGAAAAGGTAGAACAGAGAGGAGCTAATACCATATATAAGGAAAAGCCCAAGCTAGAGAGCCAGAACTTCTTCTAAGAACCAAATTGAGAACTTGTGAGAGCCAGCCAGAACTGCCAGGAACAAAAACTGCTGGGAGCTGGAACTGCTGGAAGAGAACAGTGTGGAGGCTGAGGAGCTACTGTGGGTGAGAGAGGAGGATCCTTGCTTGAGGGAGCCTGTTTTGTATTGAAGGCTTGGGAATGTGAGTGTTTGCTGCATTGACTATGTGTACCACCTTCATGGTTACTGTAATGACTTTGACTTATTCTGTCCTCCATGTGGAGAGCCTATTAACATTTTGTGATTAACGACTACACCAGCATATTCATAGGTATTGTGGGCACTGTGAATATTGCATTGCTGCTATATGTGAGAGGGAGGAGAAGGAGGAGAAAATTTGAAACTCAAGGGACTGTGGAACTGAATGTTGTAAACTAAAAGTAAATAAATAAATAAAATTTTTAAAAAGAATTCTCTGTACCACCCCCCCCCCCATCCTGTACCCTCACCAAGAAAAAAAATCTCTTTCCAAGTCCTACACAAGCACAAGGCAGGCATGGGGGAAAAGCAACTGTGCTTCTAGTTAGCATCAAGTTAAGCAAAACGCTAAGAAAAATGTCTAGTCAATAAGTTTGCTACTTTGCTAAGAAATTCAAAAGAACTACTGATGAAGATCCACTATGAACTGGACTATGGAAGAGTGATAGCAAGGGTAACATTATTTCTGTAAATCATGCAGGTTCTCCACAAGTTGTGAGAGCCAAAGCAAAATGACAGTGGCTTGGCAGATAGCAAGGAACACAGAACAATTACCAGAAGTACACTGTCCTGTCTCAATTATTGAAAGACAGGTAACATAGTGCACTGAAAGGAAAGCAGCTTAAGAAATCAAAACATCTGGATTTAAATCTTAGTTTGTCTTCTGCCTGGCTGTGGGACCTTGGGCATATCTACGAGCCTGAGTTTCCTCACCTGTTGAATGAGGGGTCTGGTCAAAGACCACCACCAAAAGATAAGTGGTCAAAGGATATGAACAAAGAATTCATAAAAGAAGAATTGAAAACTACTGATAAAACTATTACCAAACCGTATGAAAGAATATTTAATAAGAATCAATAATAAAAGTAATACAAATCAAAACAATACTAAGGTTTTACTTCATGTGCAACAAATTTTTTAAAATGTTTAAAAGATGGAAATAGTCAATGTTGGAGGCACTGTGGGAAGAAAAGCACATTAGTGCATTCTTAGTAGAGTCAAGTTGTGGGGGAAAAAATCAGAATAAAAGGTAAAAACCAAGAGAAAGAAAACAACAAGAAAAAAAGTCAAAAATAGTAAGCTTTGATCTGCATTCAGATTCCATAGTTCTTTCTCTGGATATGGATAGCATTTTCCATTGTTACTTATAAAAATTCCAGAGGAAAGACAAAGAGTCCCAAGGTAGATGAGGCAAGCTCATTTATTTTATTTTATAATTCTTGCAAGAAGTGAGTGTGCTGCCTGCACAGCAACACACATCAAGGCAAAAGCTTGCAGTTTAAATCCCTGTCCCAAAATACAAAGTCCCTCCCTCATTTCCTGAGTACCCTGAGGTGTACAACTTCCCAGCATACCTACTCTAAGTCTTCCCTTGTCATGATCCCCCACTTCTTCCACATATGTCCACATAGATCACATGTGAATTAAAATGAGTCTTAGCTCCTCCTAGGGAGGAGAAGATAATATTCATAAAGCAATTAAGCATGAATGCTTAAAGCCTGGCTGACCTAGTTACCCTATCTTAACCACAGACTGGGTCGATTCTGGATTCCCCCTTATTCTAGGAATTGTTTTTGCAAAAATAGGTTAGTTCTTTGAAAAGAAAATCCACTTCCCTGTACCTGTGTGGAAACATAATTTTTTTATATCTCACACCATCATGAGTCTTTTGGAATTGTCTTAGATCACTGTTTTGGTGAGAAAAGCCAAGTCTATCAAAGCTGATCATCACACAATTTTGCTGTTATTGTGTATGAAGTTCTTCTGGTTCTGCTCACTTCGCTCAATATCAGTTCATGTATGTCTTTCCAGGCTTTTCTGAAATCCTCATCATTTCTTAGGGAACAATAGTATTGACTTTTGGGGGAAGCAGAGCCAAGATGGAGGAGAAAAAGCAGGAATGCGCGTGAGCTCCCATTCCAACCACCTCTAACACCTGTGAAAAAAGACTCTAAGCAAATTTTAGGGCTACAGAACCCACAAAGTGAAAGAGAGAAACAAATCTGCCACTGGCAGCCTGGCAGGCTGACAGGAAGGGTTTATTGCACCGGGCTGGGAGCTGAGCACAGTCCTGCATGAGCTGCGCCAGCCCAAACCCAGGGCCAGCAGACTTCAGGAGAGGTGGGAGAGCACTTTAGGAGAATGAATCACTGGCAGCCATGGCTGTTTCCACACTTCTCAACCCATAAATACCAAAGAGAAAATAAAAGGTCAGTGGGGAACCCTGTTGATCCAGGTTGAGAGAAGGCCGCAGTCTAGCCCCTGCCCCCTGGGTGAGAGGTGCACTGCAGAACAGTACCTACAGCTGCTGCCACATGGCTGCCTCTGGAGCTCCTGGCCTGCAGATCATAGGGGGACCAAGCAACCATTTAGGGGGTAATGGCTCTTGCTTTGACCTGCTTGGATCTGGGCCACAGTCTTGGGTGGTGGTCCTGATGTGAGGAACGCTATTGTGCCAGAGGCTGTGGTGGCTGTACAGAGGGCACCCTCCTCACAGCTCTGACACAGCTCTCCACTCTGGAAGCAGAGTTCTACCATGGCAAAGAGCTCAAAAGTCAAGTAATTGGCTGGCAAGATGAACAAACAGAGGAAATGCAATCAGACCACAGAATCTTTTTTTTTTTTTTTTTGTGACAAAGAGTATCAAAACATGGAACCAGAAGAAGACAACAAAGTCAAAACTCCTGCATCAAAAGCTTCTGAGAAAAATTTGAACTGGTTGCAGGCCATGGAAGAACTCAAGAAGGATTTTGAAAATCAAGTAAGAGGGGCAGCTAGCTGGCACAGTAAATAGAGCACCAACCATGGAGTCAAGAAGACCTGAGTTCAAATCCAATCTCAGACACTTGACACACTTACTAGCTGTGTGACCTTGGGCAAGTCACTTAACCCCAATTGCCCTGCCTTCTTCCCTCAAAAAAAAAAAAAATCTTAAAAAAAAAAAGAAAAAAAGAAAATCAAGTAAGAGAAGTAGAGGAAAAATTGGGAAGAGAAATGAGAATGATGCAAGAAAATCATGAAAAACAAGTCAACAGTCTGACTGAAGAAAATAACACCTTAAAAAATAGGCTAACTCAAACGGCAGAAGAAGTCCAAAAAGCCAATAAGGAGAAGAATGCCTTAAAAAGCCAAATTGCCCAAATGGAAAAGGAATTTCAAAAGCTCACTTAAGAGAATTATTCTTTCCAAATTAAACTGGAGCAAATGGAAGCTAATGATTTTATGAGAAAATCAAGATGCTATAAAACAAATCCAAACAAATGAAAAAAATGGAAGGTAATGTAAAATATCTCATTGGAAAAACCACAGACCTGAAAAATAAATCCAGGAGAGATAATTTAAGAATTATTAGACTTTCTGAAAGCCATGATCAAAAAGAGAGCCTAAACATCATCTTTCAAAAGTTATCAAGCAAAATTACCCTGATATTCTAGAACCAGAGGACAAAATAGAAACTGAGAGAATTCACTGATCACCTCTTGAAAAAATATCCCAAAAAGAAAACTCCTAGGAATATTATAGCCAAATTCCAGAGTTCACAGGTCAAGGAGAAAATACTGCAAGTAGTCAAGAAGAAACAATTTGAGTGTTGTGGAAACACAATCAGGATAACACAAGACCTAGCAGCTTCTACATGAAGGGATCGAATGGCTTGGAATATGATATTCCAGAGGTCAAAGGAGCAAGGATTTAAACCAAGAATCACCTACCCAGCAAAACTGAGCATAATGCTTCAGGGGAAAATACATTCAATGAAATAAAGTATTTTCAAGCATTCTTGATGAAAAAAAAACAGATGAACAGAAAATTTGACTTTCAAATACAAGAAGAGACACATGAGAAGGTAAAGCAGGAAAAAAGTCAAAAGGAACTTATTAAAGTTGAACTGTGGAAAAACGGTAATTGTAACTCATGAGACTTTTCTCAGTATGAGGATAGCTGAAAGGAATATATATGTATGTATAGGAGGGTGTATGCATGTATAAATATATATGTGAGTACATGTATACATAGACAGAGGACACATGATGAGTTGAATATAAAGGGATGATACTTAAAAAATTAAAATTAAGAGGTAAGAAAAGAGGAGCGGAGTCAAGATAGCAGAGTAGAAACAGGACTTACACACGGGACTCTGGCTTCTACCTTACCCGATTCATGTAAAAGGGGACTCTGAACAAACTTTGGAGCTACAGAACCCACAAAATTACACAGAGAAGCTAACCTCCCACTGAGGACAGCCTGGCAGCCAAGCAGGAAGCGGCCAGTGCAGTGCTCTGGGAGCCAAGCCCAGGCCTGCCTGAGTCAGAGATTTTAGCCCCAGGGCAGGCCTGACCAACCACTACCTAGAGGGATTTAAGATCAGCTGTGGCAGTTTCCAGACTTATCAACACATAGATGCCAAGGACAAAGTGAGAGGTCAGTACAGTGTGGACTTTGGGATCCAGTAGTTGAGAGTGCACTGGCTTTTACCCCCAGAGCAAGAAATGGCTGAGACACCATGGCCCTACAGCCACACGTGGCTGCTTCAGTTCCTGGCCTGCAGACTGTGGGGGACCAGGCAATCAGTCTGAGGAGTAACTGCTCTTGCTTTAACCTACTTGGATCTGGATTGCAGTCTAGAGTGGAGGTCCTAGGGTGCATGACCAGCTTGCCAGAGTGGATGGAGGCTTCAGAGAAGGCACCCAACTAATACCTTCAGCAGCTGAGAAAACCCCAGCGTTTGGGACGGAAGCTCCCCTGGCTGGTGGCAGAGTCCTACTGTGACAAAAAGCCCAAAAGTCAAGTAATTGAGTGGCAGCATGACAAGGCAAAGGAAGCAAAACAAACAGAAAAATCCAACATTAGACTCCTATTTTGGGGACAAAAAGGATCAAAGCATGGAACAGGAGGAAGACATTTTCATTAACAGACCCTCATGCCCAGAAAAATCTCCTTGCTTGTCCTAAAGCCTCCTACCTTTACTGGCTTCCTTCAAGTCTCACCTAAAGCCCCACTTTCTTCAAGAAGCCTGCCTTTCCCAGTCTTCCATAATCTTAGTTCTTTCCTGATACTACACCCAATTCATCCTGTATCTGTTTTGCACTTTGTACATAGTTGTCTGCATGTTGTACCCACATTACAGTGAGAGCTCCTTGAGAGTGTATATATTTCATATATCCTTATATATCTCAAGCACTCATCATCATGCCTGGCACAAAGGAAGCACTTCAGAAATGTCAGCTGACTGACTGTTTCTCAAATAACACACAGGAGGCCCTGGAGCTTTTGGACTCCAGCCTCTAACAGGTTCACTCTTGCTCTGGTTAGACAGAAAGGACAAGAAGACAGCTTTGGAAGGGTTAATAATCTTACTTTATTCTAGTCTAATCTTCTCAAGTGGGACTTGCTGATAATGGGAGCACCAACTCTTACAGCATTCCCTCATCACCCTTCTGGCAGGGAGGGAGAGAATATAATAGGAGCTACAAGTCCTATGGGACTCCCTAAGCCTCAATGGGGGCCAGATGAGGCAAACACAGATTCTTCCCAAGCCCTGATGGGGGCCAATCAAGGCACACACAGCATTACACTGTCATCTTCCCCTGTGGGTTTCCAACTCACCCATCAGTACTCACTTGCTTTATAGGGCAACAGACAAAGAAGGCATATTGCCAGAATAGCCTCACAGGTTAACTTTAGCAATATTATCATTCAGCACAAGTGTAGTAAGGATCACATTATGTCATCCCATATCTCATAGCATGGTCTCAGTAGGGCTGTCTATCACTATGATTCTAGGAACTACCATCTAGGATCCTGGGAGTTATTAGTTAATACCTGGAAACTAGACACTGCCCTGGCCATGGTTCCTAAGAAACTAAACTCCAAGAAGGATGACAAAATTCTCCTTACTTACACGGACCAAAAAAAAATGTTTTCCCATCTAGATTGTAAACTCACCAAAGTCAAATACTACATCATATTCATTTAGCACAATGTCTTCCTTATAGAGAAGTGATATCCAATCAAAATTTTTGAAGGTATGAGATAGAAACCAAAAGGAATGTCTGCAAAAATGTGTGGTGACACTAGTCAGGGAGTATAGCCTCTTTAGACAATTGAACATACTCTTAGAGGTGACCCCAGAAAATAAGATATGGCAGAAAGGTTCATCTCTAACCAAGCATCCATAAGGAAAATATAAAGAGCTATAAACCATTGACAAAACTCCACTGAGAAGTTCTTCACACATTAGGTAAGGTATGAAACTTCACGGAAAGAACTGTAATATAGTGAGAAAAAAGACAGGTCAGAGAGATACAGGGAAAAGTCAAGATGTAAGAAAAGGACAACAAAGGGAAAAAGCTGTGCTATAAAGAAGAAACTAGAAACTAAGACTTCTGGAACGATCAGAACTGCCAGAACTCCAAGGGAAAGTAAATTATTTCCATGTATAAGTTTTTAAATGGGAAAAGTATGAAAACTCAGAGGATTATAAAGAAAAGATTGTGCAGTGCTGAATTTGAATTAAAAGCTAATTTAAAATTAATATCAAAAGAAGTTGTTCTCATAGTGAATTAACAAGCAGCTCACGATTCATGAATTGCTTTTTAAGCTGCTCAATTCTTAAAAACAATTTTTCCAACACCAGTTACACAGCACAGTGAAAAACAGAGGTCCATTTGTTAAAAGAAAGAAAATCTCATTCTGGTATTTTTATTTATTTTTCCAACCTCTTGTTTACTTTAATAACAACCTGCTGTCAAACAGATGGATAACATGGGACCAAAATGAAAATTATAAATACAAATATCTAAGTAACCAAAGAGGAAGCAGTAAAATTATATACCACCATTCTGAATTCTGACAACACCTAGTAAAATTACACAGTAGAGAAATCTGTATCTATAGTGTACTTTCCAAGTTTCTTCAACTTATAAATAATTATACATTTTATTTAAAATTTCACAGAGAAGCTAAGTCACTTAAATGTAAATTAATTACTAAAAAATAATTCTATAGTCTCTAGGGCTAGCAATTGCTTGAGAAGTAGTACAATCTAGTTGAAAGAGCTTTAAAATTGGGAGATCTGGTTTGGAGTTCTGCCCCTGTCATTTAGTAGCTGTTACCTCCAATAAGTCATTTAACATCTATAACCTCTGATTTCCTCATATGTAAAATCAGGAAAATAGCTGAACACACACAGGGTTTGGTATTAGTGAATCCCCAGGAGGCAAGATTCACTGACTGCATCATGTCAGGTTCTACTTTCTGTTCTAGGAAGACCAATGGTCACTTTAACCAGGGCAGACCACCAGTATGGAGGGGTCAGGTTTCCTACAGGCACACATCAAAACAACATTTCACACACCATTTAAAACTGTGAAGTAAACGATCAAGTCCCTCTATTGTTTAACCTTAGCAAACTGAACAATCCCTTTCCCATGCTGCCAACCTGCCACCCCAATTTGCCTCCCACTATACTGCTTGCACAATCAAGCTCTTCCTGTCTCACTACCTTAGATAACAACCTTCATGTCTATAACACCTCTTCCCAAAACTTTCATCCTTATTTTAATCTCATTACAAATACATAAAGCATAACTCTTGACTACTCAACAATCCTACTTTAATGTTACAAATTACCTCTTCTCATTTTCTACAAAAACTGAGCCAAAGGAGGTGCGCTCGCTCTCTCTCTCTCTCTCTCTCTCTCTCTCTCTCTCTCTCTCTCTCTCCCCTTACCCCTCCACCCCGCCTCTCCCTCTCTGTCTCCCATTCTCTTCCTCTCTCACACCCAAATATGCTCTCATCACCTAAACTTACAGAAAATCTCTTAGTCTCTCACTTCATTAAAGACATTAAGGTCATCCCCTCTTCTCCTCTCCATCCCTAAAATCGGGATCATTATACACTCTCTCATCACTACCTTTCCCTCTAGTCACAGAGAAAGAGCTATGGTAATGACCAATAAGGTTAATCATTTATCTTTGCTGTTAAGTTCAGCCCTTTTGGCCTTCTCTGGGACCTTGCCACAACAATTAATTCCCTTTGCTCACAGATCTTTAATCTCTTCTTAACTGCCTCCTTCCTATCAGCCTAAGCAAAAATGTTCAGGTCTCAATTCCTAAAACAGCCTTCCTTGGCCACTCTGTCTTACTGTCCTATATCTCTCTTTTCTCTTCACTTCCAAACTTCTTTTAAAAGTGATCTAAGGGGCAGCTAGGTGGCGCAGTGAATAGAGTACTGGCCCTGGAGTCAGGAGGACCTGAGTTCAAATCCGACCTCAGACACTTAACACAGTACTAGCTGTGTGACCTTGAGCAAGTCACTTAACCGTCCCCCTCCAGAAAGCAAAAAATAAAATAAAATAAAATAAAATAAAAGTTATCTAAACTCAAATGTCTCCATTTCTACACCTAATTTCTCCTTAATGCTTGAAAACCTAGCTAGCTTCCTATCGCCAATACGCTACTGAAACTGCTCATTCATAAGGAGTATCTCTCTAAAACCATCAATAAGCATTATTTATAATGGGAATAAGTTAGAAGTCTTCCCAATAAGATGAAGGGTATAGCAAAGATGTCCATTATCACCACTATTATCCAATGTTGTACTAGAAATGTTAACTATAACAATAAGAAAAGAAAAAGAACTTGAAGATATTAGAATAGGCAATGAGGAAACAAAACTATCACTTGTAGGTAATATGATGGCATTCACTCTGCAGGTAATATGATGACATACTTAGAAATCCCTAGAGAATTAACTAGAAAGTTACTTAAAATAATTAACAACTTTAGCAAAATTGCAGGATATAAATAAATCATCAGCATTTATATCTATTACTAACAAAGCTTAGCAGCAAGAGAGACATTACATTTAAAATGTAATAAATTAAATATTTATATTTAATTATATTTAATAAATTAAATAAATAATAAATTAAAATGTAGATAATATAAAAAACTTGTGAGTCTACCTGCCAAAGCAAATCCAGGGAACTATATGAACATAATTAAAAACACTTTTCACACAAATAATGTCAGATCTAAACAAATGGGAAAATATCCATTGCTCATGGATAGCCCAAGCCAATATAATAAAAATGACAATTCTAACTAAATTAAATTACTTAAACAGTGATATACCAATCAAACTACCAAAAAACCTATTTTATAGAACTAGAAAAAAATAACAAAATTCATCTGGAAGAATAAAAAGTCAGGCATATCAAAGGAATTAATGGAAAAAAATATGCAAAGAAAGATGGCCTAGCCAAAACAGATGTCAAAGTATATTATAAAGTGGCAATCATCAAAAATTATCTGATACTGCCTAAGAAACAGAGTGATAGTAAACAGACACAGTAGTAAATGACCATAGTAATCTAGTGTTTGATAAACCCAAAGACCCTGGGCTTCTGGGATAAGAACTCACTATTTGACAAAAACTGCTGGGAAAATTAGAAACTGGTCATGATAGAAAATAGGTAGAGACCCACATCTTCCACCATATATCAAGATAAGATGAATATGGGTACGTGATTTAGACATAAGGGTAATACAGAAGCAAATTAGGAAAGCAGGAAAAGTTTACCTAATTGGATCCATGGAGAAGGAAATAATTTTTGACCAAACAAGAAATAGAGAGCATTATGAGATATTAAATGAACAATTTTGATTATTTTAAATTAAAAAGGTTTTGTACAATGCAACCAAGATTAGAAGGAAAGCAGAAAGCTGGGAAACAATCTTTACAGCAAGTGTCTCTGATAAAGGCCTCATTTCTCAAATACACTGAGAATTGAGTCAAATGTATAAGAATACACGTCATTCCCCAACTGGTAAATGGTCAAAGGATATGAACAGGAAGTATTCAGATGAAGAAATCAAAGTTGTCTATAGTCATACGAAAAAATGCTCTAAATCACTATTCATTAGAGAAATACAAATTACAACAACTCTGAAATATCACCTCATATTTATCAGACTGGCTAATATGACAGAAAAATAAAATGATAAATATTGGAAAGGATGTGGGGAAATTGGGACACTAATGCACTGTTGGTGGAGTTGTGAACTGATTCAGCCATTCTGGGGAGCAATTTGGAACTCTGCCCAAAAGACAATCAAACTGTGCATACCCTTTGATACAGTGATACCACTACTAGGTCTGTATCCCAAAGAGATCATAAAAGAGGGAAAAGGATCTACTTTTACAAAAATATTTTAGCAGCTCTTTTTCTGGTGGCAAATAATTGGAAATTAATTGAGGGGATGCCCATTAATTGGGGCATGGCTGAACAAGTTGTCGTAAATGAATGTAATGGAATATTATTGTGCTATAAGAAATGATGAACATGATGCTTTCAGAAAAACCAAGAAAGACTTATATGAACTGATACAAAGTGAAATAAGCAGAAAAAGAACACTCCATAAAGTACAGCAACACTGCAATAATCAACTATGATAATGACTTAACTCTCCTCAACAATACAATGATCCAAGACAATTCCAAAGGACTCGAGATGGAAAATTCTACCTATATTCAGAAAAAGAACCAATGGAGCCTGCATACAGATCAAGGCATCCTATTTTCACTTCGTTTTTTTGTAGGTTCTTTTCCCTTTCGGTCTGTTTCTTCTTTCACAAGATGAATAATATGGAAATATGTTTTACATGACTATACATATATAATCTACATCAAATTGCTTGACATTTTAGGGACAGGGGAGATGAGGGAAGGAAGGAGAAAACCTGGAACCCAAAATTTTTAAAAAATGAATGTAAAAATTGTCTTTATGTGTAACTGGAAAAAAACAAAATACTTTAAAAAAAGAAACTGCTCTTTCAGAGATCACTAATCACTAAATCCAGGAACCTTTATTCAGCCATCATAGTCCCTGAGCTTTCTGCAGCATCCAGCACTGCTAACCATACCCTTCTTTTGGGTACATTCTCCTCCCTTTGCTTCAGACACACGACTTTCTTCCTGATTCTTCTCTTATCACTCCTATGTCATTTGTTCCTCAAATTTTTCCCAGTGTCAAGAGGTTGTTTCCTCTTTTTTTTTTGGACCTTTTTTTCCCTCTATATATTCCTCTACCTTGACAATCTCATCCATTCTCATAACTTCAAGAATCATGTTTATGCATATGTCTTCTTAAACACTCTCTCTCTAGCTATGACTACTGTTGTAAGTTATAGACCAAAATCTCCAATTGCCTCCAGAATCTCTTATTTGTCCCATTGGCACTTCAAAGCCAACATAGTCAAGTCCAACTTTTCCCCTAAATCTGCTCCTTTAGATTTCACTCTTTCTTTCAATGACCCTATTATGATTCACCCAGCATTTCATATTCTTGACTTTGGTATCAGTTTTGACTCATTCCCTTCAATAAACTTATGAATTACCTGTTCATTCTACTTCTACAATCTTTTTTACATCTCTACTTTTATATTTCTTTTTTTTGCTTTTTGGAGGGGAGAAGGTAGGGCAATTGGGGTTAAGTGACTTGCCCATGGTCACACGGCTAGTTTTATGTTAAGTGCCTGAGGCCAAATTTGAACTCAGGTCCTCCTGACTCCAGGGCCGGTTCTCTATTCATTGCACTACCTAGCCACCCCTACCTTTATATTTCTATGAATTTTATATCACGATTCAAAAATATTTCAAGAGACTTGAACATAAGGAGCAGCTAAAGAGGATAGGGATGCTTATTCTGATTAAGAAAAGGCTCAAGGGAACATGATTATCAGTCCAAAGATAGCTATGGGGCTGCCATATGAAAGGGGAAGTGAATTTCTCCTGTACTACTCTGGAAGACAGATCTAAGACAACTGGGTAGAAGCTCAAATGGGACAGATTTTTGGCTCATTAATACAAGAAAGAACTTTCTAATAATGAGAGATGTCCAACAATGAAACAGTTTACCTCATAAAACAGACAACTTCTGATCACTTAAAAGGTTCAAGCAGAAATCAGGAGAGAAGTGATTCATGCAAGGCTATTACTCAGATTAAACAGAAGTGAAGGGAATAAGGATTTATATAACATCATCTATGTGCCAGGCACTGTGCGAAATGCTCTATAAAATGTGCTTTCATTTGATCTATCTGATGAAACAGACAGTCTCTAAGATACCTGAGACTTCATTGCCCTGGTGAGGAAACTACTTTTACTAATGTGGATCTACAACTGTTCAGCAATTTGTAGTCTTAATGTGTGTGTTTGTTTTTTTAATTTTATTGCTATCTTTTGTTTTTACCTTACCTTCACTTGCCAATTCATCCTCTCTCCTCTCCTACCATTATCTATAAGTTATATCTTATAACAAAAAAGAAAAGAAACATTTCAGCAAAACCAACAGATCAACCAAGTATGACACTATATGACCCATAATCCACTGCATGGGTCACTGAAAAGATGAAGTGAGTAGCTTAGGATCACAAGGCAGTATGTTGCAGAGGTAGGACTTAAACTTAGGTCTACCTGCTTCTGAAGCCAGCTTTTTATGCATTACTTCATGCTGTTTCTCAAAAACGTGGATGTGTAAATTTATTTGAACATTTCCTCCAAAATATAACCCTAACCTTTCTAAGCCTCATCTTCCACTACTTCTCTAAAAGTGCCTGTTATGGGAATGGGAATTTAAGATCTTTCCTGCCCCTAGGCCCTTTGATAGGCTTAAGTGCACCTGGAGCCTGTGGTGGGAGGCTTGGTTTTCAGGAATGTTTTTTGAATGGGTAGTGGGTCAAGAGGGTTGTTACATTCTCTGAGCCAGAAGAAGGCTACATAAACCCTGATGTGAAGCTTTGTTCTGGAGTTCACTTTGAGAAGAGTCGTTTGATTTGACCAGACAAGACTCTGGGCAGCCATTGAGAGCCCCCTGGCTTTGAAAACCCAGATGCTGGTGCTTCCCTCTCTGGTAACTGACTAGGTATGGATGTAATGGTCAGACAGCTGGAAGCCCTGTCTGCTGAAATGTTTCTGTGTCTTCTTGTAACTTCTGTCTGCATACTCTGAAGTTCGGGGTGCTGACTTTTCCCCCTGAACTAGGTAAATGATATGTTTGATTGATTAAAGCAAGATTGTTAACCCATTTGCAAGATTGTAAACCCATTTTAAGATGCTTTCCTTTAGAAAAGCAGATCTAAGAACCTGTATTGGCAGACATCCTGGGGATGCTAGGGTGCTTGCTGTTCTAGTGCCCTATGCTCTCACCATGCTAAGCAGGACTTAATCTTATTCACCACCTACGCCTCACACCCTCCTGTAGCACAGCCTCTTATTAATACCTGAAATGTCCTCAGCACACTATTCCACAAGTCAAAGTCATACCTTTTCTTCATGGTCAATGTCAAACGCTGCTCTTTCCATGAAATGGCCCTAACCTCTCTTTGCAATGTGTCCTCTCTTATGGTAGTGGTCATATTTTGTCTTGTAGTAGTATCATTGCTACTAGCCCTCCTCTCTTAACTATTCCAATTCCACTCCCCTCCTGATACACTGTAAGCTTCTTTCACTCATCTTTGCTTTCTGAGTTGCCTCAGCAAGGATGCTTCATATGTGGCAATAAATATCTGTTACTTGAGTTTTCTCTGACAGTCAAGGATCTTGCCCTAAAATCCAACTGGTAAATTATAAATAAGCAGAAACAATTCACATTCTTCTCAGCAAGTTACAAAATTATTATTCTTTTGGAGTATTTTTAAAAAGAAATCACTTATGAGTAATTTATTAGCAAAGAGATCTCTTGAGAATCTTTTTTTGGGTACATAAATTCCTTGTTTTCAATCTTTACCTACATTGGTACTCTCCAAGTCACAGAAGAAAATATTGCACTTTGCACTTTTAAAGTACTTTCACATGCCTGATTTAAAACATGAGAATAAAGCAATTCATTTTAAAGGTACTTCAATTACCAGATAAAGCAGGATGTTATCCATACCAAACATCTAAGAGGAATGAAATAATTAAAAATCAAAACTCACCAGAAGAAATCTTACTAGCACTTTTACATTCCACAGAAAATGTAGATGTGAATCCATTGGGGGATCCCAGCTCACACATGGAAACTTGATAAGGTGGTCTCAGCTTGATTTCAGTCTGCATGTCAGAAAGATTTATCTTTGTTGAAAGAGACCTGGGATTGTTATATCGCTGCTTGGTCCTCTGAATGAAGTTATCTACACAAAATTTAAAAAAAAAATTCCAAGACACACTTGGTAATTAAATCATTAAGATGATGCAGAAACAACTGTGACACTACAGAGGTATTAAAATTTCATATATTTTAATAGTGACTATAGAGAACAGTGCCTTTCATCACTCTCTTTTGGAATTCTTTTCAAATTAAAAATCTGTCAATGTTTACCAACTATGGTTACATAATCACTTCCACTGTAAAATTAATTTTAATTTTTAAAAATAGGCATTTTACATGTATGATGATTTTTCAAATAGACTATCTAATACTAATCTATTGCACACAGCATATTAGCATATAGATTTCAAATTTTATATCTTTACTACTATCTGTAAAAAATACATTTATAAAACTAGTACACATATTAATGAAATCAAAAAGCCAATTCCTAAACGTATTCCACGTGGAACTTATTTTTTACTATTTGGCACTTCACTTTAAAATCTATACAACTGAGCTACAGGACTGTATGAGTAATTTTCTCCTCCTTTTTCCTCTACATCAGGCAAGTAAGATGAATACTTAACAAACAGAAAATCAGACTCTTGGTTTGTGAATATCTCATATTAATGACTTCGGAGAATAAGTCTCTAGACCAACCAGAGCACTCTATCCCCTTCACATTTCTTACACACTTGACCCTACTAAATGTAGATGTAACATGACTATCGTTTATTAATATGTTAACTAATAAATTATTTAAACATTTGCCAGGTCCTCCCCTGATAGCATCATGACCTATAGGATAACTTTGAGCTCCTCAGGGCCTTGACCACAGAGTATAAGCTATGGCTAGTTCCATGTCCTACCAATCTGAAAGGCTCTGGGGGCAGGCCTAATAACAGCCAATGCTACTGCCCAAGAACCAAACTAAATTAAAAATTAATTAATTAAAAAAGACACCAGAAAGCTGGCCAATAGGTAATGACATTTTTTTTAACCACAGCAATTCATGAAAACTACACTTTAAGGGTAGAGGGGATGATGATGAACTATTTTAGTGATAGAAGTACTGGGACCAATGAAATCATAGCTATTTTCAAGTATTCTTATGCCAAATTATTATACTTTATATAAAAGCAGCTGAACAGCCTATGGATTTATCAGTTTTTAAGAATCAGATGAAAAGCTATATGATCACCTATCTTAGTTTCTGAAAAAGAATAAGATGTAGTTAAAATAAACAAACAAAAACTAGGAAGCACTTACCAAATTCAATGAAACAGTATGGTCTGACAGCAGTATTTGTCTTCATCATGTTGTAAGTACTGATGAATTCCTTCTGAAGCTCATCCAGGAAAGAGAAAGCCAAGACATTTGGGTAATTTTCAGTACACAGCATCATGTAACTCACTCCCAGGGAACTAATAAAACTATAGTTAAAAAAAATAGTTTTAGAATTTCAAATTAAATCCTGATAATTTGTTGCCTCACAAGAATAGTCCCAGCCAAGCAAATAACTGTCATTGTAGTCATGAAGATAGTAATATTTATTATACAATCTAGCAAAGATTTTCAAAGGGCAAAAATATAATTCTGCTTTAGGTTATGTATTTAAACCAATGGAATACCAGTGAAAAGAAAAGGAAGATGAAAGACAAATCCATATCCCATAGTTAAAATTATCTACCACAGTATGGCAAGGGGGATAAAGACTAACCCTTTAAAAAATTTTTTTTAATTTAAAAAGATTAATCCTTTAAACAATAAAATGTTTTAATTTAATTTTTAATTATTTTTATGGAAATTCTGATACATTAACATCTGCCTTGTTAAACAATGCATACTGAACATTAATAACACTAATGTAAATATATCTGTAATATACGCAATATAATATGTGTGATGGTATAGGATATGGGGTTGACTATACTTAAAAAGAAATGAAAAAAGAAATGGGTTCCTTTTGTGACCTCACAATTTGGTCATTTTACTTCCTCAAAAAAGTAGAAAGAAAGCTATGTAGCTACATCATCTCTAGGGCAATGTGATATGGCTGATTTTCTACAGCATTTATTATAGAATTAACAGCTAAAATGACCTTTTTTTTTTCTTCTTCTTCTTCTTCTTTTTTTTTTTTTTGCTTTTTGGAGAGGGGAACGTAGGACAATTAAGGTTAAGTAACTTGCCCAAGGTCACATGGCTAGTTTTGTGTTAAGTTTCTGAGGGTGGATTTGAACTCAGGTCCTCCTGACTCCAGGGCCAGTGCTCTATTTACTGAGCCACCTAGCCAGTAAATGATGACATTAGTACATTTAATGACCTTTTCCCATGGAGTTTTCCTGCCCTCCAAAAAAGCATCTTCAGTTTTATCATCAGTGTCCAACTCATCAGCAGAAGAGAAATTTTTTTCACGATTTCTGCATCAGCAACACAAAGACAACAGTTATCTCCTTGGTAATATCTATACCCTTCTATCTCAAGTGAACTAAATCTGTTGACGTGTAGAGAGGCAGGTGTAGAGAGGCAGCTTGCACCATAAGAAACCTTGGCAAACAAACTGTAATATTCTTCACATCTTCCTTAACGTTTGATTTTATTACAGGAACAAACACACAAAAATTTAAGTGCATCTTAGGTTCACAGGAAGATATGGCATTGAAAGTCCTTTCTGCCTACATGATAGACTGACTTCCTCATGAAATCTTTTTAAATAACATTTCATATTCTGATCAACACCTGGTTCCAGAGCTTAGATCAAGAAAGTAACACTGGAGGTAAGAGGGAGAGGAAGAGAATGATAATAAAAATATAACCAGACCCTAATCCTTCTTCAGAGTGAGGTTGATAACTAACAACAGTACAATTCTGCTTGCCCTGTAGTAAGTTATGTTCCTGAAATGTTCTTTCACTGCTGGTACAAAAGTATGACAGAACCAATCAGGAGAAAAAATTGTGTGTTTAATTAGGTCTGTAAGCCACTGGTAAATAGGAGACATTTTCAAAAGTTCTAGGACAATTCAATTTCAAATCACTACAGTCTTCAGTTTATGGGCAGCTGCAGCATATGCATGATGTACAATTGTTCTTATGCTGCACTAAGGGACATCACCCAAAAATCAGTTTTATTACATTATAAAACTGTTCTCTGGAGAGACTGTTCAGAAATTAGTTCTCTGAAAAGATCACAAAACTCATCTGCAGTTTCACGATTTACTGGTTTTTGTTTTTTTTTTAAACTAGATGCAATTAAATTTCTTACACCAAGTCACAGCTGGATATGCCAAAACTACCACTCAACAATTACAAATAGCTCAGGTAACTGTTAAAACTCATTAAAAAAAACTTCTGAATTAGACATATGGGTGTGATTTTCATTGAAAATCACTCACAAAATATAGTCTAGGCATTCTAGTTTGTTATTAACTACTCCAATTTATACAATGCTTTAAAGTTCACAAGGCAGTTTTCACACAACTCTGAGGGTGCTACCAAAAAAACAAAACAAAAACAAAAAAACCAAACCCACCTCAATTTAAGTTACCTTTAATGGCAAAAACTTCAACCATGTAATTTTTCTGAACTGTAATGTCATGCAACATGGCTAAACTAATACCGTATTGATCCATCAAAATATTCCTATTCACAACTTTCCATTCCATTTTCGGACTTTAATTTTTTAAAAGTAGCATTAATTTAGTTAACGCTTTTATTCTTTACTTTTCACTAGAGGAAGCTTGTAATCTTTACCATTGGATGGTTTTTTTAACACCCATTTTATTCTGTTCTTCTATTACTGACATGGTTTGCTTATACTAGTGAACACCACACCAGAAGGTGCTATACTGTGCTGCATATCATGACTCTGGTGTTGCAATATTTAGTAAAAGAATTCCCTTCAAGGGAATTAGGTCTGATTTTTTTAAACAGTAGATTAAGTTCCTTGAGAGCAAGAAATGTTTAATCTCTCTCCTCCCATCCTCTCCCCCATACATACATACACACACACCTACATGTATACATATATATATACATACATATACATACATACATATATATATATATATATACACACACACACACACACACACACATGCTGGGAGGTGGGATGGGGGTCCTTATAAGAGCATAAAATCAGAAACTTCAGCATAACTCAGTCTTAGAGAGCTATCTGGGATTCTAAGAAATTCAGTGACTTGCACTTGGTTAAGTCTTCCTAACTCCAAGGCTGACTCTATCATAACACAGTGTATAATAGAGCAGGAGCTTAATAAACTTTTGTTCAATTGGACATTGTAACCTGAGAGTTAAACATAGTGTACCTGGCAAACATTTGAAAAAATACTGACTAAATGACTGAAATTAGTACAACTCAGTTTGCCCTACCACTAAACATCCACCAAAATTGTTGTACTATTCTAGCTGCTATACTTGGGACTGTTTGAAATATAGAAATAATCTCCAAGTTCACCATTGTTTGCAGGGTTTCTTATCCTTACAATGAATATCCCAAAATGTTCTGCTCTCATCCATCTGTCCTCTATCATCACTAAGTCACCTTCCCAGCATCTCAACTCCCACTTCCTTCCTTTTACTTCTCTCTTCTTCCTTCTGTATCTAAGCTGCTTGACTTTGAGGTCTTACTGCCACTTTTGGTCAAAGAGGAAGAACCTTGCTTCTGAACAATGAACAAACTTTTTCATCATATCTTCAATTCTTCTCACCAAACTCCAAGATGTGAAAACTTCTGTACCACCTCTTGGTTCAAGGCTGCTGTAGCCGGCTAACTGCTAGACATTTGAGTAACTAATAAGTAAAATATTACTATACCATTTATACCATTCATGCAAAGCACTGTAACAGGTGATACTCCATACAAAAGTACAATAAGCTGCTTTTTCTACCCACAAGGAACTTACACACTAACTCAAGAGACAACATGTAAAATTTATTAAGTAAATAAGACAGTAACGTGTAATAATATTTAATACTGATAATGCAAAAATGGGAAGGTACAGCCAATCTCTAATAAGATGACATACAATTTTGCCTTCTGCAATAATGCACATATTTTACGGAAATACTTGTACTTTGTTGCTGACAGGCTCAAATATCAGTAGGAATATACATGACACAAATCATAAATAAAACATGTTAAAATCACTAAGGGCAGAGAGGAGTTTATATTGGAAGCTGTGCTTTGTAAACCTCAAAATACCATATACCTATTACTGCACTGGATTTCCATGACCTCAAATTAAAATGTTCACATTTAGTCAATATAATCATATTTTATATTAGAACAGTGAGTATAAATCATCAGTGTATTATTATTACTGTTGTCAGAAATTTCCATAACTAATGTAGGCAAAGCAACACTTTATAATAAAGCAGGGCACAAAAATAAAAAGTCTTAAAAGGCAAATTCTAGATAGCTTATGCTATATAGAGGTGAAGAGTAATTAACATATGTCACAATAAATAATTCAATAGGGGCAATAATGTCACCCCTGCTCAAACAAATATTATTAAGCATCTATTACATATAAGGCATTGCTCTCTTTCTGACCCTTATAAAAGATACTGACAAGAAACAAAAAACACCCTTGTCTTCTGGGTAGAAATACCAAATGAACAAATGACCAAAAGACAAGAAGTTGGGAAAAACATGAGACCTGGGTTAACACTAAACTAGAAAACCAGTTGTTAAATAATCAAGAGTTGATGACACCTGCCTGATTCTCTTTGAGCGACTATAATTGTGAAGCCAATCACAACTCGCTATGCCAAAGCTACCATTTACAAACCACAAAAAGTGCAGTAAAATATAATAAAAATGTTGTCATAGTTAAGTAGGTGGAGAAGGACCTGAGTTAAAATCTGGTCTCAGACACGCAGTAGCTGTGTAACTCTGGGCATTACTTAATTTCTGTTTGCCTCAGTTTCTTCAACTATAAAATGAGAATAATAACGGCACCTACCTTGCAGGCTGTTGTGAAGATCAAATGAAACAATATCTGTAAAAGCGCTTGAAGTGCCTGGCACGTAGTAGGTGCTATATAATTGCTTATGGGGGTGGAGAACCTCTGGCCTTGAAGCCACAGGTGGCCCTCTCGGTCCTCAAGTGTGGGCCTTGGATGCAGTAAAAGGAAGACCTAGGGGATCTGAGGACCTAGACCCTACCCTTTTCCTTCCCCCTTAACTTTGCATTTAATTCTTCAGTATCTTCTCTCTAAAATAATAAACTGATTTGGGATTATGAAATTATTTCAGTTCTATTCTGCCACCAAAATTCACAACCTTCATTTCCTTTGAAAGTCTCATTCCCATTTTTAAAAAACATGCAGATTCTTCAATACAACAAGTAGCAAACAAACCTAATTCCCTAAAATTTCTCTAGAAATGTCACTTTAAAAAATGGTATTTGAAAGAAAGATAAAGGGATAATTTGTAGTATGGCACAGAGAATAGAGTGCTGGGGTCAAGAAGAGCTAGGTTTGGGGTGACTAGGTGGCATAGTGAATAGAGCACCAGCCCCAAATCCAGCCCTAGACACTTAACACACACACACACACACACACACACACACACACACACACACACACACACACACACACACACACACACACAAACTAGCTGTGTGACCTTGGGCAAGTCACTTAACCCCAAATGCCCCTCCAAAAAGAAAAGAAAAAAAAGAAGAGCTAGGTTTGAATACCCTTTCTACCCTTTCTAACACTTGTTATGGGACCATGGACAAGTCTTTTAACTTGAGTCTGTTTCCTCACCTCCAAAAACTGAATCATTTCACTTGCAGTACCTACCTCACAAGGTTGCTGTGAGGTTCAAATCAGAAAACTATATAAGACATTTTGCAAATTTTAAAGTGTTACTATATATGTCTGCAATCACCATCATTATTATTACTCATGAAGTAGAAAAGTGATACTGTTTAAGATACTAGCAGTACCATGTCTTGTTCAAAGTAGAAAAGTGTGCAGGAAAAATTTTTCTTAATTCACTTCTCAACATCCTGGAGGGATAAACGAATGGGAAAATATACAAGAAAAATAATAATTTTCACAAAGAACCAACCAAGCAAAGCACAAGGTATTTGTGCCCACACAAATTATCACTGAGAAGTAAAAATAAAAGCATTTCTTTTTGCTGGTTTTAAAAAGGAAATATCTTAAAATTTTAGGATAAATCAAGAAAATATATAAAGTTGTTATCTATCATGCAATATAGGACCATGTTCTACCGCAACACAAGAGAAATTACATTTCCACTTTAAAAATTCAGGTAAATTCTCATTTCCCCCTGTCAATTACATAGGTAGGACATAATTTGAATGCTAAAAGAGACAAAGAAGTATCCATCTGGATCTTTCGTGTATGCAGCCTACCTTCCATTCCATTCTAAGTTCCTTCCCTTACTTTTTCCTTCTCCTGATGAACTTTTCCAAAGCTTTTCAGATCATAAAATAGGAAGAGGAATATTCACGAGTTCCGTAATAGGAAGACAAAGAATGTGAGGCATTTTGTGAATGTAATGATTTATATAAGTAGGTCAAAAATCAAATCATAAGAATAAAAAAATTTAAAATAATTATTCAACCTACTAAATACGTAGGAAACAAGCATTCACTGGAGGAAACTTATATTTCTGAACACATATTTAGCAAAAAGAAAGAATGGCAAATGAATTGAGCATGAAATTAAAAAATAAGAAAACAAATAAATTTTAAGATCAGAAGACTGATGATGAAGCATATCTTCCCACTCTTGGCAGAGAGAAAACGAACTAGAAGAATGAAGCATGCATTTCCAAATATAACCAATATGTTGATTTGAAAATTAGTTGAGATAAAACATAAATGAACGGTTAACACAAAAGGCTGTTTTTCTTAAAATAACAAAAATGATTAGAAAAAAATAAAGCCAAGATTATGAAAAAATCTTGGTTACCCAGAATTATAGGAGAACAAGTCTTCCTGGATATACACAATTTATAAGATAAATGAGATTCGATCCTTTTAATCAATGAACCTTCAAAGCCTACTGAACTTGGTAGGTTGCCACCACTTCTGCTATCATAATAGCTGCCTCTCACTTTGTTCTCATTGCACTCTCTTTTCTGTCTGTCTCCCATTCCTTGCCCCTACATCTAACTCCTCCAGGTCTGCCTTCAAAGGTTAGAAATGTCACCAGTCAAAGAAAGTTTTCTTCTTTCTTGTTGGCAAATAAACTAACCACACTCTGAAGCATAATGAACAATACTCAGGGGTTCTCTTCCTTTCTACTCAAAGGCTCTTTTTCTGTCAGTAAGGATAACTTTTTCTTCCTATCTATTAGTTTTAATGTACCAAGAATTAAGGATTTGAGCCTAGGTGAGACTATGTTAATAGGCTATCTGATCTGAATGACAAGCAAAGTAAATGAAAGGATTGAAAATTAGGTCTTTTAGATATTTCTATGTATCTCCTTTACATATCTCACTAGTATCTCCTTTACATATCAAACAATGAAATTAAAGTCTGCACCAAAAAAAAAAGTATCGACAATACTAAGAATTAAAAATAAATTTCCCTTTTATGTAGGAGGTAGCAGCAAAACTTTAAAGTATTTTTAAAGTATCATTTTTTCTTTGTTATAAGGGAAGATTTGTTTTGGAGAGGAGAGGAGTAACTAACAAATGACAGAAGTATAAAGAAAAAAAGCCTCAATAAAACATTCTAAAAAATCTAGAGTGGCAACTAATAAATTTCATCAGACCAAAGTGGGACAGGCACAAGTTGGTTAATAAACAATAGGAGGAACCAGAGACCTGAGGGGAAATGGCTATTCTTTGTGCTTCCAGTCAGCACCCAGCATACTGAGGTAAAGGAACAGGACTGCCACTAAATAAACTCAGTTTGTTCTTGAGAATACAGATATTTACTAACCAATAGAACTAGATGAAACACCCTACCACATCTCCTACTTCCACTATACTCCACCCCTACCCTCAGGGCTGAGAACTTTAATATTTATGTTCACGTATCCTCAAACACCAGTCTCCCAATTCAACTTGCCTCAATTTCACACCAACTCATTCTTAGGTCACAAGTCACACAGCTGAGCTATACCTCCATGACTTCAAATTCAAATTCAGATGTCTGTCTGTAATCTCCTATTCTTCCTTCTCTCCTACTACACTTATAACCCATTTTCATTTGGACCTAGTCCTTTTATCCTCTTTGTTCTTCCCATCTATGGTCTCACATTTTTCTCTTGGCAGTAACTCTCCAGCTTATCATTTCAAAAATATAATATCCTCCACCTAGGTGTCATTTAATACTCAGCTCTAGTAAACAGACTATTTGGGTAGGTCTCCTCAAGTGTCTGCCGTTTCCTCTCCACTGCTGAATGTCATTAGAACAAGTCACACAAACATACTTCCAGGGTTCACTAAAATTCATGTTATCTAATCTCACCCAGGCTCTCCTTGCTGTACAGCAATCCCTGTGTTCTTCCAGAACTGACTGTTATGCTAACTGAAGTGACTCTTTCAAACTTCCTCTCAAGTCACCTCTATATTCCCCTTGCCTCTCAGTAAATGACCTTGAATTTTACTTTATTGAGAAAATTAAGGCTACTTGCCCCCAGTTCATTCATCTTCCCCTCCTCCTCCTCCTCCTCACCTCACACTCTTCTAAATCTTTCCTATGCTCTCTGCCTCTACACCATCTCCAAGGATTAAGACTCTCCTAGCCAAGGTCAATACTCTAATCCCATCTTAAAGAAACTGCCCCAGTGATCATTTGTCTCTCATCCCAATACAGCTCCTCTCACTGCCTGCAAACTATAGGCAATTCTGCCCATCCCCTCAAGTTATTATCCTATATTTGCTAGACCAGGGGTGGGGAACCTGTGGCACTGAGGCCAGATGTGGCTTTCTGGATTCTCAAGTACAGCCCTTTGAATGCAAATTTCCTTCCTTCACTTTCTTAATAAGAAGGATTTGTTCTGTGAAGTTTGGATTCAATTAAAGGACCACATTTGAGGACCCAGAAGGTCACATGAGGCCTAGAAGTCCCAGGATTCCCACCCCTGTCCTAGACCATCCTCCATGCTTAACTGCTAAATTCTTAAATTCTAAATTCTTCTTGCTCTCACTTCTTATCCACCAACTCATTTCTCAATCCACCACACAGGACTCTGACTCTCCCACAGTCCTTCACTGAAATTCTCATTTGGAAGGACTTCTTAATTTTCAAACTTAATGGTCTTTCTCAGGCTTCATCTTATTTTAATTCCCAGTACCTTTTGATATTTGAGCATGCCCTACTCTCCTGACTTCCATAACACTATCTTCTGGTTCATCTCCTATCTGACCATTCTTGACAGTGTAAAAAGTACTAGATTTCAAGAGAGGAGACAGGTTTGAATCCTGATCCTACTCTAATGTCACCTCTGGCTTAAGACAAGTGGCTTAAGGTCCTCAGTTTCCTCAAATGTAAAATGATTGAACGAGATGGTTTCCAAAGGTCCCTTCCAACTCCCTTATGCAGTTACCATATCCTGTTGATTCTAGCTCCACATCTCTAGAATCTGCCCCTGCTCTCTGTTCACATTACCACCTTTTTCAGTGTCTCTCTTCTTCAATTCACCCTCCACAAAACTGACAAAATAATATTTTTAATGTACAGGTCTGATAATGTCACTCCTCAATTCAAAAAGCCTTCTGTGGTTCCCTGTTGCCTTTAAGAAAAAAATACAAACTCATCAGCCAACATTTAAATCCCTCCACTATTTAACTCCAACCTACTTTCCTAGGTTTATTTCTTATAACTTTACTTCTTGTTCTTTATGGTCCAATCAGACTCTCCTTGCTCTATGCAACCAAGAGAACAAGTTCTTTGAAGGCAGGGACATTTGTCCTTACAGTTTAAAAGAAGGTTTTGTATATAAGAGCCCCTTAAATGTTTGCTAAATTGCTCTATACTACAGAATTCTCTCCTGCTTTCCCAAACAGAAAAACTTCTATTCTCCAATAATCTCAAAGTTTAGGCAGTCTGATCACAGATTATTTCTAATTCACAAACAAGTTGCATTGCAAAAATCTGTTTTATAAATTAGTTTTCTGAACAGAGCTTATTTTTCCATAGGAATAATGTTATAAATGGCCATATTCCTAAGTTAGCTCATAAAGCCTATTTAACTCAAAATTCAATAGAATCATGAGCTCATTAACGTAAAAACTATCAATATTAGTACTATTAGTATCTACCAGTGCTACCAGTATTTAGCAGTTCTGATGTATGCTCTCCCTTAAATCTCTGGCCTATTGATATCTACCATTTGTTCATTGCTCTCTGGATATTTTGATCTTCAGAGATTGCTGTGTTCTAAGATTTACAACTATATAATAACACTTAGAACATGTGGATTAAAAAAAAATCACGTCAAGGAGCATTTAGGAATCACAGAAAACATTGTCATTTCTGAAAAATAAGCTCTCTCTCCAATTCTATACTGTGATCACTGTGCAGCTACAGTGTACTATAACTTATATACATGTACCAATCAACTGCCCAACTAACTGCTTGGCATGATCTGCATAACAAGCAAGGTATGCTCAAAGTGGTTCACCACCTGAAGAGAACAACATCATCAACAGAGCCCAAGTGAAAGAGGACCTCCTTATAAAGGCTAAGACACCCCCCATGGTGCTGTATGCTAATCGCAGTGTGAAGACTACAGAGTATTATCCGTATTATACTATCTCCTCAGTGAAATTCAGGGCCATTCAAAATAAAGTAACCTAATAATCCATTTAGGGGAAAAAACAAATGGATTAAAGCTTAGCCCATAATATAGTTTTATCACATATTTGAAAGGAAAAAAATGAAATCAAAGAATTTTTAGAGCTAAAAGGGCTTAGTCATCTACTCTAATACCCTCATTTTACAAATGAGAAATCAGTGGCCCAGAGAGCAACTAGTTAGATGAAGGGTGAAGACTAGAATAAGACAGTGCTTCTACTACACCAAATAGTACAAAACAATACCTATGAAATATCAGCAACTAAGCAATACAGAAAAACAAAGAAATGTAATAAGAATTCATTCTTTATGCAGAATGCTTGTGCTTGAGTATATATGTAGATATCCTCCTTCCTCAAGCAGGTTACATCATCCTTTGCCCTAGGACCTCTGTTACTCTCCCTTTGCAACTTCAGCTCCCGGTAACTGCCTACCTTCCCCCAATATCAGGCTTCAACTGTGCTCCAATCTGAATTTTCTTCCCAAGAAGGTATCTTTCTTAATTCTTTCCCCTATTATCTCTGAATGTATAATAATCCCTGAGAACAGGGACTATTTTTTAATTTCAATTTTATCCTTAGAACAATGCCTTCCTTAAACAGAGTAGGTACCTAATAAATGTTTGCTGAATTGAATTAAAAGTGGAGTAAAACAGGTCAAGCGAGTTGGTTCAGATTATTTTCCAAACATCCCAGTAAATAAGCAAAGTTAGAAAAGGGATGGATTTCCTCTTTCCTATGATTAACCACTTTCCTTGAAGTGTAGAGGGAACTAGGTGAAAAAATCTTCCAGTACACCACATAAACTCAATAATTCTTCTCCTATGGTCAGAAATTGGGGTAGTACAGGACTAGAAGACAGTACAAATGAAATAAAAAATTCATAAGCAGTATGGCTGAAAGACTAGGCTGGCAGAAGTGGGTATAAACAGTGCTGCTGCAGAAAAGTGAAGCTAAAGAAAAGGCTCATTGCCATTAGATGCTTTTAAACTGACAACTAAAGAAAGAAGATTGTCAGAGAGAGCTTTCATATTTTATCTAGGGGACAGTCTAGTCTTGACTGCATAATCAAGCTCAAGTGTGAAACAACCAAGTGGCTTAATGAGGGTTGGGGGTGGTTCTGTACTTTAAGAGAGAACTTATTAATTTAGATGAACTGGCAGTGTCCAGGAAATACATATTTATATTTTTAACAGGAGTACTCACCAGTGCTTTCGCCCAAGGTTCCCAAGGCAAGAAAAAGTGAGGAGCAATTTCTCATCTGATCTCTTAACAGGATGGAGAGCAAAGCCACATCTAGAACCTTCTTTCACACTTCCCCTAAAATTCAGCAGTGTTCTTTAAAAGAAAGTAACTGCTCTAACAAAGTTAATAGGCTTTATGCCTTTAGTTACAGTGTTTCAAGTTCTATCATGTTTTAGAAACCCTTATAAAACTCTGAGTTCAACTATACATTTCTGCCTCACAAATTATAATAAACAGTAAATTGTAAATAATAATTACCCAAGTATACTGCTACTGAATAATAATAATTAAAAAAAAAGTACTTGCGGCTACTAACTGGGACAAAAAGAGGCAAAGACTAAGCATGGTTTTCTTAATTCTCATAAATTTTAGTGATTAATTTTTATACAGTACATGTTGCTGCATTAATAATTTGTCATTTATAAATTTCATCAAAGAATTAAAATTGTGATTTCAAAGAAACTTCCATAAATATTTCAAGTTCTATAGAAAGTATTACAAAGATATCAACCATATCATTTTTTATGAGCAATATCATCATTTAAAAAAATTAACAAATTGAAGAACAAAATAGCTTATTTGCTGAAAGTCTTACAGCAAGTCACTGACATTTATATTATTGTACAGTGGAAATGTTAGGTTAAAGAGTCGTACTTGTCTACATTATAAGCATCTTTGAATTTAAGGTGAAACAAGTATGTTACAAAAAATCTAGAGTAGGAAAAATATACAAAAATAAAACAATACAATGTGAAGCAGGGTAAATCCCAAATGAATGGTATATATAATTACTTCAACAGGAATTCAGAGGAAAGAGGGCTGGTTAGAAGGGTTTCATAATACAGTAAAGATTCGAGAGCATCTTTCAGATAAAGATAAAATTCTCCTAAGTAACGAGTAGTGAAATGACAATTGAGCTCTTAATGGTAGTTCATTATTAAGAAAACCAATAAAACTATAAACTTTTGTTTATTTTAGGTTAAAGATCAGTATGGTCAGAGTTTTCAAGGCTTTGCTAAAAGCTTCACTGACTACCCACTGCACCAGTGGGGGGCTTTAAAATCTAATAACAAACAGTCCAGATAACATAAATTAAATATATATATTAGGGGAATCAAAGTGTTGAGAACAAATTTTTCATATACAGCAAAATCCCAATGAACTAGAAAACGATTAATTAGAACTCTCAATTAGCTAAATTTTAACATTTTAATTTTTTTAAGGTTGCATTCCATTTTTAACAGAAAGAAGCAAATAGCACACAAACACAATCCTTTATCAGGGATTTATTTTAAAACATACCAACAAACAAAAATTCAAAACAACTTACAAAGTAAGTTCTGGTAAAGCTGGAACTATGAGCAGGCAAAGTATGGCAGTAGCCTATGATCCAACACACAGGACACAACAGAGAACACTTTTTGATATTACTTTTTCATAAAGGTACATATTTTTATGCCAGAAAATTTCACTCTAGCATACAATTTTTATTTTTTGGCATGTCAAAATGCATGTGTTAGAGTAAGCCTAGAATCCTGGTGAGGAGTAGAAATGTATATGGAAGAGAAGGGTACAATTTTCGAACTTTGCTTTAAGAAATATTTTGTCCCAAGATCTGGCTCTGAATTCAATACACATTCATTCTAGTTCCCTTTCTATGTACAGCTATAGTTTTATATAACAATAATTGGTAACAATACTATGATCCAAGAAACTTCATAACCTGAACTTAAAAACAAAAAACAAAATGCTGTACTTCCTAGAAAAGTAGATTAATATACTATCTTAGAAAGACTGTCAACTACATGGGTTGAAGTAATTTTTTTCTACCCTCAGAAAACTTAATCTTAATATCCCATTACTAAGCATTTCAGTTGATCACAGTATCTTAAAACTACATGTCTCACCATTTTCCCTTTGCCATATGCCTTCTTCTCTACACTTAACTGAACTCAGCCAATCTGACTGTGGCAACCACCACTTAATTCCAGGGATGATTAATTTCTAAATATACTGTCTGTAGTCTTGAACCACACACTTTGGTTCCATTATTTGCAGCTGTCCACAGAGGCAGGAAGAAAACAGTCACCTGCTGCTGCTATTGGTCAAAGCACCTTCCCTTTACGGATCTAAATACAAAACTGTACCCATGCATCAAGATGCAAATCACTCCCATCTCTTTATGAAGCTTTTTCCTGATTTTTCAGTCCATCAATAATCTCACTATATTATAGAATATATTCAAGAAAATTCAGTATACATTTTCCCACTTTTATTTACACTGCTATTCCCCCTAAAAACACACACACACACACACACACACACACACACACACACACACACACACACACAAACTCAATATCATATGTACCAAGTCAAACTGTAACAAATCAGCAATCTAATTTTAATCTGACTACCTCCTAATCTTTTCCTGAGTTTCTATTACAGTAGTAGCTAGTCTCCAACAGTGTTTTGCACATGAGAGGTATTTAATATAAATTTGTTGTATTGAATCGCATAGTTTGCATCATTCTAGTTTATAACATAATTTTATTCACTTTACTTTTGTCTCATTTACTATTACCATTATAAGCTCCTTGGCAGCAAACACAAGACTTCTCTGGACCACCCACCTCCCCCACACACTGAGCACAATGCTGGACACAAGAGTAAATGCTCAATAAATCCTTGATTTATTCACTTATAACAAGGAAAACGCATAATCCACTAAAAGTAAATCTCTTAAAAAGCCAAATGTAAATTAAGAACAGTAAGAGAGATTCCAAGAAAAGAATAATGATATCTAAATTTATCGTAGTAGGCTCAAGATCAGATGGTTGTTGATGTGAATTATTCTGAACTTTCTTAATATAATCAGATATTCAAAATGCCAGGAAAAACTGAGAAAGGCTTCCAATACATTGGGTGGACCCCTCCTGCTTTGAATTTATTGTAGGACATAGACAAGAGAACTACAGCATGGGCAAGCACAGATGGGTTTCGATCTACATCGTTGGAAAAAAACATCCAAATTGATGAGATCATGGATCCATTTGAGAATTTATTAAGACACAAATTTGTATCAGAACTACTTAAACTTGATTAAAATGACAATCAGGTAAATACTTTAATGCACAAAGCATAAGTCTTACTTAATATTATATTGTCCAGTTTTCAGTGTACATCTATCAGGAAGCTGACCAAGTTTCTTCGAGAGTGATTTAAAATACTTTCTACATTCCTGCACTCCCATGCTTTGTTCATAATCAGTAGAAGCAGAAAGCGGTAATCCATCTCGTACTCGAACCACTGAAGCAGATAAAACCATAGACATTTCAACAAACAGAAAAGACCTAAAAAAAAATCAGATAGTTCAAAAGTCAAAGAAGCATTTGTTTTAATACTGTTTTAAATTTTTTCCAGTAAATAAATCATAATAATCATTTTTATAACATTTTTCATACATTTTACAAAGATTATATGCTCAAACATGATCCATAGTCTAAAACTAAGCATTTAACCATTCATTCAGCAAGCATTTATTTAAAAAGCCCCTAATATACCAGATACTATACTAAATGCTAGGGCTGCTAAAGATATAAATGAAACAGTTCCTGAAGGTAGATTAAGGGGAATGAAATGACTATGATAACATGAACACAGATGAGTAATACAAAATACATACGATAATTTCCAGGGGAAGAACGCTTAGAAACTGGAGAATTTAGGATATGCTTCCTGTAGGAAGAGGCACATACTAAGCTGAGCTTTCAAGGAAGCTAGGTAGTCTATGAGGCAGAGGTAATTAGAATGAGGGAAAACCTATGTCAAGGAAGGGAAAGAGAAGATGGAATGTTGTATCTGAAAAGCAACAAGCAAGATCTCTTGACTGAAATGCAGAGAACATGAAGAAAAGCAGCATGCAATAAACCCAGAAAGGTTAAACTAGAATCGGACTATAAATGATTTTAAAACCCAAACAGAGAAATTTGTATTTTATCCAGAAAGACAAAGGAATGTCTTGATTAGGGAAATGACACGGGCAGAGTGGTGTTTTAGAATTAAGACTAGAGGTTTGGGAAATCATTAAGATCTACTACAATATTCTAAAAGACAGGTAACAAGGACAAGAAACATCACAGTGACTGTGGAAATGAGGAAATAAATGGGACATGTGTCACAGAGCTAAAACTGATAAGATTTGGCAACTGATTGAATGCAAGGGGTGAAAGAGAATGAAAGCTCCAGGATGAGCTTAATTCTTAACATCAATGGTTAAAAGGATAGTGGTGCCCTAAGAGGGGAGGGCGTCCTTTTTAGGCTATCAAAAATCGACAACAACATGTATCAGATTATATAAATAACAGTTTTGCCAAGGTAATGTAATAGTTTTGGGAAATTTCTGTCAGGCTGGTAGATTATTTTTTTCCTTCAAAGTATTTAAAAGGTAGAATTAATCTTCAAGTTATCTTGCAAGGTCAGGTCAATAAAGGTGATATGCTTTAAGTCAAAAAACCTGGGTTTGAATCCTGTGTATAACATTTATTAGCTGTATGCCAAAAAGACACATTATTTCACCTCTCTAAGCTTCAGTTCCCTCTAGCTAAACCCACCTCAAAAGGCTACTGTGGGAAAGCACTCTAAGCCCTAAAGTACTTCAAAAAAATCAGAGTCAAAAAGAAGTTTAGGATTCTCTCACAGAGGTTTGAAGAGAGACCAAATCTAAAGAGAGTCACTGACCTGAAAATAAAATAATTAACCTGTTTTGTATGACTGAGTTACCTGAGATTCAAAAATACAGTGAATTCACTTGCAGTTTCCCCCGTTATATATTTTTACTCTAAAATAAACTATCCAAGTCATTCCATTCATTTGAAATTTTCATTTTTTTTAACTAAAATGACTAAACAATGTTTATAGAGAAGTGAGTAACAAAAGTAGACTTTAGATTGCCTTTTCCACCCCCAGCAATTTCATTTAAATGAAATCAGAACAAAATGGGGGTAATGTTCTACAAAGCATGAAAAGATTTTTTTTTTTAAAACACTGATTTTTTTTTTCTCAAAACACCTGGGAGACAAGGTTATTACCCTGAAAGGGAGGGCAGTATATTTTTTTCATTTTACTTTTGTTGCTATGCCTCTAGAATTAAATGTGACAAAGTTTCTATTGTAGCAGCCAATTCAACAGATATAATTAATTAGTAACAACCCTTATAAAGTACTTGAAGATTTTAGAAAGTGCTTTGCATCTGTTATCTGATTTTACTATCACAACAACCTTATCAGGCAGATGCCATTATCCTACTCTTACAGACACAAAAACTGAGACAATAGTTAAAATGACTTGCCAGATGCACCGGGGCTAACAAATATCTAAGGAAGAATTTGTACTTCACATCTTCCAAATTATATATTCAGCACTCTATCCCCTACAACACCTCTTTTAAGTGCCTACTTAAAGGTACTGTGCTAGGTATTGACAATGAAATAAAAAATAGTTCCTACATTCAAGGAGTCAAGAAGCTAACATTTGCTTAGGGGAACAAAACTAGTACATAGATATGGAAACAGAAGATTATTTTAAATCATAGCAATCACTAAGAAGTAGGGGAAACAGGAAAATCTTCAGTGAGTAGCTGGAAAGTCAACCTGAGTCTTGAAAGAACCTAGGGATTCAAAGAGGTAGAAATAAGGGAGTACCCTCCAAGTATGAGGACAGCCTGTGTAAAGGCACAAAGGCAGGAGATGAATGTGAAATTTGGTGAACAATTAGTAAGCTAGTTTGACTGGAATGGGGGGTTAAGGGATATATATAAATTCTGTAAATAAAAAATGTCTGGAAAAGCCAGTGAGAGTCACACGTGGACTGTGGTGACACTACAGATTTCTGAACAGCAGAGTGACAAGGACAGACCCATGTATTATTATTAATTTGGCTACTGTGTGGTAGATGGCTTGAAAAAGGAAAAGGATGGAAGCAGACTAATTAGAAAGTTATCATAATAGTCTAGGTGAGAAGTGATAAGGGACTAAACTAGGGTAGTGGCAGTGTTAAAAGAGAGGAGACAAGATAATTAGAGATGCTGCCAAGTTAAGACAAACAAGATTAGAACAAGTAAAATGGGTAATTGAGAGTGAAAAGGTAAATATGACACCAAAGTTGCAAGCCTAGGTGACCATAAGATGGTAGCACCATAAACAAAATAGACAAATTCTGAGGAGTAGATTTGGGGAAATAATGAGTCTAATTATGAATATGTTTGCTGAGTTTTAGATTTAGTAGGGGTTCTTAACTTTTTATGTGCTATGGACCCCTTCTCAGAATAATGTTTTTAAATGCATAAAATAATAGTATTAAAAGAAAAAAAAAGTTCCATAGACCTCACCTTAAGAACCCCTATGCCAATGGGATGTGGAAATGTCCAGCAGACAATGAGAGACTAGAATTCTGGAGAGATAGGGCTGGATATATACTCTACAGATAAATGAATCCATATAGCTGAGAGAAATGGGAGTAAAGAGAGAGAAGCCTCAAGTCCACGGCATACAAGGATCAACTGAATGAACTGAGAATGTTTAACCTAGACGAGAGAGTGGATGGAGAAAAAAAGGACTGATGCAATAGCTATCATGTGGAAGAAATCAGATTAGTTAAGTTTAGCCCCAGATGACAGAAACAGGAAAAATAGGTAGAAGTAGGCAAAAAAAAAAAAAAAATGGGGGGGGCAAATGCGGGCTGGGTGTAAAGAAAATTTTCTTAACAGCTGGAGCCATCCAAACATTAATTAGTAGGCTGCTTTTTTAAGCAGTAGGTTTCTTCTTGTCGTAAGTCTTGAAGCAAAGGCTGGATTGGCCACACGTACAGGTTGGACTAGATGATTTCTGAAGTCTCTTCCAATCTTTGAGAAGTCATACACTAAACCTGGGGCTCCTTTCCCTAGCAACAACTACCGGGAATTACTTTTCTGTAACAATGTTAAGCAATTTCCATAATGTAAAATTAAAAGACCAAAGACTGGTAACCTCTCAAAATTTCAATGGCAAATCAAAGACATTAATTTCCCCTAAAAGTTATATATATATATATATATATATATATATATATATATATATATATATATATATATATATTCTTTCCCACCTCAAATTATCTTGTATATCCTACTCACTCCTTTTTTCCCTCCCATTAAAATATGACCCTATTCTTTATAAGTAATTAGTTGGTGATTACAACCAATGATAGAAAAGGAAGACCAGGAAAGTACTTTATTTTCCTCATCAATTAACCAAAATATCTTCCCTAAAAGTTCTAAAGATAAGTTTTACCCACCTTGTAAATTCTGTCTGGGGCTCCAGAAGCTCACAAACAATTTTTGGTAAAAAGTCTACCAAAAAAATCCTACTAAATTACCCTAGTTTTTATCTCCTTCCATCCAAAAACAAAACAAAGGAAGCAACTCACTCATACCAGAGGCATATGACTCTAGTGCTACCTGAAGGAGAATCATCCTGTACCTAATTCATGGCATACCTCCCCAGAGGTAACAGTTTGAAGAGGGAAAGGGAAGGAAAGAAGGCTATAGCTGGCTGGTGCAGTGGATAGAGTGCCAGGCCTGGAGTTAGGAAGACTCAGCTTCACAAGTTCAAATAAGGCCTCTGATACTTATCAGTGGTATTATCCTGGGCAAGTCACTTCACCCTGGTTTATCTCAGTTTTGAAATCTGTAAAATGAGCTAGAGAAGGAAATGGCAAAGCACTCCAGTATCACTGACACCAAAATCCTAAATGGGGCCACAAAAAATCAAACAAAACTGAACAACAAGCACCTATTATGTTATAGGCACAAGTATTATCTTATTTGATCCTCTCTACAATTATTACCTCTCAACTGGGAGGCAATAATAATAGCTAATACTTACACAGCACTTAATAAGTGCTCTATAGTTATTATCTCATTTGATCCTCACAACAACCCTGGGAGATAGGTGTTATTATTACCCTCATTCTACAGATAAAAGAAAATGAGGCCAACAGAGGTTAAATGACTTGCCCAGGATCACACAGTTATTAAGAGTCTGAGACCCTTAGGAGCAGTTAGGTGCTGCAGTGAGTAGAGCACTGGCCCTGGAGTCAAGAGGACCTGAGTTCAAATCCAACCTCAGACACTTAACACAATTACTAGCCCTGTGACTTTGGGCAAATCACTTAACCCCAACTGCCCTCCAAAAAGCAAAAAAAAGAGTCTGAGACCCAATCTGAACTAAGGTCTTCCTGACTCCAAGCCCAGACATGGACTTTTATATGACTACATGGAGACAGCCAGTGTAAAGAACACCAGACTTGGGAATCAGAAGAAAACTGAGAACAAATCCCACCTGAAACACTAGTTATGTGACTGCTGTCAAATCTCTTTACCTTTATACCCACCTTTCTTCTTTGTGAGATAATGCCAGTAACACTTACCTCACAGGGTTTGAGTTTTTTTTTGGGGGGGGGGTGCCTCAAATTAGATAACTGCTGTAAACTATTTTTGTAAACTCTTAGGTACTATGTCAACTATTATTACATAAGCAACAGCGGGGAACTAACTCCCCATTCCCTCAGTACTGAATTACCCATCACTAAAAAAAACCAGTTATATAAAAGGCCTGTGCCCTGGTTCCACAGGTATAGAAACAAAAAATATTGTCCACCAGTATCCACTTCAGGGTCATCTATGACTGCAAAGTTATTTTTTTATGTCTCTCTTGTGCCGAATATAGAAATTCCATAACTGGTACTTAAGACTGAATGAGATAGGGGTGGCTACATGGTGCAGTGAATAGAACACAAGGACCTGAGTTGAAATCCAGACTCAGACACTTAACACTTACCAGCCCTATAACCTTGGGCAAGTCACTTAACCCCAACTGCCCTGCCTTCCCCCCTCCAAAAAGCCAAAAAAAAAAAAGAAGACTGAGTGAAAGTCTCTAGAGGTTTCACAGAATCAGTGGAAATCACCAAACTCAGACCAGGTAGAATCCTCATCTTCATAAAAGACTACACTCTAAAACTATACCAAAGCACAAGGTGAAATACACAATAAATCATCCTTCTGTCTTAGATGATTTATAAAGCATTTCTCTCAGAAAAAATAAAAAAGAGTTTCTTTAACTTAAACTTCAGGAACATGACATTTTACTGTCCTTCTTATGCTCACATCTTCACTCACACTTTGTAACTGTGGGCTTAGTAGCCAAGCACAGAGCCCATATTGGCTCCAGGCATTTTCTGCTGTCTCCCATGCTGGAACGCCCCCCCTTCCTCTGCTCCAACTATGACCTCCTTGTCTTACTAAAGTCATAACTAAAATCGCAGCTCCTACAGGAAGCTCTTAATAATGCCTCTAGTGCTTTCTATCTGGTCATTACTTCCCACCTGTCCCGTATGTAACTTGCTTTGCAGACAGTTGTTTGCCTGTTATCTCCTCCATTAGAGAGTAAGCACCCTGCAGCTAGGGGCTGTCTTCTCTCTCCTTTTGCAGAGCCAGTGCATGGCAAACAGTAGGAACTTAATAAATGCTTATTAAACAGAACTGAAGCTTCGTAAACCGAGGCAGAACTAAATGACGCGGCCAGTCCCAGCGGCTCCCATCTATGCAGCGCACTATGGCCTGCGGTTCAAGCTTTCAGACCATGAGTGTGTAAGGATTTTTACACACACAAACACACCCCGCAGGTATTCGTCCCCTCCTCCTCCCTCTACCCCGGGGAGTCGCTGACGCAGGGGTCGCTGACGCGGGTGGGGCCCGGGCGGGAGTGAGGCTCCCGTCACCTGGAGGGTCACACTACATGGGGGCGGGAGGCCGGGGAGGAAGAAGAGGGGTGAGCTGGAGGCACCGGGACGGGGGCCTAAGCAGTGAGGCGGAGAGGAGAAGGGTGGGGCCGGGCGCCTCGGCCGGAGGTGAGGCGCAAGGCCCTCGGCGAAGGGGGAGGGCCGAGGCCGGGGGCCCTACCTGCTGAGCTGGAAGCCGCCGCTCTAGGAGACGCGGCACGCGATGCATCATGGGACCCGAGAGCGCTCTAGCCCCTGGGAAGGGTCGGGGGTGCCTGGGCAAACCGTCACGTCGCACGCACTGAGAGGGGTGGGGCAAGGGGGCGGGGCAAAAGTAACTCTCCTCCCCCACCTTCTGCTCCTCCCCCTCCCTCCCCATCCCCTCTTATGCCAACTCCAAGCCTTGGCCCCAGTCCAATGCGACGCGTGCGCGCTCTTCCACGCATGCGCAATGACACCCTCGCTTCCAAACTTACCTGGAAGGTAGAGATTAGTGTATCCATCTCTCTCCTCCCCGTCTCCTCTCTTCTGTCCCTTCCCTGTACCTCTCCCTCTCCTTCTCCCCCCACCCTTAAGAAGGTTGGAAGGCTCCTGGACGTGCTTTCCTGGCCGCTTTCCCCGTCTGTAAAGGGATGGTGCTTGGACACTTTAGCAGGCTTTTGCTGAGCCAGTCTGACCAGAGAATGATGAAGCAGCAGGGCAGAGACCAAACGCCAGAAATCAGGGAGCCGCTTAATTAATTAGTTTCATTAGGATGAACAGATTTGCAAATTGGGAATTGTCGTGGACCGAAGACAGAGATCAAGTACATAAATCACTGGATTACAAACCATCGATTCCAGGGCTGGAGCAGCCTCCCACAGCAAACCCTCAGAAGGCAGGCAGTACAAGGGTCCTGGAGTCCTGGGGGGCCTTACGTGGATGTAATGGGGAGAGATTGAATCAAAATAAAGGCGGCAGCAGAAGCATAACAAAAGAAGATAAGATTTTGGAAAATCTTTTGTATGTGTTTCATCTGTCGTGTAACAGAGTTAAAGTAGTGATTACATTATTTTCTAAATAAACACACAAAACACAAGTTATAATCAATCAGTGGCCAACTCTGCCAACATGTCTTAACAAGGAAGTGTTGGCAGGTCAGCCTGTTGGCATTGTTGGGAAGTCCAGCATATATCAGCAGGAATATGTGCATATAATGATTTGTTGATAATATGATCCTATACAGTTACATGACACAATATTGCACCATCAGAATTTCAATGCAGAGAAAAACCCACAATAAATTAAATTTAAGATGCATCATTTTTTTAAAAATATATTTTTTGAAATGATGCAAATTTCAGATAAAAAAAAAACATTAAAGGGTTAAAGAAAGTAGATTTCCAGGGAACAGAGTGATTTTTTTTTTTCCGAAAAAGTGTCAGTAGGCCAAATAAATTTGGGAACCTCTGCTTTTGACTCTAATCTGGTTCTCCCCCAGCCAAATTACAGTGCACCCTTCTTACAGCCTCCTTCCTTCCCCTTTAAAATGTGGGGCACCTAAGACAATCTCTCAAATGTACTTGGATCCAACTGCCCATTCCCTATTAGCCATTTGTGAAGCACCTCCTTTGTGCTAAGTCAAGTCAAATATTTCTCAAGTACTTACTTACTATGTGAGCTTCTGGAGGGCAGGGACTGTCTTTTACCTTTCTTTGTATCCCTAGCTTTTTGTACAGTGCCCCCCCAAAAAACAGTAGGGGCTTAATAAATTCCTATTAACTGACTGCCAGGTACTGTGCTAAGTGCTGGGAATACAAATACAAGCAGATAGTTGGTCCCTGCCTTCAAGCTGCTTACTTTCTAAATGTACCATCCAAATGTGTTAGGTGCTATTAAGCCAAATTACAAAACTAATACTGGGCCTTCTTTCAAAGTTTATATTCTATTAGATTCATAGAATCTAAGAATTGGAAGGAAACTTCAGAGGCCATCAGGTCCAATCTGGTCCAGTAGAGTCAGAAAACATAGATTGCAATCTAACTGGGTGACCATTGTATCAGTGAAGAAGGGAAGACATAACAAATAAGCATTCTGGAATAGATAACAGTGTAAATAAACATACAGGGAATAGTATAGAATAGTATAGTATTAGTATAGTATAGATTAAGACTGGTAAGGCAGAATGGTGTCAGCTTGTAGATGTTCTTGAATATCCAATGAAGGAAGTTGAATTTTACTTGAGAGGCAATAGGAAAAGATCTAGGTCAAGATGACAAACTAGACTTTTCCCCCAATCCTCATAATTTTTCAGACTTCTCCAACACAGGAGTTACATGCAAGAGACAAAGCAATTTTTGTTGTTTTTATGAGCCAGGACACCAAGAACCCTAATGAGATAAAATCCTAATGAACTAATAGCAAAGGAGACCAATCCTTGACGTTTAACATGCCTATCCCATTTGGCAGGAGTGTTCAAGCCCTGATCCACAGGCATACTATCTTCCAATGCAGGGAAAAATCGAAAGGCAAAAACTTACCCTGGCTGGGACAGCAGTTTGGGGGTATTCTATGCTGCAATAAGGCTTAACCAAAGAAGTCAGGAAAAAAAGAAAGTAGGGCAGAAAAACCTGTATGTCTGTGTGGCACTCTGCTGCCTAAGGCAAAGAGCCCCAAATCCATGTGGGGCCAGTTCTGTCCCATGAAAAGTCAAAAGAGTAAAAAAGTAGAGACTGGATGCTTAAAATTGAATTGGCTTTGAGATCCAGCTCCCAGAGAAACCACCATCAACAGGGAAGAAGTCAGAAAATGATTAATAAGGAAAGGTAAGGGGAAAAAAAGACATTATTACCAAGGATTTCAAGAAGAAAAAAAATTAATTTAATAGTGACTACCCTGGACCCCACTACCTGAGAACCAGCTATGTTACATTTCACTGCTTCCCAAGGTTCTCTAGTGCCCTTTAAGGAGAACTGGCAGTGTCTAATCTCTCTGCCATTGGCTCAAGCCCCCACTGATGGGGTGCTTGGGATGTATATGTGTTTGTAACATCATTCTATGTTTGTAACATCAGTCTGTAATATCAATCTGTAACATCAGTTTGTAAATGGGGTGCTTTGGAATCTATGTCTGTAAAATCAATTGGTAAAACCAGTCTGTAAAATCACATTCCCCCACCCCAGCCTCAGAGCATTGATTCTGCCCCTTCCCCCTTCCAGCACTCTGCACAGCAACAACTCATGAACTGTTTATCTCTGCTTGAAACAATAACAAACTACCTATGAATCCTTCACTAAACTGTCTATAAACATTTTAGCTTAGGCAAATATTATCTCCCTTAGTTAGAGTGGCCAGCTGCACCATGAATCCTTCAATACCCTATCTTTAGGGTAACTCCTTAGCCAATTATACCCATACTGTGTCTCCAATGGCCTTGGTTCCTAACATCCATCTAGTCAAGCTTGACATTGATGAGTGGCAGACTGGGCACTCCTCAGTGGCCCTGACCGAGGGCCTGACTTTAGTGACTTGTCAGGCCTAAAACCACACCTCCAGGTAGCCCCCACTTGGGCTATTTCCCAGTGAATCATGGGCATTATGCCTGCGCAGTTGATATTAAAAGTCCATGGTCCTTTAAGCACTGACCACTCCTTAACTCCTCCCTGATCCCACCCTTACTCACCTAGTTAGCATAATTGACACCTGATTTACTGTCTTGACTCCTTAAAACTATACCTGTGATTTCTGTAAGATTGCAGGTTCCATAAGAATCCTTGCCCGCTGTGCTGTACAGTGTAACAATAAACTTTACAATCTCAGCTTCCAAGTTTGCTTGAGCCTGGTGAATTCTTTCCAGACTGAATTGCACTGTTCCTGGTCACTGATAGTGATCAGGGTCCCTGGTAGAACCTATTACCCTTCCCTCATCACCCACCAATGGTATTCCCCCAATTTTAAAGGTCTCCTGCCCCCTAGTTCTATTTAACTACTAAGCAGTTGACTTAGCTTTTACAAAGAAATTTTTTACTATAGTAAGAACAAAATTACAAACATTTCTTCCCAGCACCTGAAGGATTTAATCCTCCCCTATACTACTTCTGCCTCTGGAGAGGGGAAGGAGAATCAGGTTCACAGCTTAGTTTAGTTCCTAGTCTATAGCACAGTCCCACCAAGTTCGAAATCTAAAGCCCTGCTTATTTAAGTCCCAGATACCCTGGCTTCTAAAGTCTCCCCAATGGGCTAGTACCAACATCGAACCTGGAACCCTGCTTCCAAAGTTGCCATCATTCAAGTCCAGGTCCGGTAATTCCACTGCTGGTGCCCAGAAATGAGCCTAACAAAACTCCAAGCTTACTTTTGGGGGGCATCAAAAAGACTTAAGAAAGGGAGGGATGAGTAATACTTCCTCTCACTTACATCAGTACATGGTGCCTGTGCTGTAGGTGAACAGGACTTTCATCTTGTGGATGCTTCTGGAAAGAGAGCAAAACTGTTCCAGTCAGGTGGACTATTCCGTTGGCTGTGTGACTAGGTGATCTGGGTATCTCATTTTGATTCTAGGCCTACTTTTCTATCCATTGCACTACCAGCTGTCTCTAAGGGAATATATCCTCCAGATCATCTAAGTGAGTCCAGATACCTATAAGTAAATATTGTGAGATAAAGAAAAATGAATCAGTATATGATGAGGGAGAATACCTGTGGATGCCTAAGAGAGCATGGAGCTACAGCAGGATGTTCCTGAATGGTTTAAAAGAGAAATAAGAGTTGTGAAAGTGGAATTTATGGTCTGCACAGCAGAAATAACTGGGAGAATAGAAAAAACTTGAATCCACTGTGGCAAGTCTTGCCAAAGAAACAAAAGAGAGAATAAAATTATTGGAAAGGAAAATACAGAGAAGTGAAATCTGGAATAAAAGCAAAAATTGATAACATTAAAAGAAAACATGATCTCCATACAACAAAACATTGATCTCAAAGACAGGGTGCATGGCGACAATTTAAGGATTACAGATCTCCCAAAAGAATTTGACAAGACAAAAAAAACCTGAACACTATAAGAGAAGAAACAATACAAAACCCTCCACAGAACTTTGGAACACAGAAAATGAAAGTACCATTTAAAACAGTCCACAGATTCCTCTAGAAGAAAAATAACTCTGTGGCAAATTCCAAGACAAATAGTGTTAAATGGAATAATTCCAAAGGCAAAAAATCAAATTCTGCAAAGAAAAAGACCTTCAGATATAACAAAAAGGAAATACAAACAACTGGAGACCATTATGTCCCCACCAGAAATCATGGGAGTGAATGGAATAATGTGTTCTGAGGACCAAAAGAGCTCAAGATGAAACCTAAGGTTTTATAACCTGTAAACTTGAATCTAACCATTAGAGAAAAAAAAGATGATTATTCTTTTTTTAAAGCATTCTTATAAAGAAAATCAGACTCAAATAAATTATTTGTTTTGTAAAAATACTAGACAACAGAAATGCATAAAAGGTAAAAAAATATAGCAGCCAAGACCAACAACAACAAAATAACAACAGAGATTATTTCTTTTTCAAAATACACAGGAAGACAAAGATGAAAGCAGAAGTCAAATAGAAGTGGAGAAGCAGGACTAAAACACAATGGACCAAACCCCACCTACAGATAATTTAATGTTTTTGTGATACTAAATTACAGAATGGGAGTATTTGTAAAAGGGAAGAGAAGAAGAGAATACAGAGGAATATGTTGTCGAGAAGCCTAATCAAGCCAAAGGTTAACAATGAAAGGGAAAAACTTCAGTCTCTCAGGAAGAAAGGAGTTTGTAGGAGAATTAGAGAAGGAAAGGAGAGAATTGAAATGGGTAAAATAATAGTAAAATCTTATGTTTCAGTGATGGGAGGGAGTACAATTGATGAATACTTCCACAGGGGGAGAAAGACCAAAAAATCATAGAAATGTTAAATGTTAAAATGTTAAAATTAAAAGCTGGTTCTTTGAAAAGAGTAACAAAAGGATTATATCCTTTAGCCAATCTGACTAAGAAGAAGAGGGAAGAAAATCAAATCAACAAAATAACAAACGAACAAGATGAAATCACAAAAAAACAATAAGAAATAAAAAGAATTATCAGACTACTATGCACAACTATATGCTAACAAAACTGAATGAGAATACCTTAAAAAATATGAAATACCCAAACTAACAAATGACCAAATAGATATCATAAATAATCCAATCTCAGGAAAAAAAAATATCTATTAAGGAGCAACCAAAGAAAAAATGCCTGGTTGTGATGGAGAATCCTATTAAATTTTATAGAAAAATTAGTACCAATATTATTCTAATTATTCCCAGAGTTTGAGAAAGTACCCTACAAGATTTCTTTTTATTTCTTTTTTATTTTATTTTATTTTATTTTTTTTAAGCAATTGGGTTAAGTAACTTGCTCAAGGTTACACAGCTAGTCATTATTTATGTGTGGGTGCTCATTTTCTGAGGCCAGATTTGATCTCGGGTCATCCCAACTCCGAGGCCGGAGCTCTTACTCACTGTGCCGCCTAGCCACCCCTTTTAGGGAAGTTGGGGTTAAGTAACTTGCCCAAGGTCACACAGCTAGGTTTTTGTTTGTGTGGGTTAAGTGTCTGAGGCTGGCTCCGAACTCAGGTCCTTCTGACTCCAGGGCCAGTGCTCTACTCACTGTGCCACCTAGCCGCCCCAAGATTTCTTTTTTAAGGCAATTATAGTCCTAGTATGTAACTCAGAGGAAGATAAAACATAGAAATGTATAAACCAATAACATTAATGAATATAGATTCAAACATTTTTAATAAAATCTCTTTTTGGGTTCTGCAGTAGCTTTGAGCTGACAGGCTATATATTATCCTCTAGGTCCTCTAGTACTGCCCTGTGACTGAATCCAAACTTCAATTCACATGTGGCCTGAAGGCTGAAGCTTTCCCACCCCTGTTCAAGCACTTCTGACTTCTAGCTTTAAAAGAGAAGATGGATGATGCCAAGCCCATTTTAGGTTGCTAAAGGGAAAATAAGACTTTGGGAAGTAACTGATGTGAGAGGAGCCTGAGTTTCCATGTGTCCCTATCTTCAGCTTTATACAGTGAATTTCCCTTTGAGGAAAGAATCCCATACCAATGAGTTGTGGGACTTGGGTTACATGTACTTGACAGAAGTTCATAGTTTCTTAGACAGTCCTCATTATATATTGAAATGTTTGTGTTTGTTGATGATTATTAAATTCACAATAAAAAAGAAAAAAATGTAAAGGGTACCATAACTCAATATAGTCCAACCCACTCTTCTTCTAAATTTCCCTATTACTATGGAAGGTACTGCCATCATTACTTTCATAACACATTCACAACCTAGGTGACATTCCATCTTAAATTCCTCTCTTGTAATTTTATTCTCTCACATTAGTCTCCTTTCTATTCTTACAATCACCAACCTAGTTTAGGTTCTTATCACCTCTCCCCAGGACTATTGCAATAGTTTTGTTTTGTTTTTTAATTGAACTCACTGCTTGAAGTCTCCCCTGCCCCCTGACTCTAATCCATCTTCATTCTGGGGTTTTTCAAAACCTCCTGAAAGACTTGTCTCCATATACTGATGATGACTCAGAAATTTAGGGAGGTCTTTATCTCCCTCAAGGCTACTTAGGCTCAGCTTTGCAGACAGTCTGGATCAGTTATAATTCCCTCATCCATAGCACCTGTTTCTATTGTAATTCAGTTCTTCATTCATTCATTAGTTGCTTACCTGTGTGTCTGCCTCATGCTTAAAGAGTGCACATAGTTTGTTTTTTTTTTTTTAAAGCAATTGGGGTTAAGTAACTTGCTCAAGATTACACGGCTAGTCATTATTTATGTGTGGGTGCTCATTTTCTGAGGCCAGATTTGATCTTGGGTCATCCCAACTCCGAGGCCGGCGCTCTTACTCACTGTGCCACCTAGCCGCCCCTTTAGGGCAATTGGGGTTAAGTAACTTGCCCAAGGTTACAGGGCTAGGTTTTTGTTTGTGTGGATTAAGTGTCAGAGGCCGGCTCCGAACTCAGGTCCTTCTGACTCCAGGGCCAGCACTCTATTCACTGCGCCACCTAGCCGCCCCGCACATAGTTTTGCTATTAAAGTCTTGTCACAAGAAAAAGACTAGAGGTCAGTAGGCAAATTGATTCTTTGCCAACTGTTATTTTGTTCTTGTCCCTATTCACCTTCACCACACTTTGTGCTGGCTTTCCACTCAGTTGACAAACACCTCATGTTGGGCACAATCCTACTTTGCACTTCAAACCAGTCTGTGAGTTATGGGGAGGCTAGCTATCTCAAGCATGTGAAGACTTTTCCTGGCAGAATGGTGAGATGAGAACAATTTGTTCCAATAGCCATGGAGGTTCTGCAGAACACTTAGAACTGCCGTCAGGCATCAAAGTTCCAAGGTCATCCACTGCAGCCATCCCAGTCACCTTGACTGTTGTCTTGCCACTGAACTTTGATTACTGGAAGAGAGAGAGTGAGGCTGATGACTTTGTGCAACTCTACTTCATTTAAATTCTATTCATGCACAAGTCAAGATGTCGCCCATGATGTCATTGGTCCTCTTCAGGAACAAATAGGAACAACTCTGTCCACTACCCTAGCTTCTTCCTCCTACCTGCATAGCCACAGGCCCATGCAAAACTGTACCTACCCTACACAGGCAGGAAAGAGATGGGGGGAGGCAGTAGGATCAGGATGAATGTTATATCTGTGTAAGGGTGGGTTTTCCACCCCTATACCAATTCCTTTCATTATAGAAGATTCAGATACTTTAACTGTCAGCCAATAGAATAATGGGGTTGAAGCATATAAATAAGATGTTTCATACCTTGGGATCTTGCTAAAAGGAGTTTATTTGATTGTGTTTAAGAAAAGAAAGCAATGTGATTGGTTGAGAGGATCAGTCATGCCCATTGAGCCACTGTTTAAAAACAGTTTGTCAGGCAAGCAGTGAACTAGTCTAGTGGGAAGAGAGCTCTAGTTTCGAATATTCTCTATTTGTTGAGTTGTTGATTATAGTGCTTGGCAAGAGGAAGTGCTTAATAAATACTTGTGGACTGACTGATCATTTTTTAGCAATGAAATAATATCCCATTACATTGTTATAATCCAGTTTATTTTGCCTTTCTCCAATTGACAATATACATTTTTTGCAGCTTTTGACTATAGGGTTTTTTTAAGCAGCATGAATATTTTTATACAAATAGGCCCTTTTCCCCGCTTTGTAAAGTTCTGCCACCTAGGAGTGATGGGCATCCTGTAACATCAAGGGGTCCAAGTTCACCTGGTTTAGTTTTTAGGGGGCCTGACCCTAAAGAGGAGAACCAGCATGTTCTTACACTCTCTGGTTCATTTCATTCCCATGCTAGAGCTACAGGAAAAAATTCTTTAAGATTAGGTCTCAGGTCAAGGGTTTCCCTCGAAGGATTAAGAGGCTCCTTTCTAGGTAGCTAAGTGGCAAAGTAAATAAAGTGCTGGGCCTGAAGTAAGGAACACTCATTTTCCTGAGTTCAAACCTGGCCTCAGACTAACAATTGTACATTGATGGTATTTAAAACCTGAAATAGTAAGAGTAAGAGTAATCACCCATTATACTGTCCCAGAAGATTCCCACTTAGAATATTAAAACATAAAACACTTTTTCAAGTACTAAATGGGTATTTCAACTTCACCTAAGCCTTCTACTGCAAACTACTGATTCAAAGTCCCAATCTTCAGGCCAAAATTGAGCTTTAGCAAGGGACCAGAGTTCATCATCATCCCCCAAATTACAATTTCAAATAATATCTTTAGACATAATCTTATAGAAAGGACACTGAGTCAAAGAATATATTCAGTGTTGTAACTTATTTCTAGATTTCCCTACAAAAGTAATTCTCCAGTTTTCAGCTGTTCAAACTAGCAATATAATAGAATGCTTATTTTTCCTACAGCCATGCCAACATTGGATTTTATTGTTTTTTTTAACTTTTTGGGGTTTTTTTGCCAATTTGATATGGACAAAGGTGCTACCTGTTCAGATCTGTGTTGGCAGAACCAAAACTGATTAATCAAAGTGCATAGTTAGCACACCACACCATAACAGAATGCTATCTGCTGCAAAGAACTGACCACCCTTACATTAAGCAAATTTTCAGTAACCCATGTGGCTTGCTTTCTCATCTCTATGACGTTTTCTTGATATTGACACACAGCCCTTCTCTCATACATGGAAATATTTCTTTACAACTTCTTATTCAAGGACCAGTTTACTTTGTGAACTCCTGCTCTTAAATTCACAGCCTAATTTTTGTTTACTCATCTGCATATGAATTTAGAAAACCTCCTTTTACCCCTAAGGCAGGGATGCTCTTTTTCATCTAATCTATTAATTGCCTTTAATCTTTGGAATGCATTAACCTCCATTTCTTCATTTCTCTAAAAGGGGTACCAAGCCAACAGAATCTTAGTTGTTTTAATTTACATTTCTCTGATTTTTAGAGAGTTTGAATGATTTTTCAAGTTCTTGATTATAATTTATGTTTTTGCTTTACAATACTATTTGTTCAAATCCTTTAACCATTTATCCATTGGTGAATGGCTATTACTCTTGCATATTTACAATATTTCCTTATAGATTTCAATGTCAGACTTTTATCAGATTTATTAATCTTGATCATGTTTCTCAACTCCTTTTGGTTATATTGATTTTTATTGCATAAATTATTTTTATTTTAATATCATCAAATCCATCTATTTTGTCTCCAATGTTTTTTCCATTTGTTTGAAAGAGAAATGGTTTCCTTTCCACAATTAGGATAAATATGTTATTCTTTTTTTTTTAATTTTAAAAGCAGTTTTTAACATATTTAAATCACTGATCCTTTGCAAAAGTCCTACCCTTATGTCTCATTATGGCATGGTGAGGTCCTGAGTTTGCAAAAGATAGGTATGTCAGTAGGAGACCAACTCTTATAACTTCTAACAGTTTAAAAAGACTTTTAATATGAGTCCAGTAAAAGACTGTATCTGCCGTTGGAGGTCAGTCTAACTAAGAACAGAGGATTATCATGAGAATGTGGTCATCAGTTGGTATATTTTTGGTGGCCTAAAGACAAAAAACATTCTTATGTATCCTTTAGTCCTGAGTGATCTCTTTCTGCTTATACAATAGCAATGCTAGAGTGACAGTAGGGTATAATCTTTCAGAAAGGGTGATAAAAATCATTCAGTTCTGAAACCATTAAAAATTTTTTTTAATTTGTGATTTCATTGGGTACATAGGAAGATAATGAAAAATATTTAAAATTTTTTTACTGGCTTGACAGACAGGAGCTACTTCTTTCTATATGATTCAGGATGCTGTAAAGTGCTTTCCCCCAAGGGCATTCATGTACACTAGAAAACATCAGATATAGAAAACTGGGCAGGGGATATTGAGATTTCAGACTCTGCCTCAAGAATCAACCTTGCTACTGCTCCCCACTGCTCTCTTCTCATTGGGATATTTTTCACCCTGTTAACCTATTGGGCCTCAGCTATAGCCTTCATCTGAGGTTCTACCTCTTCCCCAGAAGAAGAGGAATTGGCTCTCATCTCTGTTTTTAGCATAGAGGTCAAAGGCTAAGCTTCAGCTCTGTTACTAAAGCAGATACACATATATCCAGTTATTGGAGTAAAGAAAAAAGGCTTTCTTTTCATCATGGGGTAGGTCTGTCAGTTTCCAGAATCTTAGCCCCAGGACCCAAGCTCCTCTGGAACACAAACCAGACAGAAGCTGATTAGAGCCCACAGACATTAAGTCAATATTATAAACTGACTTGGTCCTGCTAACAGGATCTAATTCCTTGTCCCAAGACTATATTTGATGTAGGAAAGAAAGTATTCTTTCATTCCTTATTTTATAATAACTGATGGGAGAAATGGAAAATAGTTTGAAAGAAATTAGGCTTAGACCAACAGTTTACTCTGTATTCTACAATAAATTCAAAATGGATATGTGACTTGAACTTTAAAGATCATAATATAAAAAAAATTAGAAGAGAGGGCGGCTAGGTGGCACAGTAAGTAAGAGCACCAGCCCCAGAGTCCGGACGACCCAGGATCAGTTCTGGCCTCAGAAAATTAGCACCCACACATAAAAATGACTGGCCATGTAACCTTGAGCAAGTTACTTAACCCTAATTGTTTTAAAAAAAATCAGAAGAGAAGCTGAAGATAGACCTTTCACAATTCTAAGGAAGAGATATATTTTTAATCAAATAAAGGATTGAGGGAATTACAAAAGATAAAATAGGTCATTTTGATGACATAAAATTGAAAAGCTTCTGCATAAACAAAATTTATGCAGCTAGAATAAGAAGGAAAGCTGTCAAATGGGGAAAAAATACTTTGTATCAAATTTCTCTGATAAGTGTATAGTATCTAAGATACATAGACACTTAACAAAAATATATAAGACCAAAACCCATTCCACAGAAGACAAGTGTTCAAAGGATATGAACAAATGACAAATGGTTCTCAAAGAATTGCAAACTATTAAAAAAAACTATGTGAAAGAATGTTCCAAATCACCAGTAATAAGAGAAATGCAAATCTGAACAACTATAAGGTTTAACCTCACATCGAGTACAGATGATAAAAGAATAGACTAGGCAATGTTGGAGAGTTTGTGGAAAGATAAGCTGACTAATGCAGTATTGGCAAAGTTATAAGTTAGTATAACCATTTTGGAAAACAATTTGGAATTATGCAAATAAAGTGATGAAAATTTCCATAACCTTTGATGAATGTGATGAATACAGAGAAGCATGGAATGATTTATATGAACTGATACAAAATGAAACAGAGCCAACAAAATTTTATACATATACATATATATATATATATAATCAATCAATAAACATTTATTAAGTAACTACTATGTGCCAAGCATTGTGCTAAGTGCTGGGGTTACAAAATGGGCACCCCTGCCTTCAAGGAGTCTAATGGGGGAGAAAATATGCAAACAAAAACATACAAAGCAAACTATATACAGGATAAATAGGAAATAATTAAAGAAGGGAAGACACTAAAATATGGAGTTAGGTAAGACTTTCTGTGGAAGGTGGGATTTTAGCTGGGTCTTAAAGAAAATCCAGAAGAGTAGTAAGTATAGTAGACAAGGGAGAGCCTTCCAGACATGGGGGATGGTCAGAGAAAATGCCCAGAGATGAGGGTTTTGATTGTGAAACAACTCTAAGGTCAGTGTCACAGGATCAAATGGTACACATATTGGAGAGTAAGGTATAAGACCCTATGACATTAAAACCTTTATTCTAAAGTCTTGCCTTACACATGCCTCTGTAATGCCTTCAGACTAGATCTATGTTATGTATTCTAGGCAAATATAGCCATCACCAAACCTTTCGGGCTTTGAGCTTCCCTTCAGGTGGGTAAACTAGAAACATAGCAGATGCCAGGCTTGTTGGACTGGCAGTAACACATACAGATAAGACTTCAGGCCACTCAGAAGGAATGAATTTGGACTTAGGAAAGGGAGAACTGGCAAAGATATTTACAAAATCAAAAACACTGCTGTAAGAAACTGGGAATGAGGTGTGGCTGAATTACTCACATTAACTAGGGTAAAGGGCCTCCAGGACATTGGATGACAGATATATCAAGACCAAGTACCATCACCTGATAACTTAGCACCATGACATATGAAGTAGGATTACTCTGAATCTGAAAGAATCAATCAGGGTTCCATGAGTCTTGCCCCAAGCTAATATGTCTCCCTGACTTCTTTCAAAAGCAAGAAGAGGTTAAGGATCATCCTGAATTAAAAAAAAAAGACATTTGATAAACTCTCAAACTTTCAAGACTTTGTTTAAAAAAATCCTAAACTTAATAGAAGATTTGACATACAAAAATAAGAGAAATAGGGGGTGGCTAGATGGCACAGTGAATAGAGCACCGGCCCTGGAGTAAGGAGGACCTAAGTTCAAATCTAGCCTCAGACACTTAACACAAAAACTAGCCATGTGACCTTGGGCAAGTCACTTAAGCTCAATTGCTCTCCAAAAAGCAACCAAAAAAAAAAAAAGAATGAGAGAAATATAAGGCACATAACAAAGACTGATTATAAGGGATCCATAAGGACAGATTGTTTACTTTTTGTATATGTAAAATGTATGTCTAAGATTCTTACCAATAATTGGGTAGCTCATAAGAAAAACTGGGGTAAACCTGAGTATGATATGAATTTTAAAAGTAAAACCATTTAGGAACAGCTTAAAAGAGTAATTATTTCATACAAATGAGGTACAAGAGGAAGAATTGATACAGAGAAATTAGATGGGGGAGGGGAGCTGGTAGTTCTGGTAACCTACTTTCATTGAGAATGGATTTAAGAGGGAACAATACATATATAGTTAGAAGAGTATAAAAACCTTCTAAATTCAGAAGAAATAAAATGTTAGGTGTATAGGGAGAGGAAGAGGACAAGAGAGGGATCTTTAGAGGGGAGGGTAAGGGAATAATCAAAATAGGGGTATAGAAAGGTGTTTATATTTATGGGAATGGGAGGATAGGATAAGGATCCTTGGAGTGGGGTAGGCAAGACATAGGAGGGCAAGGTAGTGGGTAGAAGTAAAGTAGAGGAGGCAGGAGGAATGGGAAGCAAAAGATATAATCATACATAAAAACAAAGATCAGGGGTAGAATAGGTTTGGGAAAGTATATGTCTATATATGTATGTATATATGTGTATGTGTGTGTATATATCTATAGCTATAGCGAAACCTATCTAAACTTTATTGTAGCCTTCTTGGGGGTGGGGGAGGGTATGTATATATTTATAGCTATAGAGAAACATATCTAAACTTTTTTGTGGCCTTCTGGGGGAAGGTTTGGAGGGAGGAAAAAAATTAAAAAGTACACAGCAGAGAACAAAAGAAAACTTACAAGGAAGCAATGAAAAGATGGACAATTCTCAACACAAGTATTATTTATCATATAGGCTTTCTTGAAATGAAAATTTATTGTTACATATTTTGAATCCTTTTATGGTCTGCTATGCACATGACCATAGGAAATGCTTTTTTCTTTCTTTCTAATTTTGTATTGAAGTTCCAATATTTAAGTTTATGTTATGTTTTTGTTTCTTTTCTCTATTCTCTATCTGGGCTCTGGTGTTTGAATCTAAAATAAACTTTTTGAGGAAAAAAAGGGGCATCTTTTCTAAGAAAAAGCCAAGATAGAAATAAAGTTAAAATCAACCCATTGAAATTATTAGACAATACCCAGGGCCTATATGAATACAACTACAAAACACTTTTCACACAAATAAAGTCAGATCTAACTAATTGGAAAAACATCAATTGCTCATGGCTGAGTTGAGCTAATACAATAAAAGTGACAATTTTACTTAAATTAAATTATATATTTAGTGCCATAGCAATCAATTTACCAAAAAACTACTTTATAGAGCTAGAAAAAAAAATAGTAACAAAGTTCATTTGGAAGAACAAAAGGTCCAGAATATCAAGGGAATTAATGAAAAGAAATGCTAGGGAAGGTGGACTAGCTGTACCAGATTTTAATCTGTTTTATAAAGCAGCAGTCCCCAAATCTACTTGGTACTGGCTGAGAAATAGACTGGGTACATGAGACTCAGCAGTCAATGACTATAGTAATCTACTGTTTGATAAACCCAAAGATCCCAGTTTTGGGGATAAGAACTCACTATTTGACAAAAACTGCTGAAATAGTAAAACTGGAATATAGTACGGCAGAAACTAGGCATAGACCATTATCTAACACCATATACTAAAATCAAGTCTAAATGGGTGCATGATCTAGTTATAAAGGCTGATATTGTAAGCAATCTGGAAAAGCAAGGAATAGTTTACCTGTCAGATTTGTGGAGAGGGGAAGACTTTATGACCAAACAAGAATTAGAGAGCATTATAAAATGCTATTTTATTTATAATTTTTATTTATTTATATTATATATATTTGTTTATAATTATTTATAAATACATTATAAAATATATCCCAAAATGGATAATTTTGATTACATTTAATTGAAAAGCTTCTGTACAAACAAAGCCAATGTAACCAAGATTAGGAGGGAGGTGGAAAATTGGGAAAGACTTTTTACAACTTATGTCTCTGATAAAGAACTCATTTCTAAAATATACAGAGAATTGAATCAAATCTATAAGAATACAAGCCATTCTCCAATTGATAAATGGTCAAAGGATATGAATAAGGAGTTTTCAGAGGAAGAAATTAAAGATAACTATAAGCATATGAAAAAATGCTCTAAATAACTATTGATTAGAAAAATGCAAATCAAAACAACTCTGAGGTACCACATCTCACCAGTCAGATTGGCTAAGATGACAAAACAGGAAAATGACAAATGCTGGAGAGGATGTGGACAAATTAGAACACTAATGCTTTGCTGGTAGAGTTGTGAACTGATTCAACCATTCTTGAGAGCAATATGGAATTATGCCCAAAGGGCTATAAGTAATTTCATACCCTTTGACCCAGCAATACCACTTCTAGGGTTGTATCCCAAAGAGATCATAGAAGTGGGAGGAAGATCCATATGTACAAAAATATTTATAGCAGCTCTTTTTGTGGTGGCAAAGAATTGGAAATTAAGGGGGTTCCCATCAATTGGGGAATGGTTGAACAAGTTGTGGCATATGCACATAATGGAATACTATTGTGCTATAAGAAACGAGGAGCAGATGGACTTCATATTCACCTGGGGAGGCTTATACGAACTGATGCTGATTGAGAAGAGTAGAGCCAGGAGAAATTTGTACACAATTACAGACACAACGTATGTGTGACAACCAACTTTGATAGACTGGATTCTTCTCAGAAATGCAGGGTTATAAGTCAACCCCAAAAGACTCATGATGGAGAGAGATGTCTACATCCAGAGAAAGAACTAGAAAGAACTGAGTTTGAATCCAGATTGAAGCAAACTACCTTCTCTTTTTCTTCTTGTTGTTTGGTTTTGTTTCCTCTTTCCCATTGTTCATTCCATCTGATACAATCTTTCTTTATAACCTGACTAATGTCTAATGTGAAGGTGTTTGCAGATCCTATACTTGATTGTATGCCACCATGGCGGGGGGGGGGGGGGTGAGGGGGGGGGCGCGGAGGGATAGGAGGAAGAAAAAATTTGAAACCCAAGGAATTGTGGAACTGAATCTTATAAACTAAAAGCAAACAATCAAATTAATAAAGACCAAAAAATTTGAAAAAAAAAAGAAATTATTAGACAATAAAAGCCACACAACAGTTGGGAAAAAAAAGCAGGAAGAGGGCCCTACTCAATGCAGGCAGAATCAATGAAACTCTGAATTACCAGAAGAAATGGGAATGGCAGTATTATTTGATTTATTGAAGGAGACATGGCTCAAGAGATGGTACCTGATACATAGTAGAATATTTTCATATCCATGATCCTATGGACTTTCCCTTGAGGGATTACTGAAGGGTTGTTACTGGCACAGCAGACAGAGGTATCAGAGAGAAATAAAAGTTTGTCGGACTTCATGTAGAATATCCTAGAACTGCTAAGACCACAACTGATAGGATCTTAAAGGTCATCGAATCTAACTGTCCTCTTTTTACAGATGAGGAAACTAAGGCCCAGAAAGGCCAAGTGATTGATCTGTCCAAAGTCACACAGAGGGTAAGTGGCAGAACTGGGATTTGAACATAGTTCTTTTTAAAAAAATTTCTTTTAAATTTATTTAATATTTTTACTTTACAACATTTAATTCCACAAGCTTTTGAGTTTTAAATTTTCTCTGCCTCCCTCCCTCCCCTCCCCAAGATGGCATGCAATCTGATATAGGCTCTATCTATACATTCATATTAAATATATTTTCATATTAGTCATGTTGTAAAGAAGAATTATAACCAATGGAAAGAAACATGAGAAAGAAGAAAAAACAAAATAGAAAAAAGCAAATATTATGCTTCAATCTGTGTTCAGACTCTATAATTCTTTCTCTGGATGTGGATAGCATTTTCCAAAATGAGCCTTTTGGAGTTGTCTTAGAACCTTGGATTGCTGAGAAGAGCCAAGTCTATCAAAGTTAGTCATTGCATAATGGTGCTATAACTGTGTACAATGTCCTTCTGGTTCTGCTCCCCTCACTCAGCATCAGCTCATATATGTCTTTTCAGGTTTTTCTGAAGTCTGCCTGCTCATTGTTTCTTACAGGGCAATAGTATTCCATTACATTCATATACCACAACTTGTTCAGCCATTCCCCAATTGATGGGCATCCCCTCAATTCTTTGCCACCACAAAAAGCTGCTATAAATATTTTTGTACATGTGGGTCCTTTTCCCATTTTTATGATCTCTTTGGGATACAGCCCTAGAAGTGGTATTGGTGGGTCAAAGGGTACGCACATTTTTATAGCCCTTTGGGCATAGGAACATAGTTCTGATTACAAAACCAGCATTCTTTCTAATGTACCAAGATTTCTCTGTATCACACTCCCTAATCTAAAATTAGATAGCTAGATCAATAGATTTATAGATATATTAGATAGATAAACAGATAGATTTATAGATAGATCAATAGATAAATCTAGATAGATAAATCTATATATATATAAGTAGATCTATAGATAAATGAATCCTCAAATAGAAAACTATAAATATATAAGTATATCTATAGATAAAGGAATCTATAGATAGAAAAATCTATAGATATACAAGTAGATCTATAGATAGATAAATCTATATAAGTAGATTGACAGATGGATGGATCTACAGATAGAAAAATCTATAGATCTATTAGCAAATCTATAGGTGGCTACATCTATAGATACATAAATCTATAGATATATAAGTAGATCAACAATAGATGGATCCATAGATAAATAAATAAATAAATAAATATTACACACACACACACACACACACACACACAAACATACACACACATACACATGTTTGTGTGTATGTAGATTGATCAATAGATATTCAGTATATTACAACGTGTCAGGAACTATGGTAAACCCTTGGGATATAAATACAAAAAAGCAAGACATTCCTTGCCTTCAAAGAACTTTCTTTCTAATAATGGAAGACAAGACATAAAAGTGTTGGAAGAGGGAAAGAAAAGAGGAAAGCAGGATGAGGGGAGCAGGATGAAAGGGTTTAATGACATGAAAGCCTGAAAGTAGTGGGGAGGCCAGAGTTCAGGCAAGACAATGCAAATACTCACCTATCACTACTAGGGGGTACAAAGGTGAAATTCAAGTTTCTGGTGGGGTGGAGATGGTTAAAGGGTAGAGATGTGGTGAGAAGACAAGTAAGGAGTATCATGGAGGAAAAGACAAATGTTCTTCAATCAGAGCTAGGGTGACAAAAGGAGGAATCCAAGTTTCTAGTGGGAATATTTCCTCTCATTTAGGGAATACAGGGGCAATATAAAACAAAGTTGGAGGGAAAGCCCAATTTTCTGACTAGTAGCTTGACTCTGATGACTACTTTGTAACTATGACATGTTTTCAATTGCCTTGGGAAAGTGGCTATAATCTTGGTGAACCTGTGGGGTTTTTAAAAAGGGCATAACTGGGTGGAGCCAAGATGGCAGAGTAGAAGCATAAACTTGGCATGGGCTCCCACTCCAATCACTTCCAATACATGTAAAAAATGACTCTAAACAAACTTTAGAGCTACAGAACCCATAAAGTGACAAAGAAAAACAAATCTCCCACTGAAGGAGGCCTGGCAGGCAGACAGGAAGGAAAGCCACCTATAGATCTGCTTATCTGTCTACCAAACCAAGCTGGAAGCCAAGCACAAGCCCACATGAGCCCTCTGGTTTTACAGGGTGGCCCCCAACCAGCAGCGGCCTGAGCAGACTTTAGGAGAATAAATCATCAGTAGCTGTGGTGGTTTCCAGACTTCTGAACCCATAAACTCCAAAGACAAAGTAAAAGGTCAGTGCAGAACTCTATTGGAATAGGGGGGACTAAAGAGAGTGGTCCAGCCCCTGCTCCCAAGGGTGAGAAGAGGCAGGAGGTGCGGCAGCTGTGCAGCCACTGCTGTGTGGCTGTTTCCTTAGCTCCTGGCCTGCAGATCATAGGGGAACCAAGCAACCATTCAGAAGGTAATTGCTCTTGTTTTAACCTGCTTGGATCTGGATCACTATCTTGGGTAGTGGTCCTGTGGTGTGAGACCAGTGAGCCAGAACTTGTGGGGGCTGTAAAGACAGCACCCTCCTAATAGCTCTGGCAGCTGTGAAAACCCCAGCAATTTGGGACATAAGTCTCTCCATTCTGGAAGCAGAGTTCTACTGTCGCAAAGAGCTCAAAAGCCAAGTAATTGGCTGGCAATATGAACAAGCAACAGAAGCACAAATAGACCCCAGAATCTCTTTTGGGGGACAAAAAGGATCAAGGCATGGAGTGGGAGGAAGATAGCAAAGTCAGAATTCCTGCATCAAAAGCCTCCAAGAAAAATATAAATTGGTTACAGGCCATGGAGGAGCTAAAGAAGGATTTTGAAAATCAAGTAAAAAAAGTGGAGGAAAAATTAGGAAGGGAAATGAGAATGATGAAGGAAAATCATGAAAAGCGAGTCAACAGCCTGCTAAAAGAGACCCAAAAATACACTGAAGAAAATAACATATTAAAAAATAGACTAACTCAAATGGCAAAAGAGGCCCAAAAAGCCAATGAGAAGAAGAATGCCAGGGCGGCTAGGTGGCGCAGTGAGTAAGAGCTCTGGCCCCAGAGTTGGGAAGACCTGGGATTGGTTCCAGCTTCAGAAAATTAGCACCCACACATAAAAATAACTAGCTGTGTAACCTTGAGCAAGTTACTTAACCCCAATTGGTTTGAAAAAAAAAAGAAGAAGAAGAAGAAGAAGGCCTTAAAAAGTTGAATTTGCCAGATGGAAAAAGAATTCCAAAAACTCACTAAAGAGAATACCTCCTCCAAAATTAGATTGGAGCAATTAGAAGCTAATGACTTTGTAAGAAAACAAGTCCTATACTATATATATATATATATATATATACATATATATATATATATATACACACATATATATATGTATATATATATATATAATATACACAGACACACACATACACATACACACACATACACATACACTATAAAACAGATCAAAACAAATGAAAAAATAGGAAGCAATGTGAAATATCTCACTGGAAAAACATTGACCTGGAAAATAGGTCCAGGAGAGAAAATTTAAAAATTATTGGACTCCCTGAAAGCCATGATCAAAAAAAGAGCCTAGACACCATCTTTCAAGAAATTCTCAAGCGAAATTGCCCTGATATTCTAGAACTAGAGGGCAAAATAGAAATTGAAAGAATTAACTGATCACCTCTTGAAAAAGATCCCCAAAAGAAAACTCTTAGGAATATTATAGCCAAATTCCAGAGTCCCCAGGTCAAGGAGAAAATACTGCAAGCAGTCAGGAAGAAACAATTTGAGTATTGTGGAAACACAATCAGAATAACACAAGACCTAGCAGCTTCTATATTAAGGGATCCAATGGCTTGGAATATGATATTCCTGAGGTCAAAGGAGCTAGGACTAAAACCAAGAATCACCTACTTAGCAAAAGTGAGTATAATGCTATAGGGAAAATATGGTCATTCAATGAGATAGAGGATTTTCAAGTACTATTGATGAAAAAAAAACCAGAGCTGAACAGAAAATCTGACTTTCAACTATAAGAAGCAAGAGAAGCATGAGAAGGTAAACAGGAAAAAAATCATAAGGAACTTATTAAAGTTGAACTGTTTACATTCCTACATGGAAAAACAATAATTGTAACTCATGAAACTTTTCTCAATTTGAGGATAGTTGAAGGGAATATATATGTATGTATAGGAGGGTGTATGTGTACATAAATATGTATGTGAGTGTGGGCATATGTATGTTCATGTATACATAGATAGAGGGCACAAGATGAGTTGAATATGAAGGGATGATATCTAAAAAATAAAATTAAGAAGTGAGAGAGGAATTTATTGGGGGAAGAAAAAAGGGAGAGATAGATTAGGGTAAATTATCTCATATAAAAGAAGCAAGAGAAAACTGTTACAATGGAGGGGAAGAGCAGGAAGATGAAAGGGAATGGGACAGCCTTATTCTCATTGAATTTGGCTTAAGGAGGGAATAACATACACACTCAATTGGGTATCTTACTCTACAGGAAAATAGGAGGGTATGGGATAAGGGGAAAGAATAAAAGGGAGGGCGGATTGGGGGAGAGGGTAGTTAGAAGCAAACATTTTTGAAAAGGGCTAGGGTCAAAGAAAATAGAGTAAGTGGGGGGCAGGATGGAAGGGTGGGAAATATAGTTAGTCTTTCACAATAAAACTATTATGGAAATGATTTGGGTAACTACACATATACAACCTATATTGAATTGCTTGCCTTCCCACTGGGGGTGGGTGGGGAGGAAAGAAAGGAAAAAATCCAGAACTCAAAGTTTTAAAAACAAACGTTTAAAAAAAATTTACATGCAATTAGGAAATAAGATATACAGGTACTAGGGAATAGAAACCCATCTTGCCTTACTAGAAAGTTAGGGGGAGTGATGGGGGAGTATATAAGAGAGAACAGATTTGGGGAAGGGATATTTAGTAGGCTTGCTATTTTGGGGTGGGGTGTAGGGGAAAGATGAGGAGAAAAAATTTGTAACTCAAAATCTTGTGGAAATGAATTTAGTTGAAAACTAAAAATACATAAATAAATTTTTTAAAAAGGGCATAACCACTCCATGGGTCTTCTTTTCCCAGTCCACCATTCTCAGGTATCCCCTATCTACCTATTTATTCAATAGAAAAAAACAAAGGAAGAATGCCTATCTATTGTCCAAACTATCGCAGTCCATCTTGCATTATAGATAGATGATGTTCCTTATCCTGAATCAAAAAAAGAGGAGTAGATTGGTTCTATCTGAGGGGAATTGTACAGAATTTTTAGTGACATCAAAGTACTTCCCGGATCAAAAATTCCTTTTGAACAGTAGTATTCTATTTATGTTATATGCAGATCTCTGCTGTAACCAGCTCTAAACAATGAGAGTCAAATGTTAAATTTTCACTGTGAACATTTACATCTCAAAAAATCCTAAATTGCTACAAATTAGGACTTGATTTATTGTTTTGTTGATTCTCTAGATTTAAGAAACTGCAAACTATGCAGATTAAACTTAAAAGTACATGTGTACATACCTTTTCTCTCTTTTTTAAACAGGAGAACCTTGCTCTTAAATATTTTCCAGCACCCTTTATGAAATCTGTAAACTACATGCTCTATAAACATTGCTTCTGAATTCAAAAGGAGTACATTAGAAGTCTCATGTGAAAGGCAAGAGAAGGAATGGAGTCATCACCATACTGGAGGCCATTAATAACACTAATAATAACTGACATTTATATAATGCTTGAAGGTTTACAAAATTCTTTACACCTGTTTTCTCACTGGAGTGTCACAACACATCTGGTTAGATGACTGAAAAAAATCATAGAATAACACAATTTCCAAAGAATCAAAATTGTGGGTCACCCAAAGAGAAATGGAGAGAAGGTGGGTGTAAATGTTTCTGATGACATATTGAATGCAAAAGACAGTATAAAAGTTTTGCTAAAGAGATATAGAACTAGAAAAGGGGTTAATCTACTCACAGAATAAGAACAAAAAATAAAAGATTTGCCCATCTACTTTGTTGGTGCCCATGTAAGATTCCTACCATGATGGGTGGACTTCCTGTTGAGGTGTCACAGAAGGACATGGACAAGAGTTGCAAGCCATGAGAGGTCAAGGACAGGACTTTTGTAGAGAATCACAGAATCTCAGAGTTGGAAGAGGACCCAGGGGCCATCTAGTCCAGCCTATACCCAAACAATGTGTTGAATGGTTTTTTAATCCCTATTTTATGCCAATCAGTATAATTCAGTTCAGTGTGATTCCACAGAGGTAGTGATTATTTTTTTTTATTATAATTGTCCATTACTATCTATTAATCTATATTTAGTAATATGCATTTAGTAATCAACTAATATTAGCACATATTTTACATATCTTAGGTAAAGGGCTAATTAGATAAGATAGATTCTTTCTTATAATAGGTCCCAAAACTTTAAATGACAAGATTATAAATGTATTTGTTTGTTATAAAGTTCACTTGCTTAATCCAAGGAAGCTCACCACATGACCTCTACCCTCTCTTTCTACTAAGGAAGAGACCAAGCCCAGCATTATAAAGATGACCTAATGATATGTGAAGTCCCCCAGCTATCTTTTGATTGTCTTTCTACCCTTATCATCCATTTATTGGGGAAATGAGCCTATGGGCATTTGATAAACTGGGTGACACTGTCTACCAGAGATGCCTACTGACTCTCTATTGCCCAACATATGGTCAGTGGATGATCATCAGCTTTGCCCATTTTTGGACATCCTCTGCCTGACCCTAGACATGAAGTGAACTTTCTCCTGGAGGGTCAAAATCAAGGTCTATCAATCAATAAGACTCAGTATTTTACTTTGCCTCATCTGTACCATTTGGGTGTCAAGCAGTATAAAACTAAGGCCCTGGATAAAAGGGATATCTCAGATCCTGAGGAAGATCTGAGGTCCTATTCACTAAAATGGGTCAGGTCCCTTTAATAAATGGTTATTGGCTGAGAGTTCTGCCTCAGTTTATTTTATTGTAGTTGGGCATTTTTAGACACCACAATAAGAGTCCCTTCTTTTTTTTTTTTTAAAGCAATTGGGGTTAAGTAACTTGCTCAAGGTTACACGGCTAGTCATTTGATTTATGCGTGGGTGCTCATTTTCTGAGGCCGGATCTGATCTCTGGTCATCCAAACTCCGAGGCCGGCGCTCTTACTCACTGCGCCACCTAGCCGCCCCTTTAGGGCAATTGGGGTTAAGTAACTTGCCCAAGGTTACATGGCTAGGTTTTTGTTTGTGCGGATTAGGTGTCAGAGGCCGGCTCCGAACTCAGGTCCTTCTGATTCCAGGGCCGGCGCTCTATTCACTGCGCCACCTAGCCGCCCCTAATAAGAGTCCCTTCTACAGGTAAGTTGGTTGCTTGGTTGTTGTCCTTCAGTCTCAAAATGACATCACTATGCTAGAGTTAAGTTTCAGTTTGTCCAACTGAGGATGATCAGACCAATACGAGCTTGAAATGCTCTATGCAAAATTTGCACATCCTGCATTTCCTTTGAGCTGTTTCAGTTCTGCTTTGCTCATAGAGAACAGCACCTTCTCTGATGTGGGCATGCCATGCCTCAGTTTCCTCATCTGTAAAATGAACTGGAGGAGGAAATGGCAAACCACTCCAGTATCATTGCCAAGAAAACCCCAAATGAGGTCGCGAAGAATTGGACACAATTGTAAACAACTGAACAACAAAATCTTCTGGTTTTATATCACCTTTACTTCTAAATATATACATGTACATATTACATCATCCCTCCCCTACCCAGCAAGCTATCTTTTGTAACAATGCATTTAAAAAGAAAGGAAGCACTTCAGTACATCTAATTATATTAACTAAGTCTGATAGTCCACAACCATAGTTCCCCATCTCTTCAAAGAAGGGAGGGAGGTACATTTTCTTTTCTCCTCTTCAAGGTCAAACATGGCCACTATAATTACATAGTGTTGTTTCTTTCCATTTACTGTCATTGTGCACATTGTTTTCCTGGTTCTAATTCTATTATTTTCCATCAGTTCATACAAGTCTTTTGATGGTTCTTTGAATTCTTCATGTGCATCATTTATTACAGCATAGTAATATTCCATAATATCCAGGTACTGTGATTTATTTAGCTTTCTCAAATTGATGGGCATCTATTACGGGAATTTGTTACTACAAAAAAGTAGGTGCCTTCCTATTTTAACTATTCTTTTTTTTTTTTTTAATCTTTTTTTTTTTTTAAAGCAATTGGGGTTAAGTAACTTGCTCAAGGTTACACGGCTAGTCATTTGATTTATGCGTGGGTGCTCATTTTCTGAGGTCGGATCTGATCTCGGGTCATCCAAACTCCGAGGCCGGCGCTCTTACTCACTGCGCCACCTAGCCGCCCCTTTAGGGCAATTGGGGTTAAGTAACTTGCCCAAGGTTACACGGCTAGGTTTTTGTTTGTGCGGATTAACTGTCTGAGGCCGGCTCCGAACTCAGGTCCTTCTGATTCCAGGGCCGGCGCTCTATTCACTGCGCCACCTAGCCGCCCCTATTTTAACTATTCTTGCTATCTAGAAACAGAACCCAGTTGTTTCTGTCTGGGTAAGATTTGTGAGTATGGGGTAGAGCCAAGATGGCGGAGTAGAAACAGCACTTCCACAGAGCTCCAGCCCACACCACTTCAAAATTATGTAAAAGAGGGTCTCTGAACAACCTCTGGAACTCCAGAACCCACAGAATAACACAGAGAAGCTAACCTCCCACTGAAGACAGCCCGGCAGCCTGGCAGGGAGCGGACAATGCAGCACTCTGGGAGCTGAGCCCAGGACCATGTGAGTTGAAGGTTTTAGCCTGAGGGTGGCCAGACCAGCAGTTGGCTGGAGGGACCCCAGAACACCAGCAGCTGTGGCTTTTACAGAATTATCAACACATAGATGCCTAGGACAAAGTGAGAGGTTAGTGCCCTATGGACTTTGGGACCAGTATTTGGTAACATGTCAGCTTCTTCCCCTGGGGGCAAGAAGGAGCAGTGACACAGCCGCCATTTTGCAGATTCAGTTGCAGCTTCAGCTCCTGGCCTGCTAACTGTAGGGGGATCTGGCAATCAGTCTGGGGGGTAATCACTCTTGCTTTAAACTCCCTGGATTTGGATTGCAGTCTGGGGTGGAGATCTTGGGGTGTGTGTCCAGCTTGCCAGAGCATGTGGAGGCTTCACAGAGGCCACCCAACCAATACCTCTGGCAGTTGAGAAGACCCCAACATTTGGGACAGAAGCTCCAGAGTCCTACTGTGGCAACAAACCCAAAAGTCAAGTAATTGAGTGGCAACATGCCTAGGCAAAGGAAACAAAATAAACAGAAACAGAAAAATTCAACATTAGACTCCTATTTTGGGGGCAAAGAGCCTGGAACAGGAGGACTGTGAGGTCACAACTCCTGCACCAAAAGCCCCAAATGAAAATATGAGCGGGTTACAGGCCATAGAGGACCTTAAGAAATATTTTAAAAACCAAATAAGAGAAGTGGAGGAAAAACTGGGAAGAAAAATGAGAAAGATGCAGGAAAAATATGAAATGAGAGTCAAGAGCCTGACTGAGGAAAATAACACCTTAAAAAATAGACTAACTCAAATGGCAAAGGAGGCTCAAAAGGGCAATGAGGAGAAGAATGCCTTAAAAAGCCGACTTTACCAGATGGAAAAAGAATCTCAAAATCTCACTGAGATGAATGATGTAAAACAGAAGTTAATAAAGCATTTGTTTAAAAAAAAAAGCCCACTGAGGAGATTCATTCCTTCAGAATTAGACTGGAGCAAATGAAAGCTAGTGACTGTATGAGGAATCAAGATGCTGTTAAACAGATCCAAGCAACTGAAAAAATAGAAGGCAATGTGAAATATCTCATGGGAAAAACCACTGACCTGGAAAATAGATCCAGGAGAGATAATTTAAAAATGATTGGACTACCTGAAAGCCATGATCAAAGAAAGAACCTAGAAACCACCCTTCAAGAAATTCTCTAGGAAGATTGCCCCGATGTTTTAGATCCAGAGGGCAAAATAGAGGTTGAAAGAATGCATCTATCACCTCCTGAAAAAGATCCCAAAAAGAAAACTCCCAGGAATATTATAGCCAGGTTCCAGAATCCCCAGATCAAGGAGAAAATACTACAAGCAGCCAGGAAGAAACAATTTCAATATTGTGGAAACATAATCAGAATAGCCCAGGACCTGGCAGCTTCTACACTGAGGGATCGAAGGGCATGGAATATGATATTCCAGAGGGCAAAAAAGCTGGGACTGAACCCAAGGGTCACCTACCCAGCAAAACTGAGTATCTTGTTTCAGGGGAAAATATGGCCATTCAGTGGAATAGAGGACTTTCAAGCATTCTTGAGGAAAAAACCAGAGTTGAATAGAAAATTTGACATTCAGACACAAGAAGCAAGAGATACTTGAGGAGGTAATCAAGGAAAAGAAATCAAAAGGACCTTATCAAAGTTGAACTATTTACATTCCTATATGGAAAAACAATAACTGTGTCTGATGAAACTTTTCTCATTATGAAAATAATTGAAGAAGGGTATATGGTCATATGAATACATATGTGAATGTGTGTATATATGTTTACAGTTATACATGGATAGAGGGCACAGGTTGAATTTGATGGGAAGGGAGGATACTCAAGGGGTGAAGTTAAGAGGTGAGAGAGGAAAGTAGCAAGAGGAGATGGAGAGAGACAGGGTAGGGTAAACTATCTCATGTAGAAGAGGCAAGGGGAAGTGGCTACAGGAAGGCAAAAAGGCAAAACCATTTTCTCATTGAGTTTGGCTCAGTCAGAGAATGACATACATACTAAATGGGATATCTCACCCTGCAGGAGAGTAGGGAGATGAGAGGAGGGATGATGGAGGGGAAGGCATGCTGGGGGTAGAGGAGGTTGGAGGCACCCACTTTTGAAGAGGGACAGGATCAAAGTAGGGAATGGACTAGGTAGGGGGGGTGGGATGGGTGGGAAGGAAATATAGTCAATCTTTTACAATATATCTACTATGGTAATGTTTTGCATAGCTATACATGTACAACATATATTGAATTGCTTATCTTCCCAGTGGGAGTGGGTGACAAGGGATGAAGGGAATGGATCTGGGATTCAAAGTTTTAAAATTAAATGTTTCAAATATATAAATACTATTATTAATACTATTTTGCATGTAACTGGGAGATAAGATGTGCAGGCATTGGGGCACAGAGATTCACCTTGCCCTACTGAAAAAGTCGAAGGGGGTATGGGAGAAGATATGGGAGAGAGCAGATGGGATGAGGGGACATCCTGTGGGACTGCCATTCTGGGGTGGTGGGTAGGGGAAAAATGGGGAAAAATTGTAACTCAAAATCTGGCAGAAATGAATGATGTAAACCAGAAGTTAATAAAGCATTTGGAATAAAGATTAAAAAAAAAGATTTGTGAGTACTATCAACACCTTCTACATTTCATCACTATATATTCCACCAAAGTGCCTGTCATTCTGCCCAACTTAATAGTTCTGTTCCCCTAAAATGTGGTGGTAGATACTTCCAGGAAGGCCCTATATGAATATATGGTTCTTATTTAGAATCATATTAGCAACTATTGTTTTCCTCACCAAATCAACACTTTAAGTCAAATAGTTTAAATTTTTCTTTTTAAAATGCCATAGTTTCAAAATGTCTGGCTATACCTAGCAAGAAACATTGGTTACATTTTTAGTTATTAATTATAGTTTATATAGAGCTTCATAGTTTACAGAAATATTTCTGTCCCAACAGTCCTCTGAATATTGTTGCTATTATCATCTCTAATTTTTGTTTCTTTTTTCATGTGTGTATGTGTACCTGTTTACAGGTGAGAAGCTGATTGAGATAGTTGTGTTAAATTATATTAATGTAATACAATATTACTGCGCCACAAGAAACAATGAATACAAAGAATGGCAAGATGTATGAGCTAATGCAGAATCAAGTAAACAGAACCAGAAAACCAATATAAATAATGACAACAACAACACGAATAAAATTTTAAAAATAAATGCTTTGTAATTATAATGACCAACAAACATCCCTGGGGGAGAGTTGAAAAAAAAATCCACCTCTCTTTATAGAGTAGAAGACTGGGTTTGGAATATTTCCTATACTATCAGACTCAGTTTATGTCTTAGTTGGTTTTGCTGCATTGATGGCTCTTTTTTTCTCTTTCTGCTTTAAAATTTTTTGTTATGTATATAACCTGTCATTGGGACTGAGAGAATTGGGAGAGGAGCCTGACTGTTGGAAAGATAGTGACATTGACTCTCAAGCTCATTTCCTATGGTAGGAGTAATATCCTAACCCCTTCTCTTATATAAATTAGGTTAGTTTTTCCTTAAAAAGTATTGAGACATTCTTCAAGCCTTGGTTGGCTCATGGGACTAAGGATTCAGACTAGTGACATCACTTCCTAGTATAAAGCAGCCATGAAGAGTTGGAGAGGCTCTTAGACTTTTCATGACTAGATGGTAATGAAAGCTTCACTCAATTCAAGTGGTTCTCAATGCCTATAATGATTGAATATCTTTCTCCTACTATGGCTAAGTAAATCTTCTTTTGTTAACTGTCGAATGGACCACTTATGTCTCATTTTATTCTAATATTGAATCTAAACTACAAGAGGATTGGCCTGAGTCAGACCTAGGTAAAAATGGCCTCTAGTCTTTGAGAAAAAAACTTGTGAGTAGAAGATGGGAGGGGCCAGAGTTATGAGAGCTGAGAAAGTAAGAGGAAGGGACAGGAATGCTGAGGCATGGAAGGTGATGATTATTGATAGCTATTCAATGGGAATCTGTCATAGGGTTTGGTCTGAGCCAATTCTGTTATGACAGCACAATAAGGGTAACAACCCCAGGGATTTGTGATTTTAGAGTGGTGAGAGCCACACAAGGAACAGGATTGATTTGCTAACCTTTCCTTTTTTTAGCAAAACTGCTTATTCCTTTTCCAGTTGGCCAGAACTGCAAATTTGTTTGTTCCTTATCAATTACTTTCACTTTAGATTTTATTTAACAAATATAAAACCCTGTTGGCCGCAGAAATTTGAAGCTGTGGGCATGTGTGTGTTTTAATCAAGATTTACACATAGAAACAGATTAAGAGTCTCTTTAGGGAGACAAAAGCTTACCTGGGGACTCAGAGCCAATTATATAATAATTGGGAAAAATGGGAGAGTGATATTGACTTGTTACAAAGCTGGCGTTTGAATTTAGGCTTTATATACCTCTACACTATGAGATGCTACAAGCACAGGAGGCAGCAAAAGCCACAAACTATAGGCATATGTATTTTTTCATTTTCTTGATTTAGGCATCTCCTGTACCAGGCTATAAAAAGGGGAAAATATACCCTCGGAAGAGAGTCAACTGTTGGTGAAGTTCTGATTACAAGGGAGAGGAAGTGATCAATAGGTCAGTTGGCTCAGTAGATGCCTGATAACAGCCTGCCTAGCCCCTCAATACCACCTGATGCCTACAGTTACAAGGAATAGCTTTTTGTGCAATGGTGAGAGAAGTGATAAAGTTAGTCATGAAGGAGATAAAAAAAACCCCAAAATAATAATGAATTTTTAAAAGAAACTGAAGCAGAGATGTGAGATGGTTTGCTTAAGGCAACAGAGTTAAAAAGTAAGTACTTTAGCTGGCACAGAAAACCAAGTCTTCTGCCCTCTGTTTCCACTACATCACACTCAAGTGACTATATATATCCCTTACAGTAGCTCCAAACATTTCTGAACGGCAAAATATATGGAAAATAAACTGATTTCATTACACACCAATTGTACTTTATAAAATTAAAAAGCTATTTCTCTCTAGAGAGAAATTTTTTTTTCTAATGGACTGTTTGGTAGTGCTTAGTAAGGTCAACAAAGGAATAAAGGGAGAAAGAGAATCAGTGCAATAGACTTAGAAACAGGGAGTATATGAGAAACAAAGAAAAAATTGTTGAAGAGATGAAATGAAGAAAAAGAGAAGACAGAATGAGAGAGGGAAATTGATGCAGAGGGAATGGAGGGAGACAAGCAGGGAGGGAGGAAAAGAGGGAGAGCAATGACACAGAACTCTCAGACCTGGATGAGTTTGGGGTATTAGTCAAATAAATGCCTTCCTTAAGGCTTTCTAGTTAATCTTAGAATAACAAATCAGGGAGTGGAAAATGCAATCCAGAGCAGGGTCATAAGAAAGTGCATTACATTTTCAGACTCCTGGGAGTTATCATTAACATCAGAGAAGAAAAAGGTTATTCTAAAACAGCACCAAATGTAATTTTAACTCTTAGCTTATTCAGGAGAGTGGCTTCAGATAAAGCGCCTGGGTAATGTTTCTGACTGTGGCTATTCATATCTCAATTGGAGAAGGCATTAGTTCTAGATTGTGATGATTGACTATAACTACAAATTATAGAATCCATGACTTTGGACTCTGAAGACTGCCCAGTGTAATGGGATAATCATAATAATTAGGAATATGATGAATTCACCTTCTCACTACTGACTAGAAAACCAGATAGAAGTAGTTAATATTCATTGAAAGTTGACCATGAATAATCAGGTGAGAGAAAAGTCTTTAGGAGGAAAAAAGGAGGACTCAGAGAAGTGTCTTTTAACATTCATTCTCATAGCACAATAAAACAGAAATTGAGGTTTCTTTAAAAATTCATGGCTAAGCAATGTCTGCTTAAAGTGGCAGGAAGTGAGAGTTAGAAGGAGCAACTAACACTGTATAGATAGTAAGTGGGACCTTGGAAGAGGGGCACCAGTGCAAGGGAGCAAACCTTGACGGTGCATGCTCAGAGCCTTATTTGGGGCAATATTGTAAATTTCTCGGGGAAAGTTGCTCGTTGGACATTATGGGTTCAGATGCAAGTTAACTCGTTTCCATTAGCTAGTAAATAAAAATGTTCATTTTCTTAAAAAAAAAAAAACAAAAAAACCACAGACTCCAGTGCTCATTGTCTATATAGAAACTATTTTAGGAAGGGAAGCAGAGAATGTATTGTTAAATGCTAAGAATTCCAAGTGACTTATGCAATTAAAATACACATTCATACGTGCAAGTGCATTTAATTAAAGATAATTAAAATAATAGACTATATTTTACATAATTACATTTGAAAATTCAAGGACTAAGTAGAGAGAGGTGTCTGCAAAGTGATGGGAACTTGGATATAACATTATAATTGGTATAATAATACTTTGCCCAAAAATTGCCTTTTAAAAAAACCAACCTCATCCCTACTCTTCAGAAAACCCCATTAACTTACAGGCCCTGGTAGAGAGGTCATTTATCAGAGTTTGTGCCCTGACAACAATGTTATGAACATACATTGCTCATGAAGAGACTGGAACAAAGTGTGGGCAATGAATAGTAGATTGTCCTAAATTTACACAAATATGTGAAGGATCTGTAATTTCATCAGCATAGAGAACTCCAGAGCCATACCTAGGGTATAGCAATCAGAGCTTTTCTCCAGGGGCTGAAATTTTTGGGGTGGGGTGAGGTGGGGGAAAGAATAGGGTTCCTGGCAGCATAAGTTGAGGAATGAGGAGGAAGGACAGTTAATTCATTTCTTCCTCCCAGGACTAGATATGCAATCTCAGGGTCCATCTTCCTCATCCTCAGTTCCCCCAAAGGATGTTCTCTCCCCACATATGATTTCTTTTTTTTCTTTTTTTTTTTTTGGAGGACAATTGGGGTTAAATAACTTGCCCAAGGTCACACGGCTAGTTTTTTGTTTTTGTGTGTTAAGTGTCTGAGGCCGGATCCAAACTCAGGTCCTTCTGACTCCAAAGCCCTCGCTCTCACTGTGCCACCTAGCTGCACCCCCAATATGATTTCAAATTGTGATTCTAGGGATGTCCCTTTACCAAGGTAGATCAGAATTCTGGGTAACTCAGTAGTCTTAGGGAATTGCTTGGGGCACATAGAGGTTTAAGTGAATTACCTTGGGTCAAATGTAGGTGTCAGAAGCAGTGTCACCTTGATTCCAAGTCTAGTGCTTTCTCAGGTATAGAATGCTGCTTCTCCTGATTCTTAATAATTCTTCTGAATATTATCATAAAATCATGTATTCCTGTTATGTACAAAGAAGAAAAGATAGCATACAATAGTTAATGGAATATTGGACTTTGAGTCAGGAAGACCTGACTCAAATTCCACCTTGGACACTGACTAGCTATTTGATTCTGAGTAAAGGCATTTTATTTGTCTCTCAGATATGTTTCTATATCTGTAAAACAAAGGTAAATACCTGTAGTATTTACCTCACAGGGTTGTTTTGAGGTTCAAATGAGATAATGTAGGCAAAATTCTTCAAAAACTTTAGCGTTTTATCAATGTCAATTATTATTATTACTATATATGATTATTTATTATATTATTATTACCATAGATTAGATTATACTACAGGTCAGATGGTATCCTTCATGTACATAAAGATACATGATACTGCTCTATTTTCCTTCTCTGTAAAGTCCCCTCCTTCCTTTCCATACTTCCAACTTTGAGAAGAAAATTCTTTTTCTGCCTAATTTCCTAATTTCTATCATTTATAATAGCAGCCACCTTGAAGCTCTTAGTAAAAAGAGGTATTACAATGTCACAAGAAATTAAAAACTTAATATATGAAACTCTGGCAATATAGACTAATGAGGGCTATCTGGAGGGTTGCTATTTATTGTCACTGGTGGCTGTTTTTTATTTTTGTTTTTTTTGTTTGGTACTTTGGCTAGTAATGGTTGGGGAAGTCAGGGGTTGTAGGAGTCAGATCTCTTTCTCTCATAGAGTCTTAAAGAAATAGTAATGTGTTTATAGAGTAGCCAGCATGGAGAACACTATTCTGCTGGCTTTTCTGACCATTTTATTGTATGACAATGGTGTACTTGAAGTCTTTTTCCTCTTGGTATATTTTTTTAACATTTCTGTAAGATTTATTTGCCAATAAATTAAAGTGTATTCATGTTTTATTCTGTTTGGCACTTTTAAAATTCAAAGCCCCTAAGAAAGGGCTCAGCTTCCCATTTAATCTTCAGATTCAGAACCGTCCTCATCTTGACTAATCTGGAAATGACGAAATTTGTAAGTCTCCTTGTCAAATGCAACCCCACAAAATCAATCACGAAGATTGTTCTTCTTTAGATATTTCTTAGTAATATATTTTAAGTATCACTTAAAGAACTGCTTCTCGGACACAACAGTGATATTGTTCTTGAAGCATTCAATATGAACAACATCCCCTAGGTTCCCCGTTTTTCCATTGACTTTAACTTTCTCCTTCAAGAATTGTTCAAAATTTCCAGAATCAGAGATTCATCTTCAACCGGATGAGTAAGGTCAAGGTTAAACTTCCAAGTTGATCTCTTAGCCTTCTTATCTTTTTTTTTGTGGTGCCATCTTGGACACACATGTTAAAGAAATAGGACTTCTTGGTACTTTTTGAGTTGAAATTCAGGCAAGGTAATGGGTATAGTGTGCATTTGTACTTTTCCTCCTCTAACTCCTTATGAAAACTAAAATAAAATGGCAGTTTGCAGAGGAATTTTAAAAAAACACCCTAAAATCTTTCTACCTCTTACATCAGTCCTTTTGTCTCTGATCATATGACTTCTTGCTTGGATTATTATAACACCTCCTAATTGGTATCTCTATTTCCCCATTCTCTACAAAGCCAAATGATTTCCTAAAGCACATGTCTGACCATGTAACTTCCCTGTTCCAAAAGCCCTACTGGCTTCCTATTAACTCTAAGAAAAAAATAAAAACCCTTCTGCTTGGCATTTAAAATTCTTCACAATCTGGATTCAGCCTACCTTTCCAAGATGATTATACATTACTCCCCTTCATTCACTCCACATTACAGCAACATTGGCCAATTTCCTGTTCCTCCTATGTGACATGCCATCCACCATCTCTACTTGCCCAGTTTTTTAGGAATGTTTAGAAAATTATTTTCTTCAGTGAACTTTTGTACCTCCTTTTCCATTTGGCCAATTCTACTTTTTTAAAGAGCTCTTTTCTTCAGTAAATTCTGGTGCATCTTTTTCCATGTGGCCAATTTTGCTTTGTAAGGCATTCTTCTCAGTGAATTTTTGTGCCCTTTTGTCCTTTGGCCTATACTGTTTTTTAAAGTGTTGTTTCCTTCAGTATTTTCTTATGTGTACCTCCTTTACCAAGCTATTTACTCTTTTTTTTCATGATTTTCTTATATCAAACTCAGTTCTCTTTTCAATTTTTCCTCTACCTCTCTCTCTCTCTTTTTTTAGAGGAGGGAAGGTAGGGAAATTAGGGTTAAGTGACTTGCCCAAGGTCACACAGCTAGTTTTTTTGTGTGTGTTACGTGTCTAAGGCTGGATTTGAACTCAGGTCCCCCTGAATCCAGGGCAGGTGCTCTATTCACTGTGCCACCTAGCTGCCCCTCCTCTACTTTTCTTACTGATTTTTAAAGTTCTTTTTGAGCTCTTCCAGGAATTAGTTTTGGGGCTGAGACCAATTTACATTTTTCTTTGAAGATATGGATGTAGCAATTTTGACTTTGTTGTCTTCTGAGTTTGAGTTTTGATCTTCCCTGTCACCTTAGTAACTTTCTGTGGTCAGGTTCTTTTTGTTGTTGTTTGTTTGCTCATTTCCCCAGCCTATTTACTTACTTTTAACTCTGCTCCCAGGGTGAGGGTATTGTCCCAAGCTTTAGTTTTTTCACAATGCTGTTTTCAGAGCTAGTTCTGGAAGTCTGTAAGTTTTCAGTTTTTCCAAGGTGGTATGACCTGAAGAGATGTGTGTTTACTACTCTCCTGGCCTGTTTTCTGGTCTGTGAGTAACCACAAGCATTCTTTTCCACCTGGAACTGTGACCAGGGTCTCTACTATCCTATGAGTACACCTTTGGTATTCTGGTGTTCCTCATTGTCCTGGGACTGAGACCCAGGATTGCTACCTAAATCTGTGTATGGGCAATGCAACAGAGTCCTATACCTGGTACCAAGCAAAAGGACCCCTGAAATCCTCTTCTGACCAGTTATCCAACCCCATTATTGTCTATGGGCCAAGAGCTCCAGAACCCACTACTGCCAATTCAGTTGCATTCAAGGTTCGCTTCTGTCTTGCCAGGGCATTGCATGTACTGGACTGAGCTCCACTTTCACCTTGGCATGACAGACCTTTTCTTCCAAACTTCTAGATTGTTTTGGACTGGAAATTGTTTCACTCCATCCTTTTGTGGGTTCTGCTGCTCCAGAATTTGTTTTGAGGCATGCTTTAAATTTGCTTGGAGGGGAATTTGAAAGAGCTCAGGTGAGGCCCTGCCTTTTCTCTGCCATCTTGAACCTCACCCCAGACTATTATAATAGGCTACTAGTGGGTCTGTCTGCCTCAAGTCTCCTCACTCCAATCCATCCTCCTTTGAGCCACTAAAGTGATATTCTTATAGCACAAGTTCAACCCTATTCAATAAACTCTAATGTCTCCTTATCACCTCTGGGATAAAACACAAAATCCTGTTTGGCATTCAGAGCCCTTCATACCCTAGCCCCTTCCTACCTCGACAGTTCTTTTACATCTTTCTCCCCAACATGTACTCTTTGATTCAGTGACACTGGCTTTCTTGCTGTTCCTTGAACGAGATTCTCCACTCTCTGCTTCAGACATTTTCTCAGTGTCTGAAATATTCTCCCTCCTTCTCTCTGCTTCCTGGCTTCCTTGAAGTCCCAACTAAAATCCCATCTACAAGACACCTTCCCAACTCCTCTGTTTCCTATTTATTCAATACATAACTTGTTTTTACATATGTGTTTGCTTGTTATCTCTCTCTTCAGATTGTAAGCTCCTTGACAACAGGAACTCTTTTACTTCTTTTTGTATTCCCCACTTAGCACTTAGCAAATAGGAGGCATTTAATAAATATGTTTTGACTGACTAACTGACTAGTCTTTCTTCCTGCCCCCAAATACTTAGCATATTTGAGGTATAGGTTGTTTCTCTCAATAGAATGTCAGTCTCTTGAGGGCAGGGACCATTTGCTTTCTGTCTTTGTATCTCTAGCACCCAGAACAGAACCAAGAACTGAGAATGTACTTAGTAAGTATTTGTTGAATGACTAATGTGGAGATATGTTTAATATAATTATACATATTAGCCTATATTAGATTGTATGCCATCTTGGTTGAGGGAGGAGGTAAAATTTGGAACTCAAATTCTTATAAAAGTGAATGTTGCAAACTAAAAATAAATAAATAAATGTTTGTTAATTGATTGCTTCCAGATGCTAGTTTACTAGTTAAACAGCTGGGACACCTAACCTATAGAAGTTTAAGGTGATATGCTGGAGAACAGACAATACAATCCTATTCGTTTTCATGTGGTTACCAGTGCCCTTTAAAATTTGATTAGCTCCATTAAGGACCTTAGACCTTTTTAGCACTTAGCCCATAAATAACTAAGTCTAATTAATACTCCAGAGTGCTGCACAATGAAATTGTTTCACTCTTTTGCTCTCCCTAGCAGTGGTAGACTTAGTTCGCTGCCTTTGAAACAATATCACGACATAATTACACCCTCTTTTTCCATTCCTGTTTCAGCAGTAAAATATCTGTGAAAAAAGGTAGGGAAATTATATAAGTAATAAATAGAGTGCACCTGTTTCATTGTATAGTGGAAATTCTCTAATTCAAGGCTTATTCTTAATTTTTGACACAAGGGTCATAACTGAGATTTACTATATGCCTCTTCTGCCTTTTTTTCTGTTCCGATCAATTTCTTATGCTATTTAACATATTGAATTCCTGCTCTTTCCCCAGTATTTACCTCAAATAATGCCAGTGTTTCTTTACACCTTATTCAAGGTGAAGACCTGTTCCCCAGAAATCCCACAAGTAGATAATTTTGATATGTGCATAATGTTAGGGTTTCCTCCTTGAAAGATGTATAAACTAGCAGTTAGGAAAGATATGTTTAATAATTTGCCCCCTGAAAAAAGCTCTTTTGGTTGCCAGAAACTAGGAAAATCTTTAAAATTCAGTTCTTGATATAACTTCAAAGAAAAGATAAGTCTTTACAAAGACTGGGGACTATTGGTATTGTTCAGTCATAGGGGTTTTCTTGGCAGAGATACTGGAGTGGTTTGCCTTTTCCTTCTCCAGCTCATTTTCCACATGAGGAAACCAAAACAAATAGTATTAAGTGATTTGCCCAGGGTCCCACAGCTAGTGAGTGTCTGAAGCTGGATTTGAATTCAGAAAGATTAGTCTTCATGACTCTAGGTCCAGTACTCTACCTACCGCACTACCTAGCTGCCCTGACTATAGGTGTAAAATACCATATATAATGTCAGACTTTTTTGGATATAGTATTTAGTTTTGGTAGTTTTTTTTCTTCTTTTTCTTTGTTTCTCTGGGAAGAGGTGGGGGAAGGATATGTTGAAAAATATAGGTGATATGAAAAACAAAGGATAATAAAATTCATTTAAAAAAACAGCATTTGGGATATGGTAAATTGACTGAATGAAATTATATCTTTTATTTCAACTCAGTCTCTCAACATTTTGTGTTCATCTGTCCAGCTATTTATTCTTAGTATTTCTCCAAAGATTTTAGGACTTTGATGAGCTTTGGGCTATAAAATTAAGGTTTATTAATATGCAAAAGAATTCAGTTGGTGTCTGTACAATGTCAACAGAATTAGAAGAAGATTCTTTGATCACTGGGTACATTCTCTATGGAGAATTTATAGGAGAATATGGAGTGGAGTTGTACAGGACAAGAGGGCACGAACAGGCAATGCAAGACAACAAGGATTTATTAAGTGCTTAGTATGTGACAGGCACTAGTGCTAAGTGTTGGGAATACGAATACAAACAAAAAAGAAAGTCTGACCTCAAGGAGCTTATAGTCTATTTGGGGAAGATAAAATAAAAGCCAGCTGGAAAAGGAGGTGGGAAAATAAGGTTACCCATGAAACATCATAGTAGTTAAATCTCGGAGACAAAAGCACACCCAAGAGGAGAATGAAATGAGACCAGCTTGGGCCCATCTCCAAAATGGAGGCCCTGAAAAGAGCTCACCGAGGGGAGAAAAGACCAAAATGGTGGAGAGATATTAAAAGGCAAGAAGATCTCCAACACTCAGGGATAGGTTGTACAATGCATCATGGAGATCCAAAATTGATTTACCATTATGTATGCCAACTAAGACGATGGAAATACTCATAAGGCTTATGCTTCTCAAGTCTAGCAACCAAAGTTTATTAATAAGATATATGCAAATATTAGTTTTTATTATCTATTAGGCAGTATAGAGAAATTAATTCCATTAGGAACAAACCATCAACCTGATTTCCTAGGGCTTTCCAGTAAGTATGTCTCATGCTGATACTCAACAAGAACTGTCCACTGAGAGATTCATGTGTTTCCCTACAAAGCAATTGCCTGGAAAGCTGGCAAATCTCCATCAGTCAATCAGTATTGCCATAAGGCAAAAAAAAGAGGGGCAGACACTTGAGTCTCAAGTTTGAGGAACACAGAAGCCAGTCTTGGTTTGTGACCCAAGAGCAGAAGACTGAGGGTCTTTGGTGGGTGCCTCATTGGTTCCTGCTATGAATGTTAGCTGGTTACACTGAGGTTCTGATTGGTGGCCAGTGACCTAATTTGAACAAATTTCCCATCAGTGGTGTCTTCTATATTTGTCAGTTGTTTATGAACACACATATGCTATTTACCATCGTAGATAACATTTATACTTATCTTAATATTGGAAAAACAAAAACAAAGATCAAAATACTTCATCACTAAATGGTGACCTACTACAAAATAGAATCAGTTATAAGAAGGGAAGAAATTTATTCTCACTACAGTTTTAAATTTGTATCATTGAAGGGGATATCCACATTAATGAGATCACATATATATCAGTCTTTAAAAGTTCATCCTTCCATCTTAAACCAAAATTACAGCCAATAAAAGTTTTAAATAGCTATTGTCTCTGTATCAATGAAATTTTATTTTGTGGATATATTTTACAAAGATTGTACTGAATGAAATCTAAGCATATAAAACCACCAGTTATTATTATCGTATATGTCAAAGTATAAGAGTAGCTCAAAAATTTAGAGATTTAGGGGGGGCAGAGCCAAGATGGTGGAGTAGAAACCGCACCTCCAAGGTGCTCTGCCCCGCACAACTTCCAAATAATGTAAAAGGGGACTCTGAACAACTTCTGGAGCCCCAGCACCCACAGAACTACACAGAGAAGCTAACCTCCCGCTGAGGATAGCCCAGCAGCCCTGCAGGGAGCTGTGAGTGCAGCACTCTGAGAGCAGGCAGCACAGCGCACTGGGAACCAACAGCGCAGTGCTCTGGGAGCTGAGCCCAGGACCGCATGAGCCCCAGTTTTAGCCCTAGGGCAGCTGGGCCAGCAGCTGGCTGGAGGGACCCCAAAACACCAGCAGCTGTGGCGATTCCAGAATTATCAGCACAGATATGCCTAGGACAAAGTGAGAGGTTAGTGCCCTATGGACTTTGGGACCAGTATTTGGGGAATGCATCGGCTTCCTCCCCTGGGGGTGAAAAACTGCTGAAGAAAAGCCACACAGAAGCCATTTTGCAGTGTCAGTGGCAGCTATAGCTCATGGTCTGCAAACTGTAGGGAGATCCAGCAATCAGTCTGGGGGTTAATCACTATTGCTTTAAACTGCCTGGATCTGGATTGTGGTCTGGGGGGGAAGTTTGGGGTGGGTATCCAATTTGCCAGAGGGGTGGAGGCTTTACAGAGGCCACCCAACCTGCGGAAATTGTGAAGACCCCACGTTTGGGATGGAAGCTCAACTCTCTGGTGGCAGAGTCCTACTGTGGCAACAAGCCCCAAAATCAAGCAATTAAGTGGCAACATGCCTAGGCAAAAGAAACAAAATAAACAGAAAAAAATCAACATTGGACTCCTATTTTAGGGGCAAAGAGGATCAAAGCATGGAGGAGGACTGTGAGGTCAGAACTCCTGTACCAAAAGCCCCAAATGAAAATACAAGCTGGCTACAGGCCATAGAGGACCTTAAGAAGCAGATAAGAGAAGTGGGGGAAAATTGGGAAGAGAAATAATAAAAATGCAAGAAAAGTATGAAATGACAGTCAACAGCCTGACTGAGGAAAATAACACCTTAAAAAATAGACTAACTCAAATGGCAAAAGAGGCTCAGAAAAGCAATGAGGAGAAGAATGCCTTAAAAAGCTGACTTTACCAGATGGAAAAAGAATCTCAAAAGCTCACTGAGGAGATTCATTCCTTTAGAGTTAGACTGGAGCAAATGGAAGCTAGTGACTGTATGAGGAATCAAGATGCTGTTAAACAGATCCAAGCAATTAAAAAAAATAGAAGGCAATGTGAAATATCTCATGGGAAAAACCACTGACCTGGAAAATAGATCCAGGAAAGACAATTTAAAAATGATTGGACTACCTGAAAGCCATGATCAAAGAAAGAACCTAGAAACCACCCTTCAAGAAATTCTCAAGGAAAATTGCCCCGATATTTTAAATCCAGAGGGCAAAATAGAGGTTGAAAGAATGCACCTATCACCTCCTGAAAAAGATCCCAAAAAGAAAACTCCCAGGAATATTATAGCCAGGTTCCAGAATCCCCAGATCAAGGAGAAAATACTCCAAGCAGCCAGGAAGAAACAATTTCAATATTGTGGAAACACAATCAGAATAGCCCAGGACTTGGCAGCTTCTACACTAAGGGATCGAAGGGCATGGAATATGATATTCCAGAGGGCAAAAAAGCTGGGACTGAACCCAAGGGTCACCTACCCAGCAAAACTGAGTATCTTGTTTCAGGGGAAAATATGGCCATTCAGTGGAATAGAGGACTTTCAAGCATTCTTGAGGAAAAAACCAGAGTTGAATAGAAAATTTGACATTCAGACACAAGAAGCAAGAGATACTTGAGGAGGTAATCAAGGAAAAGAAATCAAAAGGACCTTATCAAAGTTGAACTATTTACATTCCTATATGGAAAAACAATAACTGTGTCTGATGAAACTTTTCTCATTATGAAAATAATTGAAGAAGGGTATATGGTCATATGAATACATATGTGAATGTGTGTATATATGTTTACAGTTATACATGGATAGAGGGCACAGGTTGAATTTGATGGGAAGGGAGGATACTCAAGGGGTGAAGTTAAGAGGTGAGAGAGGAAAGTAGCAAGAGGAGATGGAGAGAGACAGGGTAGGGTAAACTATCTCATGTAGAAGAGGCAAGGGGAAGTAGTTGCAGGGGAGGGGAAGAACAGGAAGGCAAAAAGGCAAAAGCATATTCTCATTGAAGTTGGCTCAAGGAGAGAATCACATACATACTAAATGGAATATCTTACCCTCACTCACTCTCCTGAGTAGGGGAAAGGGGGATGAGAGGGGGGATGATGGAGGGGAGGGCATTCTGGGGGGAGGGGAGGTTGGAAGTACCCACTATCAAAGAGGGACAGGATCAAAGTAGGGAATGGACCAGGTGGGAGGTGAGACGGGTGGGAGGGAAATATAAGCAGTCTTTTACAATATATCTACTATGGTAATGTTTTGCATAGCTATACATGTACAACACATACTGAATTGCTTATCTTCTCAGAGGGAGTGGGTGACAAGGGAGGAAGGGAATGGATCTGAAAATCAAAGTTTTAAAATTAAATGTTTCATAAGATGTCCGGCATTGGGGCTCAGAGATTCACCTTGCCCTAATGGCAAAGTCGAAGGGGGTATGGGAGAAGATATGGGAGAGAGCAGATTGGATGAGGGGATATCTAGTGGGACTGCTATTCTGGAATGGTGGGTAGGGAAAAATGGGGGGAAAATTGTAACTCAAAATCTGATGGAAATGAATGATGTAAACCAGAAGTTAATAAAGCATTTGTTTAATAAGAAAAATTTAGAGATTTTAGATTTGCAAAGAACTTTAAATATATTATCTCATTTAATCCTAATAATATCCCTATGAGGTAAGTGCTATTATTACCAAAATTTTACAGATGAAGAAACAAAGGCAAAGAGAAGTTAATTGACTTGCTTAGGGTTACACTGCTGGTAAATAGCTGAGATATGAACCCAGGTCTTTCTGACTCTGAATTCAGCTTGCTCTCCCCTATCTTAGCAAATTAGATAGCTATAGTTCCCCAAAGTGGGGTGTGGAAAAATGTGAGAACAAGATCAGAAAACGTCACCCTCTACATTGTGCTCCCTATTGGCTCCAGAATCAAACATGAATTGCTCTATTTGACATTCAAAGTCCTTCCTAATCTAGCCCTTTTCTCCCTTTCTAGTCTTTCACCTTTCTCTCCATCACACATGCTTCTATTCAGTGATATGGGCCTCCTGGCTGTTGCATGAACAAAATACTCACAGTGCATTGGGGAGACAATTTACAAATAAGTACATACGGGACACCATCGATACAGAATAAAGTGGAGATAACTTCAGGGTGAAGGCTTTACTATTAAGGGAGATCACAAAAGGTTTCATGTAGAAGGTGGAATTTTAGTTGGTACTTGAAAGAAGCCAGGGATGGCCTAAGGCAGAAATGAGGAAGTAAAGCTTTCCAGGCACAGAGGAGAGCCAGTGAAAACACATGGATCTGCATGTGAAAACATCAGGAAAACACTGTTATTATCTCTTCCACTTTGTGGGGGTTAGAGATACTGCATACCCTCCCTTTCCCTCCAATCAGGAAAATCCCTCTAAAATATTTTTGGTCCTCCCTTTGTACCAGAGAAGTCTAATTTTTTTCTTTTTCTTTTATGGGGTATTTACAGTACCTTATGGTAAAATTTGGGTTGATATTATATAATAGTATAACTATATTTTATGCATTTCTGAGTTTCTAAACCTTTTCTGTATCATCTGCTGACCTTCATGTGTTGTCTGTGGCTTCTGCAAAACTCCCCCCCCCCCAATTCCCATTTAATTTCTCATGCCAACCCACAATATATTGAAACTGTGATGTGGAAAGTCGTGGTGTGGAAGGAATAACTGTAGAGTGTTTTGTGGGCTGAATAGCAAGAGGCCAGTTGTCATTGGATCATAAAGTACAGGGAAGGGAGCAAAGTGTAAGAAGGCTTGCAAGGTCAGGGGGCACCAGATTATGGGGGTGGGGTTTAAAAGCCAGGCAGTGGATTTTATATTTGATCCTGGTGATAACATAAGAGTTACTGGACTTATTGAATGACAGTGGGGGGTGGGGGGGTGCGGGGAATATGGCCAGACCCGTGCTTCAGGATGATTAGTTTGACAGCAGAGTCAAGCTGAGACAGCCGAGCAAGGATGGGCTGAAGCAGAAGAGACCGGAGGCAGGGAGACCAACCCAAAGGCTATTGCAATAATTCAGGTATGAGGTGATAAGGGCCTGCACCTCAGCTGTAGCAATGTCATCAGAGTTTGTTAGGGTTGTGCTGTGTAAAAACCCTCTTTTCTATCGCTATGGTCATATGGTTTGGGGTTTTTTAAATTTCTAATATCAATTTTACTTTTATTTTATTTCAACACCATTTTCCTAATGCTAAATCATCCTCTTATACCTGGTATAAATCCAGCTTGGTCTAGGGAATAATATTTTGGATATATTGTTATAATCTTTTTGCTAAGATTTAATTTTTATATGTATCAATATTTATTAATCTTGTTGGTTTATAATTCATAGGTCATAGATCTGGGGCGGTAGAAAGGGGACATTGGAGATTATCTCACCCGACCTTCTTGTATTGTAAATGAGGACAGTGAGGGCCAGAGTAGGCAAGTGATTTGTCCCAAGGTCACACAGACAATATGGAAAAGGCACGATCTGAATCTAGGAGATCAAACTTCATATCTGAGGTTCTTGCAGTTACCCCCACCCCCATCCCACCCCCCACTTTGGTTCAAGTTAGAAATATCTTCTTTCTCAAGTTATGAGAAAAAATGTGTAGAGTAGGTAAATTAGTCACTTTTTAAATATTTGGCAGAATATACTTTCAGGTAGGGTAAACAATGGAGATGACTTTTTAAAAAAGTGTTTAAGGAAAGGTAGAGTCAACTCAATTCTTTTTTTGTTTATTTATTTTCTTGTTTTTGGAGGCAGTTGGGGTTAAATGACTTTCCCAAGGTCCCACAGCTAGTAAGTGTCTGAAGTTAGATTTGAGCATAGGAGAGTCTTCCTAACTCTAGGCTTGGCATTCTATCTGCTACACCACCCAGCTGCCTCACTCTCCCATAGCTCCACAATTTAGTACTTAGGAAGTTCCTTCAGGGGAGGCTGTTGGATGTGCATTTTCTTTCTTCAGCTCCTTTTACAAATGAAGAAACAGAGGCAAGTAAGTTTAAGTGACTTCCTCAGGGTCACTCAGCCAGGCAGTGTCTGAGGATTGACTTGAACTCAGGTCCCTCCTGATTCCAGGACTGATGCTCTATTCATTGTGCCACCTATCTGTTCCAACTCAATTTTTTTTTGACAATAATGATAACACATAGGACCTATGTAGGTGCTTTAAGGTTTGCAAAGCACTTTACAAATAGCATCTTATTTTATCCTTACAACAACTCTGGGAGGTAGGTACTGTTATTATCCCATTTTATAGATGAGAAAACTAAAGTAAACAGATGTTAACTGACTTGCCTGCATAGCTATTTAGTATTTGAGGCTAGATTTAAACTCAGGTCTTCACAATTCCGGAGTAGCTAGGTGGCACAGTGGACAAAGCTCCAGGCCTGAAGTCAGGAAAATCTGAGTTCAAATCAGGCCTTACTATCCGAGTCACTGGGGAAGTCACTTAACCCTGTTTGCCTCAGTTTCCTCATCTGGAAAATGAGCTGGAGAAGGAAATGGCAGGCCACTCTAGTGTCTTTGCCAAAAAAAACCCAAATGGGGTCAGGAAGAGTCAGACACAACTGAACAACAGAGAAATCTTTGTCTCATGCAGAGAGAGTGTTTTGGAGTGGAATCAGAGGCTTGAGGAGAGAAGAGAGCATTTGGAAAGGTTTCTGTGGGAGGAGTATGGTAGCAGCTCAAAGGAAAATAAAAGGCTATTATCCATGCATCAGTGATGGTCCAACTCAGCTCTGATAACAGAAATCTGCAGATGTAGTCAGCACCATTGTTCGGTTTTCTTTTGGTTTTTAGCACCATGGGGAGACGATGAATTATAACTAATATTGGAGTTTAGTAAGACATGACAATAACACAAAGGGCAAAAGGATTCAATGCTGTGCAGCTGAAGTGGCCAAATATAGGCCAAAACTTTGAAAGGAAGAGTGAAGGCAAAAGAAAGAGAGAAAAAGTCCATTAAAGGTAGTGAGAGAGGTGGAAGGAGATGGTTATTATAGCAAATCAATGGTTTATATTATTTATAATATTATAATTATAATATATAATAATATTAGTATTATCATATGTTAGTATAGTATTATGATATAATGTTACTTATAACATATTATCATAGCAAATAATAGTTATTAGAGCAAAGAGGAAATTTCTCCTGTTCTTAGTGGAATGGTCCTTCTGGCCAGGCTTGGACTTGCTGCCTTGTGAGGTGACCTGAGGCACTAAAGATCTTGGGGATTATGTGTCTTCCCAGCTCAGCAAGAGGGGAAGCTGACATGAAAGCAGAGTGTAAGGGCAGAGTTTTCCACTATAGCAAGGATTTTGTGGGTTTGTTTTTAAAGTTTTTCTCTGAAGAGGAAGGAGAAAAACTGAAAGGTAGGGGCAGCAGCAGCAGGGCTAACATTGGCATTTCTTCTCCTCAGACCCATGCTTCTAGGGAGGCTGGAAAGTGGAAAGATAAAAGACTATATTTTATAATCAAAGGCACTTGCTTATGTGTCTGAAGAGCAAAGAAAAAACAGACATGGAAACAGAATAGAGTGGACAGGATAGTCCTCACCCCATTCCCCTACCTAACTTTAGATGGGTACAAACTGGCATCTGACTCTAAATGTGCTCTTTTATGGTTAAACCTGCATCTAACGTAAACCTGGGTCTGATCTTCCTTCTCAGAAGCACCTATGGTTGACCCTGTCTTCTGTATTTTCTTGTGTCTTTTTGTACATGGAATGAGGACATAGAACAAATCTGGGAGCCACATAGGACAGAATGAACTTTCCTTGTCCAGGTGGGGATCTCAATCTTCCTAGCCCATTGTTAGAGAGTTTTCTTTCTCTAGTTGGGGGTGTAATCACAAATTATTTTTAATGTTTCATAACTATATTTCTAAGGATAGAATTACTACAAACTTGGGTCTTTGAATCTTATCACAATATTGGATGACCACAAGGTTTAAGTGTAGCTTAAAGTCTTAAAAACAAACTAAGATTTCAAAAGATGTATTATAAACACAACCTGGTGACTCAGTGTTACATTTAATGATATGGAAGTAAATGTTTAACAACTGGCTCTCTGGGGGGAAAAATGTATCTGTGACACACCTTTAAGTTTAATTTGCATTATTAACATTTTTTCCATTACTTTTAGAAGTCTAGATGATAAATAAATCAAGTCCTGACCTATAGTATTTTCCAAGTTCCAAAGTGTAAATGCTTCTACTCTAAATTTAACAATTGGCTCTAGCATATCCTTGGACTCATATTAGAGTCCAACCAGAACAGAAATCTTCTCTAGAACGCCCTGAAAAGGTCATCATTCAGTGTCTACTTGAGGAGCTCCAAATGAGGAAAAGTCCATCACCTCTTAGACCAGCCCGTTCCATTTTTGGATAACTATAAGTGTTCTTTGCTTCTCTTATATTGACCCCAAATCAGAGAGAAGGAACAGTTGCCAAATGGAAATATGAACTGACATAGAGAGGTGCCATTACCAGGAGGAGACATGAAAGGGAAGAAGAAGCAAAGCTGGGAAACATGACAGGCATGAGCAACCTGTACCTCTCTTTACTGGGACTGGATCAACCTCATCATAGCCCTGGCAATTAGAACCAGGGCCATGAAAACGTCAAACCTCAAAAAGGCATTGAGCAGCACTGGCATGGGCTTGGGGGGTGGGGCACAAGAACAGGGCAGAATTCTTGCCTTTGCCCTGTGGTCCTAGTTAGTCTGGGCTCAGTCAGTGTCTCCTTTACAAGAAGTTACAGTGCAGAGCACTGTATTGGGTGCTGGGGCATGCACTGAATTCTGATAAGACACTGTCCCCTCTCTCTAGAAGGAGGACATGACAATGTACCCGAAAGAAACATCTCTGACTTGCTTCCTTGAAAGTCAATTAGGTCATGTCACAGCTTCGGAAACCTCACATTTATCTTGTTGTCTTGGGTTTATTTTAAAATCAAAATGACCAAGAGACAAGATTAGTCTACTTAACTATGTGCTTAACTGGGAACTCTTAGAGGGAGTACTTATTGAGTCCCTTTTTTTTTTGCTTTTTTTTTTTTGGAGGGGGAAGGCAGGGTAATTGGGGGTAAGTGACTTGCCCAAGGTCACACAGTATTAAATGTCTGAGGTTGGATTTGAACTCAGGTCCTCCTGACTCCAGGGCTGATGCTCTATTCACTGCACCACCTAGCCGCCCCAACTGAGTCCCTTTTATGTTTCTAAAGGGCAGCTAGGTGGTGCCAGGTCTGGAATTAGGAAGTCTTGAGTTCAAATTCAACCTCAGATACTTACTAGCTGTGTGATTCTGATCAAGTCACTTAACCTTGTTTGCCTCATTTTCCTCATCTATAAAATGAGCTGGAGAAGGAAATGGCAAACCACTCTAGTGTCTTTGCCAAGAAAATCCCAAACGGGCTCATGAAGAGTCAGATACAACTGAACAGAAATGACATGGTGAAGGAAATGGTAACTTTGCCAAGAAATCTCCAGATACAGCCCTGAAGAGTTGGACACAACTGAAAAAACTGAACAACAACCACAAGTGGAGAGCTGGAGTGAGCAGACCTGGGCTGAAATGATAGCTGCATGGCAAGGGCAAATAACTTCACCTCTCTGGACCTCAGTTTCCTCATTTGTAAAGTGGTGGAAAGTATCTGCTGTATCTTCTACCAATCGGGGCTATCGCAAACCTTACAGGTGCTACAGGAATATGAGCTTCAGTCAGTCCCTAGAGTCAGCCTGATTCATGGTAACAGTGCACTGGACGTCCACATCCCCTGACACAGGACCTGATGCGTTAGAGGGAGGCACAATCCCCCTCAGCTTCCACTGTGCCTCTCTTGGCTGGGTCAGCATGCAGAGTATATTATGTCTGAGAAATAATCTTCTTCAGGCTGAATTTCAATTATCCCATAAAGCAACTGTCCTCTGTGGTTGTGAAAAAAATAAGGAATGTATTTATTTTTCAGGAGGAATCCACACATTGGATGTAGGGAGCTTCCCCCTCCTCAGAACCACTCTGTTCAGTAAGAAAGATTTATGGTCTTTCTTTTCAACTTATCTTATTATTTCTTCTCTCCTAGAGAAACTCCAGCAGCAAAACCGCATTAATGTTCCTCTCCATCATACCATCCCTTCTGATTTCTCATAGCATTTTCTTTGGGGTCAGGGGGTGTGAGAGCAGGTGAGGAAAGGAGGGTTATTTCTAGGCCTTTCATTGCTTTGGTCAAGAATCTTATATTTTTTAAAGTATAATTTGCAAATAGGAACAGGAAATAATATGAAGCTTATGAGTAATGACCTCACTCTTTCATGAACTCTTTCATATTTATATACTTGAATGAAGCCATGAATACTAATGGGTTTCTTAATTCTGGTAAATGTGACTGCAGCATGGAGCAAATGAAAGGGAGATTGTGTGGGCCTTGTAATTGAAAAATAAGATGGAGAGATAGGTTTTATCCTCACGTCTGCAATGGATTCATTTTGTGACTCTGGTTAAGTCACATCTTTTGTGCCCTGATTCTCCACTTAGGAGATGATGCTAATATGGCTACCATGAGGGCTTGCCATGAGACTCTACACAAGCCCCCATTGAAATGTCACGTTCAGGGACGAAGTGAATAGAGCACTGGCCCTGGAGTCAGGAGGATCTGAGTTCAAATATGGCCTCAGACACTTGACACACTTATTAGCTGTGCCACTTTGGGCAAGTCACTTAACCCCAATTGCCCTCCAAAACGCAAAAAAAAAAAAAGTGAAATGTTATGTTCAATGTTCAGGGTGCAAATAAGCCAGTGCTATCTTTAAAAGGTGTCCACAAAGTCAGAACTCTTGTAATGTCTAGAATTTAATTTGTCCTTTATTAAGAGAAATAATAAATAGTTGTAATGTGTGGTAATTGAGAAAAAGTGCTGGACTTGAGGTTGGGGCCTGTGTTCTAGTTTTTATTTTGACACTTCTTTTTGAGAGGGGAGGCAAGGCAATTGGGGTTATGTGATTTGCCCAAGGTCACACGGCTAGTGTCTGAGGTCAGAATTGAACTCAAGTCCTCCTGACTCCAGGGCTAGTACTCTATTCATTGCGACACCTAGCTGCCCTAATTTTAACACGTTAACCTGGAAGTCTGGCTGACACACACAGTAGCTATGGATAAGTCATTTCACCTAATCTGAGTCTTATTTTCCTTATCTTTAAAAGGAGTGATTTGGCTTGGAGCCCTGCTCACCGTAAGTTTCAGTCTATCTTCTTACCTTACAAATTCCCCTATAAAAAAATAGCCTATCAGGAATCTGTGAGATACCTCTTTTATTCCTCCCCATAGAAAGTCCCAGCCCTTCTTCCTATCTAGGTTAGGGCTAGTGACTTTATCTTTCTGTGCCTTGGAGGGCAAATGGCAGGCCACCCCACATTGTATCTGCCCCACCTCCCAGAGTTCCTTTCACTGAAAACTATAGCCTTCTTTTATGTGAAGTCAATTCAACTCAACAAGCATTTATATAATATATAACGTGAGTTGAGCATTGAACTAAGCTCTAGTAATATACAGATTCAAGAGAGGTATGGACCCATGCACTCGAGACATGCATCTTCACACATAAGTCAAGATACCTTTCCCAAAGTCCCGTTGGATTGGATTTATTTGGAGTGAATTAGGATTTCAAGTTAGGTAACAAAATTGAGACTTTCTGAAATTCTTAGTACTTGGGAGATAGAGATAGAGATAGGGTTTTTTGTTGTTTAGTCATTTCATTTGTATCTGACTCTTAATGACCTATTTGGTTTTTCTTGGCAAAGATACTGGAGTGGTTAGCCATTTCCTTCTTCAGTTCATTTTACAAGTGAGGAAACGGAGGCAAACTGGATTAAGTGACTTACCCAGGGTCACACAACTAGTAATTGTCTGAGGTTGGATTTGAACTCAGGAAGATGAATCTTCCTGACTTCAGGCCAGAGGCCCCATCCTCTGTACCACCTTACTGCCTCAGAGATGAGGATTAGAGGTGACAAATGCCCTCTGAGATCTTCATCAGGCCAGAGAGAGAAACCATAACAAAAACCACTTTTACCAAAACCAGTAAGAGAAAAGAAAGAAAAAATTGCCTCTACTCTTTGGCATAATGTGTTTTTCAAACTAAAATATATTGATATCATTGACACTCCCTGCTTTTCCATAGTGAGGACATCTAGAAGCGAGTGTTTTCCATCTCTTGTCACTCTGATTCACTTTGGCCTTGCCAATGTTTACTTCTTCTCTATGTATACAAGTTAGTGCATGGGAGATCATTATAGAATGACTTTGCTAACTTCTTCCAGGACCAGCTTGATTTCCTGTGGGAGCTGAGGTGGGAAGAGGAACACTTGTGGGCAATGACTCTGAACCGTGTTCTGCCAAGTTCTGGTCCAATAAATACAGATAGATCTGACATAGTTTTGTTTCTTTTTAATATGGTTTTAATTCTGGGTAAGTTCTGGCTCCAGAATTATCAATTGGGGCTGAGGCAGATAATTTATTGTGATCCTCTTTGAATGTCCAGTACATCTCTCTGCATTCCTTATTAGCTTTTAATTGAGCTTCAAGTCTAGACGGTGCTGATTCAAAATCACATTTAACCTTGTCTAATTCCATTTTTACTTCCTGCTTTTGATTCTTTCTCAGTTCCTAATTGTTTGAATATCCCTTGTAAGTCAGATTGCCTCTGTCGCCAGCTGGTCTGTTTCATTGTCCTGATTTAATAAATCACTTGGGGATGAATCTCATTCTAACGATTTCTTCACTTTGTATTTCTTTGCTTTCAAATCATATTTCATAATTTCTAATTGTACTGCTAGTTCTTCCCTCCCTATCTCCACTTGAATAACTCTATTACCTAAGGCAGCCAAGAGATACAGTGGCTAAAGAGCTGGATATGGAGTCAGAAAGACCTGAGTTCAAATTTTACCTTCGCCATTTACTAGCCGTGGGACTCTGGCAGAGCCACTTAACCCCTCTCAACTTTAGTTTCCTTATCTGAAAAATGGGGATAATATTAGTCCTTACCTTACAGGATTATAATGAAGATCAAATGAGAAGTATGCAGTAGCTTGCAAACCTTAAAGTGCTATAAATATGCCAGTATTAGTAGTAGTTTTTATATTGAAATTTACTAGTATTTTTTTTTAAATCATTTCCTCCGTGTTTTGTTCTCTTTGCAAGATAGGGCATTCCTCTTTGTTTCGGGCAATTATTCTTTCATATTAAGGTGTGCTATCCGTAATGGCAACCCACATAGAATTCCCTTGGAGCACCACAAGGTTTGTATTCCTTGCAAGATTTCTTCAGTACATTCCATAATTTAATTCCTAGGCCACTGGATGTGAAATTCTCAGACTGCCAGGTTCAGGTTCTCCTTTTGCTCGGTCCTTTTTTCAAATTTGGTCTACTGCTTAAGCATGCTGCTAATCTTTTCTGCCTGAGGTACAGCTGTGGCTATCTAATTTATCCTCTCTTTCAAGTCCTGTTCTGCTTTACCTGGCCAAATCTGTATTTTAAAACTAGACCTGCATACATTGAATTTCACATAGTCTAACTTCCTTAGCTTTCCTTCACCAAGCATCAAAACAAATGCAGCAAGATTTCATGCTTAGCACTGGTACAGGAGTGAGCAAGATTTTTTTTCATCCTTCCCTGCCCTCCCCTCTCCCCACTCCCCCCATTGCTCAAGGCTGAAACGAATTTTTTAAGACTAGAATTATTGAAATTTACACCTTCTGGGTGTTGTTGCTGCTATTTAGAATTTCTTCCCTTACTACAAATCTTAGAACTGTTCATTTTCCAGTTTCAAGACTATAACTTCATAGCAGTTTTGGGCATGTTCATAATTTTAGCAGTACATTTCCAGAAATATTTTAAATCTAGCAGGCTCTAGTTTCCCCCTCTCCCTGCCCCCAGTTTACACACACACACACACACACACACACACACACACACATCCAATGCATGAGCAGAAATGAAAATCGAGGCCAGATTTGGCCAAGACTACAACTCAATTACCATGTTGGGGAGACCAAAAATATTTTTCTCTTTTATTATATTCCACACTGTGAATGGAAAGGCAAGGACATGTGTCTGCCAGCAATCAACATCAAAACTGTTGGTGAAGCTCTTCTCATGGACATATGTTTCTTTTACCCATAATTCATGAGTATTGTGAACTTGGGATCTTTTACCTTTGGCAATAATCTTAGTAGATTACATCCAACAAATTAAACTCACAGTTTTGTGTGAAAACAGGAGTGAAAACTTATTAAGCATACTGAATTCAAGTACACAGGGATCTCATTGGGGAAATTTTAGCTCAAAGACAAACACCATTCATTAAAATGAATGAGTGAATGAATAAGTAAAAAAGTCTTTACTAAATGTTTCTTTGATAAACAGATGATGGTACAGTGGATAGAGCACAAGTCCTGGAATCAGGAGGACCTGAGTTCAAATCCAGCCTCAGACACTTACTACTTGTATGACCCTGGGCAAGTCACTTACCCCTAATTGCATCCATAAATAAATTGGAAATCTAAATTCTGGTGGGAGGCATTTGATTAATTAGGTAATTATTTTGCATGAGGAGCTTTTTTTTTTTAATAACTTCTAATATTAATTCATGGTGGTGGTGTGTATAGAGAGAGCTGATCTTGAGGTCAAAATTAGCTGGGCTCAAGTCCCACTGCTGACAGATAATGACTGTGTGATCTTGGGCAAGTTCTTTAGCCTCTCAGTCTCCCAGGAAGCTCTTTAAAATGTGGTTGCAGAGCTGTTTCAACTCTGTATTGATTAAGAGAGATTCTTACACCCATGAAATCAAAAGTCCAGATTAACAAAAAGAAAAAAAAAGCAAATCTCATACTCCCCTGGCAGCCCCAAAAGGCATCCACAGAAGGGAAAGGAGCTAGACTAAGTAAGGCAAATGAGAGGGAGAATTACACATATACATATGGAGGAAAATTTGGGGATGCCCCTGGAAGAGCCAACACAATAATAATCCATTACTCAGGGGTGTGTTGTAACATCTAGTTAGAAAGAGAGTCTCTGAACTTCTCAACCCTCAGAAAAATAGGGCAGGATGAGTTCCATTAATTCCTTCCCAAGCCAGAGAAAAAGAAAACATATATATATATATATGTAATTACATATATTGTATATCAAAAACATAAATATATATACACATATCATATCATATCACATCACATATATCATACACATGCAAATATATATGTAGATATACATGTATTATGTGTCATCTTACTTTCTCAAACAAGAAGAGAAGAAAAACAGGCCTCTGCTGTTGAGTTTATGTGTATTTTTCAAAGTGCAAAAGACATTGTTATGCCTGGCATTCCCCAATTCCCCATGGTAGGATTACTTAGAAATGCTTTCTTTTCCAATGCATCCCTATCTATTTCTGTCTGGCCTTACAGACTCTCATTTATTTTCTGCATACATAAGTTATATACCTGTATGAAAAAAAATTATTGAGACTTTATGTATCTTTTTCAAGGACTAGCCTAATTTACTGTTGAAGCTGGGGCAGGAGGAATATCTGTAGGGACCTACTGTAGATTGTATTCTGTCAAGATTTGGTTTGGGGATTATTGGCTGACCTTGCAGAGGTTTTCTGAACCTATTTAGGAAATATATTGTTTTGAAGCTTTATAAAGTTTTTAAAGCTTGGTTCTGGACTTAGTTCATACAAGAAGTCTTCATGCTGTGTCAGAGGGAGCAGTCAGGCCTGTTGGAGCTGCTCCTTTCAAGGGAAACAATGGAGGCCTCTGAAAAGTTCTGCATTTTCATGAGGCCATTTTGCCAATCCTTTGGACTATTCTTATATGTCCCTGGAACCAATATGTTACAGAGGACCCTTATTATGATTTCTAGCAGATCTCTCATGAGAATTCTAATATGTGTCCTAAAAAAGTATTAATTGGAACCAGATTGTGGAGGGCTTTGAATGCCAGGCTAAGAAGTCTGAATTGTTATTGGTATGGAATTAGGAACCAGTGTCAGTTTTTGAGCAGGGGTTTAATGATGATGATGGTGGTGGTTAGAAAGGAAGGTAGGAAGGAAATAAGCATCGATATAGCATGTGCTGTGTGCCAAACACTAGGCCAAGAGCTTTATAAATAGTTCATTTGATCTTCTATAATTATTACCCTCATTTTACAGTTGGGGAAACTGAGGTCAACTTAAGTGACTTGCCCAGAGTCACACAGCTAGTAAATATTTGAGCCCAGATATGAACTCAGGTCTTCCTGACTCAAGGCCCAGTGCTATATCCACAGTGCCACTTAGCTTCCTCATTATTATTAGCAATTATATAGGGCTTTAAGGTTTGCAAAGCACTTTAAACATCATCTCTTTTTATCCTTATAACAAGCCTGGAAGATGGGTGCTTGTATTATTTATCCTCATTTTACGGATGAGGAAACCAAGGCAAACAGAAGTTAAGTCACTTCCCAGGGTCACACATCTAGTAAGTGTCTGAATTGGCATTTGACCTCAGATCTTGCAGATTCAAAATCCTGCCCTCAAGTTACTTTGCCACATAGCTGGGAAAATCAATCTCTCAAGAGATATGGGAGAGAAGACAAGACAGAGACTAATGGACTAGATGACTGCTAAGTTTCCATTCAGCTCTACCTCCTATGATCCAACATATGGCTAGAAAAGGAGGTGACCTAAACATGTAATGAAACCACAGAGAGCTAGCTTGAGTATTGTACTGGGATCCTTGAGATGTTAGAGGAATCAGAAGGTGGCTGGCTCCTCTGAGCAGGGCTGCTGGATAAGAATGACCATGGGATCAGAATCCACAAAGTGACAGAGAGAAACAAACCTCCTGCTGAAGACAGCCCAGCAGACAGACAGGAAGGGTCCATCACAGTGCACTGGGAGCAGACCCTAGCCCCCTAGAGCCCAGAGGTTTTAACCTCAGGGCAGCCCCGACACTGGAGTGGACGTCAGGAGAGTGGATTAGCAGCAGCTGTGGCAGTTTCCAGAATTATCAATCTATAAATGCCAAAGACAAAGTGAGAGTTCAGTGTGGACTTTGGGGTCTGGGAGTGCGGTCCAGCTTCTGTCCCCAGAAGAAAAAGTGGCTGAGGTATCGTGGCTGCCACCACATGGCTGCTTCAGAGCTCCTGGCCTGAAGATCCTAGGGGGACCAAGCAACAAATCTGGGAAGTAATTGCTCTTGCTTAAACCTTCTTGGATCTGGATCACTGTCTAGTGTGGAGGTCCTGGGGTGTTTGACCAGGTGCCAGAGCGGGTGGAGGCTTCAGAGAGGGCACCAACTAATAGCTCTGGCAGGTGTGAAAACCCCAGCAATCTGAGATATCTCTCCTCAACGGAAGCAGAGTTCTACTGTGGCAAAAGGTTCAAAGTCAAGTAATTGAGTGGAGACATGAGCAAGCAAAGGAAGCAAAGCAAGCACAGCAGTCAAACCTTAGATTCCTTTTTGGGGACAAAAAGGATCAAAGCATGGAACAGGAGGAAGACAACAAAGTCAGAATGCCTGTACCAAAAGCTTCCAAGAAAAATATGAGCTGGATACAGGCCATAGAGGAGTTTAAGAAGGATCTTGAAAACCAAATAAAAGAAGTGGAGGAAAAATTGGAAAGAGAAATGAGAACATTGCAAGAAAATCATGAAAAGAGAGTCAATAATCTGACTGAAGGAAGTAACACCTTAAAAAATAGACTAACTCAGGGGCGGCTAGGTGGCGCAGTGAATAGAGCGCCGGCCCTGGAATCAGAAGGACCTGAGTTCGGAGCCGGCCTCCGACACTTAATCCACACAAACAAAAACCTAGCTGTGTAACCTTGGGCAAGTTACTTAACCCCAATTGCCCTAAAAAGGGGTGGCTAGGTGGCGCAGTGAGTAAGAGCGTCGGCCTCGGAGTTGGGATGACCCGAGATCAGATCCAGCCTCAGAAAATGAGCACCCACGCATAAATAATGACTAGCTGTGTAATCTTGAGCAAGTTACCTAACTCCAATTGCTTTAAAAAAAAATAGACTAACTCAAATAATAAAAGAGGCTCAAAAAGGCAATGAGGAGAAGAATGCCTTAAAAAGCTGAATTTGCCTGATGGTAAAAAAAAAAATCTCAAAAGATCACTGACAAGAATAATTTCTTCAGAATTAGATTGGAGCCAATGGAAGCTAGTGACTTTATGAGAAATCAAGATACTATTAAACAGATCCAAATAAATGAAAAAATAGAAGGCAATGTGAAGGCAAATTTCTTATTGGAAAAACCACTGACCTGGAAAATAGATCCAGGAGAAATAATTTTAAAATTATTGGACTACCTGAAAGTCATGATCAAAAAAAGAAACTAGAAATCATCCTTCAAGAAATTCTCAAGGAAAATTTCCCTGACGTTTTAGAACCAAAGGGCAAAATAGAGGTTGAAAGAATCCACCCATCACCTCCTGAAAAAGATCCCCAAAAGAAAACTCCTAGGAATATCATAGCCAGGTTCCAGAATTCCCAGATCAAGGGAAAACTATTACAAGTAGCCAGGAAGAAACAATTTGAATATTGTGAAAACACAATCAGGATAACACACAGGATCTGGCAGCTTCTACACTGAGGGATCAAAGGGCTTGTAATATGATATTCTGGAGGTCAAAGGAGCTGGGATTAAAACCAAGAATCACCTACCCAGCAAAACTGAGTATCATGTTTCAGGGGAAAATATAGTCATTAAATGAAATAGAGGACTTTCAAGCATTCTTGAGGAAAAAACCAGAGTTGAATAGAAAATTTGACATTTAGATACAAGAAGCAAGAGAAGCATGAGAAGGTAAACAGGGAAAAGAAATGATAAGGAACTTATGAAAGTTGAAATATTTACATTCCTACATGGAAAAATGATAATTGTAACTTATGAAACTTTTCTCAGTATGAGAATAGTTGAAGGGAATAGAAATGTGTGTATATATATATATGTATATATATATATATATATATATATGTGTGTGTGTGTGTGTGTGTGTGTGTGTGTGTGTGTGTATACATATATACATATATATGTCTATATAGGAGGATATATGGGCATATGAATACATATGTGAGTGTTTGTATATATGTGTACAGGTATACATAGACAGAGGGCACAGGACCAATTGAATAGGAAGGGACAATACTTAAAAAGTGAAATTGAGAGGTGAGAGAGGAATATAATGAGAGGAGATGGAGAGAGACAGAATGGGGTAAATTATCTCATATAGAAGAGGCAAGGGAAAACTGTTACAGTGGAGGGGAAGAACAGGAAGGCAAAAGGGAATGGGTCAACCTTGCTCTCATTGAATTTGGCTTAGGGAGCAAATGACATACATATTGAATAGGATATCTCACCCTACAGGAGAGAAGGAGGGAAGGGAATGAGAGGTGGAATGATGGAGGGGAGGGCAGGTTGGGGTGGAGAGAAGATAGAAGCACACATTTTTGAAAATGGACAGGGTCAAAGTAGAGAATGGAACAAGTGGGAGGCAGGATAGGATGGTGGGAAATATAGTCAGTCTTTCTCAATATATCCACTATGGATGTACAACCTATATTGAATTGCTTATCTTCCAGTAAGGGTGCGTGATGAGGGAGGAAGGGAAAGAATCTGGAATTTAAAATTTTAAAATCAAATGTTTAAAATATTATTATTATTTCTTTTTACATACAACTGGGAAATAAGATATACAGGCACTGGGGTATTGAGGTCCATCTTGCCCTACTGGAAAGTTGGAGGGGAATGGGGGATGATATAGGAGAGAGCAGATTGGGGGAGAGGGTATACAGTGGGATCATTGTTTAGGGGTGACAGGTAGGGGAAAGATGGGGAGAAAATTTGTAACTCAAAATCTTGTGGAAATGAATGATGTAAACTAAAAATAAACATAAAATTTAATTTTAAAAAATGACCATGGGATGAGACGAGGGTTGCAATATGACTTAATGAGGGGTGTCCACACTGATTAGATCCCAGCCCCATATAAGTAAGTGCTGTGGCCTCAGTGCTGGGATGATGACTCAAATGGCTCTTATTTAGGTTTCAGATTATCTAAGAAAAGAAATAAAGAAAGAAAGAAAGAAAGAAAGAAAGAAAGAAAGAAAGAAAGAGAGAGAGGAAAGAACAGACTTACCTTCAAATCCCCAAAGAATATTGGGTGCTTGAAAACATGTAGGTGGGTGTGCACATGTCCATTGGAAATCTATTAATACAACAAAGATTAGCTTAGCTTAAAGCAAAACAAGAAAATGAATGGTCTTCACATGGAATTGGAAGGATTCTGCTTATATGGTGTGGTAGGGTTAGTGGCTCCCATGTCCTGACCAGTGGTTTGTCAGAGGCTCCCCAACTAGAATTCCTTCATAGCCCTAGTTGTCTCCACTTCGCTAGTAGTAGAAAATACAGTTGGTTTCAGATTAGTTAGGTTGGAAGGCCAGACACTCCTTGAGCTGAGTAGGTCAAATTGAAATGCTTAGGTCACATGTGGCCTTTAAAAAAGCAGTTTGATCAGGGTGATGGGCCAGGATCAGTATTGCAAAGGGTTTTGGGCTAAGGGTAAGAGTAGTAAGGAAGTAGGGTCATACATATAAAGCTGGAAGGGACCTTAAGGTATATCATTGAGTCCAGCTCTCTCACTTTATAGCTGAGGAAATGCAGGCTCGTAGATGTTAAATGATAAGAACACAGCTGAGATTTGAATTCAGATCCTCTCCCTCCTACTCTAGTGCTCTTAATCCCCATACACTAATTGCAAACAACCCCAGAAGGCCACTGTAGCCTGCCTACAGGATTCTCCCAAGCACCTTGAGGTTTGTGGTGCAGTGGAAAAGGCAGTGACCTTGGAGCTAGGGTGTCCACATTCCATCGATGGTGTTGCCATTACTACCTGTGTAGCTCTCAACAATCTCCTTAACTCCTTTGGGCTTTAGTTTCCTCCTTAATGAGAGGACTATACTAAATTACCTCTGAGATTTCTTCCAGATTTAGATCTACACTTCTGTGATTGTCTTTACCTTCTCATTTGAGTACATGACACTCAGTAATAGCGTCAGTTAATTGGCTTTCTCTGGCTGAGTTAGTTTCCAGAGGGCATAGATATGGCCACTTTAGAGACCTTAGCTATCATCTAGTGCATCATTCTTGCTTCACACATGAAGAAACCAAGGACCAGGGAGGGGAAATTAATTTTTAATTAAAATTTTTTCTTTTTGCTTTTTGGAGGGGGGACGGCAGGGCAATTGGGGTTAAGTGACTTGCCCAAGGTCACACGGCTAGTAAGTGTTAAGTATCTGAGGACAGATTTGAACTCATGTCTTCCTGACTCCTGGGCCGGTGCTCTATTCACTGTGCCACCTAGCTGCTCCTTAGTTTTTCTTTTTAAAAAACCTATGTGTTATAATTCTTTTATCTGGCATAGTTGCTGATGTTTTGAATGATAGGTGCAGCTGAAAGGCTAATGATGGATATGTCCAGGGATTTTTAGGACACATTGGCAGGTCAGATGGTAATGTCAGGAAGGCAGAGGGACACTTCAGATCATAAAATCCTTTTCACCCACTCATATGGCTCAAGATACCATGAGGTTTTTAGAACTTTGAAGGATTAACTACATCTGGGGAGATAGTGGGACAAGGAATCTAGGGGTACACCTACCCCCAAGACTAGAACTTAGATTTCAGCTCATTTACATGGTATCCCCAAAGGGCAGAGTAGAAAGATGCTCAAAGTACAATATGAATAAGGGACTTATATCTATTTGTTCCACACAAGAGTATTGACAAGATAAGCAATCTGAACAAGTGGCAGTACTGTTACTAGATGCTGCAGGAGGGTTGATAATTAAAATCATCTAAACCTGAGACAATTTGCAGGACTATTGATTTGTTGTTCATTCATTTTCAGTTGTGTCTAACTCTTCATGACCCCTTTTGGGGTTTTCCCCGTCAAAGAGACTGAAGTGGTCTACCAACTCATTTTATAGATAAGGAAACTGAGACAAAGAGGGTTAAGTGACTTGCCCAGGGTCACACTGCTAGTAAGTGCCTGAGGTCAGATAAGAACTCAGGAAGATGAGTCTTCTTGATTCTAGGCGCACTGTACCACCTAACTGTTGATTAGGCATTTTATATTTTACCTTGGCACTGCAGGATTTCCCTCAGAGTCCAAGTCTTTTGTCAAGCAGGGTAGGGATTTGGATTCATCCTCCTATTGATAGCTGGTTTCTCTAAGGAGCACTGGAGTATCATTGGGGACTCCTCCCTGGGCTTCTTCTATTCAAAGAATCTGAGTCCTCCAAACCTCCTGAACTCACAAGGTGGCCTCCAGGCCTACACATCCCCATCCTCGGGTCAATGCTTCTTCACCTAAGACTATGGAAGAATAAACATAAAAGAATCAGCCCCAAATTGAATCACAGGCTTATTTTGGCAGGAAATGTTAAATTAACCATAGTGTGCTTTTGGCCAAATGTTAACACAGGTTGGGAAAAGAACAAGCTACCTTTCCTCTACCTGCCTCAGAGTTACATGATTGTCAATAGAAAGCTGAAGGGAGATGGAGATATATAGGCAGTCACTACCTTTTCCAAAGTCTATTGAGTCATTGGATCTTCCTACTCAATGGCCAATAAAGAGAACTGCATCATTATCTCAGAATGACAAGTTCTGAGTCACATCTGACTAGAAGCATCCAGGAAGGTAAACTTTGAACATGCACAGAGATAGTTCTGGGTATACTTGAATATGCCAAGGACCCCTGTTTATTGGTGGGCTGGATTCTGCTATCCAGTAAGTCAGAATCAAAGAAGGAGCAGGAGGCATTCCTCCAAATTCCTTTCCTATAGGATCTGCACGTATTGATTTAGTGGTCTTACAGTTGACCTCTTAATTGTGACTGTAGAACTTAAAATTAAATTAAATCAAAATAAAAAACAAAACAACTACTAAATGTATCCACAGGTCCCTTCTGTGTAAAATACTGACTGTAGATAGTACATGGTACATAGGTGTCAGAATTCACCTAGACCTGGGTTCAAAGTTTACAGGAGCCATCATGAGATGAGAGGTGATTTTGTAAAGGTTAAAATAAGCAGGAAAAAGTAGTGGCAACGTGGGGGGCGGGGGGCGGGCTTCTGAGGGGTTCTGAGGCAGCTATTTGTTAACTTAGGAACAATTAAGAGTTCTGTCTTTTTAGGGCATGGATTTGGGATGTGGCAAAGATCCTCCCAAGACTGCTCAAACATGATGACTATTAACTACTTCTGGTAATTCACATAGGCAGAAATTATGCTAGAAGGAATGCAAAATGCATTATTTGGTGGCCTTCAAGGTCTGTTCCATCTCATACAATTATAAAATCTTGGGCAAGAAATTGAAAATCTTCACGGTATGATAATTTTCATGATAATTATTGATCAAAAGCAAATGCTTTGGAAGAAGAGGCCATATCTGAGAAGTGAAATCTGGTTAATAAAATAGTTTCTGCAAATGGAGTTTGGATTTCTTGACTATATATCTTAAAATATAGAAATGATGGTCTCTTGGTCAGGGATGGGGTAGATTAATTAATTAGTGCTGGCAAAAATGTAGCTGCCTGGAGTCTTACAAATCTAATAAAAAAGTTTGTTTTTTTCTTGCTTTTTGGAGGGGGGAAGGTAGGGCAATTGAGGTTAAGTGACTTGCCTGAGGTCACAAGGCTGTTTTTTTGTGTTAAGTGTCTGAGGCCACATTTGAACTCAGGTCCTCCTGACTCGGTGCTCAATTCACTACACCACCTAGCTGCCCCTGAAAAAAAGTTTTAAACTAAAAAGGAAGGGGGAAAGGAAAATTACGTACATATGTATATGTGTACATACACACACATACACACACACACACACACACACACATATATATAATAGATACCATAGAGACTAGATACCAGAAAAAAGTAACTGCTGCAATATAGGAAGAACAGCCAGAGAGATGCCCAGAAATTCACAGGAAACAAGACACAAGAAGAGAGATTAACAAAATACATTAGATATGTACATATTTTGATATCTCTATATAATTAAAATATATTTAATAAAGTGAGTTAGACATGCTAATACAAGGGGCTAAACATGACTCCACAGGTATCACTGAGATTTGGTAGTATGGGATTCAGGAGTGCAAGATGACTCTGGAAGGGTAAGCCTAAATTTAAAGGAACAGAATAGAGTGTTGGGGGACAGGGGGATGGGGGAGGGATTATATATTCTGAAAACTTGTCAGGAAATGAACAAAATGGGGAAATGATGATGCATGGTATTTAAACACACATGAATGGCAGTGGAAATAAAAGCAATATTGCTACTGGAGAATACTAGAGATCACCTGGACAGAATGAAGAAATAGATAAGTTCAAGAAACAAATCATGTTAGCACAGAAACCCGATATCCTAGTGATAGAGATTTCATTTATCCAGACACCTACTCCACCTCCCAAGTTTTTCACTTTCTTGGTTTGCCTTAATGCTAATTTATTTCAATTATCTTTCAAAAGAAAGAGAAATTAAAGAAGAGGACTATGATTTTGGATTATTTGATTTCTTTCTACAAAGAGAAACTGGTTGCTAGGGTAGAAATGATGGGAACCCTGGGGGTATGGAACTATCTTGTCTTAAAATAGTTTATAATGAAGGTGAAAACCTGATTTAGCCTGACATGCCCCCTAGAATTTTGGAGATTAAAACAACAACAACAACAAACTATTGATAAATTTTGTATAAGGGTGGGGTCCACTTACCCATTTTTAATTTTGATCCTTTAATTAGAACATGTTGCAATCAATCATTCATAGGCCTTAGACTAAATGCTTAAAGGCTATTGGAATGAAATTGAACCTGGCAAGAATTGTGTTAAGATAGACAAAGAAATTTGGCCACTCCCCACTGAGCTGAAAGTTATTACCATATTTTATTTTAAAATGTTTATAATTATAACTTCAAAATAGTATGAATTTGAATATATGTGACCATTTCAGAGAAATTCATTATTTGCACTAATTAGGACCCAGATGAATTACAGTAACACGTGTTTGTGTCTTATTTTCTCCATCAGATTACAAACTCAATGAATACTGGGACCATGTTATTTAAACTTTATATCTTCCCTATGACTTATCTCAGTGACCTAATATATATATATAGAGTAGATGCTTAATAAATGCTTGCTGATCTCATGTTTTAAAAAATGAATAATAGGAACAGTTGGGTATTGGATTAATAAATGGAAGAGGCAGATAAGTTATCCTTTGAGGAAGGCCATCTCTTCTTCCAAAGTCATCACCTCAGTTTAATTTATTAAACTCTTTCAAGACAGTCAGTAGGAAGGTGTAGAGACAGCAGAAAACAGAGAGATGGTTTGAGGTACAGTGGAGGGGAGCTAATGTTACTCAAGTTGGATAACTGCAGATTTCTAGCAAAGGAAAAGAATTATGCCCCTCTAGTCTCCCCTTCATGAAACAGCCCTTTTGAGTTTTCAGACTTCAGGTAAAATCCTCATAGCCCAAGGTCTGTTTCTCATTCTCTTTTCTCTCCCCTTACCTCTTCTTTCCTCTAATACTGTTCTTCTCAGCTCCAATTTCAACACTCTCCCCTGTGCTTAAGAGTGATGGGTGGTAGTGGAGATAGGGGCAGGAGCAGGGGCTTATAGAGAAATTTTGAAGTGGTATGTATTGGGAATGCAATAAAGGCACGAGTATTAATGAACAAAAAACCCCAAACCCCCCAAACCTTTGAGCATTCAGGAAAGCCTGGCTAAAATAAAGTCACATGAATTTATAGTGGATAAAATTCACTGTGACTTTCTTGAGCATTGGTTGGCAGTCTGAGTGGAAAAGTAGAGAAGGCAGATGGTTGGGGTTACTACAGGGTAAGGACAAACAGGGCAGGAATGACAGAAGATCAAGTGGGCCAAGGATTCCAGGAGAGAATATAAATGCCACCTATCAATTAACTCATAGAGTTCCTATCAAAATTCAGTCTGCTACTTCAAATTACAGAGTGATTTCCTGTATGTATTTGCCAATCCATCCACTTTTATTTATTAAGTACCTATTATGTGCTAGCCCCTGGGGACAGACACAAAAAATGAACCAATCTTTCTACTATCTAAGAGCTTACATTTTATTAGGAAAGATAACATTTATATATATATATATATATGTATATATATAAATGTAAATGGAATAAATATAAAATAAATACAAGATAATTAAGAAGAGCTAGCAGTTGGGGGATCCGGAAGGATTTCCTGTAGAAGGAGCTGCCTAAGATGAGACTTGAAGGAAGAGAGGGATTCTACAAGGTAGAGGTGAGGAATGAATAAATGAATGAATGGAAAGCATTTAGTAAGCACTTATTATGTACAAATCTCTGTGCAAAGCACTGAAGATAGAAACAGAAAAGCAAAAAAAAGTCTCTGCTGTCAAAGAGTTCACATTCTAATGGGGAAGACAACATATATATGACAAATACCATCTAAATTGCTCTCCCTTCCTCTGGTTGACCTTAAAGATATGTTTAGGATCAGTTGATCTTAAAATCCCCTCCAGTGGGGGTGAATTAGAATCTCTAGATTCTGGTAGGTAAAGGATGGAAGCTGAGCTGTGCTTCAGTGAAGTCTACTAGACTCGAATCTCTATTCTGTATATATATTTGGTTTCTTTTCCTCATCTGCCTCGATACCATTTTTTAAAAGTCAGGCCTCCCAGAGAATTGCTCAGGACCAAGAGAAGCAAGCATTTGAGTGGGCCGACATTGGAATGGGCTGTCTCTGAGTGGGTAGTGACTTCTCCACTATAGGGAATAGAGCTTAAACAGAATCTGGACAACTACTTTTCAGGTATATTGAGGCTGGTACTCAGTCCCTAAGCATTCATTAACCACCTGCTGTGTGCCTGGCCCTGGGCTAAATGCTGGGGATACAAAGAAAAGTAGAAGACAGTCCCTCTCTAGGAGCTCACAATCTAATGGGGGAGGCAATATGAAAACACAAGAGTTTATATATATATAGATGTATGTATGCAGGATAAATTGGGTTTCTTCTAACTCAAAGTCTCTATCATTCTAATTGAGACACAAATGAGAGCATATAAAGTATAGAAAAAGAACGATAATGAAACAGGGAAAGGAAGGGAGTAAGCACTTGTACAGTGCCCACTATGTACCAGGCACTGTGCACTAGGCACTTTACAAATGTTATTGCATTTGATCCTCACAACAACTCTGTGAGGGAGGTGCTATTATTACCTCCATTTTAGGGATGAGGAAACTGAGGCAAACAGTGGGTTAAGTAACTTGCCCAGAGTCACACAGCTAGTAAGCTTCTGAGTCTGGATTTTCTGATTCCAAGCCTGAGGTCCTATCCACTCAACCACCAGCTGCCTCAAGAACAGGCTAGACTCCTGTGATGCTTTTTTTTTTTTTTGGAGGGGTGAAGGCAGAGCAATTGGAGTTAAGTGACTTGCCTAAGGTCACACAGTAAATGTGTCAAGTGTCTGAGGATGGATTTGAACTCAGGTCCTCCTGACTCTAGGGCTGGTGCTCTATTCACTGTGCCATCTAGCTGTCCTGACTCCTATGACTGAAAAAAAAATTTGTTTCAGTGGGACAGAAGAGAAACTACAGAGTTATAAAATGAATAAAATCAATTTCCACATGTTATTTGATGAACTTAGCTGCATTACTATGTAGTCACAACTTTTACAATCTGTAATAGGCAAACAGTAATTAGTAAAAACACACAGTTTAAACCTTAATGTCTCATCTTAGACATCCCTTTTTATCCATGTCACCTGACCCTTCAGTAACCTAGCAGAGAGGCGCATGCAAAGGCATCATGGATCACAGCTGTGGTGATACTTCTGAGAGCCCAAAGGCATGCCCCTTCCCCTTGCCCGTGGAGAAAAAAAACCTGAAGAAGGTTGAAAACGCGTCCATGTTTTTTCCTAACTGTCTTTTGTGCCCACTAGAAATTGCCGTTGTCAAGGCAAGGAATCAATTCAGTAAGCAATTATTAAGCTTCTATGAGCTAGAGAAGGAAATGGCAAACCACTCCAGTATCTTTGCCAAGAAAACCCCAAATAGGCTCATGAAGGGTTGGACACCTGACTGAAAATGACTGAACAACAACAGAACATAAGCATTATACCAGCACTGAATACAAAATGAAGAAAAAAAAAGACAAAAATGAAACAGGTCCTGCCTTCAAAGAACTTATATTCTACTGGAAGGGAATAGTACATATACACAGGCAAGTAAATGCAATGTGTATTTGAAACAAAGAAGCAATTATTTCAGAAGGGGAAGGAACAATGGAAGAAATGAGAAAAAAGACCTCACTTAAGAGGTGGCACTTACATTGAGCCTTGAAGAAAGTTAAGGATTCTAAAAGGGATAAGGAGGACATGGATACTGTATGTGGGGAATACAAGTGGGTCAGTTTCACTAGGATGAAGGGCATGTGAAGCCAAATAGTGTGGTTTTATACATGTGTATCTGATTATACATGGGAAGGTGTCTAATGATATATCTTCCTTTTTCAGTTATTTTTTTTCCACTCTCACAAGAGACTTTATGGCTACTATTTGATTGGGAGCTCCCTGAAGGCAGGTACTCTGTCTTGCTTTTCCATTAATCTTCCCAAAGAACCAAATTCAAGGCTCTTTTATACCAGGTAGAGCACACTGTGAAGAGAGAATGTGTGAAGAAATAAGTCTGTGATTATCTTAACATAATCATCCCACCTGAAGTTCAATGCTCATAGGAGAAGTAAACAGGACGTTTAAGAGGGGGAAGCAAACAGAACCAACACAACTAATGAATAGATAAGTTCCAGATGTACTCTGGTCAATAAACCAATTTTTGTGGGCCACCAACTTGATAAAACTTCCAATGAATAGAATTATAATATAGGAGGGTATCTTAGAGGTCAACTAGTCCAATCCTTCTTGAACATTTCTTCTTCAAAATCTCTGACAAAATGGTGACCATTTATTTCCTTGGGGAACCACTGAATAGACAAAAAAAGTCCAAAATGTTAAATGTTGATGGGATTGTAGGGAAACAGGCATGTTATTCCATTGTTGGTGGGACTAAAAATTGATGTTATGTTTTCGGTGAGCCACCTTTGAATATATAATAAAGATAAAAAATGATTATACCTTATATTTTCACATAGGACTATTTCCTATGAATGTCATTAAAAGGAAGGGAAAGTTTATTTGAATAGAAATATACATAGTTTCTTTATTTCTAATGGAGAAAATCTGCAAAAACTTTTTACATACAATGGGAAATAGAATAAACTGTAGTATTTACAATGGAATGGAAAATTGTTGCACCATAAAATATAATACGGATCATATATAGTACTATGTAGCTTTTAGACACATGATCTTTTCTGTAGTATAGTGATGTGCATCTGTGTTCCCATACTAGATTATAAGCTTAACAAGGGCAAGAATCAAATTTTACTTATCTTAATGGCTCTCCAAAGCCTACTATTTTTAAATAAGCAATTTTTTGAAATATAGCAATGGGAGTTAAGGGACCTGGGTTCAAGTCTATTATGGATTGTGTGACCTTCAGTCACTTCACCCTTCTGAGCCTCCTCTCCAGCTCTGACAATATATCAAACTGAAAAGATTAATGAAAAGGGATTGAATGGTTGTGAATCTTCTCACCCTCTTAATTGCCTTCCTCTAAAATGGAGTTCTGAGAACTGAGCACAATTACAGAATGAGATCCTGTAATGGCCAGCACAGAAGTAGTCACATCTTGTTTCAGTTCAAGTTTCTATTGAGCCTTGTATCAAATCAGTTAAGAAACAGAATGTGTGAACCCCACAACTTGTGAACCCTAGAACTCATGAACTCCTGCCACAGGAAGGGGAGGAGCTAATGACCATATATGAGAATTTACAGGCTAGAGAGCAGAAGTGAGAAGAGGACTCTTGTGGCAGAGTCAAGAAGGAGAAAACTTGTGGTATCCCGGCACTCTGTTCGTCTGCTCTGTCTGTGTTGATGTTTGTGATACTTTGTACAGAAGCCCTGGGACCTTACTGGAAGCCCTGGAAGAGGATTTTCTGGTTGTATGTTCACAGAAATCCTGGAGGAGGGTTTTGGAGGTCCTGGGACTTTACTGATGATTTGTGCTGACCTCTTGGACCTTGTTTGTGGGTTGATTTCTATGTTGATGATTCGTGTTGAGTTCTCAGACCTTGTTGGTGGGTCTGAGTTGATTTCACAGGCAGATAGTGAATTGATGATGGTGCCAGCAATGAATTATTGTGGCTCTGTTAAACTTTGTCTTCCCAGAAACAGAAACCGTGAAGGACTTGAGGTGGACTGGACACTGTGAACTTCAATATGGAACGAGAACTGGATGAACTGGACAAGGAGCTGGACAACGGACTGGGAGCTGCCTGCCTTTGAACCCAGGTGACAGTTGGAACTGGGACCATGGAAAAGGAACCATAGAAGCTGAAAGCCATACTCAAGTCAAGCTGAAAGAAGACTTTACTTGGATACTGTGTACTGACTGAAAAGATTATGATTTACTGTGACCTAGGGGTGGATAACACTGACTTTTGTACTTTGTGATTGATTAAGGATTTTGTAATTGACTAAATGAATGTACTTTGTTGAAAACTATGTGACCACTTTGGTGAAAACTATGTGGCCATTTTAGCGATAAGTTGTTGAGTTATGACATGGTGAATGATGCTTTTGATTTTCTGTAATAAGTTGTAACATTGTGAATGCTATACCTTGATTTTCTGTGAATGTTTTGCTCTGATTTGTTATTGAATGGATAGAGAGTTCACCACACTATGCAATCAGAAACTTGAAAGCTGTTCATAGCAGCAGTCCTCTGGAAAGCTGCTAGTGCTTGGCTTTACAGATCCTCAGGAATGGAAGAGCCTTGATGTGGTTTCCTCAGAAGAGTCTTTGTTCTTTGTGAACCCATGATGTGGGCCTAGAGTAAATACTTCCCTAAATGCTTACATTCAGAACTGGGTTGGGGGGAGACAGGGTTGGTAGTCCCTTAGGGTACAGAGCTTAGGGAGCAGTTCATGTGTTTGGTGTTGGCTTCTTGTGTTATAGTAAAGGTTCAAATGGTTGACAGAACACACGAGGGCACATTTTTCAAACCTTATCTAAGGCACAAAAATGTCTTGTGCTGGCTAAATTCACACTAGAAGGACCAGAATTTGAGAATTCCTTGAAGGACCAAGCTATGTCAGTTAATAGTACAATGAAAAGTTTTATTTCTAAGTAAAATTATAATATATACTTATAATTACTTGAATTTAAAGGGCATTTTCACAGATAGCAGAAAGAAACTTCTTTTTTAATCAAATGTTTCCTTGTCAATTGATGCCTCTGGTCCTTCTTGTAGTCCATTTTAGAAAATTTCCAGGAATGAATGTCAAGCTCAATATGTTATGTAATTTGTAGAATCTTCCTTCTTTACCTTTGTGAAAATATGACAATGTCTCCAGTAGTATCCCATTCTGTCCTCTAGGATTCCTCAAAGATAAGGGACAGTGGTTACACATCTGTAATTCTTTCTGTCCCCTGGAATAGACTGTATTTGAGCTTGGTTACTTGAACTCATTGAAGGAGTTAAGTGTTCTCTGGTCATCTCACTTATTGTGACTTCCAATTTTCCCTATTTTCTAATTTGAAAGCCATTAAGATTTATGTATACATACATATAAATATACATATATGTGTGTGTATCTTTTTTACACAGGCTCAACTTTCAATATCTCCCTATGCCCTATGTCTATATATGTGTGTGTGTGTGTGTATACATATACATACGCACACACAAACATATCTATAGAGCTATCTACATAGCTCTCTATATAAATATATCTACATTAACTCTCCATCAATCTATCTAGACATGGGGCACAAGGTCCAAGGTGGAAGATTCTTAAAGTATGTATGTTTGTATTGTATAAAAATGTGTCTAAATATATACACACACACACAATACACAAAGGTGTATACATGTGCATGTAAATGTTATACATAATACATACACATACATATTTAAAGTGTATCAAGTTAGGTATTTCCATTTTGGCATCAGACATTATTCATCATCTCATCCAACCCTAGCTTTCGGGTTTATTTCTTGTCCCCACTATCCTTTCTTAGGTACTTTACTCTCATGACAAGAAATTCATTCTGGGCTTTCATATTTCTGACAATATTCATATAGGACCAGGCCATTCCTGTACTCATCTGTTTTATGGCCTGGATTCTAAATCTCGTCCTTTTAAGATCTGAGCTAATCCATTAAATCCTTGTGCAGCTTGGTCTAGAGAAAAGAGACAACTTGAAATTAGGTACCCTGGGTTCACATTCCAGCTTCCACATTACTAGTTATGTGATTTTAGGCAACTTGCTTAATCTCTTTGAGCCTATTCCTTAGATGAGTACTATAATAATACAAGTTGTTATGAAGCTGAAATGAGATAATGTACACAATATACTTTATAAACTTGAAAGCACCATGTACATTTGGGTTGCTATGAATTCTTGTAGTTGTCTTTTTAAGAAAAATATATGTCCTTTCAATCTTAGACCATTTATAGGCCCCTTGTACAGCCACACAGATCCTTCTTTCCTTTTTTTTCCTTTTCTCAACTGAATCATTCCTGATTATGTCATCAAAATTTCCTTATTCTTGCAAGCCTCCCACTCATCCTGAACCATTTTCCTTCTTAAAGACTTAGGCTATGGGATCCTATCTTTTCTCTGAAATTATTCTCCTAAAATCTAAGATCAATGTCACTTTATGCCCAGCATTCCCTTCCTTATCTGTCATGAACCCAAGGCAGTAGAAGGCACATTGCATTGGAGTCAGGAGACCTTCTCTGAGCCTTCATTTCACATCTGTTAAATTAAGATGTTAGCCTAGATGATTGCTTCCAAGAACCCTTCTGACCCCAAGAACCTTTAATTCTCTGAACTTTAAGATGACATGGTCACTTTCTTGCAAGTTCTTTAGTGTTTCTATTCTTTTTTTTTTCTTTTTGGAGGGCAATTGGGGTTAAGTAACTTGCCCAAGGTCACACAGCTAGGTTTTTGTTTGTGTGTGTGTTAAGTGTCTGAGGCTGGATCTGAACTCAGGTCCTTCTGACTCCAGGGCTGACACTCTACTCACTGCGCCACCTAGCTGCCCCCGGTGTTTCTATTCTTTATTGAGAAATTTCTCAATGTATGAATTATCATGGTCCAGCTATTATCTCTTCTGCCATCTTGAAGATCTTGCCTTACCCCTTATTCAGTGTTGTAGCATGGACTCCTAGCCTGTATCAGGAGATCTCGATTTTATTCACGGTTTTCCATAATCATGGTGGGACTTGACATATTAACTCCTGAGCCTCAGTTTCCTCATTTATATAAGAGCATGCCTCACAAAGCTGCGGTAAGGATGAAATGAAATTTTGCTTGGGGAGTTTTGTAAACTTCAAGGTTCTATAAAAACATAAGGGCTTTTCAGTATCTCCTATGGGTGAAGGGTAAGTTAAAGAAAAGAAAGGTGATTCATTCCATTCAAATTTTCTTATTTATCAGTCACTCTGTTGTGGTGGAAGGGAAAATGACATCAAGGTAAGTAAATATACATATTGGTTTAAATAAAATGTAAATCATCCACAGATTCCTTTATTCTAAACCCTTCTTGTCTGACATGGGAAGGAGAACTAGAACTGTTTTCAGAGGCTAGCTATCTAGCTACAGAGTATGGAGGTAGGGGTGGGGAATAGGGTAAAGAGCACTGGAATTGGGAGTCAGAAAACCTACAGGGATCTTTAATTGTGGTGTAAGTGGCCCCACTTCTATTGGAGTTTTAGCCCCATACCCCCCAGAACTCGGTGTGACTTTACACAAATCATTTCCCTTCTTCAGACCTAATTTCCTCTTCTGTTAAGTAAGGGAATTAGCTCTAACTTTTGGTTCTAAAATTTTGTGAATCTAGGGGTGCAGCGTAGGAGAAGCCCTGGCTTAGCTCCCAGTCCTGTAATCATCAGATGCCTGGAGCTTCTCAATTGCCACAGAATAGTAAACCTACACTCAATATTACCAGTCAATATTGCTGTATGATGGCACAAGTCGGGATTTGTGTAATGGAAAGAGCACTTTCCATTACACATTCCATTTTGGAGCACTTCCTTGAGAGCAGGGACCATTTTTTGCCTTTCTCTGTATCTCCAGTTCTTAGCACATGGCCTGGGCCAAAGGAAGTACTTAGTAAATGCTTGTTGACTGGCTGGTTCAAATCCTGGCTCCACTACTTATCACCAGTGTGACCTTGGGCAAGATGTTTACACTCTGGGCCTCAGTTTACTCACCTGCAAACTATATGGGCTGGACTTGATGACCTTTACGGTCCTTCTAGCTTCTAGCCCTCCTGTGGCAAGGTGTGTCTGTTATATTTTCACATCATGCAAACTTAAGCAGAGAGGAGGGAAGGGGGTGAAGGCACTGCTCATAGAATTTCTAGGAAAAGTCCTAGTCACAGAATTCTTGGTTTCAGGTACCAGTTGAAGTGACCTTAGGTGAGATCCTTCCAGTCGCCAGTAAAAACTGTGTGACGGGCAAATTTGTAAATTAGAGGTGTCAAACATGGCACTAGGGCAAACACTCCTGAATGCTGTTCAAACAAGATTAAAATGTATTTGGAGAATATTTAATAAAATAGAACTGAAAATATTAAATGTGGTTTTTTTAAGTCAATATGTGACCTACAGGGATCTTTAATTGTGGTGTAAGTGGTCCCACTTCTATTGGAGTTTGATACACCACTGGTCCAGATCATAGAACTATACTTGGCAATGGCCTTAGAATTCTAATTTAATCTCATTAGGAAGGAGGAACTGGGGCTCATAGAGGTGAAAATGACTTGCCCAAGATCACACAGGTGCTATGTTAGCACAGCAAGGTTTTGAAGCCATGGTCTCATGGCTCCAGATCACATCTCACCTCTGTAACATGCTGCCTCCCCTGAGAAGCCTTCAAGCTCTAATATTGTCTTATGACAATGACAGAAGGGACCATTTCCCCCAACTCAACATGGTGCTAAAGGAGCCCCTTTTCCTCCCCATGCTAAGTACAGAACAAGGCACAAGCCCCCATGAAATAAATTATTGTGTTCACCTTCACATTTGGAGGTGGCAGGCAGGGTGCAGTGGGCTGGTGCCAAGACAGATGGGAGAGATGGTGTGGGTTCTGAAGGTTTTAGGCTAGGAGTGTTTGATTTAGCAGCTAATTGGCAGTTGCTGAAGCTAGGAGGGAAACAGAAACTGGAAAATGATTTTAGTTTTGGAAAGGAGGATGGTTTAGTGTACAGAAACTAGAGGTACTTGGTGCCCAGCTATTGTATGAGGTCTTAAACAAGGTCATGGCTCAAGGGAGAAAGAATGGGTTAAAGCCAAGTGAACGGAATAGAAAGCTGACTTTGAGAATTGACAGTGTTAAGGTTAACCTCCCAAATCATTGCAGGACTGAAGACTGGGAAACTTAGTTCATTCCTAACATTCACCCTTAGCTTCTGCAGAGTTCCATTCTTTACACAGACCAGCTGTCAAATGAAGGGTCCTGGGGAAAAGGGGTGGATTAGATGACCTGTAAAGTACCTTAGAGCTTTAACCCTACAATCCCATTAACAAATGAATTGAGAATGGGGGTGCCATGGGAGAAACCTAGCCCATTCTTATCTCTTAAAAAAAGGCCACAGAACTACTTGTCATTCTAGGCTTAATATTTTGTCTCCTGTGGTGGGGCGAACACATGGCAGGGTTAACATAAGGCCTCGGAAGAAGGGAAGGAAGGAAGCAGTGTTGACATCTCAAGTTTAGGGTTATTTTCAAGTGTGGGATGGAGTCTGATTTTTAAAAAGGCACAGCATCACAAAATGTTAGTGCTGAAAGGGGCCTTGGAGGTCATTTAGTCCAATCTACCTATAGATAAGGAAAGTGAGTGTAAAATGACTTGCACAAGGTCACCTAGCTAGTGCCCATCAAATCTCCCTGAGCCAGGCTCCTGGGGGAACAACATATGGAAGAGGGATAGATGTTTCCTTTGTTTTGGGCCTGCAGATGTTTCCTAAAAGCCTTGGACATAGGGGCCAGGGCAGGAGGTATTGAAAGTTGAGTCTGTTTGAGAAAGAGAAAACCCAAATAACCAGGATGTGAAGAACCATTCGTCTTCATCATGTTTTATTTTTGAGGTGAAAAGGATTCACAAAAAGATTCACTAAGACCTAAGGAAAACTCTTCCTCCTCACAGATCCTCAAAGTAACTAGTGGGAATGTGTACACACACACACACACACACACACACACACACATATTCCAGTGCTACCTGCAGGGGTGAAAACACTGATTTGTTCGTGTCAGGGTGGTAATGGTTTCCCCCAGTGCCAGCCTATGCCCAAGGTTGGGGGGGCAGGGAAGAAAAAAGAGGAGCCAGTAGAGGTACCACTATGGGGTAGTTTATCTAAAAGGGCAGTGACTGCAGGGTGCAAAACTGACTAGCTGGAGGGAGAGAGATTTAAGGAACTGGTTAAGAATTGTCCGGATAGCCCGGCTCTTGGGGGCGGGGAGTGGCAGTAGAGTGGAGTGGGCTGATCCCTGGACTTTGAGTCAAGGGAACCTGGTTTCTAAGGCCCTGTTGTCACTAACTTGCAAAGTGACCTAGGGCAGGTCACTTCATCTCATCAGGCAATAATGCCCTCTCTTGTAAAATGAGGGGGTCCAGCCAGATGATTCCTAAAGCTCCTTACAACTCTTAATACTTTTTGATTGTTGGCAGACCTCAAAGAAAGAGCTATAAAACCTCCTTATCTCACAATCCTACCTTCCACCTCCCCCAGAAAATTCATAGGATTAGATTCTTGCTCAGATTCCTTTCAACTCCAACAGTCTATTTACCTTTCAGATGCCATTTTCAAACTATTGGAAAATCCTTTAGCTCTGGTCTTCTCAGTAAAGCCATCCATTTTATGGGATAGGAGGGAAGGAAGCAGGGGCAAGGCCTGTGAAGCCTGCTTCATCTCATGCCTATGGCTCAGTTCCCCACCGACAGCCCCAACAGCATCATAAAACCCCAGAACTGAAGGGACCTCAGAGATCACCTGTGAACATCTGCCCTAACAGCACATGCCCTCCCAAGGCAGGCCCTTCGACCAGGGAACAGCTGACTGTAACCAACTGTTCTTCCTTACGAGGACCTAAAATTTGCTTCTAATTTCTACCAACTGATCTTTGTATTACTTCTGAAAGAAAAAATAGAAGTCTTATTTCCTTCTCTACATAAGAACCGTTTATACCTCTGAAGACATTTATTCCCCCCGTGCCTTCCTTTCTTCAAACTAATTGTCCTCAGTCCCTTAATTTCTTTTCATAGGACCTTTCTGGTTTTGGGGGCCTTTTCTATCATGGATGTCCTCCAGGTAGTCAATGTGAAGCTTCCAAAATTGAATATAACACTCTAGTAGGAACATTACCTCCTGTTCTGGCTACCATCTTTCTACTATTAACATGCATCCTAAGATACTTAACTTTGTGGATATCAATCATACCATTGGCTCAAACTGAGTTAGCAGACAGTTCAAAATGCCCAGATTTTTAAAAACATAATCTACTAAAAATGGGTCTCTAGCTTTTATTTGTACAATTTAGGTTTAGAACCTAAATGTGATGTTACATTTTTATCTCCATTTATATTTATCTATCTTGGCTCAGCATCCAGACTGTCAAGATCACTATGAATTTTAATTCAATCATTGCCTGCATTAGCTATCTCTTCTTCTGATTTCATCCAAGTCATTATGAAATTGTTCGATGAGACAGAGCCAAGGACAAAGTCCTGTAATACGCCTCTGGAGAAAGCTCCTTCCAGGTTGTCAACAATCTGTTAACATTCTATAGGCATGATTTCTTTAAAATCAGCTATGACCTACCTAACTGTCCGGTAATGTTACTGTCAGAAGATCCAGTGTACCTTGTCCACAAGAATATCGTGGGAGACTTTGCCAAATGCCCTGCAGAAATCTATGTGCACCATGTCTTAAAGCAAGCCCTGATCACAAAGGAAACGAGGTTAGTTGTGCATGACTTGTTCTCAATGAAATCATGCTGGCTCTTAGTGGTCTCTGCTTCCCTTTCTAAGGGCTTACATTAGGTCTGTTCTGTTTCAGAACTTTCCTGGAGACTGACGCCAAGCCTGTGGTCTGCTGTGCCCATCAGAGTGCACTCTCCCCCTCATTCTGAAAACCTGGCTTTCTGGTGCCTCACTCGTTCTCCATGATTTCTCAAAGGTTACAGATAGGTTTGCTCATCACGCCTGCCAGTTCTTTCTGCAGCTCAGGATGTGACTGTTCTAGACCTAGAAACCCAAATAATAAATACAGTAAGTGTTCTCTTACTGTTTCACTCTCTTGTGCTTCAACTCCCTCCCAATCATGGCAGTGAACTATTATTTCTTCTATGGTTCTCATCTTGAAGATTACTCTCATCGGAAGAGATGACAGAAGCATGTACAGGAAGAGGACTAATCAAGGTAGGGTCGTGACTATCCAAAAGGGCATTTCCAAGCTTCTTGTGAAAAAGCCCAAAGGAAATGAACCCACACAAAAAGCCGGTATCCCCTCCCCCCAGACAATGGTCAATGGGTAAAATACACATAGATGCACACCCATACACATACACACAGCAGCAGGAGCAACATAAATATCTCATTCCTAAGAACCCCCTTATCCTCCCAGACAATGTCCTTTGTAGATGTCCACTCAAGTCAGAGCTATAATCTGGAAAGTACCTTTGGTATCATTTACACTCCCATCTTGCAGATGAGGAAACTGAGGTTCTGCATGGTTGACTGACCCACCCAGGCTCACACTGCTAGTTAGTAGGAGAGCCAGAAGTACAACTCAAGCCTGCTAATTCCCAGATCAGTGTTTCTTCCCTTAAAGCATTCTTCCCATTTATTGAAGATGATAAAATGAAACATCTGATGCTTTGCATCAAAGAAATGGCCCCCATTCCTCTCTCTTTAATATTCTGTACTTTGCAGTTCTGGTCATCCCCAACTTGTGATTCTTTCGGTTAATGCCTCCAGTTTGATGTTTACTCACTACCTTTAGGTGTAGCTGAAACAGAAGTAGTGACAACCAGATGGGCACATCTGCAGAACACATACCCCGGGGGAGACTTGGCTTCGGGGTTTCACAGCTGGGGAGCAGAGAGGAGGGTGTTGGTGTGTGAGGGAGTAGAAAGGATCACTGGGAGAGGCAGCACAGACAGAAGGCAGATGGAGGGGAAAAGAGAGGGGAAGAAGCAGAGCTGGAGATGGGTGAAGGGCATCCTAGAAGAACCTGATTTGAAAGCAAAAAAAAGGGGGGGGAGGGGGATAATTTTTGAGGACAAGAGTCAAGAGGCATAACTGCTGCATGTCCAGAACACAGCAGACCCGGCTCCTGGCACTGCTGACTTTGCTGGACTCAGGTGCAGTTATATGCACCTATGGCACCCTGCTCCCCACAACAACCCAGACACAATTTCATTTCATCTCAAGGGGCAGGGGCTTGGCCTTGGTCTTCACTACTGATACAATGGCTGATTCCTTGTTTAAAAGGGATCAGCACATGTAAACGAAGTGAAGGGAAAGAAAGGAAGTGAGAGTGAATTCAAGCGAAAGGAGGAGGCAGGGAAATGTTAAAAGAGGAGGAGACACAAACACACGAAGACACAGAGTCCAAGAGAGAGAAAACAGAGAACTATGTAAACACATTGCAGGTACAACACATCAGAACTGAAGTCATGGAGATCTGCAAAGAGCTCACACTTATGTCTCCATTCACTTCATTTTCTGGTTTTCCCTGAGCATAATGTTGTTCCCTTCAAACATCTGTCAATTTCCCAATCCTGGAAAAATCTATGTCCAAATGAAGTCTTTCAGTCTCATCCACTTCTATTGCCCTGCCCCTCACCCCCTCAAAGGCTGGAGGAGACAGACTATCCCCACCAACCCTGGCCCTCAAACAGTCTCTACCTATATAAATATTGCATAGGAGTGTTGCTGGCATTGCCTCACAGAGGAGGAAATGCAAGCTCAGAGCTCAATATGGCAATAAGCCCATCCTTGAACAATCCCTACCTTTCCCACCCCCCACCCAAAAAAATCCCCAAATCCCCAAACAAGTGGTTCAACTTTATTTTAAAATTGTACAAAATGGCCACGAGTGGCTATAAAAAACTTTGTCTTCAGAAGGTGTGAAAACTCAGGAACAACAAAGCCAGCATCGTTCACAGTGTAGTGGAAAAGCTTCTTTTGAGGCAGAAATCACAGTTCATCTTTCTTTTTTCCAAGTCGCTCATGGTCTCGCTCTCGGAGAGTTCGAACAAAAGAGACAAACCCTGACTCCTGAAAGAAAGGAAAGGGTTGAGGAAAGGAAGGTAGAGAGTGGAGGGGGTGAGGGGCAGGAAAGGGGTCTTTTCATTATCTGGTAAGGGTCACATAAATCTCCTCCTCTTTGCTGACAGCCTCTTCCCTCACCCTACTGAGAAAGCAGAGAGAGAGCTGAAGAAGTGTCATGTCCTACGGGTCCAAAGGAGAGCCCAACAGAGTCAGCTGGCTGCAATTTTGTGCTATTCCTTCCTCAGCTCTGTCTTTCAGAGCTGGTAACAGTTCAGTCCTGAACTCTCAAACCAAATTAGTCACCAGGAAGAGATCATCTCTTATAGTATATTCTTATGGTATTTTCTGTTCCACTTGTGAAGAACATGTGTCTTACCTTTCATAACCAGGAAATGGATAATGAATTCTTTTTTCTAGTATTAGAGGTGGGTTTCTCCCATGAGGTAAGATATGGAATCTATGGCTGTAGGAGAGAATAAAGCTAACTAGCTCACATGAGGCCTGACGTAGACCTTAACCAAAAACAAGTTACTGCTTGATAGGTATCCAACCTCCTTCCCCCATGATGGGGCTGAAGGAACAAAGGCTTCTCCAGGAACCACCAAGCTGTTTCACTTTGCCAGCATCATCCTTTTGCTTTCAAAGGGCCCCTTCTCCACTCACATTTCCCACTTTCCAGGGTGGTATCTGGGAGCTTCCAACAATGGAAGCTATTCCCCTGACTAATTCAATTCAAGAAAGATGTATTAAGTACTTCCCAGGTGCTGGCTCTGCTCAGTCCCTGCCCTTGGGGAGTTTCCAAAGAGAAGCAGTGGCAGAGCATGGGGAGAAGGAGAAATCAGTCTGGGATTTGGGATTTGAGTCCTAGTTCTGACAATTACAAGCTGCATGACTATGAGCAAATCACGAACTTTTCTGAGCGAGGCATCTGTAAAATGGCCCATGTTGCAGGGCTGTTTGGAGGTTCTGATGACAGGACAACATACATGTCAGGAACTACTGAAAGGATTAGGAAAGGTCACAGAGGAGGCAGTGGCTACCCTGAGCCTTGCTGGAAGATCAGGGTGATGGGAAGCTGAGATCAGTGGGGAGCACACTCCAAGCATTGCTGAGCTTGTGTGGAGGCCACAGATGGACTCTGGAGTTTGGGGAATAAGTCACTGTCTAGCTTGCCGGAGACAAAGAGTATGTGAAGGGAAGTAATCAATGTGAAATAAGGCTAAAGAGCAGGTTCAAGACTTGATATTTTTATCCCTGAAACAAGAGGAAAGCACTGAAGGTTTTCCAAAAAGGGGGTGACATGGTGGGGACTGTGCCTGTGGATGAGACTCTGGCAGGGTGAGAAAGAGATGCTGGCTCAGTGCATGGATGAAAGCAGGGGGCACAGTCAGCAGGAATGGCAATATCCAGGTAAAAGTCATGATGGCCTACTGGGCCTTGGGATCCCATGAGTGGGTGTAATGAGAATGGGAATTTGAAGAGCTTCCCTGCCCCTTAATAGACCTAGGGGGTGGTTTGAAGACCTCCCCTGCTTTGAAAGTAAACTCTGCCCCCTAATAGGCTGAATGTAATCACATGGAGCCTGTGATGGAGGGAATTTGCTAAAGGGTGGAACAGAGCCCACAGGAAGCTGGTCAGAGATAGCCAGATGGTGGGGGAGAGAGGAGAACCTCAGGCAAGGAGTCAGATAGTCTTATGAGTAGATATTGATCTTGTACTGGTTTGTGGGAAGGCTGGAGGATGCTGTGGCTCTCAGCATTATTATGGCTTCTGAATATCTTTGGTATTATTGATGGAATCGGCTTACTGGTTTTGGGATTTGGTTTTCTAGTGTCTAAATAAATGCTTCAGTTCTATCCTCTATCTGGAGAGTTTGGTATATTTTGCAATGGAACATCATGCGATACTTATAGTCATGGTCTTTATCATGATTGTGGGCTCTGTAAATATTGCATTGGCGCTACAGTGGGGAGAAAGGGATGAATAAGACATCTGGGGAAGGAAATTTAGAGGAGGGGCAGGTTTTAGGGGAAATGCTGTCAGTTCCTTTTTCAATACAATGAGTTTCAGATGCTGATGGGACATCAGCTTAGTGATGTTCAGGAGAAAGGTGGCAAGATCTTTGGCAATGAAGGACAGGAGTTCAAGAGAACTAGATATCAGATACGAGAGTCAAGCAGAGAGATAAACTGGACCCCCATAAACAGATGTAATCAGCAGCAGTGTGTGTAAAGATGCTTAGGAGAAAGGCGTATCAGCAAAGGAAACTAAAAATGAGTGACCATATAGGTAGGAAGAGAATCATGAGGGAGCAATATCACAGAGGCTAAAGGAAGGGGGGTTGTATCCAGAAGAAGATGGTACGTATGTCTATATATACATACATATATATAAGCAGTGGGGAAAGGGCCTATAGATTAAGACTGAAAATGAGGGAGAGAAAAGAGAATTACTTATGGGGCAAGCTTCCAGAAGAGAGCAGAGGGGGCACAATCAAGGGCACAAGTCATGGGGTGAGCCTTGATAAAGAAGAGGGTCACTTCTTTTACAAGGAGAGGATGGGTAAAAATAAAGAAGGGTTTTGATATGTGGCGTACAGCAGAGGAAGGAGCTCCTGAGATACGGATCTGTCTCAGTAAAGTAAGATGCAAGATAATCTGTCAATAGAGGAGTAAGAATGTTCTATGGGCCTTGAAGACAAGAGGTGGTTTGGAGGAGTCACTTTATTCCTATATATGAAAGAGTCAATTGAGAATGGGAATTTGTACTTGAAGGTCGTTAAGTTCAGACAACATGAATTAGTGATGGATCTTCTTGGCTCGGTTATGTGACTCCTTCCACTAGTGTTCAGTCATGGAAAAGGGAGCTGTGGGGAGACCAAAAGCTGAAGAATGGAAGGCATAGAGATGAGGACAGGAGACAAGAGAATCCAGGGTAGAGGCTGAACTGACCAACTCTAGGGTCAAGACTGGAGGGAAGAGAGTGGAGCTAGAACAGGGATAATGGCTTCAGAGAACGGGGAGGGATGAACAGAATGGTGGTCACCATAAGCGTGAAGAACAAGTTTAAGAGGAATGAAGCAAAGATATGAGAGCAAGAGATCATGACGAGAGAGGGAAGTACTAGAGTTCAGAATGCTGAAGGCAGCGCACTTATAGATGATGCTGAGATCTAAGCCAAAGCTCTTTCCCTCTGGGTAGCTAAAGTGAAATAAATATAGTTCACGCAAGTTGTTGAGGCTGATGAAATGGGAGACCAGAGTGTTTGAGGGGGTACATCAAACATATTTTTGAAGTCCTTAATTACAAGGACAAAAATAGAAGTATTTAGGAAAGGCTACAAGCTGGGACTGAACTTCTTTAGAAAGAACAGAGAGGTCCCTGGAAGCTGATAGATTACAGACACAAGGATCTAACAGGATGATGGCATTATGGATAACCACTGCCTCAAAAGGAAAGGAGGAAGGTTATAGAATCCGGGTTACAGTGATGGTCTGGAAATGGTGTTGAAGAGCCAGCAGCAGGCAGATTACTCCTTCTCCTTGTGGCCCAGTATGCTAGGGGGCATAAGAGAAAGATCAGAGGCACTGGAGGGAGTGACCAAGGATGTAGGATCTTTTGGAGGGAAGGGTTCAGGATAACAAAAAGTTCCATGAATCTAGCATTGTTTTCTCCAAAAGAGACAAAAGAAGAAAAGAAAGAATAAAGTTAAGTAAAACTTCTTTAGCCAACTGGACACTAGGAGAAAAGAGTATCCCGAAGTTTGGGCTTTTTAAGATATTGGCAAATCCCCAAAACTGTTGCTCTTAGCAGAGTTTGGTCTGAGGGAAAATCCACAGATTTCAGAATCTGAGGTGGCTGTTGCCTTCCAAAGCCAACAACATGGCTGGTGCTAAATCTCAGAAGGGGAGTTTTGCTTACTAACATTTTCTCTGCAACCCTGTAATGGGAATGGTAATTTGAAGATCTTCCCTGCCCTTTAATAGACCTAGGGAGGAGTTTGAAGACCTCCCCTGCTTTAAAAGTAAACCCTGCACCCTAATAAGCTGAATGTAATCACATGGAGCCTGTGATAGAGGGAATTTCCTGAAGGGTGCAGCAGAGCCTACTGGAAGCCTCCCTGCTGTCCCCTAATAGGCTGAATGTAGTCACATGGAACCTGTGGTGAGAGGAGTTTGCTGAAGGGAAACAGAGCCCACAGAAAGCTGTCAGTCAGAGCTGGTGGGAGAGAAAGGACACTCAGACAAGGAGATAGAGAGATTTGTGAGTAGATAAATGATCTTGTATTGGTTTGTGAGAAGGCTGAAGGATGTTGTGGCTCTCAGAATTATTATGGCTTCTGAATATCTTTGGTACTATGATGGAATCAGCTTACTGATTTTGGGATTCAGTTTTCTGGTGTCTAAATAAATGCTTCAGTTCTGTTCTCTACGTGAAGAATCTGGTATATTTTGCCACCAAATGTCATGTGATATTTACAGTCACAGTCCTTATCATGATCGTGGGCACTGTAAATATTTCATTGGTGCTACATTTGGTCATGAGGATGGGATGGCAAAATATCACACCTCTAGTTAGAGGCAGAAGGAATTTAAAAGAAGAAATGGCTATCCCAGGATGGGAAGATTTGCCTTATGCCTTTCTAACAAGGAGTAGTCTAAAAATACAGGGCTCTATGAAAACTGGGAACAGAGGCTACAGCAAGGAGAACCTAGAGATTTAGAAACATATTTGCAAAGAATACCAATAAAACCTGGGACAGAGCTGGGGGCAGTGAATAGAAGAGGCTGGGTTTTACTAACAGGCTACTGTATTGTGTGTCAAAGCAGAGACAAGCTGTTACAAGAGCTGGCTAAGTGCCAGAATTCGAGCCCTCCTTTAGAAGAGCAAGCTGAGTCTCAGGTAGAAGAGAGAACTGGAGCGTCTCAGTTGGAAGCAGAGAGGACTATTGTAAATTTGGCTCAGAAAAAGAAGAAAAAAGTAACAGGGGTAAAGTTCCTACAGCTTTGGTAGTCTGAGCCTAGCTGCTATGACAATGACTCCCAAGAAAGTCCATGTGTTATACAGAATGATCCAATGTTAAGCGATAACATTGTTTCATGGTGAAGCTTTTCCAAGGGCAGAAGCTCGCCCCATAGTGAGAAGAAGGCAGGAGAGTCAGGGAGGGCCAGCAGTACTCAAGGAGATACTTAAGGATTTCACTCAACAGGAGATTACTGATATTGTGAGCAGATTCACCCAAAGATAGGAGAATCCTTAGTGTCTTGGATGGTAAGAATCACTGATGAAGGAGCTGCTGGGGTAGTGATAGAGTGCACTGCTTGAAATTTGTAAGTATTTGCCAGAATCCTTTTGTCCAGCAAGCTTTTAGAGACTTTCATTTGCAGGAGGTAACAACACGACCTATCTGTTAGCTTTAGGTGCTGATGGATGCAATAGAATGTATCCCACTGCTTCTATGTGGCCTAGTGGAGACAGACCCTGGTACTCACTTAGAGATTGCTTGAGAAAGTTGAAAGAAGTAATAAAAACTGCTATTATGGTTAGAGATGCAGATACATATCATGAAGTCCCCTTAGTTCCTCATAGAAATATCATGGTGAAGACAGCTCCTCCTGCATATAGCTCTGACTCTACTAATTGGTGAAATAGGACACCCTCTTTTAGAGGTGCTGGATAAGATTTCACAGCTAAGTCACTTAGGAGAATGGGAAAGTGATAAATTTCCTCTAGAGAGAAGAATAAATAGCCAGTGGATTCAAATTCAGAATCGATTGACAAGAAGAGAATTGTTTATTGCTCTATTGAGAGCAGGGGTTGCTTTTGGGAAAATTGATGGTATCCCAACTAATGAACTATATAAAATATATCAAGAAAATGGGCTTGATGTTAGACAGAACAGAGAAGTGGGAACTGCCCCTACAGATGCTCCTGAACCATTGTATCCAAGTTTGTCACACCTTCATGGGGACTCAGATTAAAGAAAGTGCTGGGATAGGTGAAAGTGGTCAATGTGCTGAACTTGTGGCAGTGTATATTTATAGTCACAGTCTTTACTGTGATCGTGGGTCCTGTAAATATTGCACTGGCACCACAAACCCTCAAACTGAAACCTAAGGAGTGTATTTTAGTTCACCAGTTCATTTAAAAAATTATATTAAAGTTGGAATTCAATCAATAAGTATTTATTAAGTGCCTACTATGCCCTAGCCACTGGTGATACAAATGCAAAGAATGAAAGAGTCCATACTCAAAAAGAACTTGCCTTCTAATGGAGGAGACTATTAGTAGATATATGAAGATATACAAGCAGAAATACAAAGTGAATGATACAGATATACTGTTGAATACAAGGTTGTTTGGAAGGGAACACTCTAGAAATTAGAAGAGAGAAGGAGGGTTTCCAGAAAGGCTTACTGTAGTTATGTCCTAAAGGAAAAGAATCAGTAAAGAATCACTCTATGAGGTAAAGGCGAAGAGGGGGTATAACCCAGGCATTTGGAAGGGACAGTACCTACGGACAGAGATGGGAGATGGGATGTCATATGTGGGAAATAGAAGTCAGTTTAGCTGAATCATAGAGTGTGAAAAGGGGAATAATATTTGACGAGTCTAGAAAGATAGATTCTTCCTTAAATTAAGGACATAAAATTAATATCTATCTACCTGTATTATATCTATATTACCTAGAAATATAAAAGTGTAAGATGTTTTAAGCCCAGGCCAGGGTTAATGATTACTTTGTTGTAATCAACTTAATTAGCAACCAACAGAGAGACTGTATGAATGGAGTAGCCAGGTACCTGGATCTGAGAGAAGATATTATTTTCATGCAGCCTTGTTAGGGTACAATCTGTTTTCTCCATGATGGAAGTCTCTAAGGTAATCTGGTATATACAGCTGCCATACCTATAACCTCCTCAATAAAATCTGACAAACTCCTATGCTTCTCAACACCCATTATGGTCACTTCCTGATTCAGAAATGAGGCTAGCTGCAGTTGAAAGCTTTCCTCAGCAAGAAACCATGGGATTGGGCTGAGTATGGAGTTAAAGAGGAGAAGAAGGAAAGGAAGAGAAATCAAGGAATGGAGCAGGCACTGTTGGACTGAATGGTCTTAGGTTTGAAACTCAGAAAGAACAAGAAGAGAGGAAAAGGGCAAGAACTGAGACTCAGAAGCAGCACCAAGGGAAGGACTTAGTCTAGCTAGGCCAAGCGGTAGTTTCCACATACTCACCGTCCGATCTCCATTATATTTTTCGATCATTTTCCCATAGTTGTAGTAGTTGAAGGTGGGGTAACCATCAACCCCTTCCTGCTTACACAGATCCCGGTTCTTATCTTTGGCACAGTCAACTGCAGCACAGGCAATCTACCAGGAAAAGGAAATACTGTATGAGAGAACAGGGCACTTCTGCACTTGTAATCTGCAGGACAACATCTTGGGTTCATTTTATGCTGCTCTATGTACAGGCTCTTGACATCACCATCAATGGGGCACTTGCTCTAAGTCAGGCATTCTTAGCCTGGTGCCTGGGAATATCTTTTTAAGAAAATACTTTTATAACCATATTTTAATATAATTGGCCTCCTTTGTAATCCTATGTACTTTATTAATTTAAAAACATTATTCTGAGAAAGGGTCCCTTAACTTCATCAGCCTACCAGAGGTCTGTGACACAAAAAAGGGCTAGGAACCCCTGGGTTAAGCTGGTTTTAACAGCAGTGGGCAGTGAGTTACTTTTGGCTTGGCTCTGAAAAGTCACATATTTGAAGCCAGCTGGTCAGGATTAAGATGTTGAGATGGCACAGAAGGAACAATAGTAGTAATAATCATTTAGAACAGAGTAGTCACAGCTTGATTCCAGGTCCACAGGCTCCAGAGAACCTAATTTTAACATGTGAAAATTTAGACTCCTCTACTGACAAGCACACCTCTAAGAACTGAGGGAAAGAGACCAAATTCTCTCTGAGCTTAGCCCACTATAGTCTGCCATAAAAGTAGTAATCATTTTTGTAAGCAGTGAGGATTGTAGAGGAACACTGGACCAAGGATTGAAAACAGTTAGATGGGTCTAGGAAAGCAGGCAGCAGGCTCAGAATAATGGGGTTATCTCTATAAATTTTCCTCCTATTCTTCCTCCTTGCCTCCAATGAGAATTTTCCATGAGGTTCTGTATCTGGGGGATCAAGAAAACAATAAAGTGTTCTAAATGTGTCTGATGAGAAGGCTTGAAGACTAGAGACATGGAGAGTTCAGGTTACAGTGTGGTTGGGTGGGAAGGATACAGTATAGAAGAATGAGTGGAGTTATAGTTCATGCGTCTCAAGGGGCTGGCAAATGTTTGTAAAGCTCAAGGGTTTTGCAAGGTGTATTTGTGAGGCTGTCATAGGCCCAGAGAGTCCTTAGGCAACGTAGGAACTTAAGGGAAGTCATCATATATTCTTTTTTCCTCTAAATAGGATAACCTCCACTCCAGCTCAGATGGGAGTCTCCCATATTCCCCAAACTCTCTTAAGTAAATGGATTTCACAGCCTTCCAAATTCCTTTATTTGCCCACTTATCTCCTATTTTCTCTCTGCATATCCCTTTTTTCTTTTCAGGGTCTCCTATAAGTTAGGGAGTTTCCCCTTATATTATCCTTACAGAATCAGTAAAAAGGATTTTTTTTTTCAATTAAAAGTAACTGACACCCAAGGAAGAAAAAAAAAGGTCACATACCAATAAAAAGCAACTTTAATGAGGTAGGTTTTTATTATTTTAAAGAGGAAAATGTAAAAGGTTTAGCTTAGCTTACTTTCTTTTAAAATTAAGAACAGGTAGCAAAAGAGGCAACTGGTAAAAGGGGCAGAGAGAAGGAAACGGAAAGAGAGGAAGGAAGACAGTGAGTTGTGAGCAGAGAGTTCATTTACTTTGTGGGACTTTAGACATTCAGGTTAGTTGCTAACTAAGGTTCAGAGCTTTTGCGCCACTCTTTATAAATCTGCCAAGGCTTCCCTCTGACAAGAAAATAACCATTCCAATCCTATCAGTCAATGTTTCCTGGAGGCTAAGTGTCTAGGAGCAGGGAGAAACATTATCTTCTGGGTGGTAGCAGCTGCAGTCAAAGCACTCTCAGTTCAGAGGGTACCAGATAAGAGATGAATTATTGACCTCATGCCAGATGTTCATTATTGGGGCAGCCAGGTGGCACAGGGGGTGGAACACCAGGCCTGGAGTCAGGAAGACCAGAGTTAAAATATGGCCTCAGACACTAATTGTGTGACCTTGGGCAAGTCACTTAACCAGTGTTACCTTCAGTTTCCTCGTTTGTAAAATGGGGATAAAAATAGCATCTTGGATCAAATGAGATAACAACTGTAGAGTGCTCTGCATAGTACCAGACACAAAATAAACCCTACATAAGTGTTAGCTGTTGCTTGCTGTCATTATTCCGTTCTCCAATAATAGAGAGCTGTAATTCCTGAGACAATCTGGGCTCTAAAGCATTTCTGAATTATGTACATAAGTAGGGAAAATGGTAGACTGTGAGGTCCACATGAAACAATGCAGCCATCCCCACAGTGCTGATGCTCGGGAGAGGGCCTCGCCAGCTTTACCGCGACCACCTACCTTAAAGGAGGCTGGGGACACCGGGCCAATGAAGCTGTTCCTCAAGTAGCTGATAAGTGTCCTTAGACCTGATAGCTCCTGGTTGTTCTTCTCTGTATTCATGTTTAAATTACGAATTTAATTTGTGCTACTGTTTGGAGTATTAGGCACAATTTTATAAATCTACTAAATTAAACAAAATCTATTCTGAATTTCAAAACAAGGTGGCAGCTACATAATCAAGTGCAGTTTGTGGCTGCGAATGCTAGCCCACATCCCCTGCTTCTAAGAGAGATAAGCTGTTAGCCTCCTCAAATTTCAACAGCTTATGAAATTTTACTTCATTCAGGAAACCTCCTTAGACTCTCTGGAATAAGACAGCAAGTGTGTCTTCTCCTTCCACCAAACACACACAAAATTCCCATGATGCCTCCTCCTAATCTGCACTTACTCACTCGCAGTACAGAATGTACAGATTTTAACTTCTTTCTTCAAGATTGACCCGTCTAGACAGTACACATGCTTGTTGTTTATGTCTCTGTCCACATGGTGAGTACTGATCACAGTACTGATCATAGACTCCTAGCACTGGAAAGGCTGAAAAAGAGATCCTTTAGTCTAGCCTTTGCTCTGAGTCCCTTTAGGGGACTTTGCAAAGGCAATGGCATCCCAACTCCACTGCAACCCACCGCTGGGACTATGTGTGGAGTGACTCACCCCCCACCTTCCAAACCTCTGCCTCCTTCATTGCCCCCTCCAGGAAGCTATCTACTCTAAAGGCCCTAAATTCCTTCTACTCTAGTATCTATCATCAGCTGAGGCCACTGAATAAGCCAAGTTAACTCTCAGGGGTGGGAGTGCCCCTGCTAAAATATGTACTGCCACATGCAGCTTTATTGATTCAGTAAAATAAATCTCTGCAGGAGCTAATATTGACTTTGGCTATGAAAATGGAAGTGAATAACCAGCTGCATATTGATTGGGGGAAGGAGTGGGGACAGGCTTCTGGAGACAAAAATAAAATTCAGGCTGAAAGAGGTAGAGGAAAGCACACTGAACCAGAACTCTGGAAATGTGGGTATTGTCCCAGGTTGGCCACTAATACTGTGACCTTGGTCAAATCCCAGTCTCTTTGGCCTGTTATTCCACTCCAAAAGGAGAGGGCTGAGCTGGTCTCTAGGGACCCTTCTAGCATTAAGGTTCTATTAATATAGGAAATTTACTTCAGGAGTGAACTATGGAAGGGCCTGTCAATTTATATATCACAAATAAAAAGAAAAAACATTCCCTGATTATCTATCAACTATTCCTCCTCCTAAGCCAGAAGGGTAGACTATGTAGATAGGGCACCTGTGGGAGAAGACAATGATCCTCACTTCTCTCTGGAAGCCTGTCTCACCTCATGTTGACAACATGGGCTTTTGGCTATCTTCTCCTAGCTGTGTTAATTCCACAGCCTCCTTGCCCGTAGACTGGCTAGCATTCTTTCTGGCATCTGTTCTACATCAATGTTATCTCATCCAAAGACAAGAAACACAGTAAAATCCACATTTCTTCCCATTACCTTCAAATTTGGGGCACAGTGGATATAGCACCAGGCCTGGAATGAGGAAGACCTAAGTTCAAATTCAGCCTCAGAAACATTATCTATGTGACTCTGGGCAAATCACTTAACCCTCTTTGCCTCAGTCTCCTCATCTGTAAAATGAACTAGAGAAGGAAATGGCAAACCACTTTGGTATCTTTGACAAGAAAACTCTAAATGTGGTCATGAAGAGTCATGCACTACTGAAATGACTAAACAACAACACCTTCAATATCATAGTTTATGACAAAATCAAGATGTATTTATTGTTCCATATCTATCTCTTCAAACTCTGCTTTCCCTGGATGAACTGTTCTTTCTCTTTCTCTGGTGATTTGCAGGACATGAAAAGTCCTGCATAGGACTTTTCATGTATAGGAGAACCATAATACCAAGTAGGTCTGCCCTCCCCCTCCACCCCCCTGTTATCTGATAAACTGGAAAAGGCATAGTCCAAATGAGTCATCCTGGGAATCCAGCTCTGTGTTCCAACAAAAAATCCAAGACTTACACTACAAATAACTCATTAGTCTGGGTCCCAAAGGAGGTTGAAAAGACCCATGCTGAGACATACACTATTTGGTAAATTTCTGTCCCATCTCAGTCTGGAGCCAAATTTTAACTGAAAGCCCCCGACTTCCCTGTCCCTATAATTAACAGCTGTGGCCCCTAGGCTGTCTACATCTAGCAGGGAACATAAAATAAGACAGGTAAGAATTAATTTGTCCCCCAAAAGCTTTCTAATTTTACTTGCTAAGGCTACTTCTGCTGATTCTCTGATCTCATGGACTTTTGACCCTACTGCTTACCTGATCCTACAACAGCTGTCAACTCTTCCTCTTTGGTTAACCTCCCAGGAACTGGCATCTGTTAGGGTGCTCCCACATAAACCAATTCCTGGCCATCCTTGCCTGATTTCTATCCTAAACAATAGGCTGACAGGCTTTGGCCTGAAATAGCAAGTACAAAGTGTGCATGTGCCTGTCCCTGGCACTCACATATTCACAATGATCTTAGGAGGCCATTTTCCCATGGAAATAATTTTTATATATGGTGTTTACATTTCCAACTCTGTAACAACGCAGTAGAACTGTAGCAACTGTTTACGATATTTAAAAAATGTTTTTCACTGTAAATGTGTAGGAAATTTCAGCTACATGCAGTGCTAAATTAGCTTTTGTGGATTATCTGGGGAAGCTATCTTACAGAACATTATTTCTGTAGAAGAATGTGTTCTAAGCTCCAAGCAAAGAACTTACAAATGAACTTTTGAAATACAACCTATTTTCAGGATTGGGACAGTCTGGTACTTGCTTTACACATTTTGGCCATGAACATGGTTATTTTTTTTTCTTTGGTCATTGAGACTTCTGGCTAATAAGATACCAGATCAGTACAGAAAAGCCATGTGACAACCAGACCAGTAGTAAGAATGTGTTTGTTGGGGCAGCTAGGTGGTGCAGTGAGTAGAGCGCCGGCCCTGGAGTCAGAAGGACCTGAGTTCAGATCCGGTCTCAGACACTTAACACACATAAACAAAAACCTAGCCGTGTGACCTTGGGCAAAGTTACTTAACCCCAATTGCCCTCCAAAAAGAAAAAAAAATGTGTTTGTTTCATCAACATAGAAATGTACAGGGGAAATGTTTTATTTTTGTTTTCATTGTGAGTCTGTATACATATTGGTTATACACAGCTGCCTGAACTTAGGACCACTTGTGCAGCATGGGGTCCGCAAAGAGTACTTTAGTTGTTCTGGGGAGTGGCTTCTTCAGAGGCATGCCATATTTCACCACACCACCAATCTCTGATTTCTTCACATACAAAACAGAAATCAGAGCTGAGTCAGGTACATGATACTGTGCCCAGCCTCCCTCTCCCTCCTCTCAATATATTCTAATCTGCAGTTTTAACTTGTTAATTTTATGCTTCATTAGGCTGTGGCTGCAGGTGCCTCTGGCTTAAGCATGATGTGGCTTCATTGATCATAGCCCTTTTTCTCTTCTCTCCTAGCTCCTCTCTCACTGTCTTTGGATTGTAAACCTGGCCCTTCCCAAGAGAATCCTAAAGTGAAGCAGCTGGTGATAAAAATGCCAGGAAGCCAGCCCCCTCTACATAGATGTGCCAGGCATGGGGCAGGCTCCCCTACAGAACATAATAAACATAGCAGGGAGAGCAGAGTTCAAGGGTGGAGACAAAACAAACAGGGCCATCCTTACCTTGCGGTCATCTTTGAATAGTTCGGCAGTGGCAGTGAAGTTCGGGATTGTATTTTTACAGTGTGGACACCCTGCACAGGAGAGGAAGAGAGATGACAGAGTCAAGGGGAAGCCAAGTGAGATGGGAAGTGGCTGGTATAGACCCTCCCTAATGAAAGACTACATCTAGCTAGGACAGACTGGAAACCAGATGAACTTCCTGAACCTTCAATGGCCTAGGAAAGATGTGCTTTAATTTAGGGGGCAGTCCAAGACACACATTTTTTGATATGGCTAATGAAGGAATTGGCTTTGCTAGAAAAAGTGTTACAAGTGCTTTGTTTTTCTTTTCAATGGGAGTAGGAAGAGAAAATAGATGCCTGTTAACTAAAAATAAATAATGAGTTAAATTTAAATAAAGTTATGCCTTTCCAAGGATTGTCTCTCAGTCCGTCTTTGAGCCTCTGGTGGCTCCAATCTTGACAAGTCACTGCATCCCTCTATTTATAAAGATTAATTCAGAATTTGTGGGAATTCCTTTCCCTTCATCCCAAAGCACACATGAAGAGGACAGGACCACTCTTGCCTGGGGGCCTTTTAAGGTCCAGACTGCTAACAACCAGAGGCAGGAAGCTAGGAGATCTGCCCTAAAAGATTCTTGCTTTATTTTCCTCTTCTTAGCAAAAGTCAAAGTCTTCATAGCTGCATGCTGCTATTAGGCACTGCATTTTCACAAGGAAGGGCATATATGCATTCAAGATCTTCCAAACAAGATGCAAATCCTCCTTCTTTTGCAAAGGGGTTGGTGAGGCAACAGGTCATTCTCTCCATCCACAAATGACTAGAGAGACCCCGCTAGGAATGGGAACACCAGCTCTCAATGAATGCTCCTTCTGTTTATCTTTATCATTCCTTTACAGTGATGGTGCTGAAATTCATCCTCCTTTCCAATCACAGCTTTATGATAAAACAGTCCTAGAAAGATATTCACCAAATATATCTAGCCAATCTTTACCTCTCACGTGAGTGGGTTTGGTTCTGTTTGCCCGTGAGGAATAGGGTTAGGCCAGGGGTGGTAGGCAGACTGTTCACCAGCTTTTGGAAGAACATAATTTCAGATATTCTAGGTGCTCTCTCTCACTACCCTTTCCTATGGCTGTCCTAGTAGGAAGTCATTTTTTTCCTATGAGGTTCACAGATAAGAAGGGGGATGGATGGAAGGCAACCAAAGCAATCCAGAATACTAGCATCTACATCCAAGTGACTGTCTAGCATATAAAGGGGCCTCTCCTTTTCCAGAAAGGAATCTTATAATTTTGTTTCTATTTGGTGTCTTTCATGGTTAAGAGAGCTAAATCCAAATAAGCATCCTTCCCCCATTCCCCTTTAGTCCATCAGACTATAAAGTTTCTCATGGGGAGTAGGAATTACTAGGTTTTGTGCCATTTCATTCCCCACTGCCCATCTAAGTCTTCCTGTTTTATGATGGGTGTTTGTAATGGGAATGGGAATTTGAAGATCTTCCCTGCCCCTTAATAGACCTAGGGGGGGAGTCTGAAGACCTCCCCTATTTTGAAATTAAATTCTGCCCCCTAATATGCTGAATGTAATCACATGGAGCCTGTGATGGAGAGAATTTGCTGAAGGGTGTAGCAGAGCCCACAGGAAGCTTCCCTGCTGTGAAGATAAACTCTATCCTCTAATAAGCTAAATATAGTCACACGGAGCCTGTGGTGGGAGGAGTTTGCTGAAGGGAAGCAGAGCCCACAGGAAGCTGGTCAGAGCTAGCCAGATGGTAGGGGAGACAGGAGAACCTCAGGCAAGGACTCAGATAGTCTCATGAGTAGATATTGATTTTGCATTGGTTTGTGGGAAGGCTGAAGGATGTTGTGGCTCTCAGCATTATTATGGTTTCTGAATATCTTTGGTACTAATGATGGAATCAGCTTACTGGTTTTGGGATTCGGTTTTCTGGTGTCTAAATAAATGCTTCAGTTCTGTCCTCTATCTGGAGAGTTTGGTATATTTTGCAATGGAATGTCATTTGATACTTACAGTCACGGTCTTTATCATGATTGTGGGTGCTATAAATATTGCACTGGCGCTATAGTGATTGATAAAAACAAGCTGAGGAGGCCTTCAGAGGGAAATGTTAGAATTCTTCAGTGTCCAAGCAGACTTCTCAGAAATCTATCTTTGTTAGCTTTAACTGATGAAAACAAGCTATTTCTTTCAACTAGTTTTCCTGATACTGTTAAAGAGAGCTGAAACATGATTTCTCTGATAATGAGAACATATCTTAATAAAAATCTGCAAATTGGAAAGGTCACTTGAAATACAACCATATTTGGTTTCACTTCCCTAAGAGTAAGAGAGAAATCAATTCCCTGTAGGAATGAAAATGGCACTTTGACTAGTATTAGGGGTTCCTCTTTCATTTTCTCTTTATTTAGAGGAGGAAAAATAATATTTTAAAGTATTTTATACCAAATTAAAAATCTAATACAACTTTAATGCTGAATTCTGGGCATAAGCCAACCTGGGAACAGGAGAGATGCCTCATTTCCATGGGCTGGTGGAGGTCATCTCCTGCCCAGAAATCATAAGATGGATGGGATGACTTCTTAAGGTCTGCCCCCAGTCTAGGGATTTTGTATTTTGCCCAAAAATCTGAAGGAGAAGAGAAGAGGATGCTGCATCTGGTTGTCAAACTTTTATTTATTTTGGGGGGGGTGGGGATAATCTTTGAAATGTTGGTTCTTACGGTAGAACAATAATTATAGTAAAACACCAATAATCTGAGCTGAGTGGAAGAATTGGGTGGATTAGTGAAAATCTAGAATTAAAGAGCATGGAAAAAAAAAGATTTAATGACAAAACCACCTTCATGTAAGTTCTTTAAGGTTTGCAAAGTGCTTTTTTCACAACAACCCAATGAAATAGGAAGTGACAATACTATTATCCTGCTTATTCATGTGTGCCTCCTATGGTTCACTATAGCCAGAGAGCCCCAAACACTTTACTCCTCTCATTTTGGTAGCCACTTTATGTTTGCTCTTAGCCTTGCTCCCCACTCCTCTAGCTCTGGAGTCATAATCAAATCAATATTCCCATCACTACAGGACAAGGTATATTATGCTATTTCCCTATGACTATATTTACCATCACTATAACTTTCATCACAAAAATTCTCCCCTAGTTCAATCTGCTATGGTTCACCTATATGTGTAGTTTCTCCTTATTATGATATAAGGTACTGGATGGCAAAAATTGTCTTTGCTTTTATGTTTATGTCTCCAGCATTTAGGCAAGCATCTTGAACATAGTAAGTGATTAACAAATATTTTTTCATTTATTCATTTTACAGAAGAGAAACTGAGACCCAGAAAGGGAAAGTGATTTGTCCATGGCCACATCTAGCAAGTGTCAGAACTAGGATTTGAACTTTGGCTGTCTGACTCCAAGGTAAATTCTTTTTCTACTATATCATGCTATCTCTTAGTATGGTTTTAATACTTTCAAGAACATAAAATATTATAAAGAGTTATCAAAATACTGCCAAATAGATATCCTTATGGACCTCTTGCAGTTAGCCAGTAAAATTTGTATTTGACATAAAACTGTGCTACTAGGTAGGGCTTGAAAAAATTGTTCCTTTAAGTAGGGTGAGCATCCCTCTTATAATTTTGCTTATATTCTTAACTACTTATTAAAATCTTTACTCACAGAGATTTCAAAGATAAACTTCAATTCAAACCATGGGGTCCCAGTCAATAACCTTTTATTGTTTCTTTCTTCCCTTTGATATTACAAACAAATACAAAGAAAGGAAGGAAGAAAGAAAGTGAGGAAGGAAAGAAGAAATTAGAAGGAAGGAGAGACTGAGGAATAAAGGATCGAAAGAAAGAGGAGAAAAAAGAAAAAAGAAATTAATAGAGGTTGGGGAGGAAGGAAGGAGAAAGAGAAAGAAAAAGAAAGAAGGGAGAAAAAGAAAGAAAATGAATGATAACACCACAGAATCAAATGAATATTTATCCATAGATGGTGTTGAACCATTGAATGATTAGAAAATTTCTCGTTTTAGTTATGGGGAATTGAAATAAGACAATAAAAGAAATGACAGGCTTGGGGGAGAGGGCATAGCCCTTGGGCACAAGTTGGGTAGTGGCATTATCTCCCCTAAACAGACTGAACTTCAGGCTAAGCTTTGGTGGGAGATTCGAAATGTAGTAGGTACCTATATCTGGGAATTTTGGCATCTATCTGCCTTTGCCAATCAGTAGAAGAAAGTTTGGGTGACTTGTGGGAGCTGGGGACTCAGTCCCAGGACAGATGCATTAGGGATTCTCTCAATGAACAGAAAGAGTAGCTTCACTCATCTCAGCTATTCTTTAAGTCACAGATCAAACATCTTTCTTTCCACAAAGTCTTCCCAGCCAGAAATGCACTTTCTTTCCTAAGATTTCTTCTGGCGTTGTTACTGCTCCTTTCATATATATTTGCCTTACTCTTCTTTTGTATCAGCATTATTTTGTGTATTTTTTTTTCCTCTCTTTACATTGGTTTAAGCTCTTTGTGGCTCCTTTGATATTTAGTTACACTACACAAGATAGGTATTTGACAAACTCTCCTTGAATACGAATTTGTTGATGGTTTTTTTTAGAAGAAAAGTTTGATTTGTATTTTTTAAAAGATTGCCTGTTGACAATGAATAGTGATATCACCCAAAAGCCTGATAATTCAGGGTCTGTACCTTATCTAGATCCTAGGGGATCCCTGCTCTCCAATAGAGCAGTCATGATATCTTGGCTAAAATTCTCAGTCTCTGAAATACACTAATAAATCAGAGGTCACAAGCTACCCTTTTACAGTGAGAAAGATGGGAAGACACTATTAAAAGAAATAAAGAATGGCTTGAATAACTAGAGAGATTTTCAGTACTCATGGCCAGGCCTCACCAATATAATAAAAATGATAATGTTACTTAAATTTATGTATAGATTTAGTACTATAACAAACAAACTATCAAGGGAATATATTATAAAGGCAGATAAAAATGATAACAAGATTCACTTGGAGAAATAACAAAAATCTAGAATCTTAAGGGAAACAACAAAAAAAAGTAGGAATGAAGAAGACATAGAATTTTTATACCTCAAATTATACTATAAAGTGTTAATCATAAAAACTATTTGACAGTGAGTTTAAAAAATAAAAAAGAGAATCAGTGGAACAGACTAGGTTAGGATGAATCAGACTCTACTGAACCTTCTACTAGAGAAAGAACCGAAGAACATAAATCACTTGGGGAAGAATTCCTATTGGTCAAGAACTGCTGAGAAAACTGGAAAGCAGCATGGCAGAAATTAGTTTTAGAACATCTTACATTATATGCTACAATAGTTTCAAAATGACTACAATTTTTAAAAAATTAGAAAAGAACCAGATCAAGTCCCTTTAACAGGTATGGCTAAGGAAAGAATCCTTTTTTTTAAAAATTGATATATTTTGCCTTTATATCACCTAAATTTCTCCCTGTATCCTCCCCCCCGCCCCCGCCATTCCTCTAAGAGAGCCATCCAACGTAACAAAAACATTTTTAAGGACAAAAATGGAAAAGGAAAAAATATCAGTAAAACTGATCAATATATTGGAAAAAATCTGAAAATATATGCTATATTACACATCTGTGGACTTCCTACCTTTGCAAAAGGGGAAGGGGAGGTGTCTTCTCATATCTCTTCTTTGGGGCCATGGTTCTTTTAATTTTGCAAAATTCAGTTATAATTGTTTTGTATTTGTGGTTCTTTACATCTATGTTGTTACAGCCAATGTGTATATTGCTTTCTTGGTTCTACTTGCTTCATGCTAAATTAGTTTATGTAAATTATTCTATGGTTTTCTACATTCATCATATTGCCATGTCTTACTGCACAGTACTATTCCATTACATGTTAACACATGTTTAACTATCTCCCAATAATGGGTATCTACTTCATTTCCAGTTTTTGCTATCACAAAAAGTCATCCTAGAAATGTTTTGTGAATATGTGGGTTTTCTTCTTATCAAATACTTTGGGGCATATGCCCAGCAGTAGAATCTCTGAGCCAAAGGGTATAGATAATTTATTTTCATTTTTTAATTTTAATTTTTTATTTTTTGCTTTTTTTTTGGAGGGCAATTGGGGTTAAGTAACTTGCCCAAGGTCACACAGCTAGGTTTTTGTTTATGTGTGCCTTAAGTGTCTGAGCTCACATTTGAACTCAGGTCCTTCTGACTCCAGGGCTGACGCTCTACTCACTGCGCCACCTAGCCACCCCGGCATAGATAATTTATTCATGTTATTTGCATAATTCCATATTGCTTAGTGAAACTGGAGCATTAATTTATAATTCCAACTACTACAACATTGACTATTCCCATCTTCTTCATTGTTACCAATCTGCTGGGCAGGAGGTGAAACTTCAGGGTTGTTATGATTTGCATTTCTCTTATTATTAGTGATCTGGAGTATTCTTTCATAACGTTAATAATTTATAATTCTTTTGGGAACTGTTAGTTCATATCCTTTTGCCACTTATCCATTGGGGAATGACTTGATTTTTAAAAATCTATCTTTTTATCTATATATTTTGTGCATTTTTAAAATGCCCAGGAGAAAACAGAAAGTGAACAAAGGGTACAAACAAAGAGCAACGTTGTTACTACTCTGTTAAAAGAAGGAAGAAAAATGAATTCTTTTCTTGCCCATAGTCATGAACAGTATATGAATCACTTCTCTTATGATTCTTTTATGGTATGATTAAGGGGAGAATTTTTAATGAAAACTGGAGACAAAGGTGATCACAAAAGGCAAAATAAATAATTTAGACTATATGAAATTAAATAGTTTTTGCACTACAAAAGCAACGTAACTAGGATAAGGAGGGAAGTAGCCAACCAGGAAAAAATTTTGCACCAATTATCTCTGATAAGGGTTTGACATCTAAGATACATAGGGAATTAACGCAAATATATGCTACCCAAAACTATTCCTCAATGGTCAAAGTGCAATTCCTTGGACTATAAGAACATGAACAAAGGGCTCAAAAGAGTTGCAAACTGCCAACAACTATATGAAAATATCGTCTAAATCATTAATAATAAATTTTGAGGCTTTTACCTTTACTCCCAGAAAGCTGGCAAGTATGATAAAAGATGTGAATAGTCAATGATGGAGTGGCTATGAAAAGACAGGCCTATTAGTGCACTATTAGAAAAGTTGTAGATTGGCTCATCATTCTGGAAAATAATTCAGGAATAATTCCAGGAAAGTGACTAAGATGTTCAGACTTTTTGACCCAGAGATCTCACTGTTAGGCATATATTCCATGGAGGTTGATGATAAAAAGAAATGTCCAATGTACTCCAAGATATTTATAGAAACACTTTTCACAGTAGCAAAGAACTAGAAGCAAAGTGGATGTCTTGGAGGAAGGGTTACACAACCTGACTCATGATTATAACTGAATATTACTTGCACTATAATGAATGAAAATTTAGACTATGGAAAAGCATGAAAAGATTTTTATATGAAGCAAAGTAAAACAGTCAAAGCCAGGAGAATAATATATACAATCACTATAATGTAAGTGGAAAGAGCAAAAAATAAAAATAAAAACTCAATTATGAAACTGTGACTATGAAGAGCAACCTTGACCTTGAAGATGAGATAAAGAATTCACCTTTTCTTTGCCAAGGGTGTGTGTGTGTGTGTGTATGTTGGGAAGGGGTAATTATACAGTGTTAATTTCCTTTTGTTCTTTGCATTTACATTGTTGAAGACATTCTCACAAAGAAATTTTAAGATCCTAAGAAAAAACAGTAGTGAATGATTGAGCTCTTTTTAAGGAGTCCTATAGGCAGGAGGTACTGAGTTTGAAAAGGGAAACTGCAAAGATAGAGAAGGAGGGTCCTGACTTACTAAATCAACTGTCAGAGGGAGATTCTGTATCTGCTGAGCTGACAGAATTTCCTCAGGTGAAGCCTCCCAGTGAGTACAGCCTCAGATAGATGTTCTAGATGGAAGTTAGGGGCAATGGGGCCCCTAGAGGAGGGCTGATCACAACTGGGTCAGCTTGTTACTACACTGAGCTCCACACCCCCAGGGTTCCCCACAGACCTCAGCTTCTATTATTTTCACTCCATTAGGCTGAGCTATAACTTGGGGAAAGAGAAAGGTGAGAGAAAAGAAGGAAATCCTAATCCAAGGTCTATTCTGTTAAGTATCAATTAACATTTAAAATGGGAATGCACAAACCCCCAAGTCACAAATACCAGAGTCAGAGCAGAATTGTGCTCACCCTTAGTTTAGTCTCTGATTAAAACCAGACTCTTGTGGGAGGTGAGGAGAGGCAACGTGGCAGCTGCTGTACCCACAGGGGCTCAGGAGGGGGGTGGAGGGAGGAGGGAGAGAGATGGCACTATTCAGAAAGAGGGGCATTACTCAGATTGTCTAGGCCATCAAGGACTTGGGGATGGAAGTGTGTTCATATTAGGGCCTAAGTAAAGAGCGGAGAAGGTAGGAGAATATGAAGACTAGGTGGCCTTCGAGGAAGGTGGCTGTCTGAGCTGCCTGCCATAAATAGGAAGGATTTAAGTTAGACAAGGGAGGGATTCCCAACAATCGGCAGGGGGGGGGTGGGGGGGGGGTGAGATACTGGAATAGGTGAGAAAAGGCAAGTTCTCTCTCTGGCAGTCTTTAAGTGCTCCAGATCATGAAGTAGGGGAAAGACACTGGTCACTCCTTAGTTGTATGACCACGGACAAAATCGCTTCCCTCTCTGGAGCTCAGCTTCCTCATTTATAATATGAGAGAACTAGACGAGCTGATCTTCTAAGGTCTTTTCCAGTTTCAATGGCCTGCAAAGCCCAAGAACTTCCTGTGTGCCCAGAGAATCTCTCAGCCACTGCTTTTGATTCAGAGATGCTCTTTTCAAAGTCATTAAGAGGCTAGCACCCACCGCCTCCCTTTTCCACACTAACTGCATGTCAAGATGGCTAAGTCCCCATCTACTCACAGGGTGCATAGAACATGACCAGGGCATGCTTCTTTTTCTTCAGGGCTTCCCGAAAGTCCACTCCAGTCAGGTGCAGCACACTGGTTTGCTTTTCTTCCCAGGCAGGCTCTGGGGGTGGGGGTGCCTCAGGACTGGAAGAAAAAGAACAACTTTGATTCCCACTATATGGGCTATCTTCCAAAGGAGAGATCCACAGAGATACAATTTTAGTATGTTTTAGAGAAACCTCTCTAAATCCTGCTTAACACCTTCTTTTATTATGTTCACATATATATTTAACACATATGTTTTAATCCCTGTTTCTGGGGAAGGCCAAGAACCTGTGAACCTCTTGGGTTTGGGAATTCTGAAATAAAGTGGGGCTAAAGCTAAAAGAGTGTCCACTCCAGGTCTGGCACTAATATGGTGAGCCCTTGAGAGAGGAAGAGTCAGCAGGTTGCCCATGGAGGGTAAAAACAGGCCTGAGTCAGAAAAACTGGGCAGAGTAAAACTTCCATATTGGTTACTGGGATCAGATCCAAAAGTGGTCATTACAATTCCAGTTTGGGCAAGATAGGGAGAACTAGAAGGAAGGAAGGAAGGAAGGAAGGAAGGAAGGAAGGAAGGAAGGAAGGAAGGAAGGAAGGAAGGAAAGAAGGGCAGGAGGAAGGAAGACACAACAATAAGAAAAAGAAGAGATCTTGTTAAGCTTAAATTTTAAAAAATCTCTGCCTTTTCACAGAAAGCTCTAGCAAAAGGAGAGCTTTTGAGATAGTCACTAAGACATCATTTAATGTAGACGGAGTGTCTGAGGACCCACTTTCCCATCCAAACTAGCTAAGTAAGAGAGAAGGGGAGCTAAACACAACTGGCTTTGTTTTTATACTCATTTTTTTCTTCCTTTGCTCCAGTCTCAAGAATAAAAGGTGTCTTTTCTTCTTTCCAAGGCTAATCTCTCTAGCCCTGTGTCCTGTCCATCTTGTTCCATCTCTAAAATGCTCCTTCATCCCAGAATGTGGTACATTTGTCACAATTACTCCTTCAAGCACCCTGAATCTCTGCTTTTACATGGGTTTCTTCTTTTGTTGTTCACAAATATACACAGGCTCCCTCATCTTTAAAAATAAAGACTTTCACTTTTGTCCCCACTAGTCCTCTATTTCTTTTCTTTCATGTCAAACTTCTATACCAAGTGGTCTATACCTACTGTTATTCATTTTTCATTACCCTGGAAACTGCCATGCAAATATATTTTCCTTGATATCCCTGTAATATTTGACACTATTCCTCATTCTCTCCTGGAAACTTATCCTTTCTTGACTTCCATGACATTCCACAATCTGGTTGTGTCACCTCAGCCTCCTTAAGCAGTTCTTACTCTTTCTCTAGCCTTCCTCAAGGTTCAGTCCTCCCATCTACAATTATCTCTTCATAGAGGAAGCACATGTATTCTCACAATTTCAATTATCACCTCTGTGCATATTCCAGGTGAGAGACGAAAAGCAAAAGAAGGGAAGGCAACATATACACCTACCATCTCTTCTTCAGAAATCTCATTTACTCACACATCTTTATCATTACCTGTATGAGAAGAAATCCTTATCTCTAGCACTGAACTCTCATAGCCTGCATTTCTTACTGCTTGTTGGACAGTTACAAGAATGCATCATTGTCACATCAAACTTGGCATGTTTAAAATAAACCTATCTTTAGAGTCAGTATGGTATAGTGGATTTCAGGAATTATAGTTCTGATGTTTTCTAAATGTGCTACTGTAAATAAATCAATTGATGTCTCTGAGCCTCAGTTTCCCCATATGTAAAACAGGGAAAATAATTTTTGCATTTCCTAATTTACAGAATTGATAGGAATAAAATGTTTTATAAACTTTAAAGTGATACATAAACATGGAGTTATTATTATTATTTTTTAAAGCAATTGGGGTTAAGTAACTTGCTCAAGGTTACACGGCTAGTCATTTGATTTATGCGTGGGTGCTCATTTTCTGAGGCCAGATCTGATCTCGGGTCATCCAAACTCCGAGGCCGGCACTCTTACTCACTGCGCCACCTAGCCGCCCCTTTAGGGCAATTGGGGTTAAGTAACTTGCCCAAAAACATGGCTAGGTTTTTGTTTGTGCGGATTAGGTGTCGCAGGCAGGCTCCGAACTCAGGTCCTTCTGATTCCAGGGCCAGCGCTCTATTCACTGCGCCACCTAGCCGCCCCGTTATTATTTACACTCAAACTGGTCAGATTTCTGTTAGTGGCAGCAACACCCACCTAGTCACAGAGCTCAGAAATTTATAGTCCTTTTTGAGCCATTCTTCCTTATTTCTCCCATGTAAGTAGTTACTAGATCTTATTGACACTCCTTTCACAATATTTCTCGAATGCAAGAATTATTTTAGAATTAGAAGAGACCTAATTCTAGTCCATAACTGGGCAGGAATCCCTTTTGCAACATTCCCCCAAAATAGGCATCCAATTTGCACCAGAAGAAAAATCCACTCCCTCCCAAGGCAGCCCTTTCCACTTCTGAATAGCTCTAGTTATTAGGAGGCTTTCCTTATGCCAAGTCTAAAAATATCTCTCTGCAACTTCCAGCCATGGCTCCTCATTGTGTTCTCTGGGAACAAGCAGAGCAGCTCTGATCTCTCTTCTACTTCACAGGCCTTGAAGACAAAGTTCATGTCCATCAAGAATTATTTTCTTTTGCAGGCTAGATATCATGTGTGTTCAGTCACTCTGTGGGTGGCATGGTCTCCAGTTCCTTCACTATCCTGGTTCCCATCTTCTGGATGTATTACACCTTTTATGAAGGCTCCCTTTTCTCCCCTCACATGGCCACCACCCTAGGGCTACTGCAATATATCTCTGGTCTGTCTTCCTGCCTCAAGTCTCTCCCCATCAAAAATACCTTCCACTCAGATGCCCAGGTGATCTTCCTAAAGTGCAGGTGGGACCACATCAACTCCCTACTCAATCAATTCCACCAGCTTTGGCTCTCTATTGCCTCTAGGATCAAGTAGGAAAAGCCTCCATTTGGTAATTAAAGTTCTTAACCTGGTCTCTTCCTATCTTTTTAGTCTTCTTATACTTTGCTCTCCTCCACATAACCTATGGTGTAGCCACACTGACCTTCTTGCTGTCCACACATGATACTGTTGATTTTTCACCGACTGCCTCCCCATGCCTGGAACTCTCTCCTTATCTCTGCCTCCTGGCTTCCCTCAAGAATCAGATTAAATCCCAATTTCTGCAGGAAGCCTTTCCTGGTCCTTGGGCCTGGTCTCCCCCTCTCCTCCACACCTTCCCTCCCCCACTACTTCCACCTGCCTTCTGAGATTTCCTTATATTTATTCAGTATATATCTTTGTATGCACCCAGTTGTTTGTGCATTGTCTTCCCCAGTAGAATGGAAACATTTCTGAGGGTAGAGAACATGTACTTACCTTTCTTTGTATCCTTAGCACTTAGCATAGTGCCTGGCACACAGTAAGCCTTAATTAAGACTCCTTGATTGACTGAGGTTCTTAAGCAGTAATCCAATTAAAGTTTTGGATAATTAAATCAATTTACACACACACATATACATACATATGTACACACAAAGGTGTATGCCCACATGCATATATTTATACATACTTACATATACATAAATGCACATGTGTGTTTAAGTATGCATGTACACAAACACACGTATGTATCACATCATTCTCAATCATTCTAGTTTTGACCCTTACCATGCCAAGATGATTGCAATTGTCTTTTGTTTTCCTTCTCCAGTTACATACACTGCTAAAAGATTACTCTTTCCAGAAGACAGTTTTTACAATATCATTCCCAAGATTCAAAACCTTCAGTGGCTTTCTACTGCCTAAAGTATACCATCTCCTTAGTCTATCATTTAAGAGAGTTCACAATCTCAATTTAATTGAAAAGACACTGTATTTAAATCAGAAGACATAGCTGTGAAGTCCAAACATGATATGTTAGCCACAAACATCAGCAAGTTATGATCTCTGTAATGGAGATAATACCTGCTCTCCTCACCTTAAGGGGTGGTTAGCATGATAAAATGAGATAATTCGTTCAACAGACTGGGTACAGTGCTATACACACTTGTGTTACCATACAATTCAAAGTGTATTATGAAATTTCATTCAAATAGCATTTGTAGTATGCCTATTTGACGTGACACAATCTCTGCAACAATGCATTGTACATCAAAGTCATTCAATATATAAGTTTTATTGAGAGAATAAAAGCACTTTGATGGACGTTATTGGGACTTTACATAGTCTTATTGTGTCCAAAACTGAGGTGAGATGGAGACTATCAGCAACAATGTATATAATAAGAATGGTTAAAGGTTTTCTATCTAAAGAGAGAAAAGGGAAAGGATTAAGATTAGTACTAGTTAGGGATTATTGTGAGTCCTAACTGCATAAAGGTATTTGTATTTCTTTTCTTTTCTTTTCTTTTTTTGCTTTTTGGAGGGAGAAGGCAGGACAATTGGGGTTAAGTGACTTGCCCAAGGTCACACGGCTAGTTTTTGTGTTAAGTGTCTGAGGCTAAATTTGAACCCAGGTCCTCCTGACTCCAGGGCTGGTGCTCTATTCACTGCACCACCTAGCTGCCCCAAGTATTTGTATTTCTTTCTTTCTTTCTTTCAAGCAATTTCAGTAACTTGCTCAAGGTTACACGGCCAGTCATTTTTATGTGTGGGTGCTCATTTTCCCACTTCTGACTCGGACTCCGGGGCTGGCGCTCTTACTCACTGCGCCACCTAGCCACCCCTGTGTCTGTATTTCTTTAAATCTTATTCTAATTATGCCACAGATATTTAAACATAAGAAAGAGAAACAAACGTTGATCGTTTTCCTTCCCTGTCTTAAAAAGATTTCTAATTTCATTTTGGAAAACAACTTCATGGGAGGTATATTACATTTCCTTTTTACTTTACCAGACCTTTAGAAACCTGACTGTTTAGACCCTGAAGCAATAATAATGAGGCTCCTGGGCACCTTATCCTAATTATAAGTTAATTAATTAGGAGGAAAGAGCAATATAGCAAATTAAGTCAAATCTCTAAGCATGTATTAAGCAGCTACTATGTACCAGTCCTCTGTCAGACAAGGACACCATGGTAAGCACTGGAGATACATAGATCACATTCTGATGGAGGAAATGACATGCAAAATGACTCTTTGTGACCCCATTTGGGGTTTTCTTGGCCAAGATACTTGAATGGTTCGCCATTTTCTTCTCCAGTTCATTTGACAGATAAGGAAGCTGAGACAAACAGCATTCATTAATCAATTTGCCCAGGGTCACAAAATTAGGATCTGAGGCTGAATTTGAATTCAGGTCTTTCTGAGTGACTCCAAGGCCAGGGCTCTGTGTACTATGGCGCCACCTAGCTGCCCAAACAAGCTATACACAGGATAAATTTGAGCTGCTGTTCGTCCTTCCTTCTTGAAGAGGACCACAACGTCAGGGAGGTGATGCCATGACATGAAAGTAAGCTGGATTTAGGTGAGTGAGATCTATGCAAAGTCACCAGCCTCACTATCTCCTCCGGAGCCATCTGCCTCCAGTGGCCAGATGCAGATCAGGACAACTGGAGATAAATTAAAGCTAATCTTAAAGGGAAGGCACAAGCATGAAGGGGGAGCAGGTAAGGCTTCTTGCAGAAGGTCAGATTGTCAGCAAAGATGTGAAGGCAGTCAGAGAAGTCATTCAATTTATAAATTAATGACAAAAGTCGCATATATAAAGCAGATATTGGGGAACAGTTTCTGATTGAGAGTCTCTGAATTGGAAAAAAAATCATGAGTGACACATAAGAAAGTAATTTAATGGAGTGAATATTGTGTTTAGACAATGAAAAACAAAATGTTCAAATCACAGGCTTTTAAAATGAATAAGAGAGAAATCAAACTTTATTCAATGGCAATGCCAAAAATTAAAAACGAAAAAGCACTCAACAGCATTAAGTGTGAGGACTGGGTAGTCATTGTGGTTCTATGAACTATCCCCACTGTGTGACTGCAGGCAAAGCATTTCCCCATTCTGGGATTCAGTTTCCTCACCTGCAAAATGAAGGGAATGGACTAGACGACCCTTAAAGTCCCAGCTCTAACACTGTATCATTTAAGGTGTCTGCGAGTCCCATCTAATCAGCCCTCCCTTCAATGCTGTCAGGGTTAGGAAGGAGGTTACATGAAAGAAGCAGTTGGGTGGAGGGGGAAATGACTGAATGTGGACTCACGATTTCAGTTCAAATCTTGGATCTACTACTTTCTTGCTGTGTGACTCTGGGCAAGCTATTTTGCCCCTCTAAGCTCAGTTTCCTCTTCTGTAAAACAGGGAGGAGGTCTAAGTGATTTCTAAATTCTTATTTACTTCTTTGTCCAGTTAAGGGAAGGTGATGGAGTGAAAAGGAGGAAAGAGGATGAAGGGGAGAGAAAAGCTCCATAACCTTGATTTAAGTATTAGTTATTGTCATATCCTGAGATTCCGAGGTTTTGGAATTAGAGAAAGCTGTTGACTTTTATCACTAATTTTTGGGATTCTAGTTAGCTCTCCAACAGTTCAGAATAGTCCTTTCTGCACTGTGAAAATGCTCTATTTCAAAACTGATTTTTGAAATGAGTATCTGTTTTCCTAGGAAGGTCCTCTCTGCTGCTGTGGTCCAATGTGGAAGCATCACTGTGGCCCGAAGGTGGCCCCGGCCCTGCTGGTTGGAAGCTCTGGCAGGTTCTATAAAACTGGAAAGGCTTTGAGGATAGTCTTGGCAAGAGGAAGTTGCTGGCTGAGGAACAGTCTCACTAAATTCAAAGAAGCTCTTTTCTAGCAGGTCTGGCTACTAGGCCATGGATTCTTTAGCCATGACAACCCATGACACAAAGTAAAATACAAAATGGTCTTTGGTCCTGTATTTCCCCCATTTGGCTTTGGTGGCAGAAAAAGGGATTAAAAAAAAAGCACAGGGCTGAGCTCACCTAACAACATCAATTTTACCACTGAGACTATATGTGAGCTCTTAGTCTAATAACCAATGAATTGGACTACTCCTGGAGGAACCGAACCATATCAATATTGACATTCTTAGGATAAATGAAACCATAAAGAATAAGTTGCAGTTAAATGAAAATATGGCCCAAAAGTTTTCCTTGGAGAGACAAATTATAAAGTTCTCATCCTGTGCCCAAGGGCAACAAGAAACATCATTTTATGAGATATTTGGCCATCTTGAGACGAACTGCTCATGATGAGAATAAACAAAAAGGGCCATCGTGAAGATAATTGTGGCTTCTGTGCCAACGTTTGTGACAGAGGATGAAAACGAAGACATTTTATGAAGAGCTTAAGATCCTCAAACTAAGTGACCATATATATTGGTAAGTGTGACTTCATATGGGAGAAAGGTAGAAAAACATGTAGATACATGTAGTTCAGTATTCAGAAAAAAAAAGATGCCAAAGGCTGGTAGACCACTCAGAAGTTTCACCCTCCCCTTCCCTTGACAAACCTTCTCGGTACAAGGGTGAAAAGAAAAAGCATTACAATTAGACACAAAGCACAAAAACCTTAGTTAAAACTAGAAGTGAAACTTCTGATCCAAGGAAGCGATATGAAACACGCTGCGAAGTACCAGGAACTAAAGTGTATCCTTTTCAGACAGAGCAACATATCGGGGAAAGGGGAACCTTGGATTCCTTATAGTTAACAAGCACACCAATGCTAACTCTATGTTGAAGGAATACTCTACTAAGTGCTCTAGGACATGCATTGCTAGGTGTGTGGCATGAGCCCAAAAGGTGTGTGATCAACCAACTGGAAGGTGGAAAGAGGGATGGGATCCTACCTTCCTCACAATATCCAGTTGCTGGGCTTGTCTCCAAAACAACCCTTATTCTACCTCCTCCCCATCATCCATCACCCAGAAACCTTATGGCTCATTGGCAAAGTACAATCTCCTATATACTCCCCTGTGTTGCCCCCCCGCCAGGTGCTGCCCCTAAAGGCTGTTGTAACTGGTTACCTAGGAACTCCCACCAGCAATAAGGCAGATGCCAGTGGGAAAATTCTACAACCTCTCTCCCCCTCATATGCACACTCCTTGCCATGGTGGTCAGCAGGCACCCCTCAGAGAAGAGGACTGGCATTTTAGCAGTAATCTAAGAACTCCTGCCTTCTCCCTTTTCATTCTGGGTGGAACACAGTGAGTAACAGCAGGGGCTAGTATGAACAGGCTTGATCTCATTGCACCACCTTCTTTCCCACCACCCCCCTAAACCTACTTCACATACTTTTCCATTTTTGTTAAGGATTCACCATCCTTGCAGGCATCCAGGCTTACAAACTCAACGACAGCCCCATCATTTGCACTCACCTCACATATCTAATGAATGGCTCAATCCTATCACTTCTTTCTCCATGCTATCTTTCCCAACTCTCTCCTGTCCAGTTACACAATCACCACGCCAGTTCAGGTCCTCATCACCTCTCATAAGAATTATTACCACAGCTTCCAAACTGGTCTCCTAACCTCAAATATCTTCCTACTCTCCTCCGTCCTCCAAAACCTACTCATGGGATCTTCCCTAAAATGCAGGTCAGATCCTATCACCCCAACCCTCCCAATTAAGAAATCTCCAGTTGTTCTCTATCGATTCTACAATGAACCATAAACTCCTTTGTTTGGCATTCTGACCCCTTCACAACTTGGTCCAACCAGCCTTTTTTTTTTTTTTTTAAATAAGTCCAGGAGTGGGGAACCTGCAGCCTTGAGGCCACATGTGGCCCTCTAGCTCCTCAAATGTGGCCCTTTGACTGAATCCAAATTTCATGGAAAAAGGTTTGAATTCAAAAGGCTGCACTTGAAGACCTAGAGAGACACATGTGGCCTTAAGGCTGCAGATTCCCCACCCTTATTTTGGTCCTTTTCCTACAGTCTATAGTATGGCCAGACTAGCCTTTCTGCAACTCCTGACTCATGCAAAAACACAACTAAAATCTCCAAACATGAATAAGAAATTAAGTTTTGAGAGCATCCCTTAAGCAAGACCATGGAAATAAAGAGAGAGGAGTTTATGGTGGGAACTTTATCTGATAAGCTCAAATCAAAGAAAATTGCTTTTTCACTTGTTTTTGCATTGTCTGTGGGGACTCCTGCTGAAACACTGGTATGTTTAATGTTAGGGCTTTTCTTGGATTATTATATTGTGGATCTTTCAATTTTAAAAGAATATCTTAAAAACTTACCTGCTTGGCTAGCTATACTGAGCAAACTAAGAGAGTTCTTAATGGCTAACAATTATTACTTACAAGCCTGCCCTACCTACCCTCTTCAAGACAAACATGAGAATTTTTTTTTAAAAAGCATATCAAATTACATTGTTCTCATTAAAGATATTAATAATATTCTTGAGAATTCTCCTTAACATTATCTTTAGTGAGAGCAAAAATACTAATTATATTTATTACATTGTATTAATATAATTAATATAAAATATTAATAAAGTAAAATTTTAAAATTTCATCTTTACCTCAGCTTTTAAAAATATTTTTTGTATATACTTCAAATTAGTAATATATTAGTGCAGTAGTACATTTATGTAAGGTATAAAATATACATATATCACATACATGTCATGTATGTCACAATATACATGCACACACCTGGAATGCTTTCCTCACCTCTGCCTTATGGAACCCCTAGATTACCTAAAAGGGCATCTTTTTTTTTTTTTTTTGCTTTTTTGGAGGGGGGGAGAAGGCAGGGCAATTGGGGTTAAGTGACTTGCCCAAGGTCACAAGGCTAGTGTTAAGTATCTGAGGCTGGATTTGAACTCAGGTCCTCCTGACTCCAGGGCCAGTGCTCTATTCACTGTGCCACCTAGCCACCCCTAAAAGGCATCTCTTTCAAGATGCCTTCCTTTTTTGCCCCAGGTGTTAGCCTCTCACTTCCATCATTTATCTGGGAACAGGCTGTATCCCCCCAGTAGACTGTAAACTCTTTGAAGGCAGGGGTTGTCTTATTTTTATATTTGTATCCCCAGCATCAATCCAGCAGTGTCTAGCACAGAGGAGGCATTAAATAAATGCTTACTGATTACATCAAACCCAAACTTCCATGTTTTGTCCACTGAAGCCAAGTAGATCAACTGTATTCCTTCTTCATTATGATAGCCCATTCCGAAATTTGACCACAGTGGTACTGTGCCCCCTGAATCATCTTCTCTTCTCCAGGCGGAACACCTCTAGTTCTTTTCATGGATCTTCATAAGGCACAACCTTAAAGGCCTTCCACCTTTCTGGCCACACTGCTCCAGGTGCTCTCTAGCTTATGGATGTCCTTAAACTGTGACATTCAAACTGTGTTTGAAGAATAGAAATGGAAGGTCACATAGAAGACAGCAGAGAGGTGCACAATGGACCTACAGCAGTCTACACACAATATACAGAGAAGGAATCATACAGTAAACGTGGTACAAAGAACACCAGGTACGCACTATATGTCTGGGGATTATTGATGGACAATCAGTTTCTATGCAGTATCAGAAGAACATGAGAAAGAACCCCAGCACATGCAGTAGATCTCCATAGCATATTTATGGGAAGTCATGGACAAGTACTGAGTAGGAATAGATGGGCGAATAGCTGCATTACTGAAGGCAATGTCCAGAAATCCACTGCAGTAATGGGGAGACTGAGCACCCAATGTTCCAGTCTAACCTGTTGAGATTTTTTTGAATCCTGATTCAAAACTCTCACCCATGTGTCATCTGCAAATCTGATCAGCACAGCATCTCTACTAAAGTCACAGATTAAAAAAATGTTAAAAAGAGCCTAGGGTCAAGCAGAAATCCCAGTGCTCTCACTTTCCTCAAAGGAAAGTTCTGACCCAGAACCATTAATGACCACTCTGGTTACTATCATTCAACCATTTCTGAACCCCCCTAGCAAAGGCACTATCACTTCTTGCCATCTTGTCCATATTTTGTCAAATTCTCTACTGAAAACAACATTTACAGGCAATGGGGTACAGGGCAGACAATGTGGGACTTGAAGACAGGAAGAACTGAATTAAAATCTTCTTTGCTACTAGCTGTGTAACCACTTGCAAGGCTTAATCTCTCGAAGCCTCAATTTCCCCAGCTGTAAAATAGAAAAATACCCATAGCACTTGTCCTTACAAGGTTATTACCAGGTTGAGACAAAGCAATGTAGACAAACTGCTAAATGCCAAGAATTATTATTAATCTCCTAATCAACAATGGTCTAATAACTTTGTCAAAAAAGGAAATGAAGTCAGTCTGCCATGAACTTTTCTTGAGTAAAACCATGCTGACTCTCAGGGATCATTGCTGCCTTTTCTTGATGTTCACTAAGCATCTCTTTAATAATTCATTCTAGGACTTTTCAAGGAGCTGAAGTTGAACTCATTATATTTGCCTGTTTTATAGCAATATCACATGTTTAGTCTCTGATCCATTTGCAATCCTGTCTTTTTCAGGCACATTTACAAGGAGATAATAATTTCTCATCTATCTGTGCAATTGTATACAATTATGTACAACTGCAATATGTATACAATTATGTACAATCATGTACATACCTCCTATGTATACAGATCTAAGCTTCTTCTTCCTAAATGAAATTTGAATGATCATACTTGAGACTTATCATTTCTCCTAATCTGACTAAGGCCAGCTGCCCAGTTCCCACTTGCTACATAGCAACAGGGTCTGGTCATAGGTCCTCTACCATTTTGGGAAAGAGAGATGAAATACTGCTCTATAAACACATACTTGAATGAGAAAACTCTAAGGAAGTCAACTAATTGACATAAGTGAATGGCAGAGAACAAAATCTCAGGACTGTGGGTATGAAGCACCCACCCCCCTTATTTGCATGGTGCTATAAAAATTCCCCTTGAGGACTGCAACATATTTCTTAATGATGACCTGCTTTGCATAATCAGAGACAAAAGGACCTGATCATCTGCAACAGGCTATGCTTGATGCTCTTCTTAATAAGCTACCAGCTCTAGAGAAGGGGGAGGTCATAGAAAGGAGGGCAGACTGGGGGAAGGGTTAATCAGAATGCACACCTTCGTGGGGTGGAGGGGAGGGGAGAGATGGGGAGAGAATCTAGAACTCAAAATCTTGTAGAAGTGAATGTTGAAAACTAAAAATAAATTTATTAATTAATTTTTAAAAATAAGCTACTGACTCGATAAAGGAGAATTTGTCAGTTGCTATGAACCCTTTTCAGATGTGCAACTCTTGCTACTTCTTTACTTTCTGCTTCCTTCTATACTTGCATACTTATGTACTCTATTTCCTACAATAATTTGGTACTTCCTCCTTTGCACAATAGTGTGTGGCTTCTGCCAGTGCACACTAGCTGTCAAGTCACCCAGGTTATCTGCTTGAAGGAACACATCAGGGAAGCATCATTACCATGAGTGACTTCAGATCGCTTCCTCTCAGCCTCAGCAGGCCAGTAGGGGAGGATGCTCTTAGAACAATTAATTATTTAATCCAGAAGCACTTATTAAGTTCCAGTGTGCCAGGTACTTTGCTAGTATACAAAGACAAAAATGAAATAGTCCCTGATTTGTCAGAAACCAACTGGGTGATTAGAGGTAAAGAGCCTGAGAGGAACCTTTCTCAGTAATCGAGCTTCCATTGTTTGTCCCCAAGTTCTTTAGAGGTCTGAGACCTTTGCTCACAGAAAACACACTTCTTTCCAAGTCTCTTGTGTCTCTAATCCTGATTACCACCCCTTCCTCCTCACTCATGGTTGCTTTGTCTGATCCTGGGATCCCTTACCTACCCACAATTACTTAAAGTTGTATTTCTAGACATCTCCAAAGCATTTCTTCTATTTACTGTGCACAAGGTCACCAAATTTCATTTACAATACCACAACTATGTGGCATTCATTCCCCACATGCACAATCCAGAAGATACTCTGTGCATGTACAAATTGGAAAGGATTAATTATGTAACCTTGGGCAAGTTATTCAGTATCTTTGGGTCTCAGTTTCCCTATACATGAAAGGGAGAAAAATATCTTTTACTTTCTGCTTCATAGGTACCCTGAGAATAAAAATGAGGCAATACATCTGAGAGCACTTTAGGGGGAAACAAAGTACTTGGCAAATGTTGTGTATCATTAATTGTGTATCGATCGTTTCATGCAGTCATACAAACAAACACAAAGTAATGACTGTAGAATGAACTTAGAAGAAGAAGGAGATTATCTCTCTCTCTCTCTCTTCCTATCCAGATCATACATACCACCAAGGAACTTACTATTATGCCTATGATGAACTCTTACTTTTACTTATGTGCTGACTAAACAGAAAGCTAAATATTACGCAGTGGTCTTAATTTATCTTTATCATCTCTGTTATTCTCTGTTCTGTTAGCTCTTAATGAGATACCAACTGGCAACACAGTGGAGCCAAAGGAAAAGGCCTGACTAAACAGCTTGCTTAACAACGCTAGCCCCAGACACAACTTCCCACAAGGCCCAGAGAGGAGGAGGTCTGGGTGCTAAATAAAAAGGCCACCCAGCTCTCACAAACCTATGCTTATTCTGGCGCCAAGGCTGAGAGAAGGAAAGGTGCTTTGAAGTGACTTACAACTTACACTAGGCTTTGGAGCTCAGCAGGCCACCCTCCTCTTGCAGAAAGCCTTTCCTAATTAAACCCACCTGATATTTATGGCTACCTGACTCAATCCTGAGCACATACATGTTTAGTTTGCCTTCTACACAGGTTTTTGTGTTGTTTTGTGAGGACCCTTTGAATCTTTTCCCCTCGATATCTTTCTAATCTAATCCATTAGAAAACAAAGTCACTGATGCCGAGGACAATGCGGTCTCACATTAAGAGCTTTCCATGGGGAGACACCATGTTTCCTCTTCCTTCTATACCCACCAATGTCATATGTGTTTGGGAAGATAAGAAGTGGGCTGAGAGGCTGATTATGGTCTTTGCTGACTTGGGACGTCAAAAACGCCAGCAGTAGTCTGCCCATTCTTGCCTTCAATCTCCCTGCCACAGTGTATATTATGTATATATATATTTGGCATAATTATTCCCTGGGAAATTGTGGAAACAGGTCTTAGAGAATTACAGACCCTAAAATTCTTGGATAAGAAAAAAAGAAGTGTGGCAACAGCATCAAGGTCTCCGATTATTTCTATGCTTCTCTTTTGTCCTAGGCTCCTCAGAATTCACATTTTAAACTCTGGGTCCTGTCACTCAGATATGTTCTGTTACCATGGGCCAATCAGCATACTGGTTCTTCTACTTCAAACACCTCATATTCCTACCTTTATTCAGAGAGAGAAAAAATGAAGTAAAGAAATGAAACTTGGGGCTAAGGAGATTAAATGAAAGGATCCTTTGGGAAATACATGCAAGCACTTTACTAAGATTTTGAAAATCTCATCCAAAGGGGAAAAGAGTAACTCAATGGATTAGGAAGCATTATCAACAAACTATATGACTTACTGATTCTGGAATTAAAATTTATCTTAGATGAAGAGGGCCGAGTGAAGAAATGGGGCTCCATGATATATTTCTTCCCTCTAGGGCAATCACCAGTGCCTAAGTGCCAGAAATCTGGATATAATCTCAATATCACAAAACTTACTTCTGCATCCACTCAATAATCTTCTTCTTTGTTCTAAGCTGTGGCAAGGTATACTTTTCTTCTCCATCTTTAAAGTACTTCAGTGTAGGGAACCCTGAGATCTGATAGCGTTCTGCAGTAGCCTTGTTGACAGTGGCATCAACAGCTGCAAGGACACCTGGACTCTGGGACAGGGAAAGAGAAAACTGTGGGTCAAAGTATCAGGCACAGAGCTGCTGAGATGACAGACGAATCTCCCCCCAGCAGCATAGAGCCAGTGCGTGGACACCTCTCTGAAGACTCGCTTGTCAGTCTCCCTGACGTACACCACTGAAAGTAGGAATATGTCACCTCATTGTCCCCATCCACTTAAATAAGATACCCAGATGAAACTTTTAAAACCACTCTGCTAAAAGAGGATGGAATCTCGTCCCCAAGCTTGGAGGCCGTAGGGACCAAAAAAAGGCCTCTTGAGATTGAAATTCCAGGACCAAGGTAAGTCAGGCACCCAGAAGAATAAGGGGACATTTTATCACTATGTTTCCAGTTCGACAGAATGTTTGCTCTTCACTTTGCCAAGGGACCATACAGGGCCAACAAGAATGTACTCTAGATGACGAGTAGTAAAAAGATCAAGGCAACAGGAAAACAACTAAATAATTTGCTAAGGGAAGTTGCTTTTATGATTCCAGTTATTGCTGATTTCTTAAAGAAAAGGGTTATGGGGATAAGGGGGGGAAGGAGGAAGAGAGAGAGAGAGAGAGAGAGAGAGAGAGAGAGAGAGAGAGAGAGAGAGAGAGAGAGAGAGAGAGAAAGAAAGAAGGCACTTACATCAGCTGCTCCATGGAGGGCCTCAGCTGCACTCTCAAACTCAGGCTTCATCTTCTTACAATGTCCGCACCCTGTATAAAACATGGAGGTGGGACAGGGCCTGAGTCCTCAGCTCAAACCTTCCCTGTTCCCATGACCTGCCCTAAACATAAAGCCAACCTTCCTGTTCCTGGAAATGGTGGCAAAGGAAGAAAGAAGGGAGCACCAATTCTAACAAATAAGACCTGTCCAGGCCAAGTCTCAAGACTCTGTGATGGACTGAGTGAAAGCTCTTCTGTCCCTATGGGACTGAATCATACAGGAATTCTGTGACATTAGAGACTTGAGAGGTTTGGGGAAGAGAATTCATACAGCCACCAAATAAAAGTCTAGTGGGTATGACCTGGCTTTGTCTTGTAACTTGCTGCCCTATGGATATAGTCCTTTCTTCTGCCATTGTGGCAGAATGTATGATGACTCCCTACAAAAGGTGTAAAAAGTTTTCACAGCCCACTAATAAAGACATTGCTCAAGCAGTGGTGATATCTCTTATGAGGTTAATTCTTCACTTCGTCCTGGGTTTCTCTGTTGACATCCCACAGTGGACAATCAATAAAGCACATGATGGCTAGGTCTTACACTATGAACTTACTTTGGAGTGGGCCTTTAAAAAAGAGCAAAGAGCAGAAAAGCTGGGAGGTTGTAGAAGAGAAACCAGCTGGACACAGGCATTGTTCCTTGGAAGGAAGTCTGTATGTCCACATGGTCCCTTCCAGGGAGCCAGTGCAACAGAGGAGCTCCTGGACCATGCCTCTAGGACCCAGACATTGAGTTTCTGGACCAACTGGGAACTGGGAAGCAGCAAGCACAGAGCCATAAGGACAAGTAAAATCCAAACCTTGCCCTTTGCTGTTACTGCACAGTTATGGACTGTGCAGGTTCAGGGAGGGAAACTGACTCACTAGAGATCCAAATTCTTTTCCCTTAAAGGGAGATCTCATAATCTAAGGGGGACACATAATCTAAATCTAAATCTAAATCAACAGGTGGTATCACTGGAAAGGAAAAGTTTTCTTAAATGTTTTATGTTTACTCTAGTTTAAGTCCTTTGCATTTTTTGATTAGGGTAAATAAAGTCTGCCCTCCTTTTAATATTTTGTTAGCCTGAATGATTCCATAGGCACTACGGGCATTTTCCTTATTTTTGTAGAGACCCAAACACACTCTAAATTCTGCTGCTCTCAGGAGAAACCCTGAATGGGGGCAAGAGACAGAGACAGAACTACTGAAAAGCCCCAAAGACCATCTTTATAAACTCAGACCTTTGGTTTTAGGCAAGAAAATATATATTCACACCTCAAATGTCTACACAGGGGTATGGAATCTACAGTGTGTAGAAAAGAGCAGCTTGCCAATTCCAAAGATATTGTACTTTGCCTTTTTACTATATCTGAGAGTGGTCAGAAATCATGAATGAATATTTAATGTTATATATCCTGCTACGTGGCAATGATCTGTGAATTGCTTTTATTTTGATAATAAGTGCTTTATTGTTGTTTAGTTGGTAGAGCTGAAATAAGGTGTCAGAGCAAGGGGAGGGCTGTGAAGCACATAGGCTGCTTGCTATCATCATCAACTTTCCATATTTTAAGTATAAATATGGAAAGTTGATGATATGAAAAGTTCAGAAAGTAATTCACTCTGCTTAGATTTGATATTTCCTTGACATGATGAGGACCCTACATTCATTTCTCTTTATCTCTGTCTCCCCCCACCCCCTTGGTCTCTCTCCCTTTCTCTCTCTCAACAGAAGTTAAGTGACTCACCCAAGGTCATATGGCTAGTAAGTATATGAGGCTGGATCTGAACTCAGCAGCTAGGTGGTAAAGTATAGTCAGGAGTCAGGAAGATTCATCTTCATGAGTTAAAAATCTGGCCTCAGACACTTCCTAGCTGTGTGATCCTGGGCAAGTCCCTTAATCCTGTTTGCTTCAGGAAGGAAATGGCAAACCACTCTAGTATCTTTGCCAAGAAAACCCCAAATGGGGTCACAAAAAGTAGGACATGACTAACACAACTAACAACAACTGAACACAACACAAGTAAACAACAACAACCTCCAGGCCCACTGTGCTATTTAGCTATTTCAGACCCTACATTGCTAAGAAGTAATTCATTAGAGTTCATTAAAACAAAACAAAAAAATCCCCCATATGCCAAGATTAACCCACTAAAAACAAAACAAAACACAACACAACACAACACACACACACACCCCTCAATCATAAAAAACTTCTTTTTTGGTCTTTTCTGAACATCTGACTTTAATTTTAAGACCACTGCCTCCCTTTCCTCTAATATACGCATTTCCTTCTCAACACTGAATGACAACTCATTTTCAGTTTCTCAAATCCTGAACAGGGACTCCTACAGGAGTGCTATCCTGATCCCACCGATTATCAGCAATCTCCCAGACAAACTGTTCTGTACATATTTTGTGTTTATTTATCTTCATGTATGTTGTTTGGACCCAGTGGAATAGAGATATCTCTTTGGTTTTCCTACACATCAACTGAGGCTGAGGAGGTGCTTAATGAGGCACAGGTGAGTTGAATTGACTCTTGCCTGTCCAGCCTTGGGTCTATGAGACTTTTCCCATTTCTTCTCTATGACAAGCCCTGCTCTGCCTACACTGTAGGGTTAAATGGAGATAATGGATATGGATAAGAATCTGTAAACTATAAAGCTTAATATAAAAGCAGAAAAGCTGTTAATAAATAGCTCTTATACCTCATCCCTACCTTAATTCTCCTTCCTTGGGAATGTGATAATTCAATGGCAACAAGGTCCTCCAAGGAGCCTCACCCTCACCAGGGACAAAATATTTCTAACATGGGAAAATCAGGAAGCCAAGTGAATTACCCAGTTTCCAAGGGTTTCGTTATTAAATTCCTCCTACTGACAGAAATCTTTAGGGTATCAACAATTCATCAACAATCTACAGACACTGGCACCCAGCCAAGGCTGGCACAGATGGAAACAAGCCCCCAGGGGTTTCCTGAATTCCTGGCAGCACCAAGACAATGCCTCTTCCCAAGTCGGGCCAAGTGACAGGAATGCCCCTGGTGATCAGTACCAAGGGTGTAACCTGTGAAATGGACACCAGAACCAGTACGGAAGAAGCCAAGCTGCTAGAAAGCAAGATGTCAACTCCAGGGGAAAGCTTGGGTTGGTCACTGTAGAGGTCTCAGACTCACAAAGACAAGATACCTCAGGAATGTTTCATTATAATTGGGATAACAAGGTTTCTGCTCTCCATCACAGATTTTAATCAACAGAAGATGAATGATACAGGGCTATTACGGGGAAAGGGTCACTGATTGGTACGGCAAGACATTTATTTCTGAAAAGGAAGCTGACTTGCCTCCAATCACATAACTAGTCCATAGAGATGGGATCTGAACCCCAGGATTTTATCTCTAAATGTAGTAACTGCCTCTTGGGAAGTTCCTGGTCTAACAGGCTTTGCAAAGATGTCCTAATGTCTTTTAGGGAAAAAAGCACAGGTATGATACACATAGAGACAAGGACAGAACAAATCACTGCTAATTGAAAATGTCTGGAAAAGTTGGGGTGACCTGAGTGACCAAAGTTGGGCAGGCCTAAACTGGAAAGGCATCCTAGAAAAGGCATTTCAAGGACCTGCCATTTGCAGCAGAGACTATTGGGGATTCTGTTCTAGAGAATTCAGGAAAACTGATCACACTAAATAAGCATGTCTAAAGGATTGTCTAGAACCATATAAGCCCATGATGAGCATTGTGGCAGCTCTGACAGAGCAGAGGAGGTCTGGAAACCAGTTTACCCATTTTACACCTCCATGTACTTCCCCTAGCTACCTCTCTTTGACATGACTTTCCAAGGATGGCACATGAATATTAAATATTAGGCAGAAATTGTTGGTTTCAGACAAGGACTTGGGTTCTCCCACTATCCCCCGCCATACGATCAGAGGGCTCATAAGATCATAGTTATAGGTCTAGGACCAGAGACAACTTTAGAGATCACCAAGTCCAATCCTTTTATTTTATAGATGGGGAAACCAAGGTCCAAAGTGATATAAGTTGTAGAGCTGGGATCAAAACCCAGGTCCTATGACTCCAATGTTAATGCTCTTTCCACTATATATTAAAGGGGAAGGGAAAGGTATATAACTTTCAAAATCATTAGCTAGGGTACAAAAAGGTCATCTCTACTATTTTGGAGGTGAAAAAAAAAACAACCAAAGAAAACCCTGCCTCTAATGGATGACAAAATTGCCTCCAGCATATTCCTAAATATATCTGGTGCCCTAACAAGTACAGGAGGGAAAACTCAGGAAAAGAGAAAAAAGGACTAGAAGAGGATCTATATGGAATGAAGAAGATTCCAGAAGGTATTTACCTTATGAAAGGACAAGATGACATTTTATGGATGGAACAAATACCATAGGGTAAATCCAGGTGACAGTCTATTTGAAGCTAAGTGCATAATTTCCTAGAAACAAACATTTATCTCTACATAGTAGATAGTTCCCAATTTACGGACAGGTTGTATTCCAAAAGTTTATAAAGTAGGCTATTTGGAACCTGGAATGAATTTTCTTATTCAAATAATGCTTTGGTTTAGGTCCCCACGTGAGACTACAAAAACCCATCTACTCCAGCAAGTACCCAAAGTATACCGAGTATTAATAGTGCTATTTCAACTTACTCAAATGCTATTTCTCTGGGAAAATGCATTCTGGGTTCAACTTTGGACACAAGGGATACATTTCCCTCTGCTGGCAGCAGTATCAGGGAACCTCAGGGCAAGAATAAGAATGAATGAAAAAACATTTGTTGGGTACTTTTACCATATGCTAAGATTCAAAAAAGACTAAGGAGCAGTAAAACAGCAGAATATTTGAATTGGAAGGGACCCCAGAAGCTATTGATTTATTATATTTTTAGAAGTTATTAATTTCTTAACTCTTTACATCACCATAACTGCATTTGAAAAGTTACATCTTTATGCTTTCATATATGATATAGTGGAAAGAATGCTAGGTTTAGCATTAATATAAGAGGACCTGAGTTCAAATCCTCACTCTGATATTTAGTGAGTTACTGTAAGCAAGTCACTTCTATGTCTCAGTTTTCTCATCTGTAAAAAGGAGACAATGATTCTTATACTACCCAAGTCAAAGAGTAAGGGAGAAAGCACTTCCCCCAGGAAAGGTTTTAAAATGCTGTGTATAAATGTGAGCTATTATCAGTACTTAATCGCCTCTCCTACTTTCCTTATTCTTAAGAAAGGTATTCATAAGTTAAAAGTTGCCTATTTTGAATAAAGGAATCTTTATTGATAGTTTTCTAAATAGAAATAGAATCAGATTCCATCATTTTCCTGAAATAAGTTTTAAAATATTCATAAGAGAACAGATAGGCTAGGTTAAAAGGCTCCACCATGATTAATGGTTGGTGGTTACTCTGAGATCGACAGAAGTTAGTGAGTCAATACTAAACCCAGATAGGAGATAAAAGAATCTTTCTTGCTTTAAGAAAACTATAGAAAGGGGAGCTCCACAGCCTCCCTGTTACCCATGTATGAATGACACCATGAGGAATGAGTGACAAAGTCCTTGGTGTCAGCTGGTTTTGAGAAAATCTAACAATATATAGCAACTGCCAACATCAACTTGATATATGAAATAAAAGAATTAAACCGTGTGGTCAAAGTTTGATTCAAGTGCTTCCTATGGAGATCTGACTGTGTCAAAGGAAGAGAATGATTGGCAGGAGGGAGTCTGCCCAATTTTCTCTCTCCAAGATACTGTATGAATGGGTACTTGACCAGCTCTTCTTTGGCAGGCCAGTTAAATGCAGCACTCAGTCAGGGTGGAGAGAGAAACAAAGAGGGACTAGCTATTCTCATCCTGGAGCATCTGCTACTTAAAATTTTTTTTTTAATTTACAGGCATATTTTATCGTCTACTGGAAATTTCCAGTTGGAAGCTTTGCTGTTACCTTAAACTCTACATCTAAAACTAAACTCATTAGTGTCTCCCCCAAAGCTGGCTCCCTCTCCAGCTTCCCTTTGTTCATCATTTTTCTAGTTATCCTGTCTCAGAAGCTTTTCCTTTGTTCCCAATAGCCAGTCACCAAAACCCTAATGACTTGTTCCTTCAAAATGTCTTACACTTATGCTTTCCTTTTCATTCTTATTTCAGCTACCTAAATTTTTGCCCTTATGCCTAGAGTACTGTAAAATTGTCCTAATTTATCTCTGCCTCCAGTCTCTCCTCTTTATAAACTGAATTTGGAATCAGAAGGCATGGATGTGAATCCTTTCTCTATGACTATCAGTGTGACTGTATTAAGTCTCAATTTCTCCAGGTTTCACTTTCTTCATTTATAGAATGAGAGGCCTGGACTAGAGGACATCTGTGTTCCCTCTAAGCGCTAAAGTTATGACCTTAAAAACTGCTCCCAAATCAATCTTCCTCTATCACTTCCTTGCATAGAAATCTTCAACCCTATTTCCTCCAGGATAAAGCCTGTTATTCTTTAGTTTGCCATTCAAGGCTCTCCATATTTTGACGGCAGTCTCTCTTTCTTGCCTTGTCTACCAATCTTAGAAAAATCTGAAGCTTAAACAACATTGGTCTAGTATGTTTTCTAAACATATTATACTTGCTGCCTGAGCTCACACAGTTTTCATGGATTTGGAATGCCTCCTCTACTTCTTTCCGACTATCTGAATCCTATCTATCAATTAATGAACAAGTACTCATCTAGTGCCTACTATAAGTCAATCATCATGCTGGCTGCTGGGGATACAAAGAATGAAACAATTCCTCTGCCATCATTCAAGGCCCAGCTCGAATCCCACCTGTTTCACGTTGCGATTCCCAGAGCATTACACACCTGGGGACCTCTTGCTTCTCAATTCTTGGAACTCATTCTTTCATGCTTCATTTAGCAGATAATCACAAACTTGCCTTGTGACTGTCCTTGTATTTTTGACTTCTATTATTTAACTTTTCATGTGGGTAGGTCTTGTCCTTGCCTCCCAAAAGACTGTGGACTCATTGAGGGCAAGGACTATTTTTTATATGTTTTCATAAACCCCCATTATGGTACCCAAAATACTTGCTGGCTTAAAGTATTTAACTTAAATGACAGAGAAGTCAGTGACTACATTTGTATATTCTCCTGGCTCCTGCCTCCCTTTACCCACAGTGCTCAAGAAAATGTGCATAGGAATATTACCAAAGTCTTAGATTATCTCAGTTTCTTTTTCTCTAATTTAGAAGTTACCCCAAATCATCTTGAGTCTGACTCTTTCAAGATGTCAACTTTTTTTTTGCTTCCAGGAATTAGTTCCCAGTATTTTAAACAAATGGTAGCTGATCTATAAACCTCTGCAAACAAAGTTTTCAAAGAATGAATGAGATGTCAATGAAGATGCTGACCCAGAGCTGGCAAGAAGCAACGCTAATGGTCTCTTTCCTTCCTCTGTATAGTGTGCTAGTCTTGGGGAGGGGGGGATGACAATATATTACAATCTTAGCACCAAAAATTAATGCACTGTTGATAGAGCTATGAATTGGCAAATCATTCTGGAAAGCAATTTGGAACTATGTCTATAAAGGCATTAAACTCTGCATACTCTTTGACCCAGCATTACCTTTGGTCTACATCCCCAAAAAATAAAAGAGAAAAAAACCTATATGTACAAAAATATTTAATGGCGTTCTTTTTGAAGTAGTAAAGAATCTTAAACTATAAGGGTGCTCATCAATTGGGAAAAGGCTGAACAAATTATGGTATGTTAATGTAATGGAATATTATTATACTATAAGAAATTATAAAAGGGACAACTTCAGGAAAACTTTGCAGTGAAATGAGCAGTTAAGTAAGCAGAATCAGGAGACAATTTATATAACAACAACACTGTAGAGAAAAAACAACTTTGAAGTTAAGAACTGTGACTGATGAAATGGCCAACCACAATTCCAGAGTACTGATAAGGAAGAATGCTACCCATCACTGGAGAGAGATGAATGAAAGAACCCTTTATAGGACATGGCCAACAGGTGAGTTTGTTTTCCTTGACTGTGTATATCTGTTGTAAGGGTTTTGTTTTTCTTTTTTGTTCTCCAATAGAAGGGGGTGAGAGTGGCAACCCCTTGCCCCCATAACAAAATATGTAGAGAACAGGAGAAAGGTCATAAGGAATCACAGACAAGCAAGACAGCTTTGAAAAGTTACATGTGAAATATATTCTTAAGGGAAAAAGCAAATTCTACAGAATATATTTGTAGTTTCCCATACAATCCTTTCCAATTCTATAATATATACAGAAAGATGTATCTTACTTTGAGTTTAAGATCTGAATAAAAAATGAATTAAAAAAAAAACCTACTGCCAATATGGCTACATGGGACACTGGCCTTTGGGAATTTCATGTCCCTAAACGCTGTGGGATATACAGCTATGAAGCATTACATACAGGGAGAGGGGAACCCACTTCACTAATGCTTTTTAATGCCCTAATTATTGTGATTTGATAGGCCATTAAGTTTTATTGTCAAGATTCCTTGTTGGGGGTTTTATAATCTGTCTAAGTGCTCCTCTCACTCTTACTTATCTGGCCCAGCACAGAAACCTTGAATCAATTCCTTTAACACACTCCTCCCTTTTGCTGTAGGAATGTCAATCTCCTACCTAGTCCCAGGTTCTTCAGTTCCTTTGGATTCAATAAATTGCTATTAACTCTCAGGACTTAATGAGCACCTATTATGTTGGGTTCCAGAACTTCACGAGGTTCTTACTGAATGGGGTTCTTTTCAAAGCCTGCGTGGCCTCCTAGTTAGAGTGCTAGACTCAAAAGTCAGAAAGATCTGAGGTAAAGTTTTGACTTTCACACTTGTTGTTATCTGTCCTTAGTTCTAGAAGAGGACCATGACATCAGAGAGGTGATGCCAAGACATGTAAGTGAATTGGATTTACATGAGGGAGGGCTGTGTGAGGTCACCTGCTCCACTTTCTCCGCCAGAGCCAGCTAGGGCCAAAGATAAGATCCAGATCAGGACGACTGGAGATGGCCCTTACTGGCTATGTGGCCAAGAGCAGATTCCTTACTTCTCAGCCTGTTTTCTTATCTTCACAATTCGGGGACCACACTCCTGCAGACAGTCACTCAGGTTCACAAGCTTAGAGTCATACTTGACCTTTCTTCCTCTCTCACCTTGCCAACCCCCACCCTCTCCAACGAGGTGTCAAGTTTTATTTTGGATATAGAATTAGCATCTCTTGCATCAATTCCCTTATCTTCATTCACATACCTTACTCTAGAATAGATCCTTATTACCTCTTGTCTGAATCACTGTGATAATCTCCTGCTCTCTCTCCTTCCAGCCTCAGCTCTCACAAACTAGCTTTCCTATTGCTGCTAAATTAATATTTATAAAACACAGATTTAATCAGCAGAGCCCAGAGTCATGTGGGTGGGAACTTGGATTTCTGTTAGGAGATGGAGGCTGGAGCTACAGGTAGCCTGGTATTGAGGCTGAGACCAGAATGGTTTAAATATAAGACAACTGCACTGAAAGTACCACCCCCTTTCCCAAAATCATTATGGTCAAGTCAGGCTCATAACCCACACCAAGAAGATGTTCACCCAAGGTGCCTTACAAGTTTAAAGTTCTCTAGATACAAAGACACATTCCTGCCAATGACAAAGAAGGGGTCATTTCTTCATATACCTACTCTTTGCACCCCTTTCCCATTCTGTTGCCAGACACAATTCCTCCTGCTTGGCTAGGCTAATGGGAACTGGGATGAGATGGGCTGTCACCCTCTCCCCACAAATCCCTACCCACAGTGCATTCGCTATCTCCTATGTATACTATAACACATGAATAAAACAGCAACTCTAGCTTTAAAACCAGTAATCAACACTACCATTCCTGGGATATGTCAATCATTTGTCCTGTGAGTCTAGCCATCATTTCCTTTGACTTCACTGAACTGAATACTCCTCAATGCCCACTATTTCCACTATGTGCTATACTTCCCTAATTAGAATGTAACTTCCTTGAGGGCAGGGAGTGTCTTGTCTTTGTATTATGCTCTAGTGTTTAGTACAATCCCTGGCATATAGTAAGCATTTAATAAATGCCCTTACACTCATTCATTCAACTGTATACAGTGGGAGTCAGACTGTGCAAATCGAGATGGGAAGGGGGTACTGATTTTGAAATGGGGTAAAAAGAACTTGGTCTGACTCAACCAGGGAGAGAATCATAGTAGAGTTCTCCCAAGGAAGCCTGGCAGCTGCACACATAGTAGGGATTCCCTTAATACCTAAGACCCCCATCTCTCCACCACTCAATACATGGACACATCTGCTGGCAAGCTTGTTTACTGAATTTATAATTTCTCCTTTTCCATGGGCTCACTGGAAGGCAAAGGTGACCCTAGATTCTTGAAGGGTCTGTCAGAAACTTTCAGTGGGTCCATGGATACACATGCTACAGCTCCTTGGAGCCCCAGGTGAAACTTGGGTGATAGGTGGACAGCAAAGGTGGATAAGCAGCCCTGAACACCCTGATGAGATGATAATGGATGATATGGAGAAGACAGAAGGATGTGACTTCTGACATGAACAAGTGAGAACAAAAAGGACTAACAAAAAAACTAAACCCAAGGTAAGTGAGGAGATGGTGGGAGAGCACTTAAGCTGCTCTTACTGTGTTGAAGTCATAAGGTTTGGACAAACTATTATCTCAGGGTCCTGAAAGAACAGGCAGATCTGAGTCTTGGGCTACTGGCTATAATCTCTCAGAGAGAGCAGGACAGGGAAACACTGTCCTGATTTTTCAAGAAAGGGAAGAGAATAGATTCTTTAAACCATACAGGACTGACTTTGAGTCCTGGCAAATTAAGAATATATTTAAGAGGATGACTTGTGGGCATTTAGGATGGGAGGGGATAACTAAGAGCCCATATGGCTTCTTCAGTACCAGGTTAGGCCGTTCTGATCTCTTTTCTTTTTGGCCAGTGTTACTATACTGGTAGGTCAGGGGGATGCTATAGATACTATTTGTTCAGATTTCAGCAAAGCATTTTTAAAAGTTTCTCATTTAATCTTTGTGGATAAGATGGTGTGTGATAGTTGGTTAATACAATTTGGTGGATGTTAAACTAGTTGGGCAAGGCCCAAATAATAGTCTCCATTGGATCAATGTCAGCCTGAAGGGAGGTCTCCCCTGGAATGTCCCAGGGATATAATTTTTGGCCCTGTTCTATTCAATATTCTTTTCAATGACTTGGATGATGACACAGATAGCAAGTTTATCAAATCTGTAGACATTATGATGCTGGGAGGGATAGCTGACATAGTGGATGTAATAATCAAGATCCAAAAAGAACCTGACAGGTTAGAATGATAGGACAAATCTAATAAGATGAATTTTTAAAAGCAATAAATGGAAAAGACTTAGGGGAGACAGGGGATGACATAAGAACTGTCTTCAAGCATTTTGCAGGGCTTGATTTTGGAAGAAAGATTAAATTTGTCTTGTTTAGCTCCAGGGTAAAGAATTATGAGCATTGGGGAAGAACTTGCAGAGAAGAAAATCTGACTCAATGTAAAGGAAAATTTCCAAAGAATTAGAGCTATCCAAAAGTGGAATAAGCTTTCATAGTGGGCCCCAAATTCCCTGTCACTGGTGGCCTCCAAGCAGAGGTCAGATGATCACTTATTGAGGATTTAAGAGAAGATTCCTGCTCAGGTGGGGATTGGACTCAGTGAGGCCTGAGTGTCCTTGCAACTCTCATTCTTTAGTACTGAGGATGTGTAAGTTCTCTTATGTCAAACTGAAACCAGCTTCCTTATAATTTGGACTCATTTTTCTTAGTTTTCCCACTGGAGCAATATATAATGAAAGTCTACCTTCAATGCCACAAGATGGCCCTTTAAAGAAAGCTAATGGGACTCTTTTAGGCTAAACAGTTCCTTCAACTAGCTCTATGACATGAAAGACGGCCATTCTCCTTGCCCAGGTAAACCCTTCTACATCTAACCTTGATCTCACTCTGTCTCATCATCTTTAGCAGACTGTCCCCTCAACCACCCCCACTCTATCACTGATCTTTAATCGATCTCTCCTGGTCAACTGACTTCTCTACAAACATGCCCATGCCACCCCCATTCTCAAAAAACAAGAACAAAACCCTCACTTGATCCTACCATCCCAATCATCCCTTATCTTTCCTCCTCTTCTTAGATAAACTAATGAGAAAGCTATCTAAATTAATGCCTCCACTTTCTTCTTACTCAATTCTAAGCTCTGGTTTAGAGTCTGGCTTCTGACCTCATCATTCTGCTGAAACTGTGCTCTCCAAAGTTACCAATGATCTCTTGGCAACTGCCAAGACTCTTCTCTGTCCTAATCCTTCTCCAACCCTCTGCAGCCTTTGATACTGTGGATTACTCTCTTTTCCCAGTTACTTTCTTTTCTCTGAGGGTTCAGGACATTGTTCTCAGTTCTCTGACCTGTCTCTTCAGTCTCCTTTTCGGAGTCTTTATCCAAATGAGGCTCACTAACTGTGGGTGTTGCCTGAGGCTGTGTCCCCAGAGCCTTTTCTTTTTTCCCCTCTATACTATCTCTCCTGGTGATCTTATTAGTTCCCATGGGTTCAATTATCATGTGTGAAGATGATTTCTAAATCTATATATCTTGGTCTAACATTTTTCAAACTTAATATATCCAAAATAGGGCTCATTATCTTTGCTCTCAAACCTGACCCTCTTCTAATGCTCCACAGGACTGTTGAGGACACCACCATCCTTCCCGTTACTTCAGAGGTATCCTAGATGCCTCAAGTGCACTAATTCCACAATCCAATCTTTTGCCAAGTCCTATCCTTTCAAGCTCCACATCTTTCTCCTATAAACCTGGACAATGACTAGAGCCTTCTTGTTGGTCTCCCAGCCCTGAGGCTCTCCTGACTCCATTCTGGCCTCCACTCAGCTGCCGGAGTGATCTTCCTAAAGAATAAGTTTTGCTACATTAGCCCCCTCCCCAATCAACTCCCGTGCTTCCCTACTGCATCCAGGATCAAATATAAAATTCTTTGCTTAGATTTTAGAGCCCTTCACAGCTGGACTCCACACTAACCTTCTGGCTGCGACCCCACCTCCCACAGGTGTGCCTCTGTTCTGACTGACCCCAGGCATCAAGTGCTCTCCCATTTCACCTCCATCTCTTGGTTATCTTCAAGTCTCAGATAAAATCCCACTTTTTGAAGAAGTGCTTTCTTAGTGAGACTGACATTCATTTGCACTGAATACATCTTACATGTACAGAATTATTTGCATGTTGTCTCCCCCATTAAAATATGAACTCCTTAAGGACAGGGACCCTACTTTAGCTTTTCTTTATATCCTTAGCACTAAGCACAGTGCCTGGCACACAGTAAGCACTTAATAAATGCTTGCTGACTGATCACTGACTAGAGTTAACAGATTCTTTACCATCCTGGTCACTCTTCAGTTTGTCTTAAAATGTGGCCCTTAGATTTGAATATAATAATTTAGATATGGAATAAAAATTGCTGGGCACCGTGGGACTATTTCCTCCCTCCATTTGATCAGCCCATTTCCATTAATATAGCCTAAGGGACTGTGGTAGCTATTTTTGGCACTCGTGTCACTGTGATGTCACACTTAGCTTGCAGTCAGTTAGTAGCAGCACATCTTTTCATATGTACCACAGTTATGACAGGACTCCCCTGTCTTAATTGAGTCAGTTGATGTTTTTAACCTAAATGCAGAACTTTACTTATATCCCTTTTCAATTTAATCTTGTTAGTTTTGCCCCATCAGTTATGGCTGTCAAGACTGCTATGGACACGAATTCTATTATATGAGTTACTGCTCCCAGCTTTGTATCATTTGCAAATTTGATAAGCCTTTTCTATCTTCTGCCATGTCATCAATAAAAATGTTGGACAAGACAGAGTGCTGGGACACAGTCCTGGAGAGACCAACTTTTAGGTTCACACAGACCAAGTGGGGATAGCTACTGAACAGCCATAAATCCAGGGAGTCACAGCATTTGTTAGCCCATCTTTTTCTATCATTTCCGAGAGAGAAAGAGAGAAAGAGAGAGAGAGAGAGAGAGAGAGAGAGAGAGAGAGAGAGAGAGAGAGAGAGAGAGAGAGTGTCACATGGCCTTCGATCAAATGCCTTGGAGAAATCCAGATACATCACAGCTACAACACTGCCTGATCTCCCAAAGGCGGGTAATGAGGTTCTTTTGAGATCCTGACTTGATCTCAGATTCTCATCTTCCCCAGCTGCTCACATGCTGTTTGATAACTAGTTCTGGAAATGTGCTAGGGATGGACAGCAAGTTCCTGGGCTATACAGTTTTGGGGTCTGCGCTTGTTCATCTCCAGTCTACTGGCATCTCTCCTGTTTGCCATGATTTTTCAAAGATTTCTGACAGTGGTTCTTCCTTGAACTCTTTGCACCCTGGGATGAGATTACATGGGGTGAACAATCAAAATCATTTAAAGAACCTAGGTGTCATTTTATTCTTTACTTACCTATAAAGGTTTCTTATTCCTGTTTAAGCATGATCATTCTACTTTTTCCAGTTAAGTAATTATTTTCCTTGATGGAGAAGACACAAGGGAATATCTGGGGAGGATTAATTAAGGGAGGGTCATGGCCACCCACACAGGCTCTTTAGCAGGCAGGTCAAACAGCTCTGCTAGTCAGTCTTGCTTCCCCTCACTCTGCTAACCAAAGAGAAATGAATCTACACGGTAGGTACAGGAGAGTGGAAAGAACATTTGATTTGGAATCAGTGCTGAATAAATATCTATGGATGATGACCCACAGGGCAACCAATGGATGATGTCATACATCACATCAGGGAAATGACCTCTATTCCTCTTTGCCTAATTAGTGCTGGACTTCACCTCTAAGAAGAGATGACTGTACTGGGAAGAAAAGGATGGGAGTTAAGCTGCCTGCCCTCAAGCACAGGGCAAACATCAGCTGCTGCAGTGATGTGCAGATGTCCAAGACTGCTAAAAGAACAAGGACAAAAAATATAAACTTCTTGACCAGAAGTGCTTATATAAGTGCAATAATATTGTGAAAAGAGGTATGAAATTTACTCTCACCTATTTGTAGCCCTAAAATTTAGGCCTTTACAATAATTTACAATTTTTATGAGAATCTCATATGTACAGACACACAAACACACCACCAAGCCCTCTGTCGTTCCCTAGGTGTACTATGTGTACATGACACAGCTAGTCTCAAGCATGTGCAGAAATTTTGCTGGGCTTTGTCTGCAGAACAGAATTCTATGATTTCTGACCTTTACTTGAGAGTTGGGCTTTCTTCGGAGATGGAACAGGATTGTAGGGAGACAGATTGAAGCAGACAAGCCTTACGGAGCTTCCCAAGCTAGAAATAGTCAAGGACCTGCTGTCCTCTGTCTTTACTGCTGGCGTAGGTGACAGGGGTGGGGGAGGGGGAGGAGGGAAAGGAGCAGGGAGGGACCATTTTCCTGCAGCTATGGGGAAGTAAATTGCTTCTAAACTTGCTTCCATCAGCAAGTATGAGAATGGCCTGGAGAGAACTTTTTAGCCAGCGAGGTAACTGTAATGCTGTCTCTCTGTCCTAATGAGCTGGCTCTGGGGGATGCTGGAGAGAGTTCCAGAATAAGAAGCATGTAAGAGGCTGATGGGATGCCTACCATGCCAGGCTTTTCTGTTTGTTTTTTCCCCCAACCCTACCTTAAGGCACCGACCCCCTATCCCAGTCCATTCTTCTTGATCTACCATCTACCTTACATATAATAGTAAACATTTTTTTTTCTTAAGGCATCAATCTCTTCTCTCCTGTGCAAAGATAACAGAAGAAGATTCCAGATATTCCTAGCATCAAACTCAAGTGTTTCATCCTGGGTTTTTAAGGTTATCCTATTTCAGTACCTGGCCCTCCTCATGTTCAGTGATTCCCTGACTGAGGCTTTCTTCCTGATAGGAGAAGATGTTACCTGCTCTGGGACTTCCGCCTTCGAGTTTTACATAAATTACCTCCAGCTGGAGGCACCTTCCCCACTGCTCCCTGCCAGGCTGGGATCCCTCTCTACTTCCCAGGAGTTATTTCTCATATTTTAAAATCTCTTTTCTTCTCTCTCATCCATCACTTGCTGGTTCAGGTTATTTACAGAGATGTGGGAGGGAGATCAGGGGTGGAAAGAGAAGATGGCATTCAGACTACTTTGTGTCCCTGTGGTCCAAAAAGCCCACTCTAGTCCTAGGGCTGAATCATCATAGAGGCCCAAAGCTGCCCTTTCCTTTGAGTATTTCTCTAGGAGTTATTTACTCCAAGAGTGCTACTTGTCAGCTAATCCCTTCTCTTGCTTTGAGGACCAGAAAGAAGCCTAGGAGTGCTCACACAAATTCACAAGTTTCTGAAGCTAATTCAGAGCCATCCAATAAATATGAGAATGTATTATATGATTTCTGTTGGCATCACATTCCCTTCCTTCGTGATGTTGGCATTGAAATGGCATTGCATTTCCAGAGTACATGTTGAGTGAATAGGGAGAGGGACAAGGGAAAACTCACTCATAATTTTTAACTCAGTTAATTCTTTTTGAGCCGTTACTGTGAGAGTATAATTGCATAATTATCTTTGAAGAGAAGAATGCAGTACAGTGCTGAGCACAATTAATAAAGACTTCCATATGATGACTACTATGAAAGGTTGAAACTTTCAGGGGCCATGTTTAGATCCCAGCTGAGGTGGTCCTGGGGGAGGGGGTGAAGAATTGGGGTAAGAAAAGCATTCCACTCACATGGGGCATGGAACATGATGAGGACAGAAGAGTGCTCCTTCACAAACTTGTCAAAGTCTTCATCTGTCAGGTGATAAACGACGCTTCCCTCATCTGCCCAGGCAGCCTCGGGGACCTGGGGCTGTGGTGCTTGTGGACTGGAAGACCAAAAACAGGTAGAGCTGAGTGGATGTCATGTGCCAGCCACCAGCTACAAAAAGGACCCTGCATTCCTGCACAGACCCAAGCCCAGTCTCATTAATCTCAAAGAACAGTCACGTGACAAGAAATGCAATGGTTATGACACTGAAAAAAACCCCAAAACTAGGCTTGAGGTGAGACCTATGGGAAGAGGAAAAGAATAGCAAAAGGCCTTTCCTCTCCTTCTGTCCTTCCCCAAACTGATGAGCATTGCTGGTGTCCTATTACATAGAGAACATTTTTATTTATGACTCCTAAATCAGTTTAGCAAATCCTGCTTCCTCTCAAGGATGGAAGGGCTTATTTGTCTTCTCTCTTTAGCAAAGTGGCAAGAATCTAGTGAGAGCTAGGAACAGCCATTGTGAAATCTGGCTCTTGTGTCTGTCTTACTGTGTGGGGCTGGGAGAAGAAGGGAAGAGAAAAGATGAGGTGAGATAAATTAAGACTGGGTTAGGCATAGAGATGAAGAGGAGTAGGATGGAGGTATGATATCTGAGAAAATGGTTGCCTGCCCAAGGTAAGATAAGTCACCACGAAGGAACAGGCCCATGAGAGTGTGGAGGCTTGTGAACCTTCACTATGACAAGGGATTTATGTGGACTCCCTACCCTGACAAAGCCTAAAAGCTCTTCAATCCCCAGATGCAAGATTGCCCTGAAGCTCAAAATATCTGCACTGGTGACACATATTCCCAGCTGCTTCCCTGCCACAAGCTTCATTTTCTAAGCTGCATGTTTGCTAATACTTAAAACCAATTTATGCTGACAGATACAAAATGTAGTCATTGCTATCTGCTTGGACAAGTTTTCAGCAACAAAACCAAAGCTCCAGGAGAAGAATGTTCATAATTTTGTGGTCAATAAAATAAAACAGAATGCTCCTTATTTTCCACAGCAGGCTAGTTTACAATCTTCTTCTCTGAGGTGCCCTCTGACCCAGATCTCCCTGTCAAGCATGGATGGGAAGGGCATCAGAGGCAGACAGAAAGGGTCCTTCTGCACCTCAATTACAGAGCAGCCCTTTGGCAATGGCAGAGAACAGGGAATAAAGCAGAGGAAAGGATGGTTCAACAAATGGTGGAGGGCCAATGAAGGTGAATGAACTGGGCCAGTCACGTCATCTTTGCTGGGCACATTTCCTAATCTCCAAAATAAAGGGGTTAGAGCAGTGGCCCCTAAGGTCCCTGATGGCTTTGAGCCTACAATTCTGTCGATGTTCCTCCACTCTAAGAAATGATGGATGTGACAAGTTCAGAGAAAGACAGGAAGACTTTTATGAAAGTTAAGTAGGTAGAACCAGAAAAACAATGTGCACAGTGACAATATTGATATAAACAGAAAAAAATAACAAAAAGAAATTGAATGCTGTATTAATTATAATGATAAAGCTAAGTCCCTAAAAAGGGTTGAGAAAATTTACTTCCTTTCCTTTTTTGAGGTGGAAGACTATGCATGTGGATTACTGTATATACTGTCAGAGACAGTCAATTAAATAGATAAAATGATAGGCTGGGAGTCTAGAAAACCCAAGTTCAAATCTGACCTCAGACACTTAACTAGCCTCAATGGCAAAACGGGGATAATACTAGCACTTACCTCTCAGGTTGTTGCTAGGATCAAATAATATAAAAACCTGTAAAGCACTTAGCACAGTAAATGGCACATAGTAATATATTCCCTTCTCCCCTCCCCCGCTCTGAGCTGCTTTTTTTACTTCTTTCTTTTTAAATCTTGGTAGCAAGGGATAGTTTAGTGGGTAGGGAAGAGGGAAAGATAGTTAGAAGCAGATGTGGTGTGATAACAAATGACAAAAAAAGAGGTAATTTTGAAAAGGCAGGCACGCAGAAGACTTAAGCATAGTTCTGTAGCCTTAATTGTCCTATCTCTATGGTAATCACAGAAAGTCTGCAGTCACATTGCCTCTGCATTCTTAGGTAGTTTCAATGACTTCTTGTAAATACCTCTAGTTGCAGGGAGTACAAGTCACTTTTGTCCCCGGATGAGGCTCTTCCTCTATTTCTGACATTTAGTACCTCTGTTTTGCTCTGCTTGACCTCTAGATCCTGGTCCTTTGCTCATTTTCACAGAAGGCTGCGTTAGATTCTTTTCTCTGCACCCTTGGAGCTAGACCCTTGTCCTAACAAATGATACCTTGAACTAGTTCATCTTTGTACTGCTTCTTCCAGGTTCCCAGATGTCTGACCAGTAATACCATAGCTATCCTATATATTGGACTTGTGGTAACTAAGCTTGCAACAACCAGCTGACCACACAGAATCACTTTTTGCCCGGACTTTTTGGTTTCTATACCTGTGGCTTACTTCTGACCCATGGAAGGTTTAATCCTGGGCTTGCTGGTTCTGTTCACCTGCCTAGTTTAACTGTTAGCATTTATTTGCCAGTGTTATAGGACAATGATAGCACTTCCAAGGTAGTCTAAGAATTGGCACACAAGAAAACACAAATGAAAAAGGAACATAAAACTAGATACTCAGAATTTTTTTTAACAACAGCAAATCTCTTGGGGTCCTATACTATACTATCTGAGTTGTATATTCCTATTTCTTCAGTTCCTCTTTAAAAATCTGATTTCTAGAGCTTCCTTCTCCTCCTTTTGTTTCCTGGATATTGACAACTCCACTCTTTTCTGCCAATAATCTTCCCCTCAGCACAAAAGGTTGCTGAACCTTGATATTTCCTCTTATGTGACTTTTGAGGCCAAAGGAACAATGGAGCTCACAAGATGAATCTATCTTGGTCAGAAGCTCACAGTGACTAAATTTATGAAACTCAGTTCTATAAATTTTTTTTCTATTTTTTCCTTCAATACAGAATCTATGTATGCTATTAGCATTTCCAAAAGATACCAACGTGCCTGTAAAAACTATTTGGTCTGAAAGCTGCTATGCTAATTCTGGCTAATCTCTTACTTTGAGGAATTAAGTTTTCCATTTGGTCTAGGGAGAGTTGTTTCACATGGGTCCACAGAAGTCAGTGGTATCTGTAAACCAAATCATTATGTGAAGTAGTCTATAGACATATGTTTTTATGTTGAGGGACAAAAAACAATAGTGCTTAAAAAAAGTGTTAAAGGGGTCTTTTTCTCCCCCCAAAATTAATTTTCCCAGTAAAAAAATTACTCATAGTTATGGTTAGGCAAAAAACATGTTATCGTTTATTAACTTAACTCTACATTCCTGGTCTAGATAATTATTTGAGGAGCTAGATAAAGAGGTAATGAGGGAGCAAGGATTGAGCTCTTCAGGATGGGATTGTAGAGGTACATAATTCTCACACAAGCACATATTGTCAGATATGACCCCACAGAGTGAGAAAGAAAAGGTTGATGTAGCCATGACCAACAAATCCATTCCAGAAACATTACACAAACACATAGATATGGGAAATCTCCATGTCCAGTTTTAGAAAATTACCCAGAGTCACCCACAATCTTCTGATGTTTATATCATCTCTCCCTGCCCTCATCCCATGGCATCTGGAACACATGGCTATTGATATCTGGGTATTTTATGCGACAGACTTGGGGGGGGTGTTATGAAAAGTAACAGCTTTCTCTGATTCTTCTTCACTCTTTGCACACTTAAATGCAAATCATTTGAGAGTTTTGGTCAGAACTGGAAGTACAGGAGATCAACCACGATGATCTGTGACTAGAAAAGTCCATGGGATCAAGGTCATCCATCAAGACTTTAGCAGACCTGAATGAGGAGTGAAAACAGTGGTCCCTCACTGGCCTTTCACTCTGTCTGGGTCCCTGGCCTGAGACTGGGCAAGTGCACTGTCTGCTACAGGCCAGAACCAAGTGGGCGACAGCTCCCACCTCATGCCATTCTGTTTTATGTATCGGCTGCCCAGTTTATCCCTCATAGATGCAATGCTCTCCTCTCTCCCTCACAACTTCGGTCTTCTTTGGAACAACCCCTCCCCCCCCACCCGAGATTAGAATTCTCACCTAATGCAAAGCAGCTTAAGAGTCCATGGGGATGGAAAATACTTTTTCCGGGACCAGCCTATGTGTTCTAGAAGCACATAAAACCCAAGCCTGAGGCTATGGATAAACAATAGGTTACTCTGGGAACTACTACATCACTAAATTAATTTTAAATATTTAATCTTGGAGACACAATGGCACAGTGATAGAATTAAAAAGAGCTGGGTTCAAGTCCAACCTTTGACAAGACTCAAGAGAATCCTAGACTATATTTGCACAATTGGCAAGAATTGTAAGATGACAGAAAGCTAACATTTGAATGAAGGGAAGAAACCAGTGTCTCTTTAATACTTTCAAAGGATACAGTGGAATTTAATTACAAAAAGTAGAGGACTTCGAGCTAGAATGGTTCTGTTCTGAAGGTTTTAAGAGGGGGAAAAAGAAGGGAAGGTAAAGAAATAATATATTAGTGTAGAAAGGAAGGGGGGAAGGAGGAATTTGGTATTTTTCATAATTGGAGTGCTTAAGAAATAGTGTACAGAAACATGGAGGAAGGGGTGGGGAAGAGTGGACATAGGATAAACTGAACTCTTATATAGAATGAATAACTTTTACATAAAGGGGTTCTGTAGAAATACATCAAGCTCAACAGGAAAATGGGCAGCGACTGGGGAACGGCAGTTTTAAGAAGGATAACACTGGAGGGTTACAAACAAACCAGTGTCCTGATCCTGAGGGAGGGATTAAAAGAAAAAAGAAAAGATTATAAATTAAGGGGATTGCCCATCCATTGGAGAATGGCTGAATAGATTGCAGTGTATAAATACAACGGAATATTGTTGTTCTGTAAGACTAATTAGAGCAGTGCCCAGCCACCTCTCCAGAGGACCTATGATGATGCATGTTACCAAAATCCAGACAGGCACACGATGAACCCAAGGTGCAGAAAGAGACACCTTTCTGGACTTGGTCATGGTGTGGATGTGTTTTGTTTAACTATGTGTATTTATAACAAGTTTTTAAAAAATTTTTTCTTTCTATTTCGTGTAGGTTTGGGGAAAGAGATATTGATGGTGATGTAAGAGAAAAGAAAAGAAAAGAAAAAAGGAGGGTCACTGAAGTATTTTTTTTTAATTTAACATAACTTTTTAAAAGCATCCAGAGAACAGAAGCAAATTCAGAAGAATGCAGTTTTGAAAGCAATGTGTTGAACTTATGTATTTTTTTCAAAGGCAAGTTACTACTCGGAAAAGAGATTCACAGTTTTGTAAATGATACTCTTTACATTTCTGCTTTATATGTAGAAATGTTCGTGTGTTCGTGTGTGTGTGCGTGTGCGAGTGCGTGCTAGTTAAGTTCAGAATAAAAAAACTAAATAAAAATGTAAAAAACAACTATTCTAAACACCAGGTTCCTTAATCCACCAAACCCTTCATCTCCACTCTCAAATCTTGACTACTGCATTTCTGTGAACACTGACGACAACTTGCACGAGCTCTCTCACTTTACTGTTTATACTTCAACATACCTTTGTTTCTATGCCCATTCTCTCCTTTAGTCTCAAAGGAAGGGGTAGTAATGACCCTCTTTAGGGGAAATTTCTTTATCAGCACCCTGGATCACATTCTTTCCTAAATCCTGAGAGATCTTCTAATATTGTTCATATTTTTCCAGAATTTTCAATCTCTTTCCACCAGTTACTTCTCCTGTGTTCAAAAAAGCACAGGTCTCCCTTTTTACTTGGTCTTATTCCCTGCTCCAGTTATTGGCTTAGTTCTTTCTTTGATTTTGCTGCCAAACTATTTGAATGAGGGGCTATTAGGCCACCCGTTCCCTCTACAACTCCCCACGATCTGGCTTCCATCCCTATCACTCCAGTGAAACACATTCTGAGAGTTCATCAATTACTAGTTAATTGGCAATGCCTTGCACCTTTGAGATTCTCCTTGACTTCAGGATCACTGGACCAAAGATTTAGAGCTGAAAGTGATCTTGATGCCATCTGCTCCCTCAACCTTTAACTTCTCTTCCCTTGGTTTCTGTAATCTTACAATATTCTAATCTCTTCTCGCCTCTCTGATAGCTTGTTTTTCATCCACCCAGTTGCTAGGAATAGCCCCCAAGATCAATCCTCAGCTCTGATTTTCAGTAAAGAAATTCTAACTGTTCGTCATAGAATGTATATTCTCTCAAAGCTTTGGCAAGTATTGCAATGGTGACAGCTTTCTCATTTATATGTCCAGCCTGACCTCCCTCTCTCATGCTCCAGTTCAACATTTTGAACTGTTTCCTTGACATTTCTTCTTAGATGTGTCTGTATTCTCCATAAACTCATCCTAAACTTATCATCCTTCTTGCCAATTTGGTTTGATGACCTTGTTTTTGAAAATGGCACTATTAAAGAATTATAGAATGTTAGAGAGCTTAGAGTGAAGTCCAGTCAATTGGTATTTAGTCAGAGGCAGTGAGATGGGATAGTGGATTGAACTGGAGTCAAGACCTGAGTTCAAATATAGCTCCAAACACTTATGTATAGCTATATGACCTTGGGGAAGTCATTTAATTTGTTTGCCTCAGTTTCCTCATAATGGGGATAATAATAGTACCTACCTCGAGGGTTGTTGTGAGAATCAAATGAAAGATTTGTTTAGAAAAAAGTGCTGGGGTGGCTAGGTGGTATAATGAATACAGCACCAGCCCCTGGAGTCAGGAGGACATGAGTTCAAATGTAGCCTCAGACACTTACCACTTACTAGCTGTGTGACCTTGGGCAAGTCACTTAACCCCAACTGCCCTGCCTTCCCCCCTCCAAAAAACAAAGTGTTTAGCACAGTGCTTGGCATATTAAAGCTATTATATAAATATTAGCTGTCATCATCATCATCATCATCATCATCACCACCACCACCACCACCACCACACTTTGTGCCAGTCACTCTACTAAGTGCTGGGGATATAAAGAAAGGCAAAAACACAACACCTGCCATCAAGGAGTTAACAAATGGAAGAGGCAACAGACAAACAACTGTGCACACACAAGATACATACAGGGTAAATGGAAGGTAGTCTCAACAGAAGGCACTGGTGGAGGGGATGGAGGAAGTAGACCAGAAAAGGCTTCCTGAATAAGGTAGGATCTAAGGTGAGTCTTGAAGGAAATCAGGGAAGGCAGGAGTCAGAGGTGAGAGGGAGAACATTCTGGGCATAGGGGTCATCTAATGCACAAGCACAGAACTGGGAAAGGAAATGCCATATTCAAGAAGAGCAAGAAGGTCAGTGTCACTGAATCTTAGAGTTTATGAAGAGGAATAAAATATAAAAAGACTGGAAAGGCAGAAAGGGGCCAGGTTGCAAGGGGCTTTAAAAGTCCTTCAAATAGAGGATTTTACATTTGACATGAAAGGCAAGAGGGAGCCACTAGTGTTTGTTAAATAGGAAAGTGAAATGGTCAAATGTGCACTTTAGCAGCTGAGTGGAGCAGAAATCATCTAATCCAATGTACCCCGACCAAAGTCACAGGTCAAACTAGTAGTAGAGTCAAAACTAAAGTGTCCATCCCCATGATACCATGCTGACTGCAATATACTAATAGCCTTCCATATCTGAAACAGAGCATTCTCTTACTTCATTTCCTACATCAAAGCATTCACTGATTCCTATCAAGTCTTTCTCTTCAAGGTCTCTGGTATTCATTTATTCTTTTCCATTGTCAGGAATATATTCTTAGGGCTTACAAATTCTCATCTTTCTCTCTCTGATTATTTTAACAGTTTCCCCTGACTAATATACCCTGTATTCTTCTACAGATTAAACTTCCTAACTTATTTATTAAATCAAATAATTCTACCTCTCAATAGCCTCAAATGGCTCCTAATTTCATAAATAAGGAAGTCCAAATTTTTTAGTGTGGCATCCAAGGATCTTCATAGTTTAGCCCTAGTCAACCCATCCTAAATAGTCCCACCATACTCTGATTTTAAGCAAGGATGACCTCCCTACTGCCTCTAATAATGCTAGTCTCCATTTTAACTCTTCTTGAACTATTCTCTCCAGTTTGAAATGGGCTTTCCTTTCCCTTCCTAATCTTTCATTCTCAGCAAAGTAAATACCACAAAGGTGAAATACTCGACATGTGTCACATGCACGGCACAGAATTAAGTGCCATAAAAATTTAAAACAGAAGAAATCATTTCTACCCAGGGTGCTCAAAGAAAACTGTATGGAAGAATGAACTGTATGGAGGAGATATGAATTGGGCTTTAAAGGATGGATAAGTGGAGAAACATTTAAGGGATGGGGATATGCTATGATATTGGTATGTGTGTGTATTCTCCAACTATATGGCAAGGACTGTGTCAGTCTTTGCATCTCTACTAAACTTAGCACAGTGGTTTACAAAAAGCAGGTACTTAGTGAAGGGACGAATAAAGGGTAAGGACCGTAGAGTAAGATCTTCCAAGTCTGGCAACAAAAGAGAAAGATCTCTTTCTCTGGGTGTTAGGGACATATGTGAAGACTTCAAAAGACAATTGATTCAAGAGAAATGGCAAGATTAGCTGGGCCACCACCCTACCACTAGGCCTCCCAATCCAAATATACTGACCCTCTACTCAAGTATATCACAGACCAATGGGGACAGTTGGAACCCTGCTGGATTCTTTACCCAAATAAAACCTTAGGGCATCTGTTACAACTAAACGAATCTAAAGAACCCAGCATTGACCAGGACCCCAGTCTGGGGAGAACTTATAAAGGCAGATCTTCCCCAACATCCCCACTACCCACTTCCCACCCCCACCCTTACTGTTCTTCCTAAGCAAAAGAACATTACAGGGCAGGGCAAGAGAGATGCCCTCCCTCTGAGAACTACAAGTGTATATTCCTTGAAGTGCAAAGACTTACTTCTTCATCCATTCCACAATGTCCTTGGCTGTGGACCTATAGTTTTCATACTGGAACAGAAACTTCCCTTTCCTGTGGAATGTGGAGAGACAAAAGGGGCTCAGCTCAAGAACTGGGGTAGGGGGTGCTGGAGAGGGGAAGAAGGGGAATAAGTGCCATTGGGGAAGAGAAATGGCACTTGAGACTCGGGAGCTGGGGACTTACTCAAAATAGCAGAGGGTGGGGTAGCCACGGACATCATAGTCTTCCTTGATGTGTTCAAATTCAGAGGGGTAGACATTCATCCCAGCCAGCACCTGGGAGAACAAGGAAGGAATGGACTCACCTGCCCTCTGCCCCAGAACATCCCAAATCTTGTCCCAGAGCCTCTAACTGGGGCTGTGAACTCCTCAAAGTGGGAGAAAAAATCTCCAAAGGCTCCTCAGATAGATGTCGGAGTGCTGAGCATCCCAGGAGCATAATTCGAGAAATAAGGGAACTAGTTTAGAATTAGACATTGGCTATTGGTAACTAAGAGTTGACTTCAAGGGATACTGAAAAAAAGAAACATCAGGAATTGCCTATGCTTATGCCCCTGCACTCCTCTCTTGATCCACAATATGTTTGCTTTCCCCTATTCATGAATAAACTGAATATAGCCATGGATTAGCTCCCATGTGAGCAGCAAAGATGTCTGAGGCAGAATGCTTTCTCAATTATCAAATTCAATTTTACTTTTGACATGATATGATGGTTTCCCCATTTGTTCTTGTTCTGCCCTATTCTCACCACTGGATACTGGTGCCTGCCCACCTCCTAGATACTTAGTTCATTTGTTCTTTGACCTCTATCTCTCACCCACGGTTTTTGGCTTCATTGTCTCTGAGTACTCCACAAAGACACAATTGGTTTTGCTCCCTTAGCCTAACTCTTGACACCCACTTGTTCCTTTTGTGCTTTTATCTGGTCACTATTTCCTGCTTCACATTTATAACCTGTGGCAACCCAAGATGCAGGTCCAATAAATCCAGATATCTACAACTTCTAGATGTAAAGGAGATTTACCAGCTTGAATACTAAGGAATTCATGTGTAAAACATGGAGGGCAATAGGCAAAAGATAAACAGAATGGGAAGCACTGATAGGTTGAGATCTGGAAGGTCAAAGGATTACCCTTATAAGGTGAGATCACAGTTCCACTGAAGTGTTAGAATATTACACTAAAGGCGCTCCCAACGCCAGAAACAAGGAAAATTTAGAATTTCCTCAACATTCAGGCTTCCTATTCCTCTTCTTGCTCAATAGGAGATTTCTTGTCTGTGGTCCAGCTCCCAGAAAGAATCTTGATGTTAATTTTCAATAAAGGGAGATAGATGGTAAAGCTATGGAACAGAAATGTGTGCCACAGAAGAGAGATGCTGTAAGAGTGAAAGGGGTGAGGAACTTCATGGCAATAGGGTAAGAATGTTGTAGAAGCATGCAGAGGGGACCCAGGAAGCAAAGTTCTGATGCAGAGAAAGAGAATTTGAACAGATCTATGTGAATTTCCATTGCACTATGATATAACTCAGAAACTGCAACAGCCGTTATATGGACTCAGAATCCCACTGGGAAACTAAATCTTTATAACTGACTTCTCCCTCTTTAGGAAAAAAAATACTCTCAGTTCTATTTCTTTTTTGCTATCTACCTTGGCTTACTACAGACCACTATATATTAAGAGTTCAGGTAAATCTGTAATAGAACTTATCAAGAAATTCTGTAGCCCTCAAAGTCATTCTGTTTTTCCTGATAACTGGTTCAGAAGCCTGTTTCAGTGATAGTTGTCTGGAATGTTTTTTTTTTAATGTCTACCTGGTCTCCCTGTCTCTAGTTTCTCCCCTCTTTAATCCATCCAATACAACAATGTCAGATTAATCTTCCTAAAACACTATTTTTTAATTATCATCACTTACTAAAAATAAAAAAATGAATCAACCCTAAAACCTACAAGAGAAATGCTAAACTACAAAAGCCTGAATAGGGGAATTCAATCCTCTTTTCTACTGTTGACTCTAATCTGTTTTCCAGCCTTATCTCTCAGTACAGGCAAAGTCTATATAATGATGCCTCAACTAACATCCTTTTACAAAATAACATGGTGAATACATTATAACCAAAATCCACTGTTACTTTGTTCTAGATGGTGGCCATCTCTCTTCTCTCTCTCCTCCTGTTCTCTCCACTATTCACAGAATTTTGGGTTTGGAAAGGACCTCTGTAGCCATCCAGTCTAAGCCACACTTGAAAAAGAATCCTCACTAGAGCACACCTGATGGAAGGTCACTTAAATTTTGTTTGAAGATGTTCAACAAGAGAGAACCCACTACTTCATGAGGCAGTCTTATTCATTTTTGCACTGTTCAAATTATTAAGGAAGAATTTTCTTACACCAAGCTGATATTTGCCTCCCTGAAAATTGTATTCAATTGTTCTTAGTGCTGCTAAATGGAGCCTGAGTAAATTTAACCCCTTTTCACATGATAGACTTTCAAGTGCTTGAGATGGCTATCATGTCAGACTCCATCACTTCTGACACTTCCCTTCTCCAGACTAAATATTTCCAGTTCTTTCAACTGATCCTCATCTAGGGCGGACTTGAGGGGCTTAATTATTCTGACTACCTTCCAAAGGATATACTTCAACTTACCAACATCTTCTCTAAAATCTGAACAAAAGTCATCAGAAGTGAACACAATAGCTCAGCCAAACCAGAGTAGCACAAAGAGGGTCCATCATGCCTGTGTTCCTGTGAGTTACTCTTCTTTTAATGCAGTCCAAGACTGCAGGAACTTTTTTAGCTGCTATGGCATACTTGCTGACTTATACTGAGCTTGAAGTCTACTCACACTTCCAGAACCTTTTCAGATACGGCTGTCTAACTATGCCTCCTGTATCTTGTGCTAATGAAACTGAGTCCCAGGGTTTAAAGTCCCAAGACTTTACATTTATCCTTACTAAAGTTCATCTTATATATCCAAGCCTAACCTTCTAGCTTGTCAAGGTCTTTTTTGGGTCCTGACTTCATCATCTGTTGTGTTAGCTCTCTATCTCTTCTAGCTTTGTATAATCAGGAAGTTTGACAAACATCTTATTTATGTTTTTAACACAATCTCCTTCCAAGTTCCAAGTTCCTAACCATTAATTACTAGTTTTTGAGTCTGACCATTCAACCAGCTCCAAACCCTTCTTAATGGACTATCGTCTGGCCCTCATCTTTCTATCTTGTCCACAAGTACAGCAGAGCTAAAACAGGTAAACTTGTTGTCACTCAGTTGTTTCAGTCATGTTTGACTCTTTGTGACCCAATTTGGGGTTTTCTTGGCAAAGATACTGGAGTAGATTGCCATGTCCTTCTCTAGCTCATTTTACAGATGAGGAAACTGAGGCAAACAGGGTTAAGGGACTTGCCCAGGGTCACACAGCTACTAAGTGTCTGAGGCTAGGTCTTGAACTCAGGTCTTCCTTATTCCAGGGCTGGAGATCTATCCACTGTGCTGCCTAGCTACCCTTATAACACTACCATGATCTACTAGTTTAGTAACCCCAAAAAGTTAGTCTGATGTCATCAATTCTTAATGAATCTATTTGTGATCATCATTTTTTTCTCTTTCTAGATGTTGGCTAACTAGCTTTTAAAAAACACTTTCTAAAAGTTTCCAACAAATTGAAATCAAGCTCACTGGAAGAGATTCTGTCTTCTTCCTCTTTTGAAGATCGGGCAACACTTGCTCTTCTCCAACTATTCTTTAAGAATGACTATGGCTCCGCAAATCACAACTGTCTGCTCCTTCAGTATCCAAGGATCGCTCATCTGGGTCTTGTGACATGAATTCATCATAGGAAGTTAAAGCGTTCTTTCTGTTGTGGTGGTTCAGCTTAGTCATGTCTGACTCTATCACCCCATGGACCATACTGTTCATGGTTTTCTATGTGTTTGTTTTTGGCAAAGCTATTGGAATGATTTGCCATTTCCTTCTCCAGTGGGTTAAGGCAGAGGGTCACACAGCTAGTGAGTGTCTGAGGCCAGATTTGAACTCAGGAAGAAGTGTCTTCCTGACTCCAGGCCTAGTGCTCTAACCACTGAACAATCTAGCTGCCTCCTAGTGTTTTTGTACTATCACCTTACTTATCATGGGCATCAAATCACTTCAAGAATTTTTTGCTTTTTCAAGGAAAATTTGGTCATTTTTCTTGGCAGAGAAAACAGGAGAAAATTGGCATCAAACAGTTCTCCCTGCTCTTTGTTATTAGTCATCACTATCCACCCCCCCCGAAAAGCAGTCCTGTTTCTTCTGAATCCTTTCCCCCAATACAGCTAAAACAAGGCCTCCTTTTTAATTGTCCTCTCTCTGCACAAGCCTTAGCTCATGCTGAGCATCAGCACTCCTGACACTATTCTGGCAGGACTATGCCACCCGTTTTATTCATAGCGTTTCCTGCCCTTATTTCCTTCTCCAGCACAGATCTTTAAAAAACAAACAAACAGAAAAACTAAGTTGGTTGGTGAGATCATAATGTATTCACACTGGTTTCTTTATACATCAACCTGTGTTTTTAACTCACTGAAACTGTTTCCCTTTGTACCTCCAGACTTTTCTTTCTTGAGAGTCACCATATGGCCTGGACTAGCCTCTGTCCACAAAACGGTTCTCCAAAATCTCTCCTCAAATTGAGGGGGTATGTAAGGATAACTGTAGCCTTTCTCTCTTCTATTATAAGCTAGGTAAGCACGGCTAAAAGTCCCTAGCAATAGCTCCTCCCTGTTGCAGAGAAGCAGATCCAAAATAGAGTCCATCCCCCTTTGTTTGCTCTTCTCAATTTGGAAAAATGAAATTAGTATTGAAGTGAAATGAAATGATTATTGAAGTCGATTAGTTAATAGATGTTCTGCCTTTTGTGGAGAGAATGAGAGTGAGACAGAGCTTGGGCACATTCCAGCAGACATCTGGATAACTGAAGTCTGCCATCACTTTTAAATCATCCCTCTTGACAAGTCTTGCAATGTGTTTTCCAAACTCATCTAATTCTTCTTTCTATCCTAGTTTCCTTTTCTTCTCTCCCCTCTAAACCTCGCCTCTTCCACTCTGTTTCTATTGAACTGTACCCTGTGTAACATTCACCTAATTTCCTTTTTTTTAAAGGACTAATTCATGAAACTCAGTTTACTTAAGTTGGCTGTGGGTGTTGCATTCTAAATGATCTCTCTTCTCCATCCAAACTGTTTTTACCCTGTGTAAGGGACACCGTAGAGCACAAGTTCTTAATCTTTTTATTTATTTATTTATTTTGGTCATGGATCCCTTTGGCAGTGATGAATCAGCCTACAGACCCCTTCTCAGAAAAAATTTTTAAATGCCTAAAATACAAAGGGAACCAAATATATTTAAATACAGCTATTAAGTTTGTTTTTTTTTAAGGTCAGAGACTCCAGATTAAGAACCCCTTTAGTGTTTAGTATTATAGCATTGAATAAGTGTTTAGACCATTAGAAGATGACTTCCAATCCTTATGATTCTATCCCATGAGACAGCCATTAGATACAGTAGGAACAATCATGGAAGTAGAGCTGGGAGGACCTAGGTTCAAGGCCTTGATTTGTTTGGGGGTTACATGAATTTATTTTGTAAAACTATTTTGATAATTATATTTCAATATAATTGATTTTTTGTAACTTTACTTTAGCAGACTGCCAAAGGGCTGTCTATCACACACTAAAAATTTAAGGGTTCTTGGACTAGATCTCGAGACTAGGGTGCCTTCTCACTCTTAATTCTATATTCACCAAACATGCCTTGTGCCCTCTTGCCTCTTTTTTCACATTGCTTCCCTTGCCTGCAATGCTCTTCTCTCCTCTCTGCCAAATCTTACTCATTCTTCAAGACTCTATTTAAATCCTTCCACTCATTTCCCTGACCTGAAGTAAGCATTTCTCCAAACTGCTCTGAATGAGGCTCCATCTGACAAATGTTTGCTGAGTGAGTACTATATGCTGCTACTGGGTCAGCTGTAAAGGCAATCGAGATTTGGTTGAGCCTGAAGGAACTGACAGTGTAGTGGTAAAGGGGACAAGATAAGTGGACACATATGTATGATATGGTACCATTAAGATCATAGTGCAAAGAACTCTTGATGTTTAAAGGAAACAAGTATTGGCTGCATAAAGGAAGGCAAACTTTATGGATAAGATTACAGCACAGATATAGGAAAGTCTGGTAGATAATGGCAGCATTGCCTGAGGAACTGGAAGAGGAATGACCTGAGGCAAGGTATGGTCCAGTCAGCATGCCAAACAATGGATGTGCAGGAGAGTAATGGGGTACAAAGTAGTAAAAAAAAAAAACCTTGAATGACAAGCGTAAAAAGTACAGGCATTAATCTGTATGGAATGGAGAGCCACTGAACATTTTTTAACCAGGAAACAGAATAATCAATGTCATAGCTAAAGAATCTGGAAGTAACATTCAAGGGAACAAGCCAGAAGCAAGGAGACCAGGGAGAAGGCTGTTACATACTTCAGAACTAAGGTACTAAGCAAGGATAGGGAAAGTAAACTAGAAAGAGGAGTACAAATTTGAGAGACATTGCAAAGGAAGACTAAAGAGTGGGTGACTAACAGGGTATAGCAATGCAGAGAGAGGAAGAAAGAAAACATAGTCCTACCAGTGCAAGTCAGTGTGCCTGGGAAAGCAAGGATGCTCCTGCCAAAACAGAGGGTGAGGAAAAAGGAGCAATATGGGGGTGGCCAGAGAAGGGATCTGCCCAGTCCAGGGCAGTCAATGGCAAATGGCATTAACAATCTTAGATACATTCTGAGGTGCTGGTGGAATACTCAATTGAAAATTTCTAGCAGGGATTGGAAATGTGGGCCTGGAGTTAAATATTTAGGAGAAGATCCATAATAGAAGCCAAAGCTAGAATCTTGGGAGTGGAGAACATGGAGAAACAGCCCATAGAGGAGAAAAGTAGGGATAAGGACAAAACCTTGGAAAACACCTATTTATAGGAGGTAGGAAGAGTATACTTGATTTAAAACGAAAAGTTTACATTTATCTTAACTGGTAATTCTTAAACTGTGCATATCACAGTTTCATAAATTATGCACATCATAACTGAATGCTTTGTGGCAAAATCACTTACCCAAACACAGCAGTGAGACTGTTTATTGTTAATTCTGAAGGGATATAATGACTAAATTTGGAATGCTTTTCCCATCCTGTAGCTTAGTGTTTATATGCAAGCCAGTCACTAATTTTGCATTTCTCCATCCTCTTGACAAAATGGTGAGATACAGCTTTAGGATGTGGAAATATTTCCATTTTGCAAGATATCTAGCCAAAAAACCCACCAGGATTTGCAAATGTTGTCAAATAAACATCCATTTTCAAATGCTACTAAGATGCCTAGGCACATACTTGTATATAAGAAATGTGCTGGAGGCATTGGAAAATATCCAACGGCGATGAGGACCCACAATTAAGAAAGTATTTCTTTCCAGCTCTTGGTCCACAGGTCCTCCTCCTTTGACTGCTGTTTCTGCAACACCAGCAATAGCAAAAGGGTTATCTAATCAACATCCTTAACTAATCAAATTTTGCAACCAATTCACCAGATGGAAAATTTTCATTTGCAGACTAGATGAAATTTGAAGATTAAGAAAAATTTGATCAAGTTTTTTTCTTTTTAAAGCTTTTGCTTCTAGACTGGCAAGAGGTTTAAATTTTTTGAGATCTTCATATTCTTTTTCCAGTAGACATGTATTGAACACATTCCTTTAGAACTGGAATGTACCTGGGTAATAGATCTAAGCAAAAGAAATTCATCTTAAGCTCTTAGAAATGAAAAGGCAAATTTGCTAGAAGGGCAGTCCAAGAAGAGGGAATAAACTCTTATAGTGCCTCAATTAGTACTTCACAGAAGCATTGGATTAAGAGGAACACACATAGTTGTAACACCTGGGGAACCCAACAGAAGAGAAGGAGCAACTGAGTATTACAAAATTAGCAATTTTGCTAATAGGTAATGCAGGGGACATGAAAATGCAAGGGAGGAGGGGATAACAGATAAATGTTCAGATGTCAGGGCCATTCTGTGATTTCAACTTGCTTATTAACAATATCTTAATAGATATGCTCCAAAAGATTTACAGAAGAGCCAAAGTGTCCAGAGGACTCACTGCCCAGAAAGGCATCAGAATTAGGGGTCCAAGAAAGACAGAGAAGGTCAGATAGTCATTAGGCATGTGAACAGGCTAGACCCAGACCTTGTCACAAAACAGCTAAGGGTTTGGGATCAGGAAACATTTTAAAGGGTGGCTACAGACTAATACCTAAGGTCAAATCTAAAAAAAGTAGATTAAGAAAACAGGTAAGCAGGTAAAAATTAGGCCAATTATACAGGAAAGAGGTAAAAAAATCTGAGCAGCAGGGATCAGGAACTAAAAAATGAACCCTCAAGGGTGAGGAATCCATTCATGGAGGCAGGTTTTTTTAAATGGGGGGAAGGAAGGTCAGAGGTAAGGAACCTGGATAATAAGGAACAGGAAACAAAGGGGCTTGAATTTAGAAAAGGAATCTAGGTAACAAGAATGGGACACTAGCCACAAAGGAGACTCTAATATATTAAAGTCCTAATAAAGGGCTATATCAGTCAGGAGCCCTCTGTATACAAGAAGTCCTCAAAAGGAATGCATTTCTTTTGTAAAGTGATACACGGTGGCTAAGTTTTTAGTATAGCTCACAAAGGCCTGTTTACACCATAAAATGCAGCAGTATTCTACAGAAAAATGAGTTCAGAACTCTAACTTGGGAACTCATGGAATACATCTCTATCCCACCTCCTGATGCTGCAGAAGGAAAATCCCCCTCTCCCAGTCCTTTTTACTCCCTACACTGTCTATTCCACTTGTAAAGCAATGGGAATGGGCACTCCTCCAGTACTGAACTACTGATGGTGGTTACTATGGACCAGATGGAACTAGGGCTTGGGCCACAGGAGAGAAAGAGCAGGAAGGTGAGGTCCTGGGCAGGAAGCTATGGGCAGCTACCACTGCAAATTCCTAGGGATCCTTTTATAACACCGGTACCTAGCATTTGTACACAATAGGAAAGCACTGAAAATTGCTCTCCCTGTTATATTACTATCCACAGGCTTAATACCTACATGCTTCAGAAAGCAGAATTTTCTGTCAATAAAAATATGTATTATCTGTAAAAAGTCACATTTAAAAGTATCCTTTATTGTCCTCCTATTGGGGAACGACTAAAAAAATTATGGTCTATGGATATAATGGGATACATTATATTGTATCATAACAAGAGACTAAATGGAAAGAATTGGAAAGGAAATTGTAAAGAACTCTTTTGAACTGATGTGGAGCAAAATGAGAACAAAGACAGTAACATTCTAGAGAAAAACAACTTTAAAAGATTTCGAACACCTGTCAGTGCAGGATGACTTTCCAGGGAACAAAAGAATGAAACAGGTCACGTGACGAACTTAAAAATGCAGACAAGCATATGTTTATTTAGGCATGGTCAATGTTGGAATTTGTTTTGTTGGACTGTGTATGTTAATGATAAAGGTTTTCATTTTTTTCTTTTGTTCAATGGTGGGAGTGGGGGATGCAGAGGGAGGGACAGATTTTAGAGTCACGTGGAAATAAATGAGGATATTTTTAGAAGTGTCTCTCATGGAGGATGCTTATCAATTGGGGAACAGCTGAACAAGTTGTGGTATATGATAGTGATAGAATGCTGCTGTAAGAAATAATAAGCATGGGGCGGTTAGGTGGCGCAGTGAGTAGAGCACCGGCCCTGGAGTCAGAAGGACCTGAGTTCGGAGCCGGCCTCAGACACTTAACCCACACAAACAAAAACCTAGCCGTGTGACCTTGGGCAAGTTACTTAACCCCAATTGCCCTAAAAGGGGCGGCTAGGTGGCGCAGTGAGTAAGAGCGCCGGCCTCGGAGTTGGGATGACCCGAGATCGAATCCGGCCTCAGAAAATGAGCACCCACACACAAATAATGACTAGCCTTGTAACCTTGAGCAAGTTACTTAACCCCAACTGCTTAAAAAAAAAAAAAGAAATAATAAGCATGATGGTTTCAGAAAAACCTGGGAAGACTTAAACGAACTGATGTAAAGTGAAGTAAGCAGAATCAGGAAAACATCGTACACAGTAGTAGCAATACTGTAAAGATGATTAATTGTGAATGATTTAGCTACTCCAGTCAATACAATGATCCAAAACAATTCTGAAGGACTCGATGAAAAATGCTATCTACCTCTAAGGGGGGGAATCAATCAACTCCGAGTGAAGATTGAAGCATACTTTTTTACTTTATTTTTCTTGTTCTGTTTTTGTGCTTTTTTGGTAATACTGCTGATACAGAAATATGTTTTGTATGACTTCACATGTATAATTGATATTATAGCTTTGCCTTCTCACTGTGAGGGGACTCAAGGGAGGGAGAGAATTCAGGTCTTAAAATTTTTTAAAATGTTAACTATAAAAATAAAAACAAAAAAAAAAAACAAGCAAAAAATAAAGAGTCCTTTAGGACAGCCTGTCAGCACCACAATGTCCCAGGTTGCTACCGACTTTGCCTAGTTCTAGTTCCAGCTTTCCTTTGTCCCAAGTCATTGCCCATTTCACTTCTTTCCTTTTCTTCTCTTTTTGGCCTGGTGCTTCCCTTTTCACTCTCAGGGCTTGTGCCTTCTAACTAGGGTTTCTTGCTTTCCTGGTCCAGCCAGTCTCATAGTTTATCTGTTGTCCTGTCCCTGAAACAAGCACACGGTCTTTGGGGCCCTTGGTGCAAACAAAAACAAGGAAGCTATAAAAGTTTTAAGTTTTCAAAGTCTCACAGGATTCCTTGAGAGGCAAATGATACTAAGCTTGATATTTTCAAATTATAACCACATTCTTATCTCTCTTCTTGAGAGTATCTCTAATCACTTGTGCTTCTTTTAACTCAGGCAGTACCACTGCTTCCTCCTCTTGTGAATAAGGCTGCCTTCAACAGCTCTCCCCTCTTCCTTATCTTTCTATTTAGGTCCTGTGGTAAAAACATAGCGCCCAGCATATAAGAGACTCTTAACAATGTTCACTGACTGACTGAAATGTTCACTTTTGACTGAAAGACAAAAGACCTGAGGGAAATGTATTAATAGTCAGTCTCTAGATACACAGAGTTACAGGAAGACTGACCTGTATTGCAGAAAAACGATTAAATTTCTGTTTATGTACCTACTTCTTCACAACATTAGGGTATTGGTCTTTCACTATAGGAGGCTAGGCCAGGGCTCAGGGACAAGGAAGACATGAGCTAGATTATCATAAAGACTGGAGAATGTAAAGGAACAGAGCTGGGAGCTGACCCTTTCTTCAAGGCCACTAGAGACTCTAGAAGACTGCTAGAGAATGGTGAGAATGGTGTTGAAAGTCAGGGAATGAGTTCTAGGCAGTGACTGGGTCTGCAGCTTCAGGGGTGAAAGGGAGGGGTGCAAAGAAAGGAAAGAAGAGTCACTTGCCAAAGCTGGGGCAGATGTTAGACAATCTGCTGAAGCGAGAGGTAAATGCATCACCTACCTGTACTTCCTGCTAAGGGAGGAGAGTGCTCAGGCCCAAGTACAGATGGGAGCAAAGAAGCTCACTTGAATGGAGAGGAAAATGAAGGGGTGACATGTGGGATGGTTACCAAGAAGATAGAAATCATGTAAAAACTCCTAATACAGCTGCTGCCTTCCAAGAGCAAGAAGAGAGTGAAAACAATCAAAGGGAGGTACAAATTCTGTGGTAAACTGCATTACTAAGAAATGTCCTCTGTCGGTTATTAAAAAACAAAGCTCTTGGAGAGAAAATAACAGAGAGAAAAAGCTCTTTAAAATCACCATCAGCCTAAGGAGCACAGTACTCAACAGGGACATTTCCTTGGTTCAACCAAAGAACCTGTTCTGACTGAAGATTCTCATCGAGGCAACTTCAACAGGTACTAAATCTAAGTCCTTATCTCTGTGAGATATCTTTACCAAACAGCTCCAGGAACATCCTGGATGTTTTCTAGACTTTCAGTGTATTACTATGTACAAGTAGAGAAATAATGGGAGTGACTAGACTAAGGCAGGAGGAGCTCTGTCTTCACCCAATCCATTGTTACCAATCTCTTGGATCCCATTATTCAATGGCAGAAATTTGAAAGAAGGCTCTGCTACTATCTGACTGGATTGCAAAACACTTACAGAACAGAGAGCATCTTCAGATACACCATCTTGTAATGCAGCCTGGGATTCTGCCAAGTATATTCCTCTTTCAACATGACAGCCACATGAGACAGCTTCTGACTATTCTTGCTTTGATTCCTCCATCTATTATTGTAGACTGAGAAAGAGGCTAATCTAGTGTTTGAAAAACTCAAAGCAAATTAAGAAATAACCTAACAGAGTAGGAGAGGCTTGTCTCAACTAAATCAAGGCTGTAGTTTTCATGAGTACCTGAAGATGATGTTTAAAATATCAGAAGAGAGAGAAACTACTACTAGGTATATACGATGCCCCCCACCTAACAAAATATTGGATGCAATGAGTTGTTTGGTTTTTTGGGGGGGCAGGGCGGAGAGGAGGTGGGAGTAGATTCTCATTTCTTATGGATTTTTCTCAAAATAAATGTTTACTATACCTGACACTATGAAGGACAGTAAGCCCACATATACTTTTGCTTTTTTTTGGAGGGCAATTGGGGTTAAGTGACTTGCCCAAGGTCACATGGCTAGTTTTTTGTGTTAAGTGTCTAAGGCTGGATCTGAACTAAAGTCCTCCTGACTCCAGGGCCGGTGCTCTATTCACTTCACCACCTAGCCGCCCCCTAGACATACTTTTTTGTTTTGTCAATTAGGCCGATGATTCTACCTCCTTTGTTTTCCAGTATGCCTGGTTTTCATATGCAAGAATTAAAACCAAAAAGTGAAATGCCAAATTCCTTAAAACTTACAAGTTTATCAGTCCATTTATAATGAAAGTTTTATAACATTTTAAAAATTAAGTTACCATCTGTAAGACTCTGGGCAAGTCATGCTACTTCCCAGGTAGTGTTTCCTCATCTCTAAAATGAAAGACTGAACTAGATGATTGCTAAAGTCCCTTACAACCTTAAAACCTAAGGCAGTAAGTATTTTAAAAGTTTTCATGAAAGGGATAGTGATTAGTTGTTCTTAATTTACAAGAGGAAATAGGCTCAAATATGAATAGGAAAGATAGAAGAAAAACTAACCAACCAGAGGGAGAAATTCTTCAAATAACCTCCCAAATTTGGCTGTTTCTTGATGTTTCTTTTTAATTCCTCCCAAATGTAGGCCTTCCTCAAAGCTTAGTTCTTGGCCCTATTTTACGTCCTTTAGTGTTTTGCCCCAGAGAGCTCATTCTTTCTCATAGCTCTAGTTATCATCACCATGTGAAGAGCTCCCAAATGAACATTTCCGATCCTGAGTTTTCATCCAAACTACAGTCCTATATGTTAGTCAAATATTCCACCTTTTACTCAAACTCAACCATCCCAAATGCTTCTCCCCACCCCCAACAAGTCAGTCCTTCTGCCTGATGCTTATTTTTCTCAATGACACTGTTATTTTCCCAGTCACCCAGGTTTGCAACCTCAGTAATGCTTTATTCCCCCTTTTCTTTTGCCCCTACTGCTAGTCCCTGAGTCCTACCAATTTAATCAAGACATTTCTTGGAGTCATCCCTTCCTTTCCATTTATACTATCATCATTCTAGTTCTAGACCTTTCTGATACCTTCCTGAACTGGTACAACCACCACTTAACTGACTATGCTGTCTCTAGTCTCACCCTCCAATTCAAGCTTAAGGAATATTAAGCTTCCTAAGGCCCTCCACAACATGGCCTAACTTTATCCCCCACTATACCCTTATGTCTACCCCATACTCCAGGCCAAAATGGATTATTCTCTGTTCTCTAAATAGACCCCATGATTAGGGCTCATGCTTCTTAACCAACTTTATTTCCCTTAAGTAGATTTATGATCACATTTTAAACCTTCTCCCTACTCCTCAATCTCTCAACCACAGCCCTCAAACACACTCTTAAAAAAAGATAGCTAAATCTATTTGAATGAAAAGACTAAGGCCATCCAACAGGAGCTCTCTCAATTTCTTTCTTCCACTCTGAAAAACTTCTCACCATCATCGACAACATTCACTTTGGTGACAAAACAAGAGGCTGCATAAGGCTAATCCTATTTTTGCTTTCAATTGCATTCTCTTCCATTTCCTCTAGGACCCTACTCCATTCATCAGCTTCTCTTTTATTTTACAAATCTTCCTTTACCTGGGTTCCTTCCCATCTATTTATAAAACATGCTCTATTTTCCCTATTCAATTAGTCCCATTTTTTTTAGTCCTATCTTTCTTTTCATAATCAAACTTTAGGAAGAAGTGGTCCACAGTCAATGCCTTCAATTCCATACATCCATTTTCTCCCTAATCCTCTGCCATCTATTTTGACCTCCCATCACCCTACCAAAAGTTTCCAATTACCTAATTTTTAAGTCCAGTGGATTTTTCTCACTCCTCATCCTGACTGATCTCTATGTAGTAAGCTGACATTGTTGCTGAGCACTCCATTCCTTCTGGAAATTCTCTTTTTCCTTTGGCTTCAGAGATACCACATTTCCTTGTTTTTACTCCTATCTCTTTCTTTCTTTCCTTCTCCTTTACTGACTTTAGGACTTAATTTCTTAAAGTAAAGGCAACTCCAAGTCCTGACCTTAGCTCTCTCCCCTTTTCTTTCTATCTTCTTGCCCCTGTCTGTCTCATTTACTCCAACAACTTCAGCTATCATCTTTATGCAGACGACTTCATGATCCTAGCCTTCAATTGGCATTGGCTGGTCCCTTCCATCCTCACTGATTCTCTGACTACTTGCTCCAGATGTTTTAGTGCCCTTGGGACTGATTCTCCCTCCCCCATTGTGTCACTATCATATTTCTGGTTTCCTACTGCTGGAATGGTTTACTCCACAGACAATTCCTGATCTGCTTATACACTATCTCTATTCTCCTCACTATCTGCTCATTTATTACCCTTTTTAAAATTGCAATGGACTCTCCCAGTCTGCAGGCTATGCACCAGCTGACTCCCCAGAATGTCTTTTCTTAGCAGAACTGAGAGATCTCTCACACCACACAACTCATTTAACCCTGCATTACCCTAAGTGTACAAAGGGCCTTCTCTTCCATTCAGCAGTCCCAGCAGCTTTAGGTCTGAGTCAGTGTTTCTATTTCCTAAAATGTCTCTTTTCCCTTCTTCTGCTTATACATCATTCCCTCCCCTGACCTGTAACCAGTAAATAGCATCTCACTTACATGGGTGCCTTTTAGTTCTGTGGCCGCTTGCTGGAAAGATGGCATCATCCGCTTACACATGGCACACCCTGCATCACAATCAAGAGAAAAGTCAAACATGGTTAGCCATGACCAAGATTATCTTCGACCCCTCCTTTCCACCCTATACAATTATAAGATCACGGTTTTAGGGATTTGTACATTTAGACAATACTTAATTAAATACTAGATATTTAGATCCATCACCTTGTTCAAACCTCTCCATTTTACCAATGAGTAAACTGAGAACCCAAGATTCACATGAGCCCCAGAATGCAGCTCTTATTCTGTGCAAGGCACCATACTAAGTAGTTTACAAATGTTATCTTATTTGGCTCCCACAACAGCCCTGTGAAGCAGCCATTGTTATTATCCCCATCTCTAGAAACTAGATCAACAAAAATTAGCATATATTGACTACGTGCCCAGGACTATGCTCAACAATGCTGTCTAGAGTTATAATTTCATCAATGTATTGAACTCCCCAGGAGGAAACTCTAACAATACAGATTGTTGTTACCTTCTCTGTACTTTATAGTCTTAGAGGTGCCAAGGGTACTGAGAGGTCCAGTGACTTGTCCAGGGTCACACAGCTAGTATATGTCAAGAGGTAACCTTCAAACTCAGGTGTTTCTGACCCTGAAGCCAGTTCTCTTTCCAGTACACCAAACTATCAGGCAATGTAAGGCATACTCCTTTGCCTTCAAGTCACTTACAATCTAATTGGGTCGATAGAGCCAATACCTGTTAAATAATAAATGTTAAATTGTTTGGTATTAACTGTATATTTAATTGCTATTCAGAGACTTAGTTTTGCAAGTTAAGAAAACAATTCACTACAACACTAAACTATACTGAATCATTTTAATTCTATACTAGGCTCCCTAAACTGTCTAGTCCATTCACTGTCCAATGAACAGCTCAGTAAATGCACACTAACATCACTATAAGCTTAAATACATCATTAGGAAGGAAAACATGCCACTGAAAATCAAATAATGTAATCTAGAACAAGAGCATTTAGGATTCTCTCTACCACTGCTCTCCATCATTAAAAGGAATTTAAAAAATGATAAAGAATGGTGCCATGAAGGAACATGTTACAAAGGAAAGAGAACTGGGTATCATGATGTTGAGATTCAGTCCTGGCTCCTCAGTCTGGAAGAATCAGAGGATCCTAGTTTTACCACTAATTTGCTGTGTGACCTTGGTTATGTTGTTTGACTTCTCTATTCTTATTTGTTAAACTGAGAAAGTCTGATCTACAATAAATTACATCATGTATTCCAGAACACTAGAAATTAGGATTATCCACACCACTGTCTCCTACTACTAGCAGGAACAAGTTAAAAAACTGACTATATTAACAGACCTTGCTAATGATGAAGGGAATGGGCTTTATAACATGACAGCATTTTGGAACTTGATGATGTCCTTTTCTGGACAAAGTCATAGTTGGAGCTCATGCTTCTTTTGGGGAAGCCTTGGAACTGAAAGTCTATTTAATGTTATATTTGTATTGTCTGATGAGTGGAAAAGTCCTCATTTCAGCTCAGCCCCAGGAGATTCACAGAGCACCAAAATCTCAGGCACCACACATACAGTATAAATTATAGGGGTCATTCTGACATCATTTAAACTCCCCCTGCCCTTAAATCATATTAAGTATTCTGCAATGCTCATGCAAAGGAAGAGACAGTTCTCTTGCAGACACAAGCAGTTCCTAAAGGACCAGATTGCCTGCTAATTTAACAGATGCTGTGCTGAAACAGGTTTTGAGAAGTGTCTGATAGCCTCAGAAGCCGAAGAAGAAGCCATGCGAAGTGTCAAACAGCAGATTCCCATCTCCATGCACTACGGTGGGACAAAGGGGCCGTGTGTCAGCATTGTCAGTGCTGCCAAGGCTAACATCTCAGCAGGAAGTGAGTGGGATAAGGAAAATGGGAGAATTTCCTCATCTTGGAGTACATCCTAGAGAGCAGAGCTGAAATTCTCAAATACTCAAAACTACAGAAGAAACAGAGTGCTATGATAGATAAAGCTGGCCTCACAGTGAAAAGGCCTGGGCTCAAGAACTACCTCTGTGGGACCCTGGGTGAATCATTCAAGAACCCAGTGCCCTAAGCCACTCTCTAAAGTATAAAGCAGCTGCTGATCTGAAGTGATAAGAGGTTTTTTCACTTTAAAGTCCCTACCAGGAATGATGTTTGATACAGTTCATGTGGTCATTCCTGCTACTTTTCTCTCTACCACCTCCTAAATTGGCATGTTAAACCAGACAGACTAGGAGAGGTGGAGACAAAGGCACAATTCGGACTTGCTTAAAGTCTGCAGTATCTCCTTTCTGCAAAGGGGAAAAACCTCTAAAAATTCAGATCTCAGAAATGTTTGTTTATACTATTCACTCATCCTTCAGCTGATTCTTCATCATCTTGGTAATGAAAAATGTGAGGAAAGAGAACGTAGAATTATCTAGGGAAACTGTCCCCACTATGGAGATCCATAAAGATGAAAAGGAAAAAAAAGGACAGCACCAGTGAGCTCAGCTGGATGTACATTCTCTAGGGAAACAAGCCTGGATAAATGTGCCAAGTGAATATCAGTGGACTATCCTGGGAAGGGATTATTTGGCTGAGGTTCAAAGAGAGAATTTCCTGACCCCTCTCCCTGTCTGTAGTACCAGAAATAAGAACAGCGGAGACCTGTGGAATGAATAGCTTAAACAATGTGGGTGATTAGGGAGGTTTGGTGGGAAATTATTTGATCACCAGCAGGTTTTTCCCACCACTGGAAGAGAACAGAGGCTATAAAGGTGAGATGCAGCTGGGCTCCCAACAGAAAGATAACAGAATGCTTTTGGTGCCAGGCTCTCAAAATGACAGCCACTAAAAGTCAACACTAAAGGGACTGTGGGTGGGTTTATAAGGAGCGCAGAGAAGAGAAATAGCATCTGCTCTTTTACTATAAGATTGAACCCTCTGAGGGTAGATCTGCCATTTTGCCTATTGTCCTGTCAGAAACATTCAGGAGGTGATTCCCAGAGCAAATGACTGTAGTCGTGATTAAATCTGCCCAACTTAACACATCTCAGAGCATTATTACCTCCCAATTTCTCCATCAGGCATCAGGAACACACCCACTCAATAGGGAACAAGACACATCTAGTTTAAACTTAATTATCTCTGGCTACTTCCTCAGAATACCCTACCTGCACCCCAAGTCCTGAATCACCAACCCAAAGGGATTACATAAAGAGAAGTCATTGCCACCAAGTGAGGAGGATGGACAGAAAAGCCCTCAGGAAGGTAATCTGAGGCAGAGAGAGAGAGAGAGAGAGAGAGAGAGAGAGAGAGAGAGAGAGAGAGAGATAAGCTGAAGAGAACTTACAAGATCAATGATACTAAAAAAGAAAACAAAGCAAATCATCCAAAGAGTATATGGTATTTTTCTAAAAAGGCAGCTGATAAAGTCTTCCAAAATAAGCTAGCCTAGAAAGCAAAAATGGGGTGCTTTAGAAAATCAAGGGAGGCTGAAGCAGAGGGCTTCTTATTGGTGCTCTAGGACCAACGTCATTAATAGCTCTAGGGAATGTTGTAAAGCAGAAAAAGCACAGAATTTGGTATCGAAGGAGCTGGGTTCAAATGTGGATTCTGTGACCTTGGGAAAGTCACTTATTACCTTCAGGTACCGTTTTTCTAGTCTATAAAATGGCATGGTTGGACTAACTGATCTCCAGAGTCCACCCGAGCTCTAAAGCCTGTGACTCAGGACCCAGGACCATTTAAACAAAAAGCCCTCCCCTCCAAAAGCAGAAAAAGGAAGGAACCTCTGAAGTAATCTCATGTACCTGGAAGGCATAAAGGGCCCAGCACAAAGAAAGAGAGGCCAGCCCAGAGCTACCAAGGAGGCAGCAGCAAGACATGGTCTTGGGCTCGATCTGCCTCCCCAGGCAGAGTCTCAGGCCCCAGTGTGGCACAGCAGTCAGGCTCCAAGAGACAAAGTATGGTGTCAAGAGTCAACATGAAATATTAATGACGACTGTGTGCACAAAGAATAAAGGCTATGAAAAGGTAAGGAGGACAGAGTTTGTTCAAAAAAGGCTTCAGGGAAGCTGACTTTAAAAGTACAGATGAGAAATAGGACAATGTTAATCTTCAAGTGCTTGTGTCCATATCCCAACACTCAAATACACCCATCTCCTCAAACATATGTCCCCATATTTATATACACACACAGACATATGCACGTGCCCTTTCGATCTCGTTTAAAAATCTTGCATTAAATAGAATGTTAAGTTAGAAGAGATTAACGAACCACTTTACACATGAGGAAACTGAGGCTGAAGAGGAGCCAGGTGGCTAAGCGAAGGTAGCCCAGGTGATGAGGAGCAGAGCCAAGCCAGGTTTCCTGCCTGGTCCTAGAGTCCAGCATTTTTTATACTCCAACACACTGATCTCAGATGAGTGCAGGCACCATTGGCACACTCTTACTTTCTACTTGGTCACTTAAAGACACAATAACAAGGCATTCCGCTCCAAGAAGCACAGGTATCCAAGAGTAACCACCTTACAACCTGAGCTCAAGGAGGGAAGTAACTAACTGCAGTGACCTGAAATAAAAACAGTCTTTCAGAATGTGAAAGGGGCAGGATCACCCAAAAGAAGAAACTTTCAAGTATGACTTCAGAGTTTCTGAAAGGAGAGATGATGAAAACAATGATGAGAGAAACTAATTGAACTGGGGAACCATCTTGTGTTTTCAGGTATACAAAAAGATACAAGATTAAAGAAACACTCAGGTATACGGAAAGGAAAGCGCTACAGATGTGAAGGGGAAGAGGCCAGAGCAAGGGGGCTGAAGACAGAATGCATGGTGGGCTCTGAATTCTCCATGTGGGAGAACCGTATCAGAAGACACAAATGCCAAAAGGAAGAATGAAGACATGAAAAAGACAGAAATGAGAACCTAGGTCCTCTGGGATAAACGAGAACATCTGAGGAAAGCCTACTCCTCACTCCCAGCTCTTGGGGGTGGGGGAAAGGAACCAAAGATCTGTCAAGTCCCCTACACAAGATCTCAGGTCACTCACAAGGGGCATAGAACATCATCAGAAGAGGTTTGTCATCCTTCTTCACAATCCGTCTGAATTCCTAAGAGGAAAAAACAGAAATGCATGTAAGTAATGACATAAGAGAGAACACGTACAGCAGTACTTGTAAAAAGAAGAGTCAAACTTTAGAAAGCTTAATTTAAAACCCAAGTTATCTTAAAATACATACATGCTAGCATCCATTCTACAAAACCTTAATGACTTTTTACACAAGCCATGATTTCTAAGAAAAATCACAGCTACATACATATCCATCCATCCATCCATCCATCTATCTATCTATCTATCTATCTCTGAGATACTGGATAACTCCCAAAGTATCTATGCTAACGGATTGGGTAGCTATCATGAATGATCCAAAACAGGGACAATCAAGACCTGAGGCACGCTTGATTTAGGGACACATACTGCACAGACTTGGAGTTTCAAATTCATCAAGGTCGTGTCTCATCCTGTAGATGGGGAAACTTCATTCAGAGACTCAGAGGAGTTATGTAACTTCTCCAAGGTCTCTCTGCTAGGACCAGTGTCCTGCATCCCCTCCAATGTTCTTGACCTTTCTGGGTAGCAGATATATTTCCCCAGCTGTGTTCAGAATAATTTAACATTAAAATGAGGTCACATCTATGAAACTCAAAACAACTGACAACAAGGAAAGAGAACCCATAAGTGTGTTCACAACAGGGGGAAGTCTATGAGAGCTGAAACATTTGGCAAAATCAAGTAACTGGAAGTTAATATATGGGTACTTAGACTCTTCCACTAACTGTCACCCACATTCCACCAGGGCTAAATTCACTTTAGAATATTACCTTTATGAAAGAAGAGGGTGCAACTCAGGATATCAGAAAAAGAATGTTTTAAGAAAATATCATCAAAGCTACAGAAACAACTGGAAACATGTTTTAAAAAATAAAAGCCCCAAAATATGTATTCAGGAGTGCTGGGACACAGAGATTAAAGTCAGGAACAGAAGGAAAGACCATGAGCTATGTTCAGGCAAGGAAGGGAGCAAATAGATAAGGGGATGGTTTATCAAAGGGAAGGCTCCAAGCCCTGAAAGAGATCAATACTTTTAATCCTCTATCTCTAGCAATTTCGGAGAATAGGTATCCAACAGCTGAAGTGGGCCAGGGAAGCAGGAGTGAATGAGGACCATCCCCTACACCCTTCCTATCACAGAGTCACCATAAAGAGATGAAATTAGGCTGAAATGATACCAGGGTATACACTACACCTTAATTTTTTTTCTCTACCTACTTGCTAATGCTTGAAATTTCTTTAACAGTGACAATGTCTTTTATCTCACAATGAAAGGTTCAAAATGCAAAATAGCCTAAGATGTAACTCACAAAGAAGAAAACAAACTCACTCTAAAGGGTAACCAGTCAATAAAATAAATGCATGATGGTACTATTTTGATAGGAAAATGGGTATAAAAGAAGAAGAGGACGCTGTGGTCCTAAAATATGAAATGTCACTATCAAGTATAGAAAAGCTCGGAAATGGACATGGCTAGATACCTGCTTCACAATTTTACTAAATTAGGGCCCCATTTATCTCCAACTGGGCACCAAATTGAATGTTTTTGTCCCATGTAGTATCATAAAAAAATCCCACTTAACTGTATAATATATGCCAACATTGCTTTGCATGATTTGTAAAGTGTTTAGTTTAAAAGCAAACAAAAAATCATGGCCAACTTTTGTCATAAAGAAGCTTTGTTCCTAGAAGACATTACTAAATTCTTACTGATGTCATAATATCATCCTCATAAACTTAGTATTATTGTCAAACAAGCTATAGAGACAGAGATGGCAGGCAGTTTGTTATCCTCTATCATTTAAATTTCAGAAAATGAAATAAGTATATAAGATCCACCCCCTGCCCTCAACTTCCACCCATAGAACCCACAAGGCCATCTCCCGTACAAGAAAGTACGAGCAAGGGGCGGCTTGGTGGCGCAGTGAGTAGAGCGCCAGCCCTGGAGTCAGAAGGACCTGAGTTCGGAGCCGGCCTCAGACACTTAATCCACACAAACAAAAACCTAGCCGTGTGACCTTGGGCAAGTTACTTAACCCCAATTGCCCTAAAAGGGGCAGCTAGGTGGCGCAGTGAGTAAGAGCGCTGGCCTCGGAGTTGGGATGACCCAAGATCAAATCCAGCCTCAGAAAATGAGCACCCACACATAAATAATGACTAGCCGTGTAACCTTGAGCAAGTTACTTAACCCCAATTGCTTAAAAAAAAAAAAAGAAAGAAAGTATGAGCAGCATGAAATACTGGAGCATTTCAGTTTTCTGTATTTCTTCAGGTGACTGTTTATTTTATCCTCAGTGATTCACAACAGCCTGGACTCAAGCGCGAAGTAAATTTCAATATAAATAAGAACTCATTCAGTTTGGGGAAACTGAAATACCTTTTCACTGTCAATGTGGACGACATCTTTAGCTTCAGGATCTTCTTCCCAAAGTGGGGCCCCTTCTGGATCCTTCAGAAAGGCCACTATGGACTAAAAGAGGAAAGAAGACAGAAAAAAAAGGCATTTTATCTCAGACATATGAGACACTTGGAGTGCCCTGCTCTTCTCCCTTGTACATACAAGGGTACCATAAGCTTGTCACCCATAAAGTTTTATTTCATGACTAATACAACTGCACAGCAAAGATCAAACACTGAATCTGTCTTTTAAAAAGGAAAAAGGACCCAATACCACCCATTGCTTTCTTTCCTTCCCCCAACTTCCCAAACAGGCCCCTTCACTAACCCTGTCAAATTGATCCACATGTAGGTTGTGCATTAAGACAACAAGGCAATTGTTTGGACAATTCAAATCAGAAGGACACATTTATGCCTTGATTACAAAACCTCATCTCCTCAAAGATGCCTCCCCTAACTGGAAAAGAGGTGACAACTTACTCCCACCAGTCTAAACAGCAAACTTCCATGACTCTTTCCCACTCACTGTCATTGAGACTGCCTATACGTATCACAATTATGTAATCTTAACAGATTGTTACCTGTTTAGTATTTACATCAGCCTCATATTAATTAATGTGTACCCTCCTCTCCATGTCTGCCTGCATCAATGTCTCCAACTGGGAACTCTCTGAAGAAAAAGTTTATATCTGCATCACTTTTCCTCTACATTACTTAGCACCTTATCACCTGAAAAGGTTTATGGTAATAAAGAACTGATAAATCACTGAATCTCTTGGGTCTCAGTTTTCTCATGTATTAATAAAAAACCCAAAACAAAACAGGAAATGCCGCATTAGACGATCTTTGAGATCTCTTCTGGCTCTAAATAAAATCTCTAATCCTATGACAGATGCTTAATGAAAAAGGATTTGGGAGACTTTATTATTTTAGTAATTGTCTTAATTTTCTAGTTCATTTGAAAGATACAAGCAAGAAAGGGGCATGACCACTCCCTTCTCTCTACTCCTAGGGGTGCTGCACAGTTTAAGGACCACCAGGTCCTAGCTGGAAGTCCTCTCTAACCTTCCCTCTGGTTTCCACCAAGTTGCTTATGAAGTAACAGGGGAGACAGTAAGCAACGGTCTGAGGGATTACACTGATCACAGCTGCTCCAGCATTTCTGAAGCAGCAGTTCAAAAGCTGCATCGTCAGACTACTTAAGGCCATCTTGTGTTAAATCTTGAGTGAAAAGGGAGGCCAGTCTGCTAAACATCCTCTGAGGTTCTGTATCTACTGTCACTTACAGGCTGGGCTATCAATCAAAATACTTGATATTGGTTGATAGCTCAGCCAGCTGAGGGAAAGAGGGAATAAAGGAAGTTATAAACATAGCAATTATTTATGGATCACCCTTAGTATATCTGCTTTCAGTCCTGATCCACCAGCACCAAGGTGGAACAGAGAGCTGAGAACAGGCATTCCTTTTCCTCTGAAGAACCTTAAGGAGAGGACAGTGAGGGTCTGAGGGAAGCAGCAACCACGAAAGGGTGCTGAATGTCACCTGGACCACCATCCCTCAAAGACAGGCTAGAAGAGATGCCAAATTTGGTGTTAAGCAAGATAAAATCCTCAGCTCTCCCTGATCTGCCCAAGCAAGTGCCTTCTAATTCTAAGAACACCTTTTTCATAAGTTTCAGTGAACAGTGACAGTCTTGGGGCAGCAGTAGATGACAGGAGAGAATCCTTCAAATGGGATTACACTCTTAGTTTTTATTCACTTAGTAAATTCCTGAAGAGGGCCTTAGGGAGACTTGTCTCATTTTGAGAATCTGTTATCTGGAAACAGCTGTTATGAAAGAATAGGGAGGAGGGCCAAGAATCAGAAGGACTTAATTCATTCAATTTTCCCATCCAGCCAAAAGCAGAAAAGCTGTGAAGTACCTTCTGGCATCAGAAGAGAAGAACCAACCTTTCTTTCCACAGCAGCCAAAGGGATTATTTCCTGAACAGTTGCCAACCCTTTCATCATGGGGTACGAGAAGGCATGGCTTGGACTGAGACCTTCCAAATGTCTTATATACCCATAGCCAAAGACAGTCACATGAAGGTACTTGTGGTCCCCGTCTCATTTTTGCCATTCCGGATATATCCTAGTGAGTTTCTGGTGACATTTCCCCCCACTGATAACACAGCCTTGTCTCACAGCCATGAGAAGAGAACAAATGTGGCTGAAGGAAATGGCATCTTTTAACTGAAGAAATTAAAAATACTGACAATCTTTTGAGCTTCAAGGCTAACTCTTGTTTAAATGAAGTTGAATGATCTCTCTCTGAGAATCTCAGTAGAGGTTGGGCAAGTTCAGATGGGGAGAAAGGAAAACCAGTAATTGCCCAGGTGCTCTCAAGTGTGGGCTACATTAAGTTTTCACAATATGGCAAGAACTAGAGCTAGAAGGGACCTCTGGGGACACTTAGACCAAACCCCTCATTCTATAGGTACTGAGGCCCAAGAAGGTTAAGTGATTTGCCCAAGGTCAAACAGGCAGTAAATGGTAGAACTGAAATCTGAATCCATATTCTCTGGTGCTAAATCACTGGGAAGGATCCAGTGCAACTCTGCATTGTACATTTTTCGTTATCTTTTGACTCCCTATTATCTACTCCTAAGAGCTGTACTTTGGGACAGTCAAAAGGGAGAAAGGCTTTAGGAACACTAGGAATACGACGATTCTGTGTTATACAGGATCAGTTGCCAGAGATCTTAAATAACTTATAGTCCAGCTAAATATCATGGCAGATAGATGGAATGTCTTCCTAATAATACATGGAAGACAATGCACCCTTTTAGAAAAAAATTCAAATGCATAAAATAAAATACACAGGAAAGAAAACACAAAGGAAACCAATTATGTTGAAACACAGTTACCAAAATATTAAAAAAAAAACCCAACAAGTTTATGAATACCAAATTAAGAAGCCCTGCACTTGTAGCACTGTTCTAAGGATGTTACTGACCTCTAGGTACTCTAAGATTTCTATGGACAAAAATGATCTTCTAAACATTCACAGTAACAAACAGCTGAAACTAAATACACCCACCTATGGGTGAATGGTTGAACAAATTAACATATGGAAATGGAATGGAATGACAGGATGAAGAATTCGGGGGAAAAAAACATGGTAAAACTTGTGTGAAGCAATACCGTGTGAAGCAATACCAAGTGAAGCAAGCAGGACCAAAAGAACAATTTATACAATGAATCAATGTCAACAAAAGCTTGCTCAGACACAACAGTCAGGGCATTGTATGTACTGTTAAAAGCTACATTCTTCCTTTCTATTAACAATCAATAAGCTAACTTTTTTGCCTAAATTACCTTGTAAGGGAGACTGGATTAATATTTATTGCGGAAGCATCTATTTTCAACATAAAAACGTATCAAATTTTAAAATGAAAAATGTTTTTAAATGTAGCATTAAAAAAGAAGCCAGCTTCTTTATGGAAACCTTACTTAAATTATAGCTTGGTTTAGAAAGATAAGTTATTGAAAGTTGCTGCTTAAGTTGCCTTGTATAGAGAATTTCAAAGCTGAGAAAGGAATCTAAAAGGGGGGATAATACAGCAAATTAGAAGTCCAAGAGTTAGGTGATATGAACCAGAAGGTGGGCAGATGCATATTTTCTCTTCATGATAAGTCCCACTTTCAACAGGCAAAACAAAGCCATGAGAAACTTGGCAAAAGGAAACAGATTAGACTAGATTAATTCTAGACTAATTTGAACTTCAGTCTGAATAGGTTTGGAGGGAAAATTCTGCTGTATTAATATTTGAGTGTGAATCACTTTGGAAAGCCCCAGATAGGGAAGAAATGTTGTAAAAATACACTAAATACTAGGTTTAAGATTAAACAATTTTTTCTTCAATTTATTATTTATTTTAAACATCTTTTAAAGATACAGAGTTCAAAATTCTTCCCCTCCCTCCAATCCCTCTCTTACCCACTGAGAAGTCAAGCATTATATCCATTATCTATGTGAAACCATGCAAAATATTTCCTTAGTAGCCATGTCACCAAAAAAGCAAGAAAAATAAAGCAAGCCAGAAAAATTATACTTCAATTTACACTCAAAGTTCATCAGTTCTTGCTCTGGAGGTAGAAAATATTTTTCCTCATGAGTCCTTCATAATTATCTTGGATCACTGTATTGATCAGAGAGGCTAAAACTTTTATAGTTGCTCACCATTACAATATTACTGTTACTCATTCTGCTCACTTCACTCTGTATCAATTCATATAGGTCTTCCCAGGTTTTTCTGAAACTAGCCCCTTCATCATTTCTTGTAGCACCATAGTATTCCATTACAATCACATACCACAGCTTGTTCAGCCATTCTCCAATTGATGGGCATCCCCTCAATTTCTAATTCTTTGCCACCAGAAAACAGCGACTATAAATATTTTATATAAATAGATCCTCTTCCATTTTCTCTGATTTTGTGTTTTAAAGTTTAGAAAGCACATCACAAGTATATGGTTTGATGGGTTAATTCAAACTTCTTAAGTTATTTTAATGTTAATTATAAACTGTAGTTTAGACACATCACCTATATCTCATAGATCATGGTAATGGCTACTCATTGATCTCTTTGCCCCCCCTTATTCCCTCTTTCTAATGCATTCTCCAAAGGCAGAGTCTGACTGTGTTATTGCCCAAGATTAAGTATGTGCAGTGGTTTCCTTCTACATTTAGGATAAACTATCAACTCCTCAGGCATGTTTGGAGTCTTCTGCCATCTGACCAGAACTGCCAGATCCATCGTCACTTTATGGGACCTACCTGCATGCATTCTGAATGTCAGTCATCAAACAGAACCACTAGTTATTCTCTGGACTCCCCTATTTTCTGCCTCTGGGTCTCTGCACAAGACATCTTTTATGGCTGACTTATAGTAAGTCCTTCCTCATCTCTGACTCTCAGAATCTTTACCTTCCTAGAAGTTTCAGCTCAAGTGCCTTCTTTCTAACTCCCAGACAACGTATGTGACTCAGGACGGAGGCTCACCCTTTTCCATATTCAACCAGTATAGTCCATCTGATTATTTCAGAATCTAATGCAGGCTTAGATACACAGTTTGCAAATCACCAGTGCTCACTACAACTGCAAAATAGGCAATAAGTAATCATGTGTCATGTGGCTTTTTTTGGGACAAATAACCAGAACTACTTGGACAGAGAACCTTCTGGTTCTGTCAGGAGATAGACAATGGCTCTGAGTGCCATAGAATTAGAAGGGATCCCAGTCCAGCTGGGAGAGAAGATTAAAAAAGGAGAATGCTTTAGTTGAGAAGAGACCTGGCAACTCAGTCTTAGTCACAAACAGAAACTACAGTTAGAAAGAGAAAATAGAGTTTGGAAAGGAGGTAAAAATGAGGGAAGGGCAGAAGGGTTTGAAGCAGAACTGAGCTGAACAGAAATACCCAGACAAAAGGATAGGGATTGGTTTGGATTAGATACCATTGATTTTCTAAGTTGGAACTAAGCCAACATATCTGTAACTCCCAACCTGTACACAGTTTATATGTTCACTCACGATCAATGACCTGAAGTATTTCATTACTGTTGTCATTACAACAGGAGAGGCAAACAGGACATAAGGGAGGCCTTCAGAGTCATAAGGAAAAGTCCCCACCCACTGGGTAACAACAGTGCTTTGATGTCACTACTATACTATATAATTGCTGATTAACTGAATATTTTTCTGTATTCTTATGTCATTATAATTTTAAGAATAATATATATATATATGTATACACATGTATATATCTGAGATATTCTACTGAGATGCTGAAGAAAGAAAAGTCCCTTTATGAGATTCAAAACAACTGTTTGTAGAATTTGTCCTGCTTCCTTTCAAAAAGAAAACTGCCAAATACTTAACAGCAATTCAGATTCCTACCCTTGCTGAAAATCAAAGAATTTGGTTTACCTTAAATGTCACAGCACGATTATATTCAGTGTGAAATGCACCATCCCTGTCAAACAGAGAAAGAAAAAAGTGTTGAGACTTAAAGATGGCCAGGAAGGGCCACAATTCTGTTTTCCTTTTCTTCCCAGGCATAGTCAGTTAGTTAAAAATGTAAAATCTCCATGTGAAATAACACCAATCTAGTGGGTTCATTTTCAGCAGTGAGGAGAACCTCATAAAGCTATTTTGAAATTATAGGGGACCCACGTCCCTTCACACTCACTTGTAGTGCAATAATTCCACTTTTTTGTCCTTTGTGCTCGGATCAACTTTCATCTTCTTACACAATTTCCGACTCTCTGCATCACTGCAAAATACAAATGTTGGGGACCATCGGTTATCTGAATTCCTCATGAGAGTTTGGGCAGACAAGGGCCTAGTGGAATTTCCTAATGAGAGAATGGGGGGGTGGTTGTACAGATAAACATTAGTTAATGTATAAATCATATAACAACAAATTTTTGCTTAGTATCTTCTGTGGCCAAATTAAAGAACTGAGCTGTGAGCAATTAAAAAAAAAAAGTATGGGTCCTTGCCTGCAGACAACTTATAATCCATTAGGGGAATCAAAGCATAAATATATGGCAGCACGTGGTTAAAGTCAAATGAGGGATACAGACATGAGATCACTGTAGGGTAGAAAGGTCTGTGATGGCTTCACAGAGGGACCTGGGTTGGACCCTAACAAATAGAGATGATTGAGACAGGGATGGAGGAGGATCAACTGGGAAGGGACAGACTGAGACAGAGACATGCAAGATATGTGAGGAATCAGTCTAGAAATTTCAAGCCAGGGAATAGTGGGGTAAATGTCTGGAAAGGAAGGTTGGAAATTGATTGTGCAAGGTTGAAGAGTTTGGACCTTATCATGTAGACAATGGGGAGCCACTAAACATTTCTGAATGGAGGAATGACATGACATAGGAATCACAGAAGTGTAGAGATCACTTAACACAACTCTCATTTTATGGATAAGAAATGGAAGCTCCAAGATGTTAAATGAGTGGCCACAAAATGGTGTCGTAGATAAAGATGAATCTATTAACAGCAGGGAGGGTGTGAAGTGATGAGAGACTTACGGTTTGGTGACCAGGTAGGAAACAAGGAACATCTAGATACAAGAGCTGCCAGACTGGAAGAGCTGACAGGACTTAGTGGATATGAGGAGCAAAACAGCAAAGACAAGTTCAAGGTTTTGAAGTGGGCAGCCGACAGAACTATCATCCTTGAGTGTGCATGGTTGATAAAAGACAGGAAGAGGAGCAGGCCCTGAAGGGAGGTGAGTGTTAAAGCTGCAGGAAGAGAAGACTGGATGGGCTCAGCTACACCTGCATGAACGCTCTCCAAAGTCAATAAGAAAAGCCTTGAAGGGAACAATAAGAGAACAACACCGAAAACCAGTGCAGTGTTGTGGAAGCCCAAGAGGAGGGAAGGCAAGGAAAGAAGAAGCAGTTACGGAGTGCCTTTGGGTGTCAGGCTCTGAGGTAGGTGCTTTATAAACATCACCTCATTTGATCCTCACAACAACCCTTTGATGTAGATGCTGTTCTTAATCTCATTTTATAGTAGAGGAAACTGAGGCAAACAGAGGCTAAGTAGTTTGCCTAATAAGTGTCTGGGGCCAAATCTGAACTTGGGTCTTTCAGACTCCAGGCCAGGGCTTTACCCACTGCATTATCTAGCTGCCTCAAGAGGAAGAGAACTGTGAGAAGGAGCATGAGGGCTATGGCCTAGGTACCTGCTCCATTCTTTGCCACAACCTCCCTAATAAATTGATGACATATGGATTCTGTTTCCCTTGTTACTTTTAGGTCATCAATGACCTCCTTGACAAAATAATAACCTTTATACTGATTTTTGCTGACCACTGTTATAAGAAATGCACTACCCTTTTGGAAGTTCACTACCCACTTGACTACCCTGGCACTAATAAATATGTGAACATCTGTTATATTGATAAACCACAGTTTATGTAAGCAATCCTCAATTTATGGGCATCCACTTTATTTCTGGTTCTTTATTATCACAAACAGTACATTGGACCTCTGATTCTGCTGGGTAGTGGTATTGTTGCATCAAAGGGTATGAACTGATCACATAGTCCTTTTTTTGCATAATACCAAATGACCATCTAGAACTATTAAGATACTCCCTAGGTCTTCCTTGACAGGTATTTCTACCCTTATGCCCCACCATCATCTCCAGATCAATATGTATAAGCACAGTCTAATTTCTTCTTCTTAGCCAAATTCCTCTCTGATTAATTTTTCTTGGTCAATAGCATAACTGTTCTCCTGGGCTAAAAACCTGTGAACTGTTTCTTCCTAATACACTAGATTTTAGTTACTAAATATTACTCATTCCTCCTCGGGATATTCCTCATTTTTTCCAGCCCTCTTCATTCCTACTGGTACTTCCCCAGTTCAAGGTTTCAGATTTCTTGTCTCAGTGACTTCAACAGTTTCTTAGCTGGCTTCCTTCCTGGTTCCTGGTCCTGAATATCACTGTTAGAATAATCATCTTGAAATGCAGCTTTCATCATGCCACTCTCTTGCCTAAGAATCAATAATGGCCCCCTAATTGCCTACTGCATTTGATTTAAGCTCCTCTGTCAGGCTTTCAGAGCCCTTCACAATCTAGACCAATGCTATGCTTCCAACCTTTTTTCACATCTGCTGGCTTTTGATCGTTCTGTCCCTGCTGCCTTGGCCCCTTTGTTCTCCTGACTCTCTAGTTCCTCTCTCTCCTTAAAGGCTCAGCTCAAGTATTCTTTGGGGGGTTGGTGTGGAAAGAGAACTCTAGCTCCTGTAGAGGAAAAAGAATAGCAGTGCATGTGGAACCCTAAGAAAGACTAGTCAGAAATGTCCCTTCTGGGGAGAAGTCCACATTCTCCTTCAAATATCTGGGTAACCCTATCCTCCATCAACCAATCCTGCCTTCCTTCCAGGTACCCCTCTTCAACCACAGAGGGACTCCTAGGGAATCTTCTGCATACTGCTTTAGGGTCTGGGTAGCAGCCAGGATACACCACTATCCATACCAAGGCCCCTACATGCCTTCTGTGAACTGTCTGGCCAATAAGATAGTGGGGTCGGATGAAATGCTGAGACAGAAGATGAGGAATACTAATAAGAAATATGGGCAGCTAGGTAGTACAATGGATAGACAGCTGGGCCTAGAGTCAAGAAGATCTGAGATCAAATACAACTTCAGACACTTACTAGCTCTGTGACTCTGGTTAAGACAACCCTGTTTGCCTCAGTTTTCTCATCAACTAAAATCAACTAGAGAAGGAAATAACAAACCACTCCAGTATCTCTGCCAAGAAAACCCTAAAAGGGGTCATGAAGTCAGACATGACTGAAAAATGAATGAAGAACAAAAAAATGCATAAACGCCACAAGTATGGCAAACATTCTTCCTTCTTCTCCTCCAGTTCTAATTATGACTGAATCCCTCTCCCCCAACCCAAGTCACACTACAACTCTCCTGCCAGGCCCTGGATGCGCTATTGTGCTGGGTGAAAATGAAACTGCAACCGTAAGCTCAGCCAATCATCACTTCCCTGAGTGTCCATAAGGTTTGAGGAAGGTGAGAAAATGATCCTTACCAGTCTAAGTCTACCTCTCCATCCCCTAGATTTAATCATCTTTTTGGAAGATAAGCTAAATGCTGAAGCTTCCTTTGAGCTAAATCCTGAAGACCATTTTAGGATCTGGAAAATGTGATTCAAAAAATGTAATATGGATGGGAAAAGGAGATGAAGGGAATGTGGCATTACCATGGAAATTGGTCTGGGCATGGTCGTCTTATGATAATGAGCACTTTGTTGGGTACAGAGAGTACATTTCCCAGCTGACTTTGCAGTCTATTCTACTCAGCATATTACCTGCTAGGAAATGGAGTCACTTTGAATATAATAACATAGGTGGCATTATGGAACCTTGTCTCTTTGTGAGTTCTTCTCATCTCAATCATTTATATCTCTTGTCTTATTTTATTTCTCTCACTGTGCTGCCTAATAAAGCTTTTTACTCCTTCAAAAAAAGGCAAATCATAAAAACCACAAATCCCGCTTCCCCCATAAAGCCTTCCCTAACTCCTGACCACTGAGATCTTTCCCAACTCTGCTGCTCGAGTACTTGCAATGTTCCATTTATCCAGAACTTATCATTGTGTCTTGTAATACTAGTTAATATTTTATTTTGGGGTCTCATCATAAATTGTAAGCTCTTTGAGGGCACTGACAGAAATGAGGAACTCAAGACCAAAAAGGTTCATATTTCATACCCTTCTGTATCCACCATTAGTACCAAGAGCTCAATAAGTACTTGATTTACTGGTTAAAAGCATCCCTTCTCTATTCTGCTTACTCAAATCTGACCCTTTTAATATTTTCCATGTTGTTTTCTTTTATATTGTTGTGGTACAGGAATATGATGGAATATTACCGTGCATAAGAAATGACAAATGTTGGGGCAGCTGAATAGAGCACCAGCCCTGGAGTCAGGAGGACCTGAGTTCAAATTCGGCCTCAGACACTTAACACTTACTAGCCACGTGATCTTGGGCAAGTCACTTAACCCCAATTGCCCTGCCTTCCCCCTCCAAAAAGGAAAAAAAAAGAAATGACAAATGTGAAGAAGGCAGAGAGACTTGGGAGCATGTGAACTGATACAGAGAGAAATAATCAGAAGCCAAAGGAGAACAGAGAGGATAGCCATGCAGCTCTACCACCTATTCTTGGCTGTTGGCAGGCACACAGGGCCTGGAATTCTTTTTCAGAATAAGCTCAGACATTTTGGGCTCCACAAAGCAAGAAGGGAAGGAATACCTGGGGGAGAGGACAGGTGGAAAGGTTGGGGGTGCAATGCAACCATTTAAAGTGTCTGCTTTAAAATCCTGTTATATGTTTTGCTGTTTTAAGATGCTTTGTTCTGGAGAACTCAATAACTGAAGGCAAGTTACAAAGGCGGGCTGCAGGGGTTACCAAGAACCAGCTGAATTTAAAGTATTATACCAGTAATGGCTCCAGGCTCTGGAAGCAAAAAGCTGAGAGAAGAAATGATGCTTTATTTCTCTTAAGTTACAGGGCAAAGAACAATATGCTAACAGATGATATTTTTATCATTATTTCACTCTAATTTGAACAGTGAGGTCCCAAAACTCCCTTATGCTAACTGACTAAACCTTAACTGTTAAAGATTGTAATAAGGTAAATAAAAAGCAAGTCCTCTTTGTCTCTTCCAAGAGAGACCCAACAGCTCTGAGTTCTAGCAAATAATGTAAAAAGATCTTCAGGGCAGGTGAGAGGCACAGAACAGTCAAAGAAAAAAAGAATTTTAAAATTTAATTAAATGTCTATCTTTACACGCACAGTCACAATAGAAGCAGTATGGAATTAGAAAAATATGGGTTCTTTCTAGAAGAAAGGTGGCTCAGCAAGGTGGCTCCGAAAATCAAGGGAACTGAATTAGAGAAACCTGTAACTCCTGATCATATTTAGTTTGTGCCTTCACATATCCATGACTCTAACAAAGTTTTTACTGCTTTCAAAATGGACTGAGAATGTATTGCTTTAAACATAAGGGGAACAGATGACAAGTCAACACGTATTTACTAAGTACCTACTGTGAGCCAAGCCCAGTGCAGGTTTAAGCACTGGAGCTACAAGAAAGGTGAAAACAATACTGCCCTCAGGGAGTTCACAGTCTAATAAGAGAGACAAAGTGCAAGCAACCACATGCAAACAAGATATATACACACATATACCTATCAGAATAAACTGAAGAAAATCTCAGAGGGGAGGCATTATGAACTGGGTTTGGGAAAGGCATCTGCAGAAGCTGCAATTTGAAGTGAGCCTTGAAAGAAGGCAGGAAAGCCAGGAGGTGGAAATGAGAAGGGCGAGCATTCCAGGCTTGTGGGACAGCCAGAAAAAACGCCCAAACTGGGGTGGATGGAGTGTCTTGTGCGACAAAGAAGACATGTATGTGGAGGTTATGGTACTTCGAGCTGTGGCTTCAAGAAAGAACTCTAGACTCCTTGGTGAAGTCTGCAAAGGCAAGCTGAAGCAAACCTGAAAGATGATTCATACTAAGTATATTTACAAGGAAGGAGACTTAGAGGAAATGAACTATGGATTACACATTCATCACAGATAATCCACAAATCAGATAATTCATACACCATAGTTCAAGTTACTGACATTACACCTTAACTATCTCTAAACGTTCACCATGAAGAATTCTGATGAATCTGGACAAGGAATCAAAAGACTTAGGTTCTAATCTGGGCTCTGCTATTTGATAGTTTTATGACTGGATAAAATCACTTTATATCCATTCTAACATTGTGACATGGCAATGGTAAGAAGCAGTGTGGTGAACTGCCTTCCAAAAATCTCCTCTAAACAGACCTAGAAAATACCAGACCAAGTCCTGATGAGAAATTCAGGAAAAGTCAAAATGAGTCATTTGACCAACCCAGCTCAGCACAGGGAGATAGGAATATCTGTGGACACTGGGGACTGGTGTAGTGAATAGAGTGCTGGGCCTGGAGTCAGGAAGACTCCTCTTTCTGAATTCAAATCCAGCCTCAAACACTTCCTAATTGTGTGACCCTGGGCAAGTCACTTAACCCTGCTGGCCTCAGTTCCTCATCTGTAAAAGGAGTTGGGCAAGGAAATGGCAAATGACTCCAGTATCTTTGCCAAGAAAACCACAAACGGGGTGACAGAGAGTTGGACACAATTGAAACGAGTGAAGAACACTAACAAGAGGCTGGAAGCACTCTAGCACTCTCCTACTAAGGGAGAGGCTGTGTAGCAGTGTAAAAAGAGGGCTCAGACCCCCTACCAGGACACCACCCGACACATGTCAAGGCATTGCAACAAGGACAGGTGCCAAGTGGCAGCTTTGCCACCCCAAACCCAGTTCTGGATCACAGATCCAGAGCAGATTAAGACGACAACTTGTTCAAAGGGTGGGGTTCAAAAAAAGAAGGGCGTTCAGAAGTTTCCAGCGGCAGTCACGTGGTTTATACTCCAGGCATACAGCAGGCCTTACTCCCACCATCTAGCCTAGTTTACAGAGGAATAACTTGGGCAGGGATTGAAGACCTAAGAGAAGCCTGTGCTTCTGTCTTTTTGAATCAAGAGCTTTCCAGTGGTCTGATAGGGACTGAGCCCAGCAGCAGTCTACTATTCCTCAGAACAAAGCTAGGCCAGAAACTTACAGAGCTCACGTGGGGGGGGGGGGAGGTAGGGGGGGAAGGGGAACGGACGACAGCAAGCAACTCTATCCTGGATAAGACTACTCTGGGAGCACTAAGCACTAATCTCTCACTGAGATCCTGGAATAACACAACATTCAATACCCTAAGAAAGGAGCAACAGGATCAGCCCAATGGCCCAGAGCTAACATCAAGTCTAAAGTCAGGAAGTAGTAAACATATATATGTATATATGTTTACTATATAGTCAGGAAGTAGTAAATATATATATATATATATATATACATATACATATACATATATATAAATACAAAGTAAACACATACACAACAACAACAAAACCTTCATTAAAGAGCTATTATGGTGTCAAGGAAGCTCAAATCACAAACCTCAAAAAAGGGAATGACTCCAAAATATCTAAGCCTCAGGGAAAAACACAGCTCGGACACAAATTCAAGTGAAGAGAATATAAAAAGATAAACATAAATGAACAGTGATAAAGGAGTAAACAAGGATAAACTGCTTACATTGAAAAACGGGGAGATGACACAGGTGTTCCTTCTGAGCCATCATCAGGGGTCACAGAGGGTGTCTAATGAGACAAAGTCTGGGAGTGGTTCTGTTATGTCTCGATGATCTTAAGAATGAAAAGAGAGGAAGAGGCATGTACTGGGGCAGAAGGGAAAGGAAGGTTAGAGAAAATGATCTCATACCACCAGGGCACTCAAGAAGACATCAGACAGAGGAGGGGGGAGAAGGAGTGGTTGACACTAGAACCTCACACCCACCAAACTGCTCAAAAGAAGCAAGTGTACACACACACACACACACACACACACACACTTATACACACACAGGTGGTACAGAAATATATTTTACTCAACAAGGAAATATAAGGGAAAGAGAAGAAGTGGGGAGGGGGATTTAGAGGGAAGGTACATTAAGGGAGGGATAAGTCCTAAGTCTTAAGTCAGCTAGGTGGCTCAGTGGATAGAGCACTGGGCCTGGAGTCAGGAAGACCTGAATTCAAATCTGGCCTTAGACACTTACTAACTGTGTGACCCTGGGCAAGTCAATTAACTTCTGGTTTGCCTTAATCCACTGGAGAAGGAAAAAAGGTAAAGCCAATCCAGTATCTTTACTAAGAAAAATCCATGGACAGTATTGGTGTTCTATAGTCCACAGTGTCAAGAAGGGATGGACATTACTGAACAACTGTCCTAAGCAAACAATCTCTAAAGATGTATAAATATATTTATTGATCTTTTTAAGGTGGCAAAGAATGGAAATCAGAGCATGTACTCATAAACTGGGGAAGCAGTGAACAAGTTATAGTATATAAATGTGATGGAATATGATTGTGCTAAACTCTTATTGGTGTAATGACCAACAAGGATTTCAGCGCACTAAAAACGATACATGCTACCCACTTCCTGGAAGAGAAGTAGGAGACTAATAGTGCAGTATGAGACATTTTTTCTAATGTAGCCATGTTGTTTTGATTGACTATACATGTTTGTAATGGGTTTAGTTTTTCTTGTGTTCTCAAATGGGAGAAGGGGTAGGAGGGTGAAACGGTAAATTTTGGCTTATTTAAACAAATGAAATAGCTTTTTAAAACATATAACTATCAGGGGAGGCTAGGTGACGCAGTGAGTAGAGCGCCAGCCCTGGAGTCAGAAGGACCTGAGTTCGGATCCGGCCTCAGACACTTAACACACACAAACAAGAACCTAGCTGTGTGACCTTGGGCAAGTTATTTAACCCCAATTGCCCTCCAAAAAGCCAAAAAAACAAAAACAAAAACCTAAACTATCTAAACATGCTTTAGTTATGAAAACACAAGCAGGTTTTAATAATAATTAGTTAAAAAAAAACAAAACCAAAACATCCTAAGGGTCTACAAGATAGTTGTTTTAAAATGAAGGCAAAAAGGTGGGGTGGGAGGATATTTGGCACTAAATTAGAAATGGAACTCATGTTAAAATAAGTGACTCAAGTGTCAGGAAAGACTGAAAAGAAAGGGAGATGATGACTTGATGACAAGTACTGATGTAGCCTCCTAACATTTAGGAGGTTACATTAGTACTTACTTCTAGAACTAATTTTGCAGCAAGGCAGCAGCAACATTATCCTCACAGGTAATCAACCAACTGCACATTTTTCGCTCCCCTTTTGAGAAGGAAGCAAAGAACACAAAAGAGAACTAGTTCATATTTGCAATTCATTTTAGAAACAGGCAACAGCAAAGTCCAGCTTCACTACAGACTTAGCCCATTGAACCAAATCATCTATTTTTACAGTATAAGATAACACTGAAATGAACCTAATAATGACCCTTAGTTATAAAGAAAAGGTTAGCTTGTGTTAAGGATGCTATTAAAGAAAACAAGAATGTGTATCATATTTTTTTTAAAAATTGCCATCAAAAAGAATGAAACAAAGTTTCAGTGTTAAGGGTTAATCTTTAGTTATTCAGGAAAAACCTATTTCACTGGCTATTCTGGATCTACCACAACTATCCTAGGAGTACCACCCAACCATCTGATATACCAGCTAATGGTATATAAGAGAGGGCTCCTAGGGAAAGAGTTGTGGCTCAAAATGTAAAAGTCTTAGGGTCAGCTTCACCTGAATAAAATAGCACTGGACAGGAAGAGCTTACAAGCTGAAACAGAGGAGTTTTAAAACTAAAAACTAAAGTAAAGCAGCTAAGTACAGAAAATGAAAAAAAAAAGGTTTTATGAGGCCAAGAAGGTAATCTAAGGCCTGCTCATGGTATCTTTATGGTAACAAATGGATTGATCCATCTAGTCAGACACCTGTTGTACTTGAGAAGTGGTGGGCCTGAATGTGTAAATGCTTATATACCAATGACAGAAGTAAACTTATTCCTGAATCCATTATTCCTTTCTCTGGTACAGATCACAATTCTTTTTACAGATCCGAATTACAGAATACAGAATTACCTAATTGAGGTGGTATGACTGAAAATTTTATCATCTTGTGGATAAACTGTTGATTAGCCTCTCCAGAATTGAGCTAGGCTTGTTTTAAGACTACACCATTAGACAAGTTCATTACTAGGCCCATACTCAAAGCTTTTTCATGTTGGTAGAGCCTGCCAAAGCTTGGGATTGCCTTCAGGATCCCAAGACCAACCTGCTCACAGAAATGAAACACTCAAAAAAGAATTTAGTGTAGGTAAAAGTTGTCTATTTTTTTTAAGGCTCTTAATACATTTAGCAAGAGGCAGGGTGGCATAAAAAATAGGAAACCATCTAGGAGTTAGGAAGGCCTGAGTTCCAGCGTTCTTTAACATATACCAGCTGTGGGATGCTGGGCAAATCATACAGATCAGGGGCCAATCTGTATTGGTATAGGGAGTTTTCACATTGGAATTTATCTATATGAATAAAATCACAGGTTTGGTCCAAAATATGTATATCTCCCTAAGTATCTTAGATTCTTGGTGTTAGAGGCTCTTGACCCTACAGGAAGGAAAGAAGGGAAAGAAGTGGTATATTACTGCATATGAAGAATAAATACAAAGTAATAGAATAAAAAGCTTATGGGAAAATGAAAATACAGAATCGCTGTAGACAGAACTTTCATATTTACGTAATAAAAATTTAAATATTGTAGACCACACCTGACCAGGATAATATAACTGTATCTAAATGTAAAATTGAGTCAGGGAAACTATAAGATTGGACCAGGTGGCAATAATGAGGCATTTTAATTAATCGCATAAAGAGTAACTGAGACTAGGAAGAAACATGGAAATAAGATTTGGGATAGGAAAAAGGCCTACTATACAGAGCAAATAGCTCTAGAACCCACAAAGGGAAGGAAACATGGCTGAGTAGGAAAAAAAAGCACTAGACTGGGAACCAGTAGATCCGAGTTCTAGTTCTGTCTATGCCACTGATGTAGTTATGTCGCCAGGGATAGAGTCCTTCCATCACTTAGGGCCTCTGTCTCTTCCTATCTTCATATATAAAGTGAGTGGGGAATAACAGATATCCCTATGTTCCCTCCTACCTTTTAATAGTCTATGATTATAATGAAATAGACCAGATCTATTCCTAAGCAATGAGCAGAAAATGAGTGGTACAGGAACTAACTAGAGAAAGCTACTATGCATCAGTAATAACATTCTGAAGGGAGAAGGTACATCCAATTTAGGAAACCTAACAGAAAATCTGGACACAAGTTTTAAAATTTTGAAAGGTAACACTTAAAAATTGAATAATCTCCCTTTGAGCCTAGGGGCTATTCACTCACTGCCTTGTGTACATTTCTAGGTGAAACAGAAAAGAGAGGAAACTCAGGCCAGGCAAGCAACAGGACTCTCTGTCAGCAGTTCTAGGGAGAAATGGCTCGTTCCCTACCACCTACAAATACACCCACACTTCTCCCAAATCCTTAAAAAACCTTTAATAGACATTGCCATTTCCTCAACGCAGCACCTCTCCTCCCTTTCACTGCCAAGCATTTATAAATGATCATCACACACTGCTTCCATTTCCTCACCTCCCTTTACACATCTTAATGATCTAGCTTCCGATCCTAACAATCAACTGAAATTACTATAAAATTAACCATCATCTCCTGACTACCTAAGTCCATTGGCCTTTTCTGTTCTCATCATTCTCGAGTTCTCTACAGCACTTTTTAAAAACTGATTTTATTTTTTATTCTGAACTTAAATCTGAAAAAAATGAGGACTGCTATATATAACAACACAAAAATAAGAATGCATCTCAAACTGCAATTCTAATTTATGTGGCTTGCTTTCATAAAAAAAGTATAAAATAGTTCCTGAGCATTACATTCAAAGCTGCCCTGCTTGTCTGTGCTTCCTTCTACTTGCTTCTGAGCATTAATTTTTTTGTGTGTTTTGCTGATGTTCTTTTCTTCCTTATTTAAAAAAAAAATATTTGCCCTCTCATGTTCTCACCCAACCCCAAATCCCCAAGAATGAAAGAAAAACAAAGCCCCTGTTATAAACCTGAATAGTCAAGACCTTCCTTCATTGTCTACGCCCCCCCCCCCCCAAGTGGCTCTTTGCACTGAGTCCTTCCCCTCTCCATCTGGAGGCGGGCAGCAGATTTCATCACTAATCCTCTGGGCTGTGGCTGGTCATTATATACTGATCAGAGCTCCTGAATCTCTCAGAGGTATTTGCCTTTACTACCTTGTTCTCATTGTATGAACTATTCTGCAGGTTCTATTTACTTTGCTTGGTATCAGTTCATATAAGACTTCCCAGGTTACTCTGAAATGATGCACTTCATCTCTAACATCATAAGAGTATTTCATTGGGGCGGCTAGGTGGTGCAGTGAATAGAGCATCGGCCCGGGAGTCAGAAGGACCTGAGTTCAAATCCAACCTCAGACACTTAACACAAAAACTAGCCATGTGACCTTGGGCAAGTTACTTAATCCCAATTGCCCTCCCCCCTCCAAAAAAAAAGGGATACTTTTGTTGAGAACTAAAAATAAATAAATTTTTAAAAATAGTATTCCATCATATTTATATGCCATAATTTGTGCAGTCCTTCCCCACTTACAAGTACCCTGGCAGAATCCTACTCTTTGCCACCTCAAAAAGAGGTATAAATATTTCTATACATCCTTAGAGTTTATTTTGCTTAGGACTAAGCCCTCTCCCCCCCTTCATCTACCTTCTCAACTTACCTTCTTATTTCCCTGCTGAGTGAAATGTATTTTTTATACCTGACCTTATGCATGTTTACACATTCCTCTATTGACGAGTTCAAATAAAAGAGCAGTTCAGGTATAGTTGCTTCCCCACCTCCTTGTCTGTATAAATGTCTACTTTACCACCTTGATTATGTCAAGTCATTTCCCCTAACTTTCCTTCCCCTCTCCCACTCCATGCATTCCTCTTCCCCTTTCTTTCCATTCTTCTCTTAGGATCAAAGCATAAGAGAAACACTCCCACGCCTGTCTAATTAGATTCCCTCTAAGACTCCTGATAACGACATGGTTCGAAGGAGACATCTGTATCATCTCCCAACATCTGAATGTAAGTAGTTTACTGGTTAGTCTTTTATCATTATGTGTGTGTGTGTGTGTGTGTGTGTGTGTGTGTTATGATTCTTCTTACTCCTATGTTTGAACTTCAAAGTTTCTCCAACACTCTGGTCTTTCCATCGGGAATGCTTGGAAGTTCTCTATTTCCCTAAAGGTTCATTCTTCTCCTTGTAGTATTAGACTGGGTTTTGCTGGGTACGTGACTCTTGGTTGTAAACTTGCATCTTTCGCCTTCGGAAGTATCCTGTTGCAAGCCCTCTGCTCCTTTTTAGTGGTGGCTACAAAATGTGTGTGATACAGACCAAAGCTATACTTGAATTCTTTCTTTCTTGCAGCTTACAGTATTGTTTTTCTTTGATCTGGAAACTCTCTCTCTCTCTCTCTCTGGATTTTCATTATGATATTCCTGGGGATTTTCATTTGGGGGCATCTTTCAGGAGGTGACCAAGGAATTTCTTTTTCTATTTCTACTTTATACTCCGATTCCAAGAGCTGTGTGGGGGCAATTTTGAGATTTCTTGAAATGTGATGTCCAGAATTTTTTGTCCATGGCAACTTAGATAGTCTAAAGAGTTTTAGGGGCAGCTAAGTGGCACAGTGGATAGACTCCTCTTTGTGAATTCAAATCTGTTCTCAGACCCTTAGCAGCTACACAATCCTAGGCAAGTCACTGAGCCCCGTTTGCCTTATTCCCTCATCTATAAAATGAGCTGGACAAGGAAACAGCAAACCACTCTAGTATCTCTGCCAAGATAAACCCAAATGGGGTCACAAAGAGTTAGACATGACTGAAATGACTGAACAACAACGATTATTAGATTTTTTTCCTCCTTTATCTGTTTTCTAGGTCACTTGTTATTTGCTATAAGATGCCTTTATATTTTCTTCAATTTTTTTCAGTCTTTTAACTTTATTTTATTATGTCTTATTGCTTCATGGAATCTCTGGGTTTTATCTGATGTGGTCTAATTTTCAGGGAATTTGTGCTTGGGTGAGTTTTTTATACCTCTTGTGCCAAGTCGTCAATTCTCTTCACAATTCTTTCTTCCATAGTTATCAATTCTTTTCCAATTTTACCCCCAAATATTCTCATTTCATTTATATTCATTACAGTACCTTCTCTCTCTCTTTCTAATCTGTCCTGTATATAGCTTGTTTGTATAGATTTGTTTACTTGTTGTCTTCCCATTAGATTGCATGCTCCTTGAAGTCAGGAATTATCCTATGCTTCCCTCATGTATCGCCAGTACTTAGCACAGTGCCTGGCACACGGGAAAGCACTTTAAAAAATGACTGGCTGATTTATAGAATTAAAAAAAAAACTCCCATTTCATCTTTTTCAAAAAATCTAGTTGAATTCATGACCAAGCTTTGATCCACTGATTTTTTAATATAAGTAGATGTAGTCTTTTTTTTAATTGTTTAAATTTTTTTATTTAGTGGTGGTGCTATCTGCTAGCTACTGGGCAACTCTGTTCCGCTTAGGAGGGACGGTAAATAAGGAATTCAGTTCCCAAAATGTGGCGGTTTTTGGCCACTCTGTGCAGCCTGGTTGTACTGACCAGTGCTTGGAGCAGATTGTCCTTTCCTCCTCTTTCAGATGAAATGGTCAACTATGTCAACAAGCTCAATACTTCATGGAAGGCTGGGCACAACTTTCGTAATGTGGACATGAGCTACATAAAGAAACTCTGTGGTACCTTCATGGGAGGAGCCAAGCTACTACCTCAGAGAATGTTTTTAGCTGATGGCATGGAGCTACCAGAAAACTTTGATGCCCGGGAACAGTGGCCAAACTGCCCAACCATCAAGGAAATTAGAGACCAGGGTTCCTGTGGCTCTTGCTGGGCATTTGGAGCTGTGGAAGCCATTTCTGACAGGATCTGTGTGCACACTGATGGAAATGCCAATGTAGAAGTGTCTGCTGAGGACCTGCTTAGCTGCTGTGGGGTTGAGTGTGGGGAAGGCTGTAATGGCGGCTTTCCTTCTGGAGCTTGGAGGTATTGGACCAAGAAAGGCCTTGTTTCCGGTGGCCTCTATGATTCCCATGTAGGCTGCCGACCTTACTCCATCCCTCCATGTGAGCACCATGTGAATGGTTCCCGTCCTGCCTGTACTGGAGAGACAGGAGACACCCCCAAATGCAGCAAGAAATGTGAAGCAGGCTATTCTCCTGACTACAAAGATGACAAACATTATGGATCAACTTCCTACAGTGTACCTTCAAGTGAGCAGGAGATCATGGCTGAGATCTACAAGAATGGCCCAGTGGAGGGAGCTTTTCTCGTGTATTCAGACTTCCTCCAGTATAGATCTGGAGTATACCAGCATGTTACTGGAGAGATGCTTGGAGGCCATGCCATTCGTCTCCTAGGCTGGGGTGTGGAGAATGGTACCCCTTACTGGCTGGCTGCAAACTCCTGGAACACAGACTGGGGTGATAATGGCTTCTTTAAAATCCTCCGTGGAAAGAATCACTGTGGAATAGAATCTGAAATTGTGGCTGGAATTCCCCGAACAGATCAATATTGGAAGAACTAACTTGCTGTCATTTGCCCAACTTTAATTTTTTTTTTAAAAAAGAAGAAAACTTGGGTATGGGAAAAATGAATATTTTTAAAAGACTTTGGAGCTCGAGAGAATGCTCTATAATTCACGTTTTGTTTAAACAGGAAGATTATGGGGAGATTTTAGACAAATCACTGGACTTTGAGAATTTGGTTGAGCTGAGCTGTTGTATCAATAACGTAGGTACATACCTCTTGGTCTGACTCTACCTAATAATGCATGCCATTTCAGTTTTAAATAATTCTGTGAATAGCACATAGCACTGCTGGCAAATGGGCTGTGTACCACATTTGAGACCCCTGATGCTTTCTTTAAAAAGGTCTCTTTCTATGAGTGTTTCCCAATTCCCTATTGTCATGATTCCTGCATCTCCCGACCCTCCCCCCACAATGTTTTAGGAGCCTAAAATAGCCAGGAACCAACAATGATTCAAGGGAATGAAGGGTCTATATTTTTTTTAAGGTTTTATCCCACAGGAATGGGGAACAAGATTTTTTTTTTTTCTAATGTCTTGAGTAGGAAGGAGATAAGAGATTCTCAGAAATCAACTTGACTCCCAAATGATTTTGTTGGGGGGGGGGGGGGCAGTATTGTGGGGTAGGCCACAAGGCTTTGGAATCCTAATCTGCCCCAATTCTCACTGCTAACAATCTCATACTATGCTTACTTAGGCCACTTAGTCCCAGTCAGCCTGAAGCTATCAAGCTTTGCAGTATTGCACACACCCTTAGGTCTTTTCTTGTGGCAAGATTCAAATAAATAAATCTCTATTTTTGTTAATGTACCTTGGCTAATCACACAAACAAGAGTTGCCAGGATCAGTTGTACTCAAAAGAAGCTTGACCCTGTGGTTTTACAAGGAAAGCTGGGTGGGTGATTACTACCCCCACTCCTTCTGCCAATGCCCTTCAGAAGGTGGATGAGCAGGGTGCTGATGTCCACAGGAAAAACAAGCTCTTACTTTTATTTACCCTTTCAAGCAATTTAACCTCAATGTTGGTTTTAGTGACTGAATGGAACCCAGAACCCTTGTGCCAATAAAAGATTTCTCCTAAAAAAAAAAAAAAAAAATTTTATTTAACATGAACTAAAAATACTGATTTTTTTTTTTGCTTAAGCTTTGCTTGTAAATGTTTTAGAGTCATTTTTTCTCCTTGAATTGGTATAATAATTATTTAGAGTGGCTTCCTCATTCTTCCAGACTATGACTTCAGACTTGATGTTAGGGCTCAATCACTTAGGAACAGAGGCTCCGGGCTGGTCTTGTCACTGCTTTCTTGGGCTACTCTAAGATCTTGGGGACACACTGTATGAGACCTGCGAGTTGTCAGTGGTCACAGAGTAGCCAGATCCAGGTCAAAATCTGCTCCCCAGATCTAAGCTCTGCAACTTCCTAACCTGTATCTGGGCCTGAACAGCAGTAGCCTGAGGCTAGACTCACCCACAATCAGGCATCTGGGAAGCTGGATTGGTTCATAGCGATAAAACTATAGGCTGCCCTTTGACATGGGCAGGGATTTCTGCCCTGGTCATTCCTCTGGAGACTGGGCTAGGAGCTGAAAATGGATCCTTCCCCGGACCGTTATACTCAGTTTAGCAGAGTAAATTATTCTTGGTTGTAAACTTACATGTATATATCTTTCACCTCTTGGAATATTGTATTCCAAGACTGCCTCTCATTTACAGCAGCCCTGTGTAACTAACTCTACCTTTTGTATAAGAATTCACTATCTAGCCATAGTTGTGAAAGCTAAATGATCTTTCTTCTCATTTTTTTTATGGTATGATAGTCAATATTTAGTCATGTATCCATTTTGAATTTATTATAGTATTTGGTGCCAAACTGCCTTCTAGTTTTCCCAGCCATTTTTGTCACATAAGGAATTTTTTCTTAGCTAATTTATGGTTTGGGATTTATTGTACACTGAGTTAAGTTCAATTATTTCTGAATCTTCCTTGTCTATTCCCATTTCACTCAGATTTTTAAAAAACTACTTCTCTTGATAATCTACATTTTTTGTTCCTCCAAAAGAATTTTGTTACTATTTTCTCTAAGTCTGTAAAGCATAGGCAGTTTTACTGTCATAGCACTAAATCTATAAATTAACTTGAGTAGTACTGTTACTTTTATTATATTGGTACAGCATGGCCTTGAGCACTAAGTATCACTCCAGTTATGGAAACTGTTCTTTATTTCTTTGAGGAGCATTCTGCAATTATATCTTTATAGGTATTACCTATGCTTTCATGGATTGATTGCCAGATATCTTATGCACTTTGTAGTTACTTCTAATGGGACTTCCCTTAGTTATTGCTAGATAGAAATGATATTTTATTTGTGATTTATTCTGTATCCTACAACTTTGCTGAAGTTATTGTTTCAATTAGTTTCTCTACTGATTCCCCAGGATTTTCTAAGTAAACTATCATTTCAGCAACAAATAGGAATAATTTTATCTCTTCTTTGACTATCTCCATGCCTTTAATTTCTCTCTCTTGTCTTAATGCTACTGCAAACACTTCCATAACGATGTAAAATAACAGCAGGGAAAGAGGGCATCCTTACTTTACCCTTGTATTTGTTGGGAAAATTTCTTGTATTTCCCTGTTGCATAGGGAATGCATAGTTTTTGGCTTTTAAACAGATTTGTTAATCACATTAAAAAAGATCTTTCTATGCATATATCTTGTGCTTTTAGTGTTATTTACTATTAGCAGAAATGAATGTTTATCAAAGAATTCTTACCAATTTCTTTATATAATCCCATGGTTTGAGATTTTTATTTGTAATATGATTATGTTCACTTTTTGCTAATGTTTAACTATCACTGCATCTCTAGTATAAATCCAATGGGCTTTTTAAATAAGTAGTTGTAGTCTTTTCTTCAAAATTTTAAAATCAACGTTCACTAAAAATGTTGGTCTATAGCTCTCTTTTATTTTTTCTCATTTTAAGTATCAGGATTACATTTGTCTCATAGAATAAATTCAGCAGAGCACTCTCTCAATTTTTGCAAATAATTTGTGCAATATTGGTATTAATTATTCTTTTAAAAAGTGGATAGAATTTTCCTTTAAATCAATCAAGAACAAAAGGTTTTTTTTCTCTCATATTTCCTCATATTACTTCTTTTTGCTATCCAGAGATTGGATTAAGATCTCTGTTTGGACTTATATTAATCGGGGTATTTTTTTTGTAGATAATTTTCTATTTTTTTGAATTCTCAGTTTCTTGGCATATAACTGAGAATAGTGTGCTCTGATAATTCTTTTTATTTATTCTTTTTGTTTCTTCTATACTATGATTTCTCACCTTGTTCATTTTTATTTTTTAAATTTTATTTTCTTCCCTCTTCTTTTTAATCATGTTGACTAACAGTCAATTATATCAGTCTTCTCAAAGAATCAACTTTTAGTTTTATCACTTTTTTCTTTTCCATTTCATCTATTTCTCTAATTTTCAAAATCTCCTCTTCTGAGATTATTTTGGATTTGTCGATTTTCTAATTTAAAAAAACTTAATATTCACTTTATCAATCTTCTTTTTTATATTTTGTTAATGTATGTTTTTAGAACCATTTATCCTCTGGGGACTTTTTCTTTTTTTAGCTACATCTCAGAAATTTTGGTATGCTGTCTCACTATCATTATCATTATCTTTCACGGTTGTTTCTATGACTTGTTGATTGACCCTCAGCCTGACATCTAAAAGCTATCCACCATGTGGTTCCTACCTGCTTTCCAACTTTTATTACATAGCACTTCTGGTACTCTCCATTCCAAGCAAACCAGACTGCTCCCAGTATACATCATTCTAGTTCTCACCTCCTTTGCTCACTCTTCCCCTTGATTCACTTCCCCTCCTTCCTTTCCTGTTTTCTCCTTCTTGAGAGTAGATCTCCCTATGCCATCTAGGCCTGAAGTAGAGTGGCCACTCATGGACCCAGTCCCATTACTGATTGTCATAGGTATTTCTGACCTGCTCCATTTCCACCCTGAGTCAGTTTGCTTCTCCTAGGGCAGCCTTGCGGCCTGTTGCTCTGAGGAGCTTGCATAGTGATGCCAGACTTAGTGAAGATAACCAACTGGCTTAGAACACTGAAGTTCAGAACTCCCAAACTCAAGTGTTCTAATAGTCTTAGCCTCTCCAGTAGCAGAGATTACAGGTGTACACCTTCATTTCTTGCTCTCCATACCTTCTCACAAGGTATATGAAAATGCTTCATCACATCCCAAATGCATTCACTTTCTTCTCACTTTTCTGGATCCATAGCTTCCTTCAAAACACAACTTGTGTTACCTCTTACACGAGGCCTCTTTTGCTCCCTAGTCATATTTCCCCCCTCCTGAAATTACTATGTATTTACTTACTTTCATACCTACTGTATTTCCCCCAGCAGACTATAAGTTCCCTGTGGGCAAGGATTGTCCCAATTTTTTCTTTGTATTCCAGACACCTGGTACAGCACATTAAACATAGTAGATGATTAACGTTTGTTATTGAATTGAGTTTCATCTGGAAAGTGTGAATCCAACTGCCAAAATGAAGTGCATGGTGTCCCTATGTATTTCAACTATCTCGCTCTCCCTACTCCCAGTCACAGACAGTGGAAAGGGAGTTATACTGAATATAAAATATAATACTATAGAAGTGAAGACCAAAGTCCTATCACCAAAACACATCATTGGTATTGGCATTTTCCCTTTATTCTTCTTATTTCCACCCAAAGAAAACATCCTGGGAAATGAGGGTTTGGGAAAATGCTCCACACATTATTTTATTTTCCAAATAGACTTTATAAACAAAAAGTGCATCAGTCATTCATGTGCAGGAACTCGCCTTCATCCACTTGAAATAAGAATTTTTTTCTTTGCTACCCTATACACTTTGCTTTCAAACTGAACAGCGTGAAGAGTAAGGAATTGAAGCTTTGCAAGTCTAGTATAAATCACTAAATTTATAAGACCTAAATCTTCCAGCAAATCATTTTCCCTTCCTTCCTTCTTTCCTCCTACTTGCCCAAACAAATGGCCTATACCCACTGTTTCCCTACTTCCTCACCACTAATTTTCTCAGGCTACCGAACCATCCTTCCCCTTTCCTCTATTTTACTTATATTGCAAGCCAAAAAGCCATCGTTTAATCATCAAATCCAGTGGCTTTTTAAAAGTGTTCATCTTCCTTAATTTCTACAGCCTTTGACACTGCCATCCTCCCTCACTGCTTCTTGAAATTCTAATGGCTTCCCAAATGCCACTTTCTGTCTTGGGTCTCCTACTCATAAGTAACTTTCAATAGTGATCTTTCTTTGTTTCTTTCTGTGACTTCTATTCCTTTTCCAACCTCTGACATATCACAAATTTCAGCCTTTGGTCTTCTGCTGTTCTCTATCTATACTCTCTCCCTTTAAGATATCATTTTATCTAATGATTTCAAGTTGAACTTTGAGAATCTGTGATCCTATTCCACAGAAATCTGGTTCTTTGTTAGGTCTGCCCATTGGTCTTAACTCTGCTTTCTGGAGCTACATTACAAAGGTTTCCATTTGATAGCCCTTCAAATATGTTAAAACTATATAACCTTAAGCAAGCCTACGGGCTTCCCTGAAGTCCCAAATAAAATCGCATCTTTGACAGGAAGCCTTTTCCAACTCTTCTTAATTTTAGTGCATTCCTTCTCTTAATTATTTCCTATCTTACATACAGTATGTTTATACATATTTGTTCGCATGTGGACTGTCTTTGGACTCTTTCTGTATCCCCAGAGGTTAGCACACTGCCTGACTGGTAGGAGATGCTTATGACTGATGCCTTGCTCAATTTCTTCATCTGTAAAATGAGGGACTAGGTGACCTCTGAAGTTCCAGATCTAGAATGCTATGTGTATAAAGTACTATATGTATACTTCTTTTTTGTTTTCTGAGGGGGTAGAGTAGGGTAGTTGGGGTTAAGTGACTTGCCCAAGGTCACACAGCTAGTTTTTGTTTTAAGTGCCTGAGACCGGATTTGAACTCAGGTCCTCCTGACTCCAGGGTGGCTACTCTATTCACCGTGCCACCTAGCTGCCCCATATGTATACTTCTTTATAGTGCTTAACAAAAGCATTCTTCATATACCTGCCAAAGTGATTTTTCTTAAGTATAGTTCTAACCATATCACTTTCCTACTCAATAAACTCCAGTGGTTCTCTATTGTGTCTAGCACGGAGGTAGTGGTGGTGGGGTAAGGGAATAAATATTTATTAAGCACCTACTATGTGCTAGGCAGGGCAGTTAGGTGACTCAGTGGAGAGAGTGCTGGGCCTGAAGTGAGGAAGACTAATATCCTTAAGTTCAAATCTGTCCTCAGGCATTTACTAGCTGTGTGACTCTGGGCAAGTAACTTCACCTTGTTTGCCTCAGTTTCCTCATCTGTAAAATAAGCTGGAGAAGGAAATGGCAAACCACTCCAGTATCTTTGCCAAGAAAACTCCAAATGGGGTCACAGAGTCAGACATGACTGAAAATGACTGAACAAGCAAGCACATGCTAGACACTTTACAAATATCTCATTTAAGTAAAATGAAATGTAAACTCCTTTCTCTGGCTGTGAAAATCATAGCCTGGTCCCTACCTCTCTTTCCAAGTCCTCCCCCTCCTCCCTTCTCCCTCTCTGCATTTCCCCCCACCCCACACTAACCAGCCCAGCCCAGCCTGTGTCTCCATCTACTCCTCACACACAGCACTCCCTTCCCCATCTCCATGCCTTAGAACTCACTGCTCCCCTACACATCATGCTCTCCTTCCACATACCTCGTCTCATAGAATCCCTCATTTCCTTCAAGATGATGCTTAGGAAGCCCCTTCCATACAAAGCCTTTCCTTACTCTCCCCAAGTGTTAGTGCCCTCCTTCCCTAATTGCCTTTATCCTGTACATATTTGCAGACATATATGCTGTCTTCCCCCATAAAATGCAGGAGAACAGGGACCACCTAATTTTGTCTTTCTGTCCTCTTCACCTGGCACACAGTAGGTGCTGGCTGTAGAAGTTAGTTGATTAAAAGTGCTTTCAAAGGGGTGGCTATGTGGCACAGTGAATAGAGCACCAACCCTGGAGTCAGGAGGACCTGAGTTCAAATCTGGCCTCAGACACTTGACACAGTTACTAGCTATGTGACCTTGGGTAAGTCACTTAACCCCAATTGCCCTCCAAAAAGAAAAAAAAAAGTGCTTTCACACTTGTGTTGATCTTCATGTTCTCCTTTTCATCTTCTCTTCTACAGGAGAAACATCCTCAATTACTCCAAACCAGCACTACTGTGAGCACCTTTCTCTGGACTTATTCCACTTCATCAGTGCTGATGCACTAGACAGGATTGAACCAGCATGAAACACAGTTAAACTCTGACTTCCTGTGATCTAGACACTTGGAATAATAAGACTATGGTTTTTTTAGTAGCCATATCATACTGTTGACTTATATTAAGCTCATGGTTAATTAAAACCTCTAAGCCGTTTTCAAATGAACTGCAACCAAGATAATTCTCACTATTCTATATTTGTTCGTATGTGTTTTTTTTCTCTTTTTTTAAAACCGAATACAGGGAGTGAAGCCAAGATGGAGGATTAGAGGCATCAACCCAGCTGAACTCTCCCAACATTCCCCTCCAAACAACTTTAAAATAACACCTCAAATCCAATTTTGAAGTGGCAGAGCCAACAAAAAGTTGGGGTGAGACATTTTTCCAGTGTAAAATAACTTAGTATATCAGCACAAATGGGTGGGGACTGGACCAGAGGCCATGGAATGGCAGCACCAAGGCAGGCCTTGGAGGTAGCTCCAAGAGATAGTTTCAGGAGCTCTCAGACAGAATGATTTATTATTTGACTATCTGAAAGCCGTGAACAAAGAAAGAGAATAGACATATTTCAAGAAATTATCAAGGAAAGCAGCTGTGATATCTTAGGTCTGGGGGCACCAATCACCTCTGGAAAGTGATCTCAAAATGAAAATTATATCCAAATTCCAGAGCTCCCAGTCTAGGAGAAAATACTGCAAGCAGTCAGAAAGAAACAATTCAAATATCATAGAGAAACAGTCAGCATCACACAAGATTTAGTGGCTTCCATATTAAAGGAACAAAGGGCTTGGAATATGATGATTCCAAGGGTAAAAGGGCAAAGGGGCTAAAATTATAACCAAGAATCACCTGCCCAGAAAAATTGCATATAATCCTCCAGGGGGAAAATGGATATTTAATGGATTTTTATTTAAATATTTAATATTTAATGAAATAGAAGACTTCCAAATATATCTAATAAAAGACTAGAGCTAAATAGAAAATCTGATTTTCAAATACAAAATTCAAGAGAAGCATAAAAAAGCAAATGGGAAAGAGAAATCAAAAGGGGACTCAATAAAGTTAAACTGTTTACAATTGTATATGGAAAGATGATATATGTAATTCCTAAGAACTTTGTTATTATTAGGGCAGTTAAAAGCAGTTTATATAGACAGAAGATATGAGTGATAGTTGAATTATGCTGGTATGATGTCAAAAAGAAATGGATCGGTGAGAATGAGGGAGATATATGTGTGTTGGTGTTTACACACACACACACACACACACACACACACACACACACACACACAGAGTCAACTGGGTATAGAAATCTTACCCAACAAGGAAATAGGAGGGAAATGGGACAAGAGATATGAGGGTGAGTGTTAGGATGAGAGAATGATAAAAGGGAGGGCAAATTAAAGTGGGCTGTAGTCAGAAGCAAAACAGATTTTTGAGGAAGGACAGGATAAAAAGGGAGAAAAGGATAAATAGAAGAAAAGAGGATGGAGGGAAACACATAGTAATCAAAATAACTGTAAAAGTGAATGATGATGAATGATGGAAAAATGGAAGAGCTCACCCATGAAAGAGAAGAAAACAGCAGAATGGATTAGAAACCAGAATCCAACAATATGCTGTTTATAAGAAACACGCTTGAAATAGAAAGACAGACACACAAATCTAAAATAAGATGGAGCACAATCTATCATGCTTCAGTATAATGTTAATGAAATAGGAAGATCTTCCCCATCCATTAACAGGTATAACACATGGAGCTTGAATCACATAGAGTTCAGTGTGGGAGGAGCTTGCCGAAGGAGGAGAGAGAGAGAGAAAGAGAGAGAGAGAGAGAGAGAGAGAGAGAGAGAGAGAGAGAGAAGCAAGCAGTGAGTGGGCTGAAGGAGGAATTTTGCCTGGGGGAACTTGTCTTGTGGGGAGGCCTGGCAGAAAGAAGGCTTAAGATGTGGGGCGCTCCCTGGATTAGTGATGAGTATCTTGTTAAATCTTACCTCCTAGTATCCCAATGATGTTCCAAATAAATATTTTGGTTTTGCCTTTGAGGAAGAGAATTTATTATATTTTGCTAATTTACCCTGGAAATATGCATGCATATTCATAGTGGCTGCTATGGATATAGCTGCACTGGCATTACATTCAGCTTAAGTAAAAAAAGACAGGAGTAGCATCATTATCTCAGACAAAGCAAAAGTAAAAATAGACCTAATTAAAAAGAGACAATCAGGGAAACATCATTTTGCAGAAAGGTACCACAGACAGTAATGTAATATTAAAAATTTTTATAGCAAGTTTCTCCAGCAAAGGTCTCATTTCTCAAATATATAGAAAACTGAGTCAAACTGATAAGAATAAGAGCCATTCCACAACTGACAAATTATCAAAGGATCTGAACAGGCAGTTTCTAAAAGAAGAAATCAAAGCTATCTATAGTCATATGAAAAAATGGTCTAAATTACTATTGATTAGAGAAAGACAAATAAAAACAACCCTGAGGTACTATCTCACATCTATCAGAAATAACAAATGATGGAAGTGACAAGGGAAAGCACAGACATGACTTTATGTAAATGGACCATGATGCAGACCTCTTAATAAAGCAATTTTTATGCAATGAGATTTGACAATGAACATATTTAAGGGGAGGAGGGGAGAAAGCCTGGAAGGGGGCCATGCATCCACAGAGGGAAAGGGTCAGCACATGGTTCAAGGATACATGGAAGCAAGAACAGAGAAGCAAGTGCAGGAAGAGGAACACATTGGGTTTGGGGCAAGCCACATGAAAGGAAGAACACGTGGGAGGTAGACACACAGGATCTGAAAATGGACACAGACGGGAGAGGACGGTGTCATGGAGGAGCAGCCAGGGACAGATACACAGTACCCAAGCATGGCTGAATGGAAGACAGACACATGGGGGTTAGACATGTAGGTAGGTAGGCAGAGAGGTAGAGCAAAGGTCTCCTCTCTCAGTGCCAACAGTCTCAAGCCAAGCCACTGGTTTGGTGGCTGTAGCCGTAGTGGTCTCTCTGCACATCTGTTCTACTTTCCGTTGGAAGGTTTTTTTCTTTCTGTAGAAAGTAGGGATTTTATTTTTTTAATAAATTAATTAATTTTTAGTTTCCAACATTCCTTTCCATAAATTTTAAATTTTCTCCACCTCCTTCCCTTCACCAGGATGGTGTGCAATCCAATATGGGCTCTACACATACATTCTTACTAAACATAATTTCACATTAGTCATGTTGTATAGAAGTAGAATGAATGGGAGGAACCATGAGAAAGAAAAACAAAACAAAAAAAAGAGATAAAATAGTACGCTTTGATCTGCAGGTTTGGGTTTGTTTGCTTTTTGGTGGGGCAGTGGGAGGCCACAGAGTGCCAACGGGTAGAAGAAGAGAAAGAAGGCACACAGTACAGCAAAGTTAACATAGGTATTTTTTAGAATATGGATTTCTTTCAGAATTCTTTACATAAAGTCAAATCTGCATAGACAAACTTGTATAAAGTGAGAATTATCTGTAGGTACACTAAGGAATTGCTGGTGGAGTTGTGAACTCGTTCAACCATTCTGGAGAATAATTTTAAATTATACCCAAATAGGCTATAAAACTATGCATATCTTTGACACAGCAACATCCCAATAGGTTTACTCCTCAAAGAGATGAAAGAAAAAGGAAATGGACCTATATGTGCAGAAATACTTATAACAACTCTTTGTGGAGGTAAAGATTTAGAAACTGAAGTTATGCCTAACAGGAAATGACTGGAGGAGTTACAGAACAAGATTGTGATGGAGCACTACTGTACTACAGGAAGTGACAAGGGGAATGGTTTCACAAAAACATAGGAAGACCTATACGAATGATGAAGAGTGAAGTGAGCAGAACTAGGAGATCATACACCTTTGAACACACTGTATATCAGTACTATAACAATGACCAACTGTGAAAGATTTAGCCACTCTGATCAATACAATGATCCAAGACAATTCCAAAGGACTAATGATTAAAAATGCTATCCACCTCCAGAAAAAGAACTGATGAACTCAGCACCAATTGAAGTATAGTTTTCTCACTTAAAAAAAAAACTGAATACAATTATTTACATTTTTCCCTTTTATATTTCTTCTTGTTGATTTTGGCCAAATACAGCTAATGGAGATCATTTTGAATATTAATTACAACCCCATTAGTTATCCTCTCAGCTATGTGGCTCTCTGTAAATCTGACAAATGGGAGGAAAATAAATATATATTATATGCATATTAATGAATAGCATGTCATTCTATCCAAAGGATTTTCATGGGAACTGGATCTTAGCTGCTAAGAGAAAATTCCTCCAATTCTCACTACAGCCTACAAACCTATACAATGAAGCGACCAAGGTATACTGAGGTCAGCTGAGGAAACCCAAACACATCAAGAAGCCTAAAAAACCAAAGTCCTCAAGTCCTTGACCATTATGTAGCAGACCGTTTACAAAAATATAATGTTCAGAAAAATATAGCACAGTATGAAGTATGGATTCTCACCCTGGTTCCATCGCACCATTTCCCACAAAACACTCTACCATTTTTTTTTTTACTGAGTGGAATAGAAAGTTTGACTTGAGATTTTTAAAAGAAGCTTTTTACCCCTCAAATGGACAGAGATTTCTGCCAAATTGATGGGTCACTATGGACTTAGTAATATACATATTTACTACCTGAACTATAATTTCTACTTTGAGAGAAGGGATGAATATCTGGCAACTTTCCTTTCTACTCTAAGACCTGGACCTCAACTCTTGTTGACATTCATGAGTTGGATTCAGAGGGATCATAGAGTTTAGAAATGGAAAGGGTCTTAAAATTAAATTCTGCTAACAGGTAAACTAACCCATCCTGTGACCATAACCACCCCTAAGTTCTGGCAGCTGGCCTCTTCATCAAATTCTGACTTTGCCTGGAAAGCCAGAACTGCCCAAGAAGGAGACAGAGGAAATTAGCAAGCATGATCAGCCTAGCGACAAAACAAGCAGCCCCCTTCCCCATTTCTACAGGGCTAACAACCACCATGTCTCCTCTGCCTTCTCCCCACACATTCTACTTCTCTTACTTCATTAGTTCATTTTAACCAACTTTCACCTGTATAAAACTTTGAGGGAGGATTTCTTTCATCTTTCCCTCTCCCCAATTCTCCTGTCCCTGGAAGTGTGAGGCACCTGGTAAGCTCTGGTGTTGAGTGTGTGGTCTCTTCCTGCATACCATGAAAGGAAAAGGGAATGTAAGGAAGAAAGTGTCCCCTGCAAGGAATGTTCCAGGAGTAGATAACTGAACTGAAAAGACCTTGTAACCCTTTTACTGAAGTTGCTTCTTGGCACCTTGACAAGAAGCAGTCAAAACAGAAGCAAATCTGGGAGCAGAGAAGTAATTGAGCTGAAGTTATAATCAGATATTTTCTTTGGGAATTTTCTGAGCAGGCTGGGCAAGCTCTCTAAAGACGGAAACACTTGGGAGTGGGAGGTTCCTGAAACACTCCAAACCCCTTGACAGACTCTAGGAAATAACAACTATTCAACATGTATTGATGCTCTTCTGCTTTATGGTTTACACAGCACTTCCTGCAAAACAGTCTTGTGAGATGGGTGTTATCATCCTCATTGTATAGATGAGGATAACAATACTTTAGACTAAGGATCAGAGGGGTAAATGTCAGCTCCTTAGGCATCACGGCCTCTATTAGAACCCAGGTCTCTTCAGGTCCAGTCCTTTTTTTTTTTTTTTTACTACATCACACTGAAATCACATATGTGTAGGGAATGGGGAGAGACAGTGTGCTACTAGACAGTAGCCTATCTTTTCCCCTTTTTGTTAAGTGACAGGTCAGCACATGGATCCAAGACTAAGAACCAGAAAGGTAAGCAACAGTGAGAAGGTGACCAATAGAAAAGAATAAACAGGAGAAAGCTACATATAACCCATTTCAAAATCAACTAATTTCCTTAATTTTCATCTCAATGCTCCAAAATGGAAGACTTTATCATAGATAAAACATAGTCTACATTTCTAATGAACACTTCCCATCACATAAACATCTCACTACAGAACGCAGAAAATCATCCTCACAGGCCCTCTGCCTTTCTGGTTTCTGAAATATTTGTTGGCGTATAGGAATTCAAACCCACAGAAAAGAAAATAACAAATCTGAAAACCACAGAATTTCTTGAAAGTGTTTGGAGGGAAAGGCAAGAATGGGTTAAACTAGCTCTCACTGCCAGAGGATTATGACCAAATTACTCAATTACAATAAGGAAGACATGTAGCATGTACAAACATAATTCCATCATAACTATTAATATACAGAGAAAATAACACAATTCAACAGACCAACAGACAGCTGTCTGGCCATTATTTACATACACAGTTTTCAAAGCCGGGGGGCTCAATAGCTACCCAGAGTCTCATCTGGCCAAATCACACAACTCTTCCTATAGGAGAACCCAAAGTAAAACCTCACCTCAGAATATATGCACACTTCTTCAGGGTCAGAGGATCACAACCTTTCTGACATACTGCCTATTTACAAAGTACCAAAGGTGTGGGCTTTCCTGAAAAACAAGCCTCCCTCCAATCATGCCCCTCCCTTTGAGTTTCACTTGAGGCCCGTTAAGGGGCAGGAAAGATCTTCAGATTTCCTAGGCCTATTAAGGGGCAGTGAAGAGCTTCAAATTCCCTTACCTTATAGCTACAAAATAATAATAGCTCACAATTATTTGGCACTTCATAGTTTATCCCCAATTAATTAGGTAATTAACATCACTTGTCATTGCCTTAGAATTTAGAAGGGCAGGGGGTGGCTAGGTGGTGCAGTGAGTAGAGCGCTGGCCCTGGAGTCAGAAGGACCTGAGTTTGGATCCGGCCTCAGACACTTAACGCACACACAAACAAAAACCTAGCCGTGTGACCTTGGGCAAGTTACTTAACCCCAATTGCCCTCCAAAAAGCAAAAAAAAATAATTTAGAAGGGCTATTTCTGAATAATTTGGTATATTAGAAAAAGCACTGATTTGAATTCAGAAAACTTTTGAACCTTACCTGCCTCTAATGAAAATGGGGCCAACGTGGGATTAATGAGTATGTTTGTATTCTTTCTCCCTCCCCTTCTGTCTCCTCATTCCTTAGACAACTCTGATGAAGCCCCATGAAGAATCAATTATGTTTTTTGTTAGCTAATTCCTACAGATGAACCTGGAATATCGCAATACCAATCATTTTGCACTTACTACACTGCCTCAGCCTGTTATTTAACTTGGCATGTACATCCAAATCATCTCCCCAACTAGATTTTAGCTGCTTGAGGGAAGACGCCTGATATTTCTTTATATAATGGTGGCTTGGTACATATCCTAGAACACTTAAGATGGCATTATCAACATGTAAGACACATATGTGAACATCAGCACTGACCTTCCTCATGGTTGTAAGTAGCCTTTTCCATTGGCTTCACAGCTGCAAAGGTCAGCATCTTTAAAATGGCCTGACTCAGAAACTCAGGTAGTTTTTTCCTATACTCCTAAATGAAGGTGAAAGATTCCTTCACTCAGCAGGTGACAGACAGCATGCCATAAAGCAGGGGTGGGTGGTGTTGGTGGGAAGGGTGGTAGACAACACCTTAAGATCATGTGGCCCTGAGAAACAGAACTAGGGTTTGGGTCTTTTCCTTCATCCTCTTCCATTAGAGGCAGGAAACAGAACCTTTAACCCAGGATGTAGAGCCACGGGAATATGGGAGTTCAGAAATCCAGGGAAAGTGTTAGGCAGTCAGCCTAGCAGCAGAGCTTTGAGAAGCAAGGGTTTGGGCAGCAGGACTTTGGACTTGAACTTTGTGGAACTATTGGTATACAGGAACTGAACTAAAGGGGGAATTATGTCCTTGAGATACTGATGTATATCCCCCATGACACAAAATAGATATTTGTGAATTGATTCTTGTTAGAATTGTGGTGTTTTGAGTGTGGCTACACAGCTTTGGAAGGCCAATGATGAGAAGAAAAAAGACAACACACAACCCAACAACCATCGTAATTCTGTCTACTTCAGGTAAGATCCATGGGAAAAGGCAATGCAGAAAGATGGAAATCCACTGTCACTGAAATAAAGCTTAAGAGATCAATGGTTCAGAAATCATCTAAAGAAGCAACCTTAATGTGCTATTCTCTTTACCCAACCTCAGACTTTGTTTAGCCTTGTACCACACTGCCTCAAACACCGTGTTATCCACATGAACCCAGACCACAAGAAACTGCCAGCAATGATCTAAGAGGTACTGGAGCACTATCTAATAAACAGATTCTTCCCATCTGGGTGCCATCACTAGTCATTTTGACTTTTGTCTTGCCACTGGACTCCAATGACTCTGGAAGAAAAAGTGAGGCAGATAACTTTGCACAGCTCTGCCTCACTTAAATCCAATTCACACCCAGGTTAAGATATCTTCCCTTGTAAAGTCATTGGTCCTCTTCAAGAATGAAAAACACACAACACAACAGTCTTCCCATTCCTCATTTTTGGTCTGTCATTCAAGGTCCTCCTATTTATTATGTCCTGGCCCTAGTCTCAATGATTTGCTCGTTCAAGACCTCCAGATAATGCCACCCTCCACTTCCAGAAACACAGAACAATATGATAAAAGACTTTTTCTCAATGCTCTCTCTCAGTTCAGAATGATTTCAATTCAGTCTAAATATGTCCAACAAACACTTAAGTATACTTCAAGGCACTATGCTGGGGAGAAGGGGACATTTTTTTTTAAGTCGCTGACCTCAAGAAGCTTACATTCTGCTTGGAACCATTCAATCTGAATCAATTAGATAACCTTCCTTGGGGCTAGAAAATCCCACTAGGTTATGCCAGCTTCAGTACCTCTGATTCACTAACATTGGTAAAAAGTTTAAAGCAAATCTACCCCAACAGAGATGCAATGTTTTCGAGATGAAAGGAAAAGAACTAACTTAAGATCATAAGCCCTCAGGGTAGAAAGGTTGTTAATGAATAACTAAGCCAAGGGTTCTTAACTGAGGTCCATCAACTTTTTAAAAAAATATTTTGATAACTTTATTTCAATATAAGTGGGTTCCCAAATGTAAAAACATTATTTTGAGAAAGGATCCACTGGCTTCACCATTCTGCCAAAGGAGCTCATGATATAAAAAAAAGTTAAGAATTTAACTTGATTTCCATTCTTAACTTGCTTCAGCTAAATGACCCCAAAGAGTTAATATTCAGCTTTCTCAGACTAAAGGGTAGAAGCTTTACTTCCCACCACAGCTTTCTTCTTCCTCCCCAATTTTCAAAGCCACTAACCTACCAGCTCGGCACCGTCTGCAAGAGGAATGCTGTTAAGATTCTGTGAAAGTGTAGTTCTTCTTCCTAATACTACATGATTAAGTACATAGAAGTCAAACAGAGTAGAATGAGAGATTCAGTGATGGAAGGGGAGATGAGGTAAAGGTGGCACATGGCATCCGAACTTGACCCTGAAGGAAGAGCATGATAGCAACAGGCACAAACATAGAATCATCCAATACAGACATGAGAAAGAATATATATAAATGTACCAAGACAAGGATGAAATTAAGGAATGATGTATAAGCCACCGTAGCTGTAGCACTGAATATGTGAAGGAAAATAATATGAAATAAAGATGAGAAGGTAGGCTGGAGTCATGATGTAGATGTACATTCAAGATAGCAAGCCTTCTGATGTTCCATGTCAGGCCTACCCCAGTGATAGGCTTCTTCACATTTTATTGCCTTTTTCTTCATGTCTTCTTTCCATCACTGCCTAGAACACTTCATCCTTTCTAACAGGAGAGAAGATGGGCATTCCTCGAGTTCTTTCCATTTTTCTCCAAGCAGGGTGATAAACTTGCATTAAATGCCTTCAGCACGAAGGCAACTATAGCACAATGCTTCTTTTTCTATGTGTTTCTTGTCTCTCTCAGCAGATGAAAGCTCTTTCCCTTTCACAGTCTTTTTACCCAATCCTGAAACATACCTGAGCAGAGGACTTTATATCAAGCAGTGCTCATGACAGGAAGGGGATTCATTAGCAAAATGGCATCGCTATTGAGCTCTTCCTGAACCTTTCACTTCTTCCAGTCGCCTGGCTTTCTGGGCTTCAGGCTTTGTTACATGCCTAAAAGTACAGAACCTGATAGTGTCTTCCCAGGTTCTGTTCACCTCTTCTCTCAGATTCATTCTTTCCAGCGGAAGGGACAAGAGGTTACCTATGGATCACTACTATGAATGGAATGATAGTAATAGGCTTGAGAGTCCAAAGGCTCTAACCTACCTCATTCTCATCCACTGCCCTACTGGAACCAATTATTAGCAGCAGATACACAAATGGGAAATAATCAGTCTGACCTTCTTCACTCGTCTGCCCAAACCCTGGAAGTCTATTATTTTTTCAGTTTGGTATCACCTTACTCAATTCCATATGAAACTACAATCCCACAACCTACCTAACTAAATCACTCAGATTTGGATCAACTCAGACTATGAAGTTTCCTTTTTTCTATCTCCAACAAATATAATATGATCCTTATATAGTCCTGAAGATATGGCTAACATAGCCAAATATGCCCAAATACAGTGTTTGATTAGGGATTTATTCTAGAATAAACTAGGTGCTGATCTGGGATAGCTGCTTTCTATGCATAATATCTTTATAGAGTTCTTTGTAGTAATGATCTCTCATAGTGTGATTCTGGGGACCTACCCCCTGCAAAAAAAAAAAAAAAGCAAGACAAAGAGAACTGGGGGGAGAGGGGTAGTTAGGGAGAGGATACAAGCTCCCAAGGAATAAATATCCTGGGTATCCAGCCCTTGTTAGGATGATTTGACAGTGTGATATATAAGAATGGCAAGCAGGATATTTGGAGTTCTGGTGCTGACTCTGCCATTAGCTAGCTGTACAACCCTGCACAAGTCTACTTTCATTTTCCTTATCTGAAAAATAAAGGTGTTGGAATTGATGAGTCTCTACTAGTTCAGAATTCTGTGATTCCACTGTATGACACAGATACACTAAGTCCAAACCTGGACCCTTCTTCCTTCTCTCTCAGCATGCTCACGCTGAGCAGGCAGGCCAGAATAGAAGGCACAAGGAAATGGAGGATTAAAAAAATACAGCTGACACTAAATGGTATATTTCCCAGAAACCCCCATCAGAGTTTCATTTAGCCACTGTGAAAATCTTCCCCTCCCCCAACTCCCCACCTCACATTTCTGGGAGGTAGTTATAAGAGGTGAGGAGAGCTCCCACCATTCTCCAAAGAAATGGTTTCAAACTGACCTCAGCTGCCAAGAGGTAAGGCCAGGATTCGAACCAGTGTCTCCTGACTCCTATCCAGGGCTCCTTCCTCTCTCTCCCCTAGATGCCCAGTACTGTGCCAGATGTAAGTCATTCAAGTGAAATTTTGACTTTCTAAAATCGAATTGAGAGACAAGACACATGAAAACAATAAGAAACGAGAAGAGGGGAGAGAGGGAGAAGGAGAGGGAGAGGAAGATTCATTCTAACATATAGATGGGACTTTGAATTCATGTGAGACATTAGGCAACCAGGCAATACAGGAGCTACCTCTGAGGATAAGAGTAATTCTTTCCAATGTGGCTTTCCTGGGATACCTCAGTATAGTCTGATACAAAGTGATCTGTAGTATAAACAAGAAGAAAAAGAAGATGTGGAGAAAGTGCCTTCGCTCATGTGCATCGCAGAAATCAGATTGAGTAATGAAATCAGATTGATTAATCAATCTACAGGATGCCTTTCTTTCCTTTCACTGCTCCAGTTCAGTGACTTGAGTTTTATCGAATATAAAGCAGACACAGTCCGGAGAGAGCAGAGATGAGAGAAATTTCATGGCAGGAAAAGTCCAGAGAGATGGTAAGGGAACGAAGCAGCATTTGTCTGGTAGGATAGCCATGTCCAAAAGAGGAATTAGCAGGAGTAATTAGCATATTAGACAGAGCTCACTCACACCAATTCCTTCTTTGGCCATAGTTTCCTCTATCCTCTCAGACTGTAAGATTCCTAGCCAAGTTCTCTCCCCAGTGCCAGGCTACTGGGGTGTGATGGGAATGCAAATCTGCTTATATACATATAAAAAAACCTGATGACAATCACCAGCAAAACTGAATGGAGCTTCCAGAACCCAGGTCAGGAAAGTGGGGACAGGAAAGGATAGCATTAACTACCCTGACAGAAACGAGACACACTCAGACACTACACCAGTAGCAATCTATTACTATTCAGAAGCCCAGGAGGCAGGTGTAAGCTGAAGGAGAAATTAGAGCAGAAACACTAGGAAAAGAGCTGTAAAATGGAACATGGGAAGATACAAGTTGCACTCTTAAAGGCCCAGAGGACAGCATGAGAGGGACCGAAAAGAGAAGTGACACAAAACAGGGGAGGGTATTCCTACTGGGGGGACAACCACCAAGCTACCTATTGTAAGCCCTGCTATCTCCTGGAATGATGAAGGAATCACATTAAGGGACCAAAAATGACTGCAAGAGCATCTTCACAAAGTCTGCAAGACATTCCATTAGTATATTTGTGAATGAATGAATGGAGTCATTCAATCCTTTCTTCTCCCCTAGCCATCTGGGAACAACTCTGCCTAAAAGATGGAATACCTTAGGCCCAGGCTCAAGAACTCTCTACCTTCACTGGAGATGACACTCTATGCTCTTCCCCTCCCACACAAATACAGGAACTTCATAGCTCTGTGTGTCTGCGTGTATAACTAACAATTACAGAGCACCTACTATGTGCCCTGCAGGTACTGTGCTAAGTGCTTTACCATCTTATTATCTCATTTGATTCTCACAAGAACCCTTCGAGGTAGGTGCTGTTATTATCCCTATTTTGCAGATGAGGAAACTGAGGCAAACTGGTTAAATGGCTTATCTAGGATCACACTGTTCCATGTCTGAGACTGGATTTGACTCATCTTCCTGACCCCAGACTTGGTGTTCTTCCTTCTACCCTATCACCCAGCAGCTGAATCCATATTATAAAGGGACAAGGCAGACTTTGCAATTCCCGTTTCCAGCCATTCAATCCAGGTCTCCAAATACTGACATACTCGACTTCTGGCTACTATCCCATTCATTTGTAACAAAGCAATCCTCCTTTTTCATCAGGGCCCAGAACAGATATCACTTCGCTGGAAGTTCTTCCCCTCATCAAGCTAAAGTGATGTCTGTTTTTGAAACTGCTGTTGTGTAAGGAGGACTGATTTTAAAAAAACAAACAAAGCATCACTGTGGCAGAGTCAAGTTGGCAGAGAATAGACTGGAACCCAGCTGAATGATCTCAACATTCCATAACTTTAAAATTAAATTTTAGAGCAGCAGAGTCAACAAAAGAGGGAGATATTTTTCTAGCCTATGCCAATTTAGGAGGTTTGCAAGAGAGGTCTGTGACACCAGGGTGGGCACAGGCCCCAGAACATGGCAGCAACACCAGCAATGGGCCTTGGAGGTGGACAAAATAGCAACAGCAGCAGAGGCAGTTTTGGGAACTCTTAGCCCAGAGATAAGAAGGGGGTCAGACAACTGGTCAGAAAGAGATTACAAGGGAGGTTGTGCTGGCATTAGGTACAGCTAGCACTGATTTGCAAATCTATTACCCATATACAGTTTTAGGTCATAGTTCCAGGGCAGAGAGGAACAGCTGTTTTTGGTCACAAGTAAGTAGAGGCCCTGGTCAGAGTTCCAGGGTAGAGAGATATACAAGCACTTGTGGCCACAGGAAGGGAGGTGCCTTCCTCGATAAAGACTGGAGTACCGACCAGGAGACAGTGACCACACCTTTCACACTTTGGAAGCACTGAAGACTTGCAGACTCCCAGAACAAGCTCTGAAAACAGCAGCATGAAAAATCCTGAAGCTTGTGAATTGCCTCCTTACCCCCAGGTGAGCAGAGCCCAACTTTAGCATAAAGTTCAAAGTCAAAAAATAGGCTAGAAAAATGAACAAACAACAAGAAGAAAATTGACCATAAAAAGCTACTACAGTGGCAGGGAAGACCAAGGAAAAATTCAGAACAACATAAAAATACTTATAAGCAAAGCCTTAAAGAAAGATGCTAAATGGACCCAAGTCCAATAAGAATTCCTAGAAGTGTTAATAAAAGAGAAAACAATAAGGGCAGCTAGGTGGCACAATGAAAAGAGCACTGGCCTCGGAGTCAGGAGGACATGAATTCAAATCTGACCTCAACACTTACTAGCTGTATGACCCTGGGCAAGTCATTTAACCCCAATTGCCTTGCCTTCCCTCCAAAAAAAAAGAGAGAGAGACAGACAGACAGACAGACAGACAGACACACACACACACACACACACACACACACAGAAAGAGAGGGAATAGAGGAAAAATTAGGAAATGAGAATAATGCAAGAAAATTATGTAAGAGAAAATTAACAGCATAATAAAAGAGGAACAAAAAATATTGAATACAGCCTAAACAGAATTGGCCTAAAGGTAAAAGAGGTACAAAAATTCACTGAAGAAACAAATTCCTTCAAAAGCACAACAGACCAAATGGAAAAAGAGGTTAGAAAATTCAATGGAAAAAGCACTTTAAAAGGAGAGTTGTGGGGCAGGTAGGTGGCACAGTGAATAGAGAACTGGCCCTGGAGTCAGGAGGACCTGAGTTCAAATGTGGCCTCAGATACATAACACTTACTAGCTGTGTGAGCTTGGGCAAGTCACATAACCCCAATTGCCCTACCTTTCTCCTTCCAAAAAGCCAAAAAATAAAAAAAGAAGTATTGGCCAAATGAAAAAAGAAGTACAAAAGCTCACTGAAGAAAATAACTCCTTAAAAACTAGAATTTAGCAAGTAGAAGCTAATTACTCTAGGAGACTTCAAGAAACAATAAAACAAAGTCAAAAGAATTAAAAAAAATAGAAGAACATATGAAATATCTCATTGGAAAAATAAATGACCTGGAAAATAGATCAAGGAGAGATAATTTAAGAATTACTAGACTACCTGAAAGCCATGATCAAAGGAAGAATCTAGACATCATAGTTCAATAAATTATCAAGGAAAATTGCTCTAACTTCCTAGATCCATAAATTAAAATATAAATTGAGAGAATTTATTAATCACCTCCTGAAAGAGATCTCCATGAAAACTCCCAGGTATATGATAGGTAAATTCCAGAGCTCCCAGGACAAGGAAAAAATATTGCAAGCACTCGAATGGAAGAAAATTCATATATCATGGAGCCACAATCAGGATCACACAGGATTTAGCAGCTTCCACATTAAGGAAGCAGAGGGCTTGGAATGATATTCCAGAGGGCAAGGAGCTAGGATTATAACCAAGAATAATGCTACCCAGAAAAAACTAAGTATAATCCTTCAGGGAAAAAAAATGGACATTCCATAAAATAAAGGACAAAATCTGACATTCAAACCCAAAACTCAAGAGAAGCATAAACAGGTAAACATGAAAGAGTAGTCATATGGGACTCAATGGAGTTAAACTGTTTATATTCCTACATGAGAAGATGAAACATAAAACTCTTTTTTTTTTGGAGGGCAACTGGGGTTAAGTGACTTGCCCAAGGTCACATGGCTAGGTTTTTGTTTGTGTGTGCGTTGTGTCTGAGGCCGGAACCGAACTCAGGTCCTTCTGACTCCAGGGCCGACACTCTACTCACTGCGCCACCTAGCCACCCCGAAACATGTAACTCTTAAGAACTTTATCATCATTAGGACAATTAGGAGTCTGCATAGGCAGAGTGCATTGAGTTGATTATGTTAAGATGATCTACCAAAAAAATGTTGGAGTGAGAAAGAGTGAAGCACTGGAAATGTTTTATAAAACTATGTTCATAAAGTTCCTGTGTGTCTTTGGAATTTATATAGTCTATAGTTATTTAAAATGGCATTTCTCTTTCTTTCTTTTCCTGCTGGATTCTGTTGGGAACAGATAAAAATGCTGATGATTTATATAGGTTTATTTTATATATTTTAACTTTGTTGAAGCCGAATAAAAATTCTGTTTCAATTAGTTTTTTAGTTGATTCTCTAGGGTTCTCTATGTAAACTATCATATCATCTGTAAAAAGTGATAGTTTTACTTCCTCTTTGCCTATGCTTATTCCTTTAGTATCCTTTCCCTATCTTATTAATATAAACAGCATTTCTAGTACAATACCGAATAGTAATTGTGATAATGGATGTTCTTGTCTCACTCCTGATCTTACTAGAAAGGCTTCTAGCTTATCTCCATTACAGATAATGTTTGTTTCTCATTTTAGACAGATACTATTTATCATAGTAAGGAAAGCTCCATTTCTTCCTACCTTCTAGTCTTTTAACAGAAGTGGGTATTGCATTTTCTCAAAAGCTTTTTCTGCATCTATTGAAATAATCCTATAGATTTTGTTATTAATATGGTCAATTATGCTTATTGTGTTCCTAATACTGAACCAGTTTTGCATTCCTGACACAAAATAAGCATGACATATTTTTGTAATCTCCTTGCTAGGATTTTATTTAATTTCGCATCAATATTCACTGGGTAAATTGGTCTATAGTTTTCTGTCTCTGTTTTGATTCCCTGGTTTAGGGAATCCATGCTAATAAAATTGAAAATCAAAATGAAATGGATGAAGTTACAAAAATATAATACATGAATTGCCCAGATTTATTCAGAACAGGAAACAATACTCTATCTTGAAGAAGATAAAACAAAACATAAATCCTCCCTTTCCTCTAAGAAGGAAAAAAAAAAACGAATGGACCCAGAGCCAGATGAATTTACAAGTGAACTCTACTAAACATTTAAACAAATATTAAATTTTAATAGTGCATAAACTGTTTGGAAAAAAAAAGTAAAGGAGTTCCTACCACGACATAAATTCCTTCTATGACACAAATATAGTCTTGATACTTCTGTTCTGACTCCCTAAACCAGGATTTTAGCTATACTAGTCCCAAGAGTTTCCATTTTGGCGTTTCTTTCAGAAAGTGACTGATTTTCAATTTGTAATTTGCCCTCTGGTTCTAATATATCTGGACAGTTTATTTGATGATTTCTTGAAATATGATGTCTAATCTCTTTTGTTCATAGATTTCAAGTAATCCAATTATTCTTAAATGATTTCTCTTCAACTTCTACGTCAACTATTTTTCCTATAAGATAGTTCACATTTTTTCTCTTTAGTCTTTTGATTATTTCATTATTTCCTGATATTATATGAAGTCATTCACTTCTATTTGGCCAATTCTAATTTTCAAGGAGCTATTTTCTTCAATAAGATTTTGTGCCTCATGACCTGTTTTTAGGAGTTAATTCACTTTTCAGATTTTTCTTCCAATGCTCTCATATTCTTTCCTCCATTGCTCTCATTTGGTTTTCATCTAGTTTTTTTTTAAACAAATGCTTTATTAACCTGTGGTTTACATCATTCATTTCTGCCAGATTTTGAGTTACAATATTTCCCCCGTAGGTAGGGGAAAAACCCTACCCACCATCCCAGAATAGCAGTCCCACAAGATATCGCTTCCTCCATCCTGCTCTCTCCCATATCTTCTCCCATATCCCCTTTGACTTTTCCATTAGAGCAAGGTGAATCTCTGTGCCCCGATGCCTGTACATCTTATCTCCCAATTACATGCAAAAGAGTATTAATAATAGTATTTATATATATTTGAAACATTTAATTTTAAGACCTCGAATTTCAGATCCATTCCCTTCCTCGTCACCCATTCCTTCTGGGAAGATAAGCAATTCAGTGTTTGTTATACATGTATAGCTATGCAAAATATTACTATAGTAGATATATTGTACAAGGCTGCTTATAATTCCCTCCCACTCATCCCACCCCCCACCTGGTCCATTCCCTACTTGATCCTGTCCCTCTTCTATAGTGGGTACTTCTAACCTCCCCTCCCCCCAAGAATGCCCTCCTACCCATCATCCTTCCTCTCATCCCCCTTCCCCCTATTCTGCTGCAAGTTGAGATATCCCATTTAGGATGTATGTCATTCTCTCCCTGAACCAAATTCAATGAGAATGTGGTTTTGCCTTTTTGCCTTCCTATTCTTCCCCTCCTCTGCAGCCACTTCCCCTTGCTTCTTCTACATGAGATAGTTTACCTTACCCTGTCTCTCCCCATATCCTCTTGCCACTTTCCTCTCTCACCTCATAATTTCACCCCTTAGGTATCATCCCTTCTCAACAAATTCAACCTATGCCCTCTATCCATGTATAACTGTAAACATATTTAGACATTCACACATGTATTCATGTGACCATATACCCATACCCTTCTTCCATTATTTGCATACTGAGAAAAGTTTCATCAGTCAGCAGTTATTGTTTTTCCATATAGGAATGCAAATAGGTTAATTTTGATAAGTTCCTTTTGATTTCTTTTCCCTGATTACCTTCTCAGGCATCTCTTGCTTCTTGTGTCTGGATGTCAAATTTTCTATTCAACTCTGGTTTTTTCCTCAAGAATGCTTGGAAGTCCTCTATTCCACTGAATGACCATATTTTCCCCTGAAACAAAATACTCAGTTTTGCTGGGTAGGTGACCCTTCGGTTCATTCCCAGCTCTTTTGCCCTCTGGAATATCATATTCCATGCCCTTTGATCCCTCAGTGTAGAAGCTGCCAGGTCCTGGGCTATTCTGATTGTGTTTCCACAATATTGAAATTGTTTCTTCCTGGCTGTTTGTAGTATTTTCTCCTTGATCTGGGGATTCTGGAACCTGGCTATAATATTCCTGGGAGTTTTCTTTAGGGATCTTTTTCAGGAAGTGATTGGTGGATTCTTTCAACCTCTATTTTGCCCTCTGGGTCTAAAACATCAGGGCAATTTTCCTTGAGAATTTCTTGAAGGGTGATTTCTAGGTTCTTTCTTTGATCATGGCTTTCAGGTAGTCCAATAATTTTTAAATTGTCTCTCCTGGATCTATTTTCCAGGTCAGTGGTTTTTCCCATGAGATATTTCACATTGCCTTCTAATCTTTCATTTGTTTGGATCTGCTTAACAGCATCTTGATTTCTCATAAAGTCATTGGCTTCCATTTGCTCCAGTCTAACTCTGAAGGAATGAATCTCCTCAGTGAGCTTTTGAGATTCATTTTCCATCTGGCAAATTCGACTTTTTAAGGCATTCTTCTCCTCATTGCCCTTTTGGGCCTCCTTTGCCATTTGAGTTAGTCTATTTTTTAAAGTGTTGTTTTCCTCAGTCAGGCTGTTGACCCTCATTTCATACTTTTCCTGCATCCTTCTCATTTCTCTTTCCAATTTTTCCTCCACTTCTCTTATTTGATTTTTAAAGTCCTCCTTAAGGTCTGCTATGGCCTGTAACCTGCTCATATTTTCCTTTGGGGCTTCTGGAGCAGGATTTCTGACCTCACGGTCCTCTCACTGTTCCATGCTTCAATCCTCTTTGCCCCCAAAATAGGAGTCTAATGTTTCATTTTTCTGTTTATTTTGTTTCCTTTGCCTTGGCATGTTACCACTTAGTTACTTGACTTTTGGGCTTGTTGCCACAGTAGAACTCTGCCACCACACAGGGGAGCTTTGTCCCGAACATGTGGGGGGACAACTTCCGTTTCTCGAAAGCTGGAAACCAGCCCCACAACCTCCTCCCCAGACCACAATCCAGATCCAGGGAGGTTAAAGTAAGAGCGATTACCCTCCCCCCCCAGACTGATCGCTGGATCTCCCTACAGTTCGCAGGCCAGGAGCTGGAGCCGCCACTGAAAACTGCAAAATGGCATGTCTCCTCAGCAGCTTCTAGCCCCCAGGGGAGGAAGCCAACACATTCCCCAAATACTGATCCCAAAGTCCATAGGGCACTAACCTCTCACTTTGTCCTAGGCATGTCTGTGTTGACCATTCTGGAATCGCCACAGCTGCTGGTGTTCTGGGGTCCCTCCAGCCAGCTGCTGGCCTGGCCGCCCTGGGGCTAAAACCGTGGCTCCTGGGGACCTGGGCTCAGCTCTCTTCCCAAAGCGCTGCGCTGGCCCTTCCGGCAGGGCTACTGGGCTGGCCTCAGCGGGAGGTTAGCTTCTCTGTGTCGTTCTTTGGGTGCTGGGGCTCTGAAGTTGTTCAGAGTCCCCTTTTACATAGTTTGGAGGTAATCTGGGGGGCGAGAGCCTTGGACGTGCTGTTTCTATTCCGCCATCTTGGCTCCCTCTCATTTGGTTTTTAAAATATTTTTTTAAAAATCTCTTTAACTCTTCTAGGAATTCCAGCTGGGCTTATGTTCAATCTACATTTTTCTTAAATACTTTGCAGATAGATGTTTTGAATCACTGTCTTTTGTGTTTGAGTCTTAAGCTTCCCTGTCACCATAATAGCTTTTCAATGGTCAGGTTCTTTTTTTGTTTATTTGTTTGTTCATTTTTTTAGGCTGCTGCTTTTTTTTTTTTGCTTTTGGGAGGGGGGAGGGTAGGGCAATTGGGGTTAAGTGATTTGCCCAAGGTTACATGGCTAGTTGTGTGTGTGTGTGTATGAAATGTCTGAGGTTGGATCCGAACCCAGGTCCTCCTGACTCCAGGGCTAGTGCTCTACTCAATGTGCCACCTAGCCTGCTTCTTGACTTTGGATTTTCTCCTATGCTGGGCTCTGAGAACTTCTAGAAGGGAAGTTTGGCCTGAGTTTCTATCCTTTTAAGTTCTACTGCTTTCACAACTCAGTCTGTGGACTGTAAGTTTTTAGTGCTCCCAACGTTAGGTGATCTAGAAGCCTGTTCATTGCCCTCTTAGTCTGAGTTCTGTGAATTTCTGACCTTTATTTAGGTCTGTTGGCTTGTGTGTGACTGGGTTTCCACAGACTGCTGCTGGTCTCAGTTACTGTTAGCCTACTGGGAGGTTCTGCAAGTTCAGAGGGGTTGAACTGCTGGTTCCCCATCAGCCTGGGACTTCTGCCCTGGTTATTCCACTGCAGGCTATGTGCTGGGCTAAAGGCCAGAATTGAGTCACCATTCTACCCCTGGGTTCAAAGCCATACAACTACATTTCCAGAACCTGCTCCTTAATCAATACACAGTTTTAAGCCCATGTCCACTTGCAACCACTTGTTTCTACCCTGGATTGGTGACCTGGAACTGGGTAATAGGCAACACAGATGCCAGAAGGTACGTTTCCACACCTAGTGTTAGTTCAGGGATCCCTCAGGATCTCTTTCTGTCCCAGTGCTTCCTGCCCTGGTGCTCTGTCTTTGGGGGGTGAAATGCTCCCTATTGCTCAATCGGTATACTTTCGCCAGCTCTCCCTCCTCAGTGTCTTGAGCCCTCTCTCTGCATTTCCCTAAGCTGTTCTGTGCTGGAAACATAAATTTACTGTGACTTTTTTTTTGGCTTTCCCAATCAGCACTAAGTATGGCATGTTTTCTAGATTATTGTGGTGGCCATGTGTTGGAAGAGTTAGGCAAAAATGCTTCTTCTTGCTTGGCCATTTTGACTCTATACCTTAAATAATTTTTTAGTGGTTATTGTCATCTTCTGCTTATTCATCTCCCCAGCCTTAGTTCCTAAATTGGGGCTTTGTATCAGGATCAAGCTCCAAGCCCTATTGTACTTTAGGGTGAGGAAAAAAGCCCTGCTGGGTCTCCAGTTGGATTCATGCTCCAACTTTCACTTCCTGGGATATATCTATTCTAAGAGCTTTTGGAAGTTTTAAGGCCTCAGCCTCCCCCCACTCCAGACATAAAGCACTACATCTTTGAGGTTCTTTATGAAATTTCAGAATAGAATACTTTGGACTCTAAGCCTAGGAGCCCTGGTCTGAATGCTACTAAACCCAGTTGCTTCCAAGATTCACATTCTGGATCCCCTGCTTTTACTATTTCTTTTTACTATTTCTGGATAGAGATCCTTACAGGTTACAGGTATATGGGGTTCCACTAGGAGGCTGCCATCTTGTTTGCCTACAGTAATGCTAGATTTTCCTGGGAGAGCTCCTTCCTTATTACCTGTGGGCAGAACTCTTGATAACTTTTTCTGTAGTTCTGGGGTGGGTAAAGGCACTCACTGTAGCTTTTTATACCTGATCTCTATTTGATCTGGTACTATTTTTAGTCTTTTTAGGGGGAGTATGTAACTGCAAGTTAGGCTGCCTGTCTCTACTGAAGGACCCATCTTGGCTTTAAGTTCCCCTTATGAGAACTTCTTATAGTCTATCTTCATTTGAGTGACATGTTAATCCACTAAAGAGTTTACATCTGCAAGATTAGAGATTTCCACTGTGCCTTTTTTTCCTCTGGAGTCTTTTTTTATTTTGCCAATTGTTCTGATAGAGGGTTCCTAGTCTAATGGGGAAATTTCCCTTTGGAAAACTAGAATGAAAAAAACAAAGTCCCTAACCTTGGGGAGTTCCCAGTTTGATTATATAGACAAGAGAAAAAGACATGGCAGTCAAACCAAAGATAAGCCAGAAATTGTAGATAGTACCATCGTTAGCTGTCTAAGGACTGAATGTACAAGATCCTATCAAAATGTGCCACTATCAAATTCAACATTAGGAGTCAAAATTGGGTTTTCAAAACACTGGTACCACCAACACTTCTGTGAGTTTCTCTCTCAACAAACTACACAATTTAAAAAAAAATCTGCCCAAACTGCCATTTCCACAACTTTTGTCTCAATGAGCAAACAAAGCCACAATATGTAACACTGGTGTACTGCCACTGGATGCATATACTGATCCTGAGCAGACTTGGCACATGTGGCTGGTGCTTTTCTCCCCTGAATGCCTTTGTTCTCACCCCTCTACTCTACCTTCCAACCCAGCCAGGGGAAGGGGAAGTTGGGTTGGAGCAGGCAGCTACAAAGTCCTGTCATCAGGTATGATACAAGCCAGCTCAAATGGTCTGCACTGATGGGCTCTGATGACCTTCAGGGAGCTCTTGCCGTCCTCACGGTGAGACTATAGAGACTGGAATTCAGGTGCTACTCAACATACAAAACAGGCAAGGACTATGGGTTTACTTTTCCCTAGCATCTTTCACTTAAACAGGGAACAACAAGGCTGTTTGGGTGGCACGCAAATAGATCTGCTTAAGACACCTCACGGCAATAATCCAAAGATGTCTTGTTCTAGTCTTACTCTGTCTAAATATGAATTTCCATCAATTCATCCCAAGCAAGGGAAGGATAAGGTTTGAAAATGGCCCCAAACTTACAAATAGGTTTAATTGGCTGTCTGAAATTTGGAATGTGCTTTTCTACAGAAGCAGTATTACAAATGATCCAGCCTACAAAAGCCTATTTATTCATAGTATAGACCATTAACATAAGTACCAATATTACTGGAAGCTTTTGTGGGCAGGACAGCAAACATCACCATCATTTATAACACTGCTTCCAAGAGAAAATGTGTTCTATAGTGTGCCTCAAGAAGAGAATGATGGCTAACATTATAAACATATCTCCTTCTATTACTTTGCTCTGCTCTCCATCTAAAAACCCCACTACCACTGGCTACTGAGGCAAGAAGGAATTCACTGGCTTCGGAAATACCTCCAGCACTCTGCTCTAAGCATAAGCTAGTCATTCATATTATAGGATCTCCATTATATTCATAAGTGTTTATGCTTAACCTCTGCTTACATGCATTTACTCTATGTCCATTTACTCTCCTTATATTAATATGTCAGTCTCAGACTAGACAGCCTTTGATCACAGCATCTCTGTGCATTATGCCCTGTATAGTGCACCCAATACAGCACCACATGTAAATAAATACCTAATAAAGAGCTAATAAATGAGTGAGAAGGGAGGAAATCAACATACTGGATAAGGAACGCTCAAGTGACAGAGAAGCAGTGTTAACTCCTTCAATGTTCAACCCACTCTATTCAGAAGAAGCTTCTTCCTCTCCATGGGACACAAATTATAAAACAAGGGGACTCAACTTTTTGTGGAAAGAAGTTACTTGTTATTTCTACAAAGTCTTAAAATACCTCAAGGGGACACTGTACTGAGAAAGGCAGAGGGGAGTGAGATGGAACATTAAGATGGGTTCTTGTAGTACAACTCAGAAAGAGTATAGCCTGGGGCAGCTAGGTGGCAGAGCAGATACAGCACCATCCTGGAGTCACGAGGACCTGAGTTCAAATGTGACCTCAGACAGTAGCTATGTTACCCTGGCCAAATCACTTAATCCTGACTGCTACCAAAAATAAAAAAAAAAAAAGAAAGAAAGAGTATAGCTCATGAGAATATATGCATATAATAACAATAACAACAATAATAAATATCTAGAATTTATATATTGCTATAGGGTTTACAAAGAACTTTCCAGTTTTTTATGCTCTTTTACGTTTTATTTCTTTTTTTTCAAATGCTTTATTAACTTCTGGTTTACATCATTCATTTATGCCAGATTTTGAGTTACAATTTTTCCCCATTTTTCTCCTACCCATCACCCCAGAATAGCAGTCCCACAGAGTATCCCCTCATCCAATCTGCTCTCTCCCATATCTTCTCCCATACCCCCTTCGACTTTTTCAGTAGGGCAAGGTGAATCTCTGTGCCCCAATGCCTGCACATCTTATCTCCCAGTTACATGCAAAATAGTATTAATAATAGTATTTATATATTTTTAAACATTTGATTTTAAAACTTTGAATTCCTATTCATTCCCTTCCTCCATTGTCACCCACCCTTACTGGAAAGATAAGCAATATGTTGTACATGTGTAGTTATGCAAAACATTACCACAGTAGATATATTATAAAAGATTGACTATATTTCCCTCCCTCCTATTCCCCCCCCCACTTGGGTCTATTCTCTACTTTGATCCTGTCCCTTTTCAAAGTGGGTGCTTCCAACTTCCCTCCCCCCTTCCTTCCATCATCCCCCTCTCATCCCCTTCCCCCCTACTCTCCTGTAGGGTGAGATATCCTATTTAGTATGTATGTCATTCTCTCCCTGAGCCAAATTCAATGAGAGTAAGATTTTGCTTTTTTGCCTTCCTGTTGTTCCCCTTCCTTGTAACCATTTCCCCTTGCCTCTTCTATATGAGATAGTTTACCCCATTCTGTCTCTCCCATCTCCTCTCATTATATTCCTCTCACCTCTTAATTTCACCTTTTAAGCATCATCCCTTCTTATTGAATTCGACCTATGCCCTCTATCTATGTATACCTGTAAACATATATACACACATTTACATATGTATTCATATGCCCATATACCCTTCTTCAGCTATTTTCATACTGAGGAAGGTTTCATCAGTCACAGTTATTGTTTTTCCATGTAGGGATGTTCAAAAAATGGAGTACTTCATGAATTTGCATGTCATCCTTGTGCAGGGGCCATGCTAATCTCTGTATCGTTCCAATTCTAGTATATGTGCTGCCGAAGCGAATACCCATTTTATTTCTAAATGTGATCTACTGTTACTTGTTTCAGGTGTTTTTTGGTTAATTTTTGTTAATTTTTATTTTCTGTTTCAAATTCTTTCCCTCTGCCCCCACTGAGAAAGCAAAGAATATAATAATCATTACACATATGAAGTGATACAAAACATTTCTACATCAGCCAGGTTTTTTTTTTTTAAAGCAAGAAAAATTTTTTAAAAGTTTGCTTCCATCTGTACTCAGAGTTCATCAGTTCTCTCTGGAGACAGATTTTTCATCATGAGTCCTTTGGAATTGTCATGGACCACTGTACTGATCAGAGAAGAGAAGTCTTTCCCAGTTGATGATTTTAATAATATTGCTATTCCTGTATACAACGTTATCCCAGTTCTACTCAATGTACTTTATAGCAGTTCATACAAGTCTTCCTAGGTTTTTCTGAACCATTTCCTTCATCATTTCTTACAACTCAATAGTATGCATCACATTCATGTCTTGTTCAACCATTCCCCAACTGACAGGCATCTTCTCAGTTTCTCTGCCACCACAAAAAGAGCTGCTATAAATATTTTTGTACATATATATCATTTTCCTTTAAAATATTTTTCTTTGGGATACAGACCTAGTATTGGTATTGCTGGGTAAAAGGGAATACACAGTCTTATAGCCTTTTGCCTATATTTCAAATTGTTCTCCACAACAGGGGGACCAGTCCACAATCCACCAAGCAGTGCATATGTCTCTGTTTTTTCACAACCCCCCCAGCATTTGTCATTTTCCTTTCCTGCCATGTTAGCCAATCTGATGGATGGGAAGAGGGTAGCTACTATTTTCCCCATTTTACAGATGAAGAAATTGAGATAGATGGAGGTTAAGTGAATTGTCCAGGGTGACACATAGTGGCAGTCTAGATTTGAACTCAGGGCTTCCTACTTTCCTATGTAGTATTCTCTCTATTGGGCCACATAGCTGCATGGGGGTATGGGGGGTGGGGAGGAAGGAAACATGGGGCAAGGGTAGAAGGTAAAGAATAATCAACAGATGTGATCCTTGCTTTAGCAGAAAACTAGAAAGACAACTGGAAAACAGAACTAGCAAGAATGGTAAGCATTATTAAACACTCTCTAAAATAAAACAAGTTAAATCAATGAGTATTTATTACCTCATTAACCACTTAACTTCTCTGGGCTTCAGATTTCCTTTCTGCAAAGTAAGGTGAAAATCCCTTTCTTACCTACTTCTCAGGGTTATAAAGATAAAAGATAACACAATATGATGCTCTGAAAAGTAAAGCCTCTATGGAAACCAAGGGGTTCCTATTAAACACAATGGCAGTCTATCCACTGCCCTTCTTCACTATGGAGGTAAGCAAGGAATACTACTGAGGAGGCCTCTGTGGTGCTTTCTGTTGCTTCAGTCAGACAGTAACAAAATATACTTCCCTCCCTCCTAAAGTTCCAAACAAGCATCAACTGCCCCGCCCTCCCAACATCCCCAAACACACATGACCCCAAGCCCCTGGCACATACCCACAGTCTACCCAGGAGATGGTGCCTTGTCCTTTCACTGCCTTGGCCACGTTAGACAACAACCTGAGGTGGTTTTCAGCTGCAGAAGCTAGAAAAAAAAAAAAACCAACAACAAGGAAGTGAACACAGGCAGCTCCACAGTCATCCCTGCCTCGTTCTCACATGCATCAAATCGGGCACTAGGAGAAATCAAGACCACCACCAGTCTCACTTCAAAAACATTTTTCTCCATAACCTGGAATTTGCACATACAGCATACAAGACTCATAACCTCTGTCTCTCAATGGGCAGGTCTTCAATTTGAGCTATATACTTCAGGTCTGCCACCTTTCAGATTCACAGACACCTATTTTAAATCACAGCTAAAAACCCACCTTTTTCAGGAAGCCTTGCCGGTTTAAGATCATAGGATTTGTAGCTGGAAGGGACCTTTAGAAATCATCTAGTCCAATCCTCTCATTATAAATGAGAAAAATGTTAGGGATTTTTCTAACAATGTTAGAAAGTTCACGATGGTGATAAGTAACAGAGGTGAAATCCAAACCCATGTCCTCTGACTTCAAATACAGGCCTCTCTCTACTATACCAGCTTGTTTACCAAACAACTTTTGCCACAAACTCTTATCTCTAATTCACCCTCTCTTTTAAACATACTAACACACTTCTGTCATTTTGTGATTAAACATTTCTAGTTAGAGAGAGAGAGAGAGTGAGTGAGTGAGTGAGTGTGTGTGTGTGTGTGTGTGTGTGTGTGTGTGTGTGTGTGTCTCTGTCTGTCTGTCTTGAATCACCTGTCAGACTGTGGAGTCCCTAAAGTAAGCACCATATTTCTTTCCATCACTCAGTAGCTGAAGTATAAAGTGCTCTAGCCCAGGAGTTCAGAGTAGCAGTGGTGATTAAATAAACATATACACAATGCTACCAACTGAAGGAAAATTCCAAATGTATCTAAATCCTATTCCCAACCTGAAACTTATTATTTCCCAAGCAGCCAAAGGAAGGATACATTCTTTGTCCCCTCTACCCCTATTGCCTCTAATGGATACTCACAAGAATTTTTCCTAGGGTAGGATGCAATTAATTCAACAAAAGATTTTTTTCTAATTTATTTCTATATTGATAAGGAGCCAATCCCACCAGTGCTACAGAGTTCAGTAGTACAATAAGAGGGAATGAGAGGGGAGATGATGAGAGGAAGAAGAAGAGGAAACTGGTCCTGTTGCCAAGAGTGCAACTCTGCCAACTCTGTTACCCAATTTCAACATAACAAATGTCTAATCCTTGACAATGAACTCGCTATGGGGTCACTTCCCTTGCTATATGTGTGAGTTTGGAAAATGAATACTTATTTTAACATCAGCCAAAACAAATGTCATTAGGACAGAAGGTCTGCTGACCTCCAGAAAGTCATATGATACATTCCAAAGCCAAAGTGAAATGAAAATGAAAAATTTTAAATTATCTGTATGGCTATTCTCCTCCATTAATGTGGATAATTGAGACTTGGCTGTAAATATGGAAGCATACTGTGACTTTCATGGAACTAACAAAAAGCATCCACTAAAAACAGCTCTAACAAGTCCAAAGTTCTGCTGGCAGTAAGCATTCATGGAGCTCCTAATACAAGGCTTCATCACCTTTTGAGTATCCAGACCCCTTGGGCAGGCGGATGAAGCCTATGGACTGTCAGAATCATGTTTTCAAATGCATAAAATAAAATATAAATTATTATTAAGGAAGTCAGTTATATTTAAATACAGTTATCAAAATATTTTTTTAATGTTCACGGATTCCAGGTTAAGCACCCCTAGTCTAATGGGAAGCTTTCACCATTTTGACTCTATCCCCAAACCCTACTAGATAGTTTCTAGAAATGGGAGAAAAGGGGAGAGGATTTAATCAGACCAAATGGGTCAAAAAGTCAATGTTCAATTTGTGTTCTAGGGAAACACAAAAGAAAGCAAAAAATATAAATGCAAAGCAATAAGAAAGTAAAATAATTCTCTCTCCCTCTCTGTAACACTCTCCCCAACCCCCACACTTCAGCCCAGAAAAAGCCACATCTACATTAGTAAATTGGCTTTTAAAAGTGCCTTGCTTTTTAAAAGGCAATGAAAAATCAGTTATTGTACAGCTTGGAAATCACTCAAAAATATCACCCTTCCACATAGGCTCCATAATAATGAAACACAATAAAAACAAGGCTAAAAAGAAAGTCTTTTAATCTGGGAGACAGAAAGGGAAGGTAAAATATCACCTATCCTACTGCAGCAACTAGGAAGCAATGGGTAAAAGCAACTCTATTCTCCCAGAAAGAGACAGGAGAGGAAAGAAATCCATCAATTTCTACCTCAAACTAAGAGGTCAAGTCTGAAAGTCCACCAGAACCACTTCCCCCTTCCAATTTTCTTTTCTTTTTTAAAGCAATTGGGGTTAAGTAACTTGCTCAAGGTTACATGGCCAGTCATTATTTATATGTGGGTGCTCATTTTCTAAGGCCAGACTAATCCCGGGTCATCCCGGGTCATCCCGACTCCGGGGCTGGCGCTCTTACTCACTGCGCCACCTAGCCACCCCACCCTTCCAATTTTCTAAAACATCAGCCCAATTACTAATTCCTGCCCTGCCTTAATGCACTTTTGTAATTAATGAATTGATATATTTCTGCATAGTAGACAGAATATATACATTTCTGTATAACAGAGATTCACCAATATGGATTGGTGAGTTATGTCTGTTTAGTAATCTCTAGAGTTCTTAACTTGGTCAACTTGTTTTTTAAATATGCTGATAGGTATATTTCAAAACAAGTGGTTTATTTTGTAATACTATGCATTTATTTTACTCTTTAAAAATGTTATTCTGGGAAGGAGTCCATGACACAAGGAGTTTAAGAACTTCTGCTCTAGAGCCCTCTATGGAGCCCATCTGAGGGTCAGCTCCCTGCTGACCTCAGTTTCTCCATCTTTTGGTGGCAACGAGAAGCTAGTTACAATCTCAGCACCCAGCACACTGGGCCAGGAAACACTGCCAAGCACTCTAAAATGGAAATTCACTAAGAGCCAATGAGCATGGCTGTAGGCCAGAGATGATCTGAGCTTCAAGAGGGACACACGTCCAAAACATCCATCAGGCCCAAGTCCTAATGACCCAAAGAGGAGTCACTGGTGAAAACTGTGCCCAGAACTTGACCAGCCATTTGCTGTCTCTCCTGGCATGCTGGAGACTTGGCATCCTTTGGAAATGGAAAGACACAACTCTCCTGGAACGACATCAACCAAGTCAGACATCTACCCTTCCCTGAAGTCACTGCCAAAAGCTAGGCAAAACTCTCTCCATCAGTTATTCTGCTTGTTAGCCTGGAGGTCAGAGGAAAGGTCTTAGTCATGGCCATCTACCCTCAATAAATCTGCCAAGTTCTTAGTGGATTCTAAATTCTGCCACATGCTCCAGTTTCAAAGTGGGACAGACTGAGGGCAGGCAGGCTTGGAGCTGGCCAAATCCAGTCCTCAGATCAGTAGCCTACTGGCAGGGCAGAGTCAATGAATCACAGGTGCTGCCCAAACACATCCTGTGAACAGAGCCCGGCACTGTAGAAACAGCCAAGAGAAAAGAAATCATGGAATCATGGTCCCTATCCTCTAATGTCTCCCAGTCTAACAAGAAAACTAAAGTTCCCACCCACAAGGTTCACTATAAGAGTTTACATTTGTTTATTTTTTATTCTGCATATCTCCCATCTCCTCTATTAAACTAGGAATTTCCTAAGAGCAGAGACTGTCTTCCCCCAGTGAACTATCTAAGAGATTTTCTTAAGTGACAGGAAAAACACACACACACACACACACACACACACACACACACACTCTCTGTACATCTTAACTATTCAAAAGCAACTGATAAAACAGAGCTAGGGATAGGGACTGGACCTGTGAAAATCCCTTGGTATAGAAAACTCCCAGGTGAGGAAGCTCCCTGTACAAAATCAGGTTGGCACCTTCTCTGAAGCTCACAGAGAAGAGATGAAAGTAAATAAGCCTCAGAGTAAGGTCACTTCTCCTGGGAGATTCTTCAGTGCCCTCCTACTCTCCCCATTCTCCCCACCAAAAGTCATAAATGTATAACTTATATTCTCTCTCTCTCTCTCTCTCTCTCTCTCTCTCTCTCTCTCTCTCCCCTTCCCTTTCCTTCCCTTTCTCTTTCTCTCCCCCCTTTCTCCCCCTCCTTAGCTCTCCCCCCACCCCTTTCTTCCCTCCTTCTAAATAAAAATTTAAAATAAAAATAAAAAATTTCTGTTGTTTCTGAAGGAAAGTCCAAGAGTACTTACCAGATTTGGAGTAAAGCACCAATACATTATTCCGAGTCCTGAGAAGCTTCTTGAAATCTTTATGTTCAGAGATTTTCTTAATGAGAGGGGAGATCTGGTTGGAGGAAAGACACACTGGCAGGACTACCTGGAAGTTAAGAGAATCAGTTGATTTTATCTCAATTTCCAGTCTGGCCATTAGCATTAGCAGATGGAGACAAATATAATCTAATAATCAATATAATCAAATATAATCTAAATTTAAATGGAAAATCCAACATTCTAAATTCTTGAGTAGGGGTAGGGGGGGCAGGAAGTGACTACTTCCTCCATTGTAGCTGACTCTGCTCTTCCTAAAATCCTCTTGTAAGATGGCCTCTACCAAGAATATTCAACTGTGGAAAGCCATTCATTAAGCTTCCAGGTACCTTTTCTTCTCAAACATTTCTCAATTTTGTAATAAGTAATTATAAGAATTCCATATGTGTTTTACCTCACATGTTAGAATAGCCATAACCTGAGGGTAGCGGATAGGTACACTCTTTATGGGAGAAATGCAAATGCTATCTCTAAGCTTGAAGCTTGAAAATATAAAAATAGGAAGGAAACAAGCACTCCTTTTTCAGCTGATTCATACTGAATAAATTGTAATTCATCCACAATTCAACCAACAGCCAAGCATTTATTAAGTCCTCACTATATGCTATGCACTGAGATATATGGAAGTGAGACATATGGAGTCCGAGGTAACCCTGGGAAATACAGATAAAGATATCCCACAGATAGCTGGAGGAGAGAAGAAGTACTGGAGCTCTGTAAAGTAGATTCAAGAATCATCTGCATAAAAATCATAGTTCAATCATTAGAAGCTGATTATCAAGGGAGAAAGCAGAGAGTAGATGAGATCACCAAGGTCCACACTGAGAAATCTGCAGTATATCCATACACAGGGATATCACATCGACAATGATTATCCAAGAGACAGACTGCTACGAAGAGGTCAGATGGGTAAAAGGAGAATCACAGACGAATAGGGTCATAAAAAGAAAGGAGAGAATATCCAGAAGGAAAGTGGAGTCAACCATGACAAATGCTTCGGACATAAAGACAGACAAAACAAAGGCTGAGAAAAGGCTGGTGGATTTTGTTGATAAGTAGATCATTGATGAAACTGAACAGAGTGATTTTAGCTAAGTGTTGGGGACAGAAGCGAGACTGCAAAAAGCTGAGAAGCTGAGGCAACAGGCATAGACAGCTTTTTCTAGGAGTCTGGCTGTAAAAGGGAGGACAGAGATCGAAGAGTTGGGGAAAAGCATTTCCAGATAGAACCTCAGCATGTAATTCAATTCAACAAGCATTTGTTAATTGCCTACTGTGGGCAAAGCACTGTATCCTGACAAAGAAAGGTACAAGTTTAGTTAAGCTAAAGTACTTGTCCTTATAGAATATGAAGATAAGACACTTAGGCAACCATAATAAACAGTAAAATACAGACAACAGAGAAAGGAAAAACAAAATGCTAAGTGAGGTCTGAAGAAGCAGTGTGGAGGGAGAGATGTTGGGATAGCAAGCAAGACTTCAGAGAAGAGGCAGCATTATTAGAGCTGGGCTTTACAGACTGGATATGTAAAAAAAATCTATCAATACAAATTTTTTAAAAAATAGTAACACTGGCAAAGAAAGAGTACAGTTTAGCAATGGGTGGTGACATGTGGTGACAGTATACTGAGGTGGTAAAGAACCAGGTATGTTCATGGTAAAACAGAGTAGTTCAGGCTGTCTGAAGTACTTCTGGGAATGGAAAGAAGGGAGCAGATATGGGCGATATTGTGAAGGCAGAAATGAGATGTAACAGTAATAGCCACAGTGTTTGATGACTGACTTTGATAGACTTAGCCCTTCTCAGCAATGCAAAGACTCAAAACAATTCCAAATGACTCATGATAGAAAATGCCAGCCACATCCAGAGAAATAACTATGGAGTCTGAGTGCAGGGAGAAGCAGACTGTTTTCTTCTTTGTTTTGTTTTCTTTCTTGTGGTTCTTCCTATTTGGTCTGGTTCTTCCATACAACATGACTAACGTGAAAGTAGGTTTAATGGGAATATATGTCTAGAGCCTGTATCAAATTGCATGCATCTTGGGGAGGGAGGAGGAAGGGAGAGGGAGAAAATTTAAAACTTATGGAAGCGAATGCCGAAAACTAAAAATAAATAATAAAAGTAATAATAACAAAAAAAGAAATGAGATGTAACATCACACTGGACAAGGAGGGTAGATTGTCAAGGAGCTGAGAGTGACCCCTAACTTGCAAGGGTGTGATTGGGAGGATGCTGGAGCCCTTGATAGTCACAGGAAATTTAGAAAGAAAGGAAGGCTTGGAGGGCAAGACAATGAGTTCTGTGGACATGCTGAGGTCAGATATGTGAATCTAGGAGGTTTTTGCATAGAGATGCAGATGAATCCATAGGACTTGATGAGATCACTAAGTGACATGATATTAGGCAGGGGGTGTCCCTCACTTTGTCTTCCACAGTGCAGTGAAACCTATGGATTCGCAACTAGGTCGCATTGCAGAGAGAGCACTGGACCTGGAGTCAGGACGATGGGAGTGCAAATCTCAAGACACTTACTCAGGGGAAGTAATTTAATCTCTCTCAGTCTCAGTTTCTTTAACTGTGAAATGGGGATTAATAATGGCCCCTAGCTCCCAAGGTTCTTGTAAGGATACAATATTTGTAAAAGCTTAGCACAGCTCTTGGCACACAGGAGGTGTTTAAATAAAACATTGTTTCCTTCCTTCTCAGAATATGTTTTCAAATGCACAAAATGAAATATATAGGATCCTCCCTAAAAAACAAAACCCCAATTATACTTAAATACAGTTAAAAACAAGATCATAGACCCAAGTTTAAGAATCCCCTGGTAGTGAGGGGGGAAAGAGGGCCTAGAACAGTACCTTTGGGGACACCCAAAATTCAGTGAGTGTGATTAGGATGAAGATCCGAAAAAAGATGAAAAGAAATAAATCAGACAAATAGGAGGAGAACCAAGAGAGAGTAGTGTCTCAGAAACCTAGAGAGTAGAGGGTAATAATGTGTCAAAGGCTGAAGAGATGTCAAGAAGTATGGCACTGGGAGAAAAGTCATGAGATCTGGTAATTAAAGAGATCACTAATTATAGAGCTAGTTAGTAGTAAAGCTCAGGTTAGAACTCAGGTTTCCTGATTCCCAGTTGAGAGTCTTTCCATTAAGTGACATTATTTTCCTAATATCTGAAATGGAAATGATTCTTAGTATTAGAAAGCAGTACTATCTTGACTTCTTTATTCTTTCCCATGACAATACAATGATAAAAAGCTTTGTACGCTCTTCTTCTTCAAATCTCAGTCACCACTATGATAATATCTTCCCTTAAAAAAGTTAGCTGAATTCACATGACCAAATTTCTTTCTATTTCTCTCAGTTACATGTCCACAAGGGCAAGAGAGGCACAAATAGATCTGGGGCTGTGAAATTAAAACCCTGGATACTTCAGTGTATCTAAGTATATGATAAAAAAAGAAAACACACTTACATTTGGCTACTTTTAATAATTTACCAAGTAGGACAAGTCACAAGGCCCCAAAGGAAAACAAACCATTATGGTTTGAGAGTCAACCCAGAAGGTTTGCTTAAATAACTATTTAAATAACTCATTATTGGAAAAAGAAATAAAATAAGCCATAAATGAACTCCGAAAGGAAAAAACTCCAGGACCAAATGCATCCACAAGTCAATTTCATCAAACATTCAAAGAACAATTAATTCTAATACTACAGAAGTGGTTTGCAATAATATGAAAAGAAGTTACTTCCAATTTTTATGATACAAAATGGTCTTGATACCTAAACCAGGGAGAGACAGTGCAAAGAAAACTACAGATCAGTATCCCTAATGAACATTGATGCAAACATTTTAAATAAATATTATCAAGTAGGCTATAATAACATATTAGAAAGATCATACATTATGACAAAGTTGAGTTTATACCAGAAATGTAATAATGGCTCAATATAAGGAAATATAATAAACTATACTGATAATATAATATGAATAATAAAAATAATCTCATGTCAATAGATGGTAAAAAGGCTTGATAAAATTGAATGCTTATTTCTATTAAAAACCTAGAAATTGAGATTGGTTAATATGACGGAAAAAAAAAGGTAACTGATGGATGTTGAAGGGGATGTGGGAAAACTGGGACATTAATGCATTGTTGGTGGAGCTGTAAACTGATCTCAACCATTCTGGACAGCAATTTGGAACTATGTCAAAAAGGCTATAAAATTGATCCAGTAATACCAGTGCAAGATCTATATCCCAAAAACATAAAAAAGGGGGGAGAGGGAGGGAAAGGACCTATTTGTACAAAAATATTTATAGCAGCTCTTTTTGTGGTGGCTAAGAATTAGAAACTGAACAGATGCCCACCAATTGGCTAAACAAACTGTGGTATATGATTGTGATGGAATTTTAATGCACTATAAGAAAAGACAAGCAGGATGATTTCAGAAAAACCTGGAAAGACTTACATGAACTGATGCAAAGTGAAGTGAACAGAACCAGGAGAACATTGTACACAGTAATAACAATACTGTACCATGAAGAATTGTGAATGACTCAGCAATACAATTCAAGACGATCCCAAAGGGCTAATGGTAAAGCATATTATCCTTCTCAAGAGAAAGAACTGATATTGTCTGCATACAGACTGAAGCATGCTATTTTTTTTACTTTCTGTCTTTCATTCTTTTTCTTTTATTCAAGTATTCTTGTAAAAATAACTAATATGGCAATGTTTTACATGATTGTATATATATGTATATATATGTGTATATATGTATATATATGTATATATTTGTATATATATAAAACTGATTGCTGATTGCTTACTATCTCTGGGACAGGGGGGAGGGATAGAATTTGGAACTCAAAATGTTAAAAAAAATTTTTTAAAAAGCTAGAAATCATAAGAATGAATCTTTCCTTAATATAGTAAATAGTATTTATCTAAATGCAAGAGCAAGCATTATATGTAATGGAGAAAAATTACAAGGTTTTCCCAGTAAGATCAGGGGTAAAGTAAAGATGCTTAATATCACCAATAATATTCAATACAGCGCTAGAAATTATAGCTATAGCAATTAGATAAGATAAAAGAATTGAAGAATAAGCACAAACAGAAAACAAAATTATCACTTTTTGCAGTCAATACAATGGTGTGCTTAGAGAACCCTACAGAACTCCATGCCTACCATAATAACTAAGAACTATGTTAACAACTGAAAAAGACAACTGAAGTAATAACGTTAGCAGAGTTGCAGAGTACTAGCTAAATCCAATAAAGTCAATCCTCAATATCTGTCCATTTAACTTCTGCAATTCTAAGCATTCACACAATTTTATTAGTAACCTTATCATCACTTTTGCATTGGCAACCCTACACATTCACAGCCATGCTCAATAGAGAAAAAAAGTGAGAGGCACGATATGCACATGTTTGTGGAGCAGCTATTTTCCTACGAGATACTTCAGTGGTCTTGCTCACCCTATGTTGTAAAGAACTCCCCGTGCATTCGTTGCATATTTTCATTGTTTGCCTTTAAAATTCAAGTTTTATGTTGCAATGATACCCTCAAAGTGTAATGCAAATCCTTTGGGCTCTAAAGTGATGTCTTACACTAAGACATCACCAGTCTTGGTATCTTCCAATATCAGCAACTAAAGGCCCAGCAACCTCTCCCTTGGTTTTCAGAGGGCAGCCAAGGTAGAGAGGTTTACGTAGTATACTATACAGTACAACAACTCACACTGCTATCTGACACAGTAGAAGGTAAAATTTGGGTTTTTAATAATTTACTAAGGTGGACAAGTCACAAGCCTCTGAAAGAAAACAAACTGTTATGGCTTGGAAGTCAACCTGACTTGGCAGTGGAACTTCTATGAAGTCATACTGTCCTCTTCACCTCTCTAGGGAACACCACAGGGCTCAGCCAGAATTCAAATTGTACAGTGATATGACTGCACATCTAAAAGGCAGCCAATGATCTTAGTATCTGAGAATCAACAGGGTTGATTTATGGAGTCTTAAGTCTTTACCCTTTCAATGCAGCTCCTATCTGAACTCAATATCTATACATACTCTGTCTGAAAAATGTCTTCCTACCTGGAACATTCTTCAGCCTGCCAGAAAAACATCTGATCTAACTTTTCCCCAACACATTTACATTCAACAACTATATACGACAATCCTTATGTCTTCTCTTTCTTAAACTAGGAGTTCTAGAAGGCATCCCCCGCATTGGATCAGGAGTTCCCTAAACATTGTCCTTTCTATGTCCTCAGAATAATCTAAGGAGGTTCTAAACAGAGTTCTAAGTTCAGAGAGGTACGTGAATGACAACATTACCTCTGATTCCACTCAACCTCCCAATCAACTCTTTCCCCTAATTTCACCCTGGCCAGAAGCCCTAGGATTGTAAAATTAAAACAATAGCAAAGGAACTACACCACTCTGAACCAAGGTTAGTAACCAGCCCTTGCTGCCCTCTTTGAAATATGAATGGCAGCAACTGGCCCTCCTGAGCAGGCCTATACCTTTAGCTATATGTAAAAAATTACAGTTAAAATCCATATGCAAAGCTACCCAAAATTATACCACTACCTCAAATCTCGAGGCAATTGCATTAAAGTAGTAGAAAGTGTACTGATCCAGAAGTCAGGAAATTTGGTTTTTAACAGTAGCCATTCAGGCATTTGCTATCTGTGTGACCTTGGACAGGTAATTTCAATTCTCTGAGCTTAATTTTCATCTGAAAAAAAAATTGGGGGATGGGACTGAGTGATTTTTTTCATTTCCTTTCAGCTCTGACATTCTATGAGTCTAAAAATTATAAACTTGTAAGGACCTTATAGTTATCATCATTAGTATTCAGAATAAATAATACAGACCTCAGACAATCTTTTCTGGGCCACGGCTACGCTACGAGAGGCTGAGCTCACCAAAGGTCATCTAACATGCCACTAACAGGTGTTGAAGGTAATGAGTGCCGTGTGCTGAACAGAATTTTTTTCTGAAATGACAGTCCCTGTCTACCTAACAGAAGATTATTATTAAATGGTTGCAAAGAAAGTGAGAGTTCCTACTGAACTCAAGATGGACAGAGAAAGGCCTTGTGGCAATAAACTCAAGGTGAGCTGAGCAAGGGCCTGCCTTTTAGCTGAGACCACAACTATAAGCACAGAAGAAACTGAAAGGACAATCAGCACCTACATATGTAGCAGTTGTAGAGGGTCTCCCCAGGAATTTACACTCTAATTGAAGAAAAACGACAAATGAATTAATTGAAGGGCAATCAAGATGCTAAAACTGTATGATACAGGTTGTAACTACAAAAATAATTCAAAAGGAGAGACCAATGCAGGCTGCAGTGGTCAGGATTTGTTTTAAGGAAGAGGTGGTGTTGAACAGAGCCTTGAAGGATGGGTAGGCTTGAACAGGTAGAGGAGAGGGCAATTATGAAGTAAGGAAGCAATATGAGCAAAAGAAAAGAGGAAGTAATTATAATGATGTGTGTATAGGTAGCAAGATTTCTCTGGCTAGGATAGAGGGGTTATGTTGAATAATAGTGGGAAAGTAAGTTAAATAGGCAGGATAAGGTCATATTATGCAACGACTTGAATGCTGAACATGGGATGTTGAATTTGGTGTAGTGGATTATGGATTCTTAGGTAGAAGAAGAGCAGGATAAAAACTATATTTTAGGAAGAAGAGACCAGCAAGGAGGTTGTTACAGTGACTTAGATACAGGTAACATGGCTAGAGCAGAAACAGTGAGAATGAAGAATAAAGGGAAAAATCTAGGACACATGTTGAAGGAATAAACTAGACCTGTTGCCAGACTGGATTTAAGTAATAGAGGAAGAGCCAAAAAATTAAAATAAACAAGTAAACAAAAAAATCCAAGGCTCCTAGTCTAACAAAATGGAGATTTTGGAGATGGGAGGGTTTTTTTTTTTTTTGAGGAGGTGGGGGGGGGGGGAATCAGGTTTGTTTGTTTTTTTTTAGGACAGGAGAGGCTTCTGGGGAGAAGAGGTGGTGACAAGTTTATGGACAAAGTGAGTTAGAATATGTAAGCTGAGATGTCATATACTGGATATAAAGATTTGAAAACCATCGTTACAAATGACAACTGAAGGCCTATGAATGTAGAGAAAAGCAGAGCTGGGAACTGAATGTTAGGGGGTAACCACAGTTATGATGAAGGAAATGTAAAGGTCACAGAGTACCATGTAAACTGAAATGTCATAGGAAGCCAAGGAAGGACACTTTTAAGAAAGAGTGGATGACAGATTAGAAAGAAGAATTCAACAATGTGTTGTTAAAATATAAAGACTTAAGAGTTAAAATGAAGGGCATAAATAATTTATCAAAACTCAGGTAAATTTTTAAAAGGTAACTAATTATGAAACAGTAAAAGGAACAGCAAAAGCAAACAGAATAGTGTGTTTGCTAAATTCAAAGACCCTCATTACAAGAACAAGGACTCCATTATTTGACAAAAACTACTGACAAAACTAAAAAGCATTTTGGTAGAATTTGGATTTAGAAAAACATTTAACACTGTACATTACAATAAGTTCCAAGTGGATATATGACCTAAACCTAAAAGGTCACATCATAAACAAACTAGAAGAGCAGCAAAGGAGATAACTTTTATAATTATGGATAGGGAAAGAATTTGTAACCAAAGAAGGTAAAGAGAGGATGATGAGAAAAAATAGACAAACTTGATTATATAAAAATAAAATGCTTCTGCAGAAACAAAATCACTGCAGTTAAAACTAGAAGGGAAACTTATCCAGTAAAAAATCATTATGTCAAGTTTCTCTGATAAAGGACTAACAGCTAGGATATAAAGAACTGATTCAAATATATAAGAACAAGAGCCACTTCTCAATAATCAAAACACATTATTTCCTTCTGAAGTGAAAAAAATCCAAGCCTGCTCTAATTCTTGAGGGTGGGAATGTGTTCTTCATGTTTCTAACACTCTTCCTTGATTCTCTTTCTTTCACAATAAACTTTTTTTCACAAAAACAAATTAACAGATGTAAAATAATGCTAAAATAATAACTAGTAATAAGAAAAACACCTTAAAGTTATTCAAGCTCCATCTCACACTCATTAGGTTGGCAAAGATGATAAAAAAGAAAAAGACTAATTGTTGAAGATACTGGAGAGGATGCAAGCACATTGAATGCCCCACAGCTGTGAAGTGAATGACACAGCTGCTTGGGAAAGCAACATGGAACTATACCCTCAAAGCCACAACATTTTGCATATCCTTCGACCTGTATCACTCAAAGAGATAAAAGAACCCATATGTATAAAAATGTTGTACAAAACCAGCACTTTTTGTTGTGGCAAAAAACTGGAAATTAAGGAGATAACCATCAATTGGAGAATGGGTGAACAAATTATGTTATATGAATATAACAGAGTATTATTGTGATGTGAGAAGTAGTAAAAAAAAAAAGATGATTTCATTTGAAGGAAATAATGCAGAACAAAGTGAGCAGAACCAGGAGAATTATTTATACAATGACTACCACACTATAAAAAGAAAGAACTCTGAAAGACCTAGAACTCTGATCAATGCAATGTCCACCTGTGATTCCAAAGGAGTGGTCATAAAATATAAATATATTACTCACCTCCTGATAGAGATGTGATGGAATCAAGGTGAATAATGAAACATATTTTAGGACATGACCTATTGTGGATCTATTCGTTTGACTATGTTTACGTGTTACAAGGGAGGTTTAACTTTTTTTTTTTACGTGAGGAAGAGAGTTGATGTGGTGGGGTAGTGATAGTGCTGCCAGAAAGAAAAGATCTCTTAAAAAGAAAGTGTCTCTTAAATGTACATAAAAAAGAAGGAAATTCAGAGGAAGATAAAGAAAAGAAGGACGAGAAGTAACACATTCAGTTTATTATATGCTATTAAAAAAACAAGCTATAATAGAAATTAGTGGTGAAAATATAATCTTTTTCAGTTCTTTGTATATGAAAATATACTTAATTGTTGGTGCTTGCCAATTTTGAAGTAACGAAAATTAATTTTTTTTAAAAAGTTGGTAACTGGGGACGGCTAGGTGGTGCAGTGAATAAGAGCACCTGCCCTGGAGTCAGGAGGACCTGAATTCAAATCCAGCCTCAGACACTTAACACTTACTAGCTGTGTGACCTTGGGCAAGTCACTTCACCCCAACTGCACTGCCTTCCCCCTCCAAAAAGAAAAAAAAAAGTTGGTAATTAACAATGCTAAATAACTCTAAAAAGTAGAAAAATATAAGGTCATTAAATTTGTCAAAGTACTTATTGACTTCAATATAATTTCAGTAGAGATAGGTTGAAATCAGAGAGGGCTAAGAAGTGAGTTGGAGACAGAAAGTGGAAACATAAGTACTGAGGAGTTTGGTCATGAAAAGGAAAAAGCACAATTGGATGACAGACAGCTAAAACCTAAGTAAAGGTAAAGAAAAGGTTGTTGTTTTTTTCTTAAATAAGGGAGACCTGAACATATGTGAGCCAGTAGAGAGGGAGAAAATGAAGGTGCTGGAGAGGAAAAAGAACAAAAGCTTTTGGAGAAGTTGTGGAAATCCAGATAATGAGTAGAAAGTTGGTTTTCCCCTGACTGGTAATCCTCTGACCATAAATGGAAGGACAGAAGCCCATGATTCTAAGCCTCAAGTAAATCCTCAAATATGCAGTAACAAAGAAGGACAAATAAAGAGAATTCAATCCCCCCTCCCTTAGCTAAAGCCATTAGGGTGAGGTACATTCTTTTTTCTCCCCAAGACAGTATTTTTGTTAGCTTTTAAACCCACTCCTTTCTAAAATGCAACTGTAATGTCCCTGGATACACACTATCCTATTCCCACAGGCATCAGAAGACACAATCCATTTATAGTTACAGTATTTGCCAAAAGTAACAAAAATGCTGCTAATGATGCATTCGACTCCTTTGTCATATTCTGGTGGGAAGGACAGTATCTTTAAAGGTTCTTCCAAAGTCAGCCAGCATTGTTCTTACTGTTTGGCAGCCTCCTTAAATTTCATGTTAATTGCCTTTCGGAGAAAGAAAAGGAAAAAAATCCTTTTCCTGCACCATGGAAACTCCTTGTGACCTTCTCCAGTAATTGCTTTCTTTCTGCTCACCAGCCTTCTGCTTTAAGGGTATTTACATTCAGGTCTGAGCTGCCCAATCACTGGGCTGAGACCTATAAAATATTCCACTAGAGCTACATACTGCTAGGGAGGACAGTTTCCCCTGGTTCTACTCATGATTAATATCACTCCCAGATGGTTTCAGAAAAACGTGGAAAGATTTACATGAACTGATGCATAGTTAAGTGAACAGAAGTAGGAGGACGTTGTATGCAGTAACAGCAATACTGCCTGATGAACAACTGTGGATAACTTAGTTATTCTCAGCAATACAATGATCCAAGACAATACTAGGGAACTAATGATAAAGCATACCATCTGCCTCCAGAGAAAGAACCACTATTGACTCAATACAGACTGACCCATGCTATTTTTCACTTTCTTTTATTTGTTTTTTTTTTTTCATTTGAGTCTTCTTGTTCAAAATAACTAATATGGGGGTGGCTAGGTGGTGCAATGAATAGAGCACCGGCCCTGGAGTCAGGAGGACCTGAGTTCAAATCTGGCCTCAGACACTTAACACAAAAACTAGCCATGTGACCTTGGTTAAGTCACTTAACCCCAATCGCCCTACCTGCCTCCTCCAAAAAGCAAAAAAAAAAAACCAAAACAAAACAAAACCCCAAAACAAAAAAACTAATGGAAATGTTTGATACAATTGGACATGTATAACCTATATCTCTCTGACTGCTTAACAACTCAGGGAGGGGGGATAGAAAGAAGGTGGAAAGGAAGGAATAGAATTTGGAACTCAAAACTTGAAATAAAAATGTTAAAAAAAATTATTACTCCCAGAACGAGATATGCCATTTTATAAGTGCCAGGTGCCAGAGTGCCAGATCATGGTGGATACCTTCATCAGAGCCCAGTATAGCATGCCACAAATGCACTAGAATTCTAACATAGGAAAAATAACCAAAGCCCAATCTCTCAAATGGAAGCATAATTTGTTTCTATCAATTGCTGTCAATGATCACCAAATCTTCACTATCAATCCAAGTTCTTCCCTGTCACTGCCCCATTCCAAATGCTTTAGGCAAAACTCTACCCTAAAGTCCCAAGGATCCTTTAATCTACAGGTTTCCTCTAAAACCTGCTCACTCTCCTAATTTCATTGCTTTTCTCGATTACGTCACATGTTCCGTCACTCAGTCCTGAAACCTGAGTTATGCTGCACTCTTGCCTGGCACTCAACTACAATATCTGATCAGCTGCCAAATCCTGCCAATCTCTTCTTATGCACCTCACCTCTCCTTTCTGTTCTCTGGGCCACCTGCTGTGGATCATCATCAGTCTTCACCTAGAGTACTGTAAGAGGATCCTGTAAGGTTCACCTCAGCCATGAAATCTTCTCCAATGGGCTCAAATAAAAGTAATACTTCTCTGGACTTCCTGAATCTCTCAAGTGACTGTTTGACTCTCCTAGGTATTTCACCATTTTTTTTAAACAGCAAGGCAGCATGGTATGCCAGTTAGAGAGTTAGCTAGCCTTGAAGTCAAGAAGACCTGGGCTGAAGACCTACCTTTAATATATACTAGACAAGGCAGGTAACAGCCTGCCACTGGATGCAATTCTGTAAGGCTTCAAGCTGAAGAAAAAGTGACAACCTGAAGTGCCCTGAACCAATGAAACCGCAGGCCCAGTCCTTATTCCTACAGTAAAATAACTGTATACATAGCTTATATATGCATGCGTATAAACACATATATGTATATGTGTCTATGTATGCAGACACACCCATCTACATGCACATATGTATGCATATGTGTGTATATGTGTGAGTATGTATTGTGTGCATACATACATACATATGAGAAAAGGGGAAATGAAGGAGAAGACACCAGCTAGAGAGATGGAAGATCAATGGGGGGCTTTTTAAGGGTGGGGTAGAAAGGGAATGTTTACAGGTATCAGGAAAGAGCCATTAGAAAGGGAGAGACTGAACAATAGAGAGAGCAGGGAAGACACTGGGGGATTAGCCTTGGCAAGGAGATGGTCCACCTGTTCCTTTGAGAAAAGAATAAAAGAAGAGATAGTGGGGAAAGATGGATGACTGATGAGAGATGAGGAGGGGTGGAGGAGGAGTTCTCTGTCAATGGTCTCTATTTTTCATTGAAGTATGGCTGAGAATGTGTATGTCTTGAGAAGGGACATTTAAATCCACTCAGGTTTTTTTTTTTTTTCAGGGAGAAAAAACATCACTTTATTTTCAACTTCTTTCAAAAATGTAAAAATGTCTAGAAATACTTAGATTTCTGAATAAAATCATTTCAATGTCTATCTGCCCTATTAAGGAGGAAGGGACAAGGAAGGGAAAATCTTTGTTCCTCCACTCCTTTGGTCTCTCCCCCACCCCCCAATCTCACACCTTTCTCCTTATATGAAGGTGAGAAAAGCCTAGAGCAAAGAGGTTTGGGGGAAAAGTGGGGGAGGGAGGAAGTAGGGCTTGTGCTGAGACAATATCCCACTCTAGATACTGGGACTTCAGGATGGAGTTCTGCTGGGGGGGGTAAGAAAGGGCACCAGGGTTCCTTTTCTTTATCCCTAAGACCTGTTCTGGCCCCTATTCTCTTGCAGGATAAGAAATCAAGAAAATCATTAAAAGAAAAACACTTTTGAAACATCCAGGAGAAACAGGACCATGTGAGTAGGAGGGAGAGACAACTGTGGGCCCTTGCCAGTTATAGTCTTCCCTGCCGCTTCTTGGCAGGCAAAATGGGCAGCAGTTCTGGGTCCCTGTCTTCAGTCTCATCCTCTTCTGAGAGTTCACTGCCTTCCATAGACACAATCTGGTGCTTCCTGGTGACATGCACAGGGCCAGAGCGGACTTCAGGCGGAAGGTCACTGGAGGCTGGAGTGGGAAGTCACCTAGGCTGAGCATGGGCTGGCAGGACAGTTTTAGGTTGGCCAGTGGCACAAAAATTTCTTCATTGTCATGGTTTCGGGCCACCACCTCCACAACATTGCACTCTTCCTTAGCATCCCCGGTGAGGCAGAGCATGGTCAGTGCCAGTACATGCTCCGTGTTGTCCTCCTCCTCCACCTGGAAGGTGTAGGACCTAGCCTGCCCGGACAGCTCACAACCGAAGAAGCTGTCCATGGTGACAGGGCCCAGGCCCCGCAGCCTCAGGTCTCCCATGGCGCCCCCAGCCCGAGCCTGGCTTTCCTGTGCCTGGACCGCCAAGGAGGCTGCAGCGGCGGCCATGCTGCAAACTCCAACCCATCCACTCAGGTTTTAATAATTAACAAACATCAGAAAGAATATAATCTATATATTTAGATCATGACTAAAATGAAAAACTAACCACAGTAACTGATTAAAGATTTTCTGTCAAGGAGATTTTTCCTCCCCCTACTCCATTTTTACTGATTTCTCTCTACCCATCCCACCTACACTCCTTTTCTTTCATTTGTCTTTTGAATGATAAAAAAGAAACATGTACACTAACAGACCAAACATACTAACATACTTGTACAGTTTTTGAAATAAATTCAGGAGAAAAAATGTATGTAGTATGATTCCTTCATTACTAATCACCCAATCTCTCATATACTCTATTAAGTGGTCCAAGCAATCTGTCATTATGGATTTGCTATTCAATTCAGATCAGCTAACCAGAGATACTGAATTATGTAAGAGAAGCCTACTAAAGCAGGATGATGTGAAAACCTAAGTTAAGTACTTAGGAAACTGCATGGGGGAGGGAAAATATTTTGGTCTTTACTCTTCTACCTGGAAGAACAAACATAATGCCTCTGTGTTTTGAGATTAGGAGCCGTGAAGAAACTCTATTGGCACTGTGTTTAACCCATGTTTTACTTGATAGATTCAAAATGGTAAAAAAGCTTAAGAGTATGGCTCCTTTTAGAAGTCTGGCAGAACACTGAGTAAGTTAGTGAGAATAAAGAACAGAAACCTGCCCTCTGAAGAGAAAAAAAAAATGCTAACAGTTTGTGAGCTCACAGAAGTGGCAGGGGAGTGTCAAGGAAGTAATTAACACCTGCATTCTAAATAACACTTCCCCAAAAAGCAGTGGTGAAGACAAAAAAGGAAATATTTAGAAAAGCAGATCTTAGGACAGGTTAATGACCACAGGTTTTTTTTTTCATTTTTTAAAAAATATTTCATTTTCCTCCATTACATGTGCAAACAATTTTCAACATTTGTTCTTTAAAATTGTAAGTTCCAAATTCTCTTCTTCTATTCTCCTTCTTCCCTTCCCTCCCTGAGATGGTAAGCAATTTGATACAGGTTACACATGTGCAATCTTATAAAATATTCTTCCATATTAGTCTTACGTGGAAGAAAACCCAAACCAAAAAGAAAGTGAAAAATAGTATGCTTCAATCTGCATTCAGACTCCATCAGCTCTTTCTCTGGAGGCAGAAAGCATTTTTCATCCTGAGTCCTTTGGGATTGTCTTGGATCACTGTATTGCCGAGAATAGCTAAGCCACAAACAGTTGTTCATCATACAATACTGTTGATACAATGTTTTCCTGGTTCTGCTCACTTCACTCTGAATCAGTTCATTTAAGTCTTTCCAGGTTTTTCTGAAATCATCTTGCTCAGCATTTCTTACAGCACAATAATGTTCCATTAAAATCATATACCAGAACTTGGTGAGTCATTTCCCAATTAATGGGCATCTCCTTGATTTACAATTTTTTTGCCACCACAAAAAAGAGCTGCTATAAATATCTGTGTACAAATACATCCTTCCCCCCCCACACACACACTTTTAAAATAATTCTCTTGGAGATACAGGCTAGGTAGTGGTATTGCTGGATCAAAGGGTAGTCACAGTTTTATAGTCCCTTGGCATAGTTCCAAAATGTTCTCCAGAATAACTAGGTCAGTTCACAACTCCACCAACAGAGCACTGGTAATTTTTCCCCTCAATTTTCCCACATGTCCTCCAACACTTATCCTTTTCCTGGTCTATTAGCCAATCTGATAGGTGTGAGAACCACAATATTTAACTTCCTATCACATTACCCACTGTTTTGGTTCCAAATCTGAAACTCACTCCTGACCTCCTCTTTCCCCAGAGATGCCTTTAAATCTTGGCCTACTTTACTAATACTGAAATAATCTGGCTTGAGCTCCCTTACCTTCTTCTAAACTTTCTTAATCCCCTACCACTTAATTCTTTTTCAAAGAATGAGAGGTTTCCTTCTCCTAGCCAAAGCCAACTTCATCATTTGTGCCTTTGCTCCCCATTCTCTCCTCTGGGCACAGATTAACTGATCAATCCCCTTCTCCCTATCCTCTTCCTATCTATTAGCTCTTTTCTCCATTATCTATAAACATGGTCCACATTTTCCCTATCCTTAAAAGAAATCCTCACTTAACTCCAGCATTCCCTATCATCCTTTATCTCTTGCTTGTTCCTTTCACTGCTAAATTTCTTTTTTTTTTAAACAAATGCTTTATTAACTTCTGTTTTACATCATTCATTTCCGCCAAATTTTAAGTTACAATCATTTTCCCCCCATTATTCCCCTACCCAACCTCCCAGAATAGCAGTCCCACAAGATATCGCTTCCTCCAATCTGCTCTCTCCCATACCTTCTCCCATACCCCCTTCGACTTTTCCATTAGAGGAAGGTGAATCTTTGTGTCCCAATGCCTTCACATCTTATCTCCCAATTATAAGCAAAAGAGTATTAATAATAGTATTTATATATATTTGAAACATTTAATGTTAAGACCTCGAATTTCAGATCCATTTCCTTCCTCCCTTGTCACCCATTCCCTCTGGGGAGATAAGTAATTCAGTATATGTTGTACATGTCTAGCTATGCAAAACATTATCATAGTAGATATATTGTACAAGGCTGCTTATAATTCCCTCCCACTCATCCCACCCCCCACCTGGTCCATTCCCTACATGATCCTGTCCTTCTTCTATAGTGGGTACTTCCAACCTCCCCTCCCCCCAAGGATGCCCTCCCATCCATCATCCCTCCTCTCATCCCCCTTCCCCCTATTCTGCTGCAGGTTGAGCTATCCCATTTTAGTATGTATGTCATTCTCTCCCTGAACCAAATTCAATGAGAATGTGGTTTTGCCTTTTTTGCCTTCCTTATTCTCCTCCTCCCTTGCAACCACTTCCCCTTGCTTCTTCTACATGATAGTTTACCCTACCCTATCTCTCCCCATCTCCTCTTGCCACTTTCCTCTCTCACCTCATAATTTCATCCCTTGAGTATTCTCCCTTCCCAACAAATTCAACCTATGCCCTCTATCCATATATACCTGTAACCATATACACACACATTCACATATGTATTCATATGACCACACACCCTTTTCCCATTATTTTCATAGTGAGAAAGATATCATCAGTCACAGTTATTGCTTTTCCATATAGGAATCTAAATAGTTCAACTTTGATAAGTTCCTTTTGATTTCTTTTCCCTGATTACCTTCTCAGGCATCTCTTCCTTCTTGTGTCTGGATGTCAAATTTTCTATTCAATTCTGGTTTTTTCCTCAAGAATGCTTGAAAGTCCTCTATTCCACTGAATGACCATATTTTCCCCTGAAACAAAATACTCAGTTTTGCTGGGTAGGTGACCCTTGGGTTCATTCCCAGTTCTTTTGCCCTCTGGAATATCATATTCCATGCCCTTCGATCCCTCAGTGTAGAAGCTGCCAGGTCCTGGGCTATTCTGATTGTGTTTCCACAATATTGAAATTGTTTCTTCCTGGCTGCTTGTAGTATTTTCTCCTTGATCTGGGGATTCTGGAACCTGGCTATAATATTCCTGGGAGTTTTCTTTTTGGGATCTTTTTCAGGAGGTGATCTGTGGATTCTTTCAACCTCTATTTTGCCCTCTGGATCTAAAACATCAGGGCAGTTTTCCTTGAGAATTTCTTGAAGGGTGATTTCTAGGTTCTTTCTTTGATCATGGCTTTCAGGTAGTCCAATAATTTTTAAATTGTCTCTCCTGGATCTATTTTCCAGGTCAGTGGTTTTTCCCATGAGATAGTTCACATTGCCTTCTAATCTTTCATTTGTTTGGATCTGCTTAACAGCATCTTGATTTCTCATAAAGTCACTAGCTTCCATTTGCTCCAGTCTAACTCTGAAGGAATGAATCTCCTCAGTGAACTTTTGAGATTCTTTTTCCATCTGGCAAATTCGACTTTTTAAGGCATTCTTCTCCTCATTGCCCTTTTGGGCCACCTTTGCCATTTGAGCTAGTCTATTTTTTAAGGTGTTGTTTTCCTCAGTCAGGCTGTTGACCCTCATTTCATACTTTTCCTGCATCCTTCTCATTTCTCTTTCTAATTTTTCCTCCACTTCTCTTATTTGATTTTTAAAGTCCTTCTTAAGGTCCTCTATGGCCTGCAACCCGCTCATGTTTTCCCCTGGGGCTTTTGGAGCAGGACTTCTGACCTCACAGTCCTTTTCCCGCTCTATGCCCCCAAAATAGGAGTCTAGGGTTGCATTTTTCTGTTTCCTGTGCCTTGGCATGTTGCCACTTAATTGCTTGACTTTTGGGCTTGTTGCCACACTATGGCTTTAAGGCCAGCTAGAGGAATTTTCGTCCCGAACGTGTGGGGGGCAACTTCCGTTTCTGGCAAGCTGTAAACCCACCCACGACTTCCACCCTAGATCACAATCCAGATCCAGGGAGGTTAAAGCAAGAGCGATTAACCCCCAAGACTGATCGCTGGATCTCCCTACATCGCAGGCCAGGAGCTGGAGCTGCCTCTGAAAACTACAAAATGGTGTGTCTCCTCAGTGGCTTCTAGCCCCCAGGGGAGGGAGCCGAGCATTCCCCAAATACTGGTCCCAAAGTCCATAGGACACTAACCTCTCACTTTGTCCTAGGCATGTCTATGTTGATAATTCTGGAGTTGCCACAGCTGCTGGTGTTCTGGGGTTCCTCCAGCCGGCTGCTGGCCCTGCCGCCCTGGGACTAAAACCTCGGCACTCAGCTCAGCTCCCCGAGCTGCCGGCTCCCAGAGCTGCGGTGGGCCTTCCTGCAGGGCTGCTGGGCTGTCCTCAGCAGGAGGTTAGCTTCTCTGTGTCATTCTGTGGGTACTAGGGCTCCAGAAGTTGTTCAGAGTCCCCTTTTACATAGTTTGGGGGGAATCTGGGGGCAAAGTGGCTTGGATGAGCTGTTTCTACTCCCCAGTACTAAATTTCTAATAACAAAAAAAAAAAAATATGTCTACACTAACTGCTTGCACTTCCTTCATTCCCTTACCCCTTGGAATCTGGATTCTGACTCCATCACTTCATTGAAATTATTTTTCAAAGGTCAATATCCCCTTATTGCTAAACTGGTAGGTGGTTTCTAAGACTTCAAGCCTCCTTTATACCTCTTTGAATCTTTCAACACTGATGACCTTTCCTCCTAGATATGCTCTTCTCTCTTTTCTTCCATGGCCTTGCTTTCTGCTGGTTCTCCTCCTACTGTCTGACCTCTTCTTTACTAGTATCCTTTACTAGATTACCATTCATCTTCTACCCCTTTAGTGTAGCTATTTCCCTAAACTCCAATCTCTTTCTCTCTACACTCCTTCCCCTGGTGATCTTACTGGTTCTCAGCTTTAATTACCAGCTACAAATAACTCCTACATCTATCTATCCAGACTCAATCTTTCCCCTAAATTACAGTCCCACATCTCCAACTTCTTGTCATATATCTCGCCATGATGCACTGCACTATTGGCACTTCAAACTCAACCTTTCCAAAAGTAACTTCACGATCTTCTATCCTAAACCTGAAACTCTTCCAAGTTTCTCTATTTCTGCTGACAGAACCAACTATTCTCCCAGAAATCCAGGCTCAAAATATTGAAAGCTAGGAGGAAGGACAGATCCTGTCCATTCTACCCCCATCAACATCTTCAGTCTTGAACCTCATCTCAATTCCCACTGCTCTGTTCCCTAGTATAGGCTCTCATTATCATCCCTATCTGGCTTATTCCCATAGCCAATAACAGGCTTTAAGTTCTCCACTTTCAGGCAACTCCACTTGATCTTACATACCATTGCCAGAATAATCTTTCTCAGACATACATCTGGTCATGTCACTGTTCTACTCCAAACATTTCCAGTGGCTCCCTGGTGATGACTATTTATACCTCTCTACCTGGCTTCCAAAGATGGGTACTATATTATCTTTCTACTCTTCTCTCCTATCCTTCTCCTACACATACTTTAAACGCCAACCCAACTAAACTGCTTCTATCACCCAGATGTGTGCTGCACTCTCACCTCTGCTCAGCCTTGTCTCTATGTGTAATAAATAACCTTTCTCTCATAACCTGCTAAAGCCCTAGCCATCCTTTAAAGACAAATTTAAATACCACCTATTCCAGTAAGACTTCCCTGAGCCTAGCCACCCGTCAAAATTAACCCCAAACTATGTTTTATAACAAGCTAATGCATTTACCATGTTATAATATGCATTGCTGTATGTGTATTACAGTTATCAATGCTAGTTTCTTATCTTTCTAACTACTCTAAACTTTGTATATTCCTCATTTCCTAGCACACGGTGTTATACAAATGTTATTCTGTAGTTTACAAGCCATTAAATAATATGCTATTATGAACATAAGCTCATTTTTTTGGATAAAAGTTGAAAAGATAAAAAAGATGAAAGTACAGGTTAGTGCAAGTGTGGGGAACCAGTGGCCAAGAGGCCACACGTGATCCTCTAGGTCCTCAAGCACAGCCCTTTGACTGAATCGAAACTTCATAGAACAAATCACCTTAATAATAGATCTGTTCGGTAAAACTTGGATTCAGTCAAAAGGCCACAACTAATGCCCTAGGCAGCCACACATGGTCTCCAGTTGGTAGGTTCCCCACCCCTGGGTTAGTGTATTGAGCCTATCTGGGCCTAAAGTAAGTTAATGCATCTAGACAGCGCAATGGATAGAGCCCTGGGCCTGGAGTGAGCCCTGAATTCAAATCCAACCTCAGAAACATACTAATTGTGTGATCCTGGGCAAGTCACTTAACCTCTGTTTAATGTAAATTGAGAACAAAAATGAGGACAAAACAGCACCTACTTCACAACACTGTTGTATCAGATGAGAAAAAAAATCATAAAGCACTTAGCACAGTGCCTGGCACATTTTAGATACCAAAATGCTGATGCCCTTCCCTAACCACTGGACCTGTGATTAAAACCACAAAATTATAACACAAACTAGGGCACCTTCTCAGGTTACCAAAAGTAAAGATATGGAATTTTACTGTTGCATTGATTTTCAGTTGTATCCGATTCTTCATGACCTCATTTGGAGTTTTCTTGGTTAAGATACTGGAGTAGTTTGCCATTTCCTTCTCCAGTTCATTTTATAGACAAGGAACTGAGGTCAACAGGATTAAATGACTTGCCTGGGGTCACACAGCTGGTAAGTGTTTGAGGCTGGATTTGAACTCAGGGATTTGAGTATTCCTCACTCCAGACCCAGCACTCTATCCATTTTGCTACCTAGCTGCCCCAAAAGACAAGAGAATAGAGGAAGAAATAAAAAAGGGCTTAACAGTTTTTCCAGCAACTTTAATCCCATCACTTGAGCCCTAGGAGTCAGGAAGGCTCTTTGAGTTTCAATTATCTTCAGAATTGGAGAGGATTTTGGAGGTCACCTAGCTCAACTGGCTTTAGAAATCCCTTCTTAAACATCCCTTAAAGGGAACTCTCTATGGCACAAGAGAGTTTGTTCCACTGCTGGACAGCTAGATGGTTCTTTCTAGAGGGTCTTTCTTATGTGGAGCCAATTCCTATAACATCCACCACATCACACTAGTTTAGAAAGAATGAATTGCATCCTTCTTATCCACGATTAGCCCTTCTGAAAACCTTTACCGTGTCTCTCCACTGTTTTCCTCTGCAGGCTAATCCATCTCCAGCTCCATCAACTATAACTCATGACATGGTATACAGACCCTGTGTCACCTTTCCCTGGGAGGCTCTAGCTTTCTAAAGGCCCTCTTAATGTGAACCAAACACAAATTCTGTGCAGGGGAATAGTATAGAAAGTGCTAAAGAACAACTGGCTCGTAAGAAAAATAAGCAAGGTTTTAGTATGAATGTCTCCAATATTAAGGATTATTTTGCACTCCCCAGCCAAAGGAAAGTAAGGTTTTCGATGAGTACTGCCCTAGCTGGAGAAAAGGATCCATAGGGAATGTGCTTTTTTGGAACCTGTGAACAACTTCTCAGGAATGAGTCTAACCTAGGAGTCATTCAGCTTCAGCTCATTAGAAACCATGAGTTTCTAATATGATAGAGCTAAGCATGGCACCAAATACTACAGTATTTTCTGAGAGAAGAAGAGTGTCAGAACCTATAAACAAGCACCATATTTTTTCTAACAGTTTACCCATATACTTGGGATGGTCACAACCTGATCATTTATTTCCTCCTCCTCTCCCCATGTGGCATCACTTTTCAGTGATCATTTTTCAAAGCTCAAAAAATTACCTTTGACTCTTCCCTCTCCCTCAATTCTGAGTAAGTCCACAAATCCTATCAATTTTTCTTTCATAGTGTGTCTTAGACTTGTCCCTTCCTTTCCATTCACAGAACCACTGTCCTAGTCCTAAGACAATTGCTTCCTAACTTGTCTCCTTGTCTCTGGTCTTATATCCCACCATTCTTTTCTCCTTCTAGGCATCAGACTGATCAGTTTAAGATCGCTAGGATAATGTCACTTGACCTACTCAAAAACCCTAAAGAATAAAGTCCAAACTCCTTAAGCTGGTACTCAATGTTCTCCATTATAAAATTTTGCATTAATATAGTGTTTTAAGGCTTACAAAGTGTTTTCCTCACCAAAAACCCTGTGAGGTAGATAGGGTATAATCACCCCCATTTTCCAGATTTGGAAATTAAGGTTCAGAGACTTGTCTGAGGCAGTAAATCTTGAGGGTCTCCAGGTCATCTTTCTCCCCAGGCAGCACTCACCCTAAGCTGCCTCTCAATTGGCTTCACACTTACCTTTCCAACCTTTCCTATCCCGAGTCTCTGAAAGTAGAGGTCCTTAAACTAGTGTCTGGGAATTAAAAAAAAAATTCATAACTGTATTTCTATATAGTTGGATTCCTTTGGATCTTATTTTATTTTGCGTTTTTAAAAGTATGGTTCTGAAAAGGGTTCTTAGACTTCACCAGACTGTCAAAGGGCACTATGACACCAAAAAGGTTCAGAGCCCCTGCCCTAAAGGAAGCCTTCATGCCAGGCCTAACTGTAGACTGAACATTCCCTAAACATTTTGTCTAAATCTGTCTTCACATCTTCCCTTCACATGCTCTAGTCATTCTTCCTGCTCAAAATGTCTTGGCTGCTCCCAACTATTTGAGTCTACTCAATCTTTAAGGCCAACTTCAAACAACTCTGAGTTCTCTCTCCTCTGCCCTTCCTTCTGACAGTTTATCTGGATGCTTGGGACACTCACAGACTGATCACTAGCTTCCCCCCACATGGAATCATTTTCTAGTTCACTCACTACTGCACAGTACCGTTTGTGTAACTCATCTACATTTAAGTGTTATTCCTTTTTTTTTTTTTTTGGTTTAAATGTGTTTCGTTTTCCATCTAGCCTAAATTCCTTAAATGTAGGGCTTTTTTAAGGAAAATTTCTTATCTTATTTTCTACTTTGTTTTAATAAATACATTTTCCTTGTTTAAAAAAAGGAAGACAGAAAATCTTTTAATATCCACCATTACAATAATTTCTGGAGGAGGGAAAGGTCTTTTTTTGGGCTAGACTAGTGACTTTTTTACCCACGTAGGGAACTTTTGTTGTAGAAACTTCCTCCACTGATGCAGAGGAAAGACTTAACCAAGGCTTCCTGACTTCAAGGCCAACCTGCTATCCACCATGACATGTTGCTTCCCCACCAAGCAGTTATATTTTACAGAGAGTATGGGTGTTCAAATAATTTGGATGGAGGAATAAAGGCTGGGGATAGTTGTTTGGGAAATATGATTACTCTACTCACTTTTTACCTTCCTGCCCCCATCTTGTGTTATTCCTGCCCTCACTAAAAATGATTGTAAACTATGAGGTTAATTAAATAAAGTACTAAAGATGAAGGCGGTAACGTGTTTATTAAAATATAAATGTGGTTCCACGGAAGCTGCCTGCAGAACATATATTGAGAATCCCTAAAAGATGACATTGGAGAAAAAATGATAGCCAAGATCAGAAAAAGAGAGCGATCCTCAACTGGGTTAGGCAGACTTTCCAGAACTGAAGGATACTTAAGAAAAAAGGAAAGGGAAAAAGGCCAAATGTTACCTCTTTCCTCTCAGTGGACAGGTAGTGGATATGGCATGAAGTAAGAACATGGCATCTCTGTGACCTTGTTTGTCTGACCTTTATTATACAGGCAAGATTCAATGCTGAGAGAAGGAGGGAGGAAGGAAGAGATGAAGGAATAAACCAAGGGGATTAGTAGAAATGGATAGTGTAAAAGTAGGAAGCAACAATAAAATCTTTTTTTAAAGTGAGAGTGTTCAATAAAAGACATAACCCAAGAAAGGAGCTATGTAGCAATGCAGCACGGAAAGTTTAATATAAAATATTAAGAACAGTTTCTGTAAAAAAAAAAAAAGAAAGAAAAAGAAAAGAAAAACAATTCTGGGGTAGCTAGGTGGCACAGTGTATAGAGCACCGGCCCTGGAGTCAGGAGGACCTGAGTTCAAATCTGGCCCCAGACACTTAACACTTACTAGCCATATGACCTTAGGCAAGTCACTTAACCCCAATTGCCCTGCTTTCCTCCTCCAAAAAAATAAAGCAAACAAACAAAAAAACCTCTGTGTGTGTGTGTACGTGTGTATATCCATCAAGACCTGGGGACAGCCTAGTGATACAGAGAACACAGATTTCTTGGGTCAGAGGAAGGAGACCAAGTTGGCCAGGGAAGTTGAGAGGCTCTACCAAAACAGGAAAGAACCTTACTCCTCCAGAGACCAAAAGGGGCTTGAAGGTCTTGGGATGGGGGTCGGGAGTGGAAAGTGGGGAGAAGGGAACAAATCAGCTGCCTCCAGCAGATTTTAACAGTCTTTTAACTATGTTCGGATTCTATTATTTAGTAGAAAAATCTTAACTCACTCTCAATGACCAGGTTGGGTTTTTCCATTGAGCAGCTAAGGATCCAATGGTTTAATATTTTAAGCCTATGGAAAGTCAGGCAATAGAACCACATACAAATTTACCCTACATAGGCTGTACACCAAAATTCCTTTCTTCACAGCAATAATTACTTGTGCACTAAGTCCTGGTGTGATGGTGGTAATAATAACAACACACAACAACCCTGTTAAGTCAGTTATTGCTAGTATTATCCTCAGCCTTTTTATTTTTGTTTTCACAAATGAGGAAATGATGCTCAGAAAGGTTGAGTGGCTTGTCTGGGGCCACAGAGTCCTATCAAATGTCAAAAGTCAAGTTTATACCTAGGTTCTCCAGAATTCCAAGTCGAGGACTCTATACACTACGCCATAATTCTCAGTGGGTGGACCTTAAGGGGCAGAGTGGGAAATAAAAACACATGAGGCTGGTAAGAAAAACTTAGGGCAACAAAAAGTTCCTGGAGGATTTTTAAAAGCTCTGCTGGGAAAAGATGAGGATGAAAGAAGATATTGGAGTGGTTTCCCATTTCCTTCTCCAGCTCATTTTACAAATGAGGAAACTGAGGCAAACAGGGTTATTCGGCTTGCCCACAACAGAATGGGGCAATGATGGTGAGAAGGCAGAGTTTGCTCAACTCATATTTTACATATTTTCTATTCCAAAGAGAATGATCTTTGGACAGGAAGGAACAGGGGAAAATGGTTATTATCAAGTTGATACTTAAGATATATATGGAGATATTAAGAGAAGAACTAGATGCTCTTGATGAGCTGAAGTCTCTAGACCTAGATGAAACACATGCTAGGAAAGGAAAATGTGATGGCTGAGCTTCTTTCAAGAATCTTTGAAAGAGGTACCATAGGATTAGAAAAAGGCAGATATTCTGAATTTCAAAAAAGGCAAGACAATGGAATGTGTAATATATAGGCCAGTGAGCTTGACTTCCATTCCTGGCAGAGTTCTGGAATGCATTATTTAAGAGGTAGATACTGAATACCTAGAAAAAGAAACCCTGATCGCAAAGCACCAGCATGGCTTCATCAAGAACAGATCACATCAAATTAACCTCAATTCTTTATTTTTACAAGTTTATTAGACTGGCAGATCAGAAAAATATCATAGATTTTTTAGGTGACTATTTAGCACAATATTTGACAAAGTAAAAATTCATGTCAATCTTATGGAAAAGATAGTGAGATAGTATTTAGGTGAATCTGCAACTGTTTGAATGGCCATAACCAAAAAGTAGTCACTAATGACCTAATAGTTTGGAAGATCTCTAGGGGGATGCCACAAGCCAACAAATACTAAGTACTTATTATCTGTACAGTACTATGCTAGACACTTGAGAATAGAAAAACAAAATGATAACCAGTCCCTGCCCTCAAGAAACTTACATTCTATAGAAGAAACAATACGTAAACAGATAATACATAACATTATCATATTATTTGGTAAGAGGCAGACCTGAGTTCAAATTTGACCTCAGACACTCCCTAGCTGTGTGACTCTAGGCAAGTCATTTAACCCTATTTGCTTTAATCTCTTCATCTATAAAATGAGCTGGAGAAGGAAATGGCAAAGTAGTCCAGTATCTTTACCAAGAAAGCCCCAAATGAGGTCATAAAGGGTAGAACATGACTGAAATGGCTGACCACCACCAATAAAAACCATTATATATAAAAACAGACAATATATAAATAGATAGTCATTTGTGCTACAATGCATGTTTGCCTGCTCATCATTCCTTAGAGCACAATAGTATTCCATTCATATACCATGACTTGTTCAGCCATTCCCCAACTGATGGGCATCCCCTCAATTTTCAATTCTTTGCCACCAAAAAAAGAGCTGCTATAAATATTTTTCTGCATGTGGGCCCTTTTTACCATTAATGCATGCTTTAAAAACAAGAATTTGTTCCAAGGTGATTGACATATTTAAAAGCTACGGTGAGAAGAGGAGAAAAGATACCTGCCTGGAGAGTATGGCAGAAAAAATAAAAAAGTCAATAACAGAGTCCAGAAAGGAGTAAATATACAGGTGGTCTGGGATCTTTCCTTAAAATAGAGATTCTGGAAGGAATAAGTCAGAAGACAGATGGAAAAAATGTTCTAGAGTGAGGATAATGCTTTGTCCCAAGGATCTGTGTTTGACCCACAGTTGTTTAATAGTTTTATCAATGACTTAGATGATGGACTCCAGGCCTTGGATTTAACTTCATACCCATTTGACACATCCAAGAAATTTAGGGTGAGACCCGTCAAGTAGTTTTTGTCCCTTTAAAAACACTTCTCCCCTATATTTGGTCCAATACAGAGGCTTCTTTGTATTCCCAATGGTACTTAAAGTATATAAATGCTGTAGGTGTTGACAAGGGTATAAGGAAACAACTAGTCAGCTGGATTACTGATCCTGGGAGCTTATGAAAACAGATCTTTGTCTTAGGATCATAATTCCAGTCCCTTTAAGCAAAACATAGGCTACTAAAGCTATCAGTGGCTTAGAAGCTTAGTCTCCCCATGCCAAGGCACAGACTAGAGCTGATTCCTTGGATTCCTGACCCAGGACACCAGCACGTGTTATGTTGCTCATATTATTACACAATATCCCTCAAAATCCAACAATGACTTAGGCACCAGTGTAGAGAAAGACAGCAGGTACACAAGACTGCTGAAACTTCAGTAGTTCCCAATGACCTGAGAAGAAAATCACTACTACCCATCAGCTGTGAACTGGGTACAGGATAACACTAAACTTGACTCTTTCCCAGTTACTAAGTCTCTGCCTCCATTCCAAATTACCAAGCCCAGAACAGTAACAATAATTATGCCTACTTGCATTGTTTTTACTTCAAAATTTGGAAAAACACTCCTAAAAGCCACAATGAACAACTTAGTTACTAAAGTATGGCATATTCACTTAACACCAAAGTGGGAGTCATAGAGCCTGGGTTTGAATGCTGTTTCTGTTAGTACCTGTGGGGTTTGGGGCAAATGTTTAAATTTTTCCAAGTCTCAGTTTCTTCACCTGGAAAATAAGGACAAGATGAACTCCAAGGTCCCTTCCTGCTTCCTAAAACTTTCAGAGGTAAAAACAAAAGACTAAGTAGAAACAACAATTACAGTTTTTTAATGTTGGGAAATTTACAACCAATAAAACATTAATTGCTTTTCTTAAGAAGAGAGAAGGAGATGAGGTCCAAGTAGGTTGCTTTCAAAATAAAAAAATAATGTTGTTTAGTCTTTTCAGCTGTGTCTGATTCCCCATGACCCCATTTGGGGTTTTCTTGGCAAAGATATTGGAGTGGTTTCCCATTTCCTTCTCCAGCTCATTTTACAAATGAGGAAACTGAGGTGAACAAGGTTAAATGACTTGCCCAGGGTGACACAGCTAGTACATGTCTGAGGCCAGATTTCAACTCAGAAAGATGAGTCTTCCTGACTCCATCCAGCATTCTGTCTACTGCACCACCTAACTACCCAAATGAAAATCATGCCACTAGTAAAAAAAAGGTTTTGTTTACTCAGGCATTGCTCAACATCCCCTGGTCTAATAACAACACAGGTGTATGTAGGCTTTAAGGTTGACAAAGTCCTTTCCTCATAACAACACTGTAAGGTTGAAAATGAAAGTATTATTATTTTCATTTGACAAGATTAGGAAACAGGTTCACCAAGATTAAGTGAGTAGCCCATGGGTACACCGTTCATTAGAGCCAGAGCCAGAATTTAAATCCAGATTTCCTCACTGCACCCAGTTCTTTCTCACTAGGCCATTCTACTTAAACAAGAACCAGATTTTCAACACTGACAGGCCCACCCTTCTCCTCCTGTCCCATTATATACTATTTTATCTGTGACATAGCTACAGATGAGTTAAGTATCTAAAATACCATTCTAGTTACAATTAGTGGTGTGTCTATACGTCCTGTGCACGTGAATCAATATGACTGCCTGACCACCTTCAAAGTAGGTGAGTAAACATATGTATTCTTGTACAATGTCCAGTACTAGACCAGATATAATTAAGTTCTTTAGTGATGAAGCTGTTCTCCTCTCTACACTTGAGTCCTACATGACTCCAGTTGTGTGATGGCTGTCTAGACCAAAGCAGCCTAGCCTATATCAGTACCTTTTAAAAACTACTGATCCTTAAACAAAGATAGTCGTTAATATTTCCCATCTTGAGGATAAGAGGAGTTGCTTGTGCCAAAGGGAGAATATTATTCCCTAGGGCAAGATAATATCAATTCCCTGTACTCTGGCAGGTTGTAAATGAGCTGGCACCTCTCTGGAATCAGGCAGAGATGCCATCACAATCAGCTCAATAAAGACATCTGTTCCACATGCAGCTGAGATCAGGGAGCCTGCATAATTAGTGAACTCTAAGGACTTTTTATAGACAAAAAGGCATCACATTCTCATGCCCCAACCTCTCAAATCCTATGCCTAGTTTGAATCTGTATACCCTTTCCAATTTCAAACATTTAGAAGTGGTTGGGGAACGACATGGAAAGAAGCCCTATTAAAAGTAGTAGCCAGACTAAATACTTCAGAAAGAAGAAAGTCAGCCAGAGAAAGATGACAGGTGAAAAGAATTAAATCAGTGAATACCCTGCTGGTTGGCATCTCTGCCCCTCCTCCCTGTTCCAATCTAAGAGACGACTGAAAAGTAAAGTTCCCACCCATTACAGGAAATAGTGTGTGTGAATTTTGTTTAAGTTTATTTGCCAAAATGGCTGATGAAACTTTAAAGCAAAAGTCTACAGAGATATCACTGTCTGTACCCCTCCCCCCATGCCCTGCCCACCTATCACCCCCATCCCCCAGCAAGAGCAAATAAATTCTTATTCCAACCAATCATCCAGAACAAGGAAGAGTTGGCCTTATTAGGTAACCACTCCAGACTGGAGTCAGGCCTACTGTGTTTGCTTCTCTCCTCTAAAACATCCCACCCCTAATCCTCAATCAAATAAGCACACCAGAAACTGTGGTCTCAAATCCTACCAATCTAAGAAGACTGGAAAGTGTTTCTACTTCATTTAGTATTGTCTATTCCTATGTCATTCGGCCAGCTCAGCCATGAAATGAAATGTGAGATGGTCATGGAGGCCATTCTGGAAAATGATTCAGAATTTTAGCAAAATAAGGTCACTAAATTATCCATAACCTTTAACCCAACATTACTACTAATAGGTGTGCTGCCCAAGGAGGAAAAAGACACAGGGAAAAGTCCCATATATAAGAAAACATTTATAGTAGCACTTTTTTTCGTACCAAAGAACTGGAAATAAAGTGAAGACTCATCACCTGGGAAATGAATGGACATATTGTGGCACATGAACACAATGGAATATTGTTGTGCCAAAAGAAATGACAAATATGAATAATTCAAAGAGACTTGTATAAATGGCAGAACCAGGAGAATAATTTACAGAATGATCACAATAACGTAAAGGAAAATAACACTAAAAGACTTCAGAACTGTGATCAAAGCAGTGACCAATAATGACTTCAAAAGACTATTAGTGAAGCATGCATCTTACCTCTAGACAGTGGGGGAAGATTAAAAGTGTAACAAAAAAATTAATTAAAACAATTAATAACCAGCCAGGTTTTAGGATATAAAGTAAATCCACAGATTAGAAATATGGAATGAGGCATAGGTTTCCAGACATAGACAATATGCAGATTTATTTTGCTTGACGGAACTTATTTGTTACAAGGTTGAGTTCCACTCTGGGAGGCAGAAAGTGAGAAGTGACAATGATGTTTTTTAAAAAGAGCATCAATAAAACTTTTTTTTAAAAAGATAGTTATTAGAGTAAAACTATAACCTCCTACCCCAAATAAATGAGGTGGAGGTGATGAGGAAGGCCTCTCTGTCCAAATTAATGGTTTCACATTCAAAGGAAAAGAAGGAAGGTATTCACCCAAGAAAAGCTACAAAACCCACAATATTCACCTCTTTCCAGGTGTTGGCTCTAGATTCATTCAACATATGCCTGTGTTTAAATCCCTGTGCTATGTATTGAGGAGGGTACAAGATTTAGCTAAGAAATGGTTTATACTCCCAAAACAGTCTCTTAAGGGGGTTAAGACAAAGATAAATATAATGCACAATATTATATAGCAGTTAATTAGAAGGGCAAAAGCAAGTTTTACCTGCAGGAGTGGAGGAAGAGAGAAAGAGATCACTGCTAACCAAAGGGAACAGAGAAAGCTGCATGGATGAGGGAGAATCTCAGCTGAGCTTTCCAGGGTAGGGAGGAATTCAACAGATAAAGATGGAAATGGAGGACATTCTAGAAAACGGGAACATAGGGACCAAGGAATGCAGTGTGTGTTGGAGGGGAAGGGGATCTGGGAGCCAGTCAAGAGTATTCCAATTTGGCTGCATCAGAGAGTGCAGGAAGGGGGAAGATGGGCTGGTTGAGGATTGCAGACTGCCTTAAAGGTAATTTATAAGACCTTGGGCATGACTTGGTAGGCAACAGGGAGCAACAGTAGGGGTGGATCTACTATAGGTACAATAGTCCCATTAACATAAAGACTCAGTAATAATAACAGATGGCTTTATATATAACGTCTTTTTATAGATATCTTCATTTGCATGGATGAGAACCACAGGATAACAGATTTAAAGCTGGAAGGGGACTCAGAAGCCATCAAGTTTGACCCATCATTTCAGAGATAAGGAAACTAACATACAGAAAGGTTAAGTGACTTCACTAGGGTCACACTGCTCATGTCTGAGGCGTGATTTGAATCCGCCAATTCTGATGCCAGTGATCCACTATGCCATGCTGACTTCAAGATATAGGATTATTTGGAGTACTGATTCAAGATCAAAGTACAGAGGCTGAGGGGCTGGGATGCAAAATATCCAACACTAGGGCTCATTTCACCCATATACCTTACTCCCTAACCAAGAATAAAAGTAGTGCCAGTAAGCACTGCTTACTTGCTGGAGTGAGGGCCAGACCATATTCAGGATGACAACGACATATTTCCCAGGCTGCAATCAGGCTCACTCTCACTTTCTGTTCTCTCTCCCTCTCAAGAGCAGAAATATTTCACCTAGTGATAAGTATGGCAATAAATATCATAGTCAAAATAGTTTGGGCAGTCTCCTACAGCGGGGAACAGAGACTAGTAAGGAGGGTATAAAATGCAGCCAGATATTCTAAAACTCAAGGAAAATCATTAAGCATCTCTGAACTACATTAAAATTCTTTCCCTAGCTAGTCAGGCTCCCTATGCACCTGGGTGACTCACAACCAAAGCCTCAGTTAATTCCCTCTCCTGACTGTCAGTGGTAGCATTACTTTCTCAGTCATCCAAACTTCAGACTCATATGTGACTCCTCTCTTTCCCCAACTTTTCCCCATTCACTAAGTCCTATTGGGTCTTCCTTTATAACATTCCCACATCCATCTTTCCTTTCTATTCTCACTGCTCCCACCATCACCTAAAGCCTTAACTATTGCAAAAGCTTCCTCAATTGTTCAGATTTCTCTCCTTCATTTCATTCATCTCTCCAGAATACCAGGGCCACATTAATATTAATGCACCACTTTCCATCATTTCTTCAATAAATTCTCATTGCTAAAAAAAAGAAACTTAGAATCTTTAGCTTGCCATTCAAGGGCCTCCACAAACTGCCCTTAACCAAAAAGAGCGTGAAGCTGCATACTTCTAGTTTAATAGTGGGACTTTCCCTAGGTAAAATTATTTTGGCTATTAATTTCAAACTTTTTTCCACCAAACCTTTTATTAAAACAATTATCTTGGGGCAGCTAGGTGGTGCAGTGAGTAGAGCGCTGGCCCTGGAGTCAGAAGGACCTGAGTTCAGTTCTGGCCCCAGACACTTAGCACACACAAACAAAAACCTAGCCATGTGACCTTGGGCAAGTTACTTAACTCCAATTGCCCTCCAAAAAGCAAAAACAAACAAACAAACAAACAAAAATTACCTTTTGCTACCTCTACACTTCATATAAATAGAGAATGGTCAAAAAACAAGTTAGCAAAGGGAGAAAGATGAAAAAGAAGAGAAAGCTCCTTAATAGCAAGGGAAGCAAAAGAAGAGGTGGAAAGGATTCTTGACAGAGGATCTGAATTCAGATTTTCCCTCTGACACAATTGTGACCTTAGGAAAATCACTTAACCTCTCTGGGCCTCAATTTCTTATTCCGTACAATGAGGAAGTCAGAGTCTCTTCCACCTTTTAATCTGCGATCCCATATGTCTCATTATGCCACAAAAGAATCTCTACTCTGGCCATGCTGATCTACTCATTTTCCCTCCCTGCAAATGATACTCATTCCTTTTCCTCCTTATGTTCCTTTGCTCATATAGTTCTATCATTTGCCTTCCATAGCATGCTCTTCCCCCTCTATCTATCTGATCAAATCCCACCTATCAAGGCCAGGTTCTAGTTCAATAAAAAGCCTCCTCAGACCATAACAATCACTCCTTCCACTGAATTCAAAGTACTTGTCTGTAACCCTTCGGAGGGATCACTGCCTGAGTAGTAAATGAGAAAATACAGAGCTGAACCCAGGTGCTCTGAATATGTTTCCAGTGGGGTATAATGGACAGAGCACCAGGGCTCAAATCTGGACTCTCTCAATTACTACCTGTGTAACCTTGGGCAAATCATTTAATCCTTCACAATGAAGGGATCAGACTAAATGACCTCCAAGGTTCTTTCTAGATCTAAATCAATTATCCCACATAACTGGTATTAAATCACCCATAGGCCATTTCCAACCTACTTATAAAGTGGGTCTGTGTTCCAAAGGCTTTTCTTCAGATGTTTAGAATTTAAACATATTTTCCCACTGAAACAAAAATATTAAGCCGTCAGTTTCTTGTTCGGTCTCAAAAGTCTAATTTAACTTACAGTGTAGCCAAATCATAAAAAAAAAAAGCCTGTTTGGGAAAATGGACCTTATAGAGCAGGATCAAATCCCACCTCCCAATCCCCCACCCAAAGCAGGACCCATTCGAGGCAATGGGAAAGGGGACTTTCCTAGCTTTAAGTCAGTTTACTGGGGTCCCCTGGGGGGGAAGACTTCTGGGACAGAGGCTTAGACAGGCATGACAGAAGATTCTGACAGCTGAGGAATAAAGATTCCTCCTGCTAAAGAGGAGGAGAAAATGGGGAGAGGGTGAAATAATGCAGAGAGCTGGGATGGGTTGGTTTGAAAAGTGAGGGACTACAACACAAACAAGTCAACTGGGGGAGGGGTGAGGGGAAGGGGAAGTGGGAATAGTTCAGCCAGCAGGGTGGAGATAGAAGGAAAGGAAATGAATGGTTCAACAGCAGGGCCATCCCTGAATTCAGAGGAAAGAGGGGCTGTAAAAAGAAGTTAGCTAGAGGAGAGAGGGAAAAGGGCAGGAAGAAAAAAGGGACAGGGAAAAAAGAAAAGGACTGATGAGATCTAGAAAAGGAAAAAAAAATCTTAGATGTTATCTAGAACAACTCCTTCATTTTTCTATATGAAGAAACCAGAGACTTGGAGAGTTTAAGTGATTAATGTGTAGTTCACACAAGATTCCAACCTAAGTCCACCGACTTGAAATCCTGCACACTTTTCACTACACCACTAGTTAAGATCTAGAGAAAGAATTGGACCAGAACAAGTCGGGTTCCAGCTTTAGAGAGTAGGGCTGCCTAAGGGAAATAGAGTGGCAGAAATAAACAGCTAGGAGTGTTTAAAAGGAAGAAACATTCCCAGAAATGGGACAGAGAAGAGGGAGGGCAAGTTCATAACTACCAGATGTAGGTAACTATAACAGGGGTAACTATTCACATTCAGGTGAAACTTTGCTAAGCTAGTCTTCCTATAATGCCTTATGACATCTCTTTCCTTGTCCTCCTAAAGAGGCATTTAACTTTGTATATAATGTTGTCTCCCTGACACCTGAGATAGAAGGAATCCGGCATCATATTTTTATGTATTCCTCATAGAACCTAACATAATGCTTTTCTCAATAAATATTTATTGAAAGAAATAAGGAAACCCAACCTTCTCCCTAGAATCCCTGAGGACCTCATCAGATATATGTGGTATATAAATGTACAGAAGCCCATCCCAGTTTCCTGAGAAAAGAAAAACACAACAACCGTCCCCTTCATTTGCCTGCGTGTTCCCCTTCTCTTAAGCCAGGTTTGGGGGTCTGGGGAGTGTGGGGGGTAAAAATCTACTTTCAAGGTATGCTTCTTTCTCCATTTTAGGGATAATATATGTGTGTCACACACACACACACACACACACACAATGCATCTCCCAGAGTTCTAAATTTTTTCTAACCACAGAAACCCACTTAAAAGTTTTGTTACTGTTGCCATTTTTAAAGTTAGGGAGGGGTGGTTGATAGATTGAGCTGAAATTACCAAAAGGCTTTTTAGTAACTGGTTTCTTCTTGACAGTATGGACCTCAAAGTCCCAATTTTATATGCACTAGAGAAGTGGGAAAGTAGGAAATGATCATCCCTAAAGGAACCCCCAAAAAAACCTACTTCTATGGTATGTGCTCAGAGTCCCATTAGCCATGAAGCACTATCAGCCGGGGTTGAAGGCAAGAGAGGAAATCTGTTCCTTCCCTCAGGAAAGATGGAAATCTTGGCAGGAACAATCATTCCTCATCCCTTCCGTCCACTGGCAGGTCATTGATTTCCTCCCAATCCCTAGAGAGTAATTCCAGTATTTCCAAACTCTACAGGAGACCTAAACTGAAGTAAAAGTTCACACTGACTGTTATCTGCATAGTCCCTGTCTTTCCAGTAACGTACTTAGGTGAGCCCGTATTTTCTAGATCCAGGGCCCAGACAGGCTTTCTTTCTCTTCTCACTCCCAGAAAAGAAAAACAAAATTGTATCAAGAAAGTAACCTTAGATAAGTCACACCATACCTCCCTACATCCATACAAGGAGTCCCCTCACTTCCCCACAGTCACCACATTTTCTGTGAAGCCATCCCTGACCTCTCCTCTTTCTCCTCAAAATGTCCTAGAGTTCTCTTTTACTTGCTCTATTTCTCCATAACTTGTATTTACTTATCTATGTATGTACAATATCTCCCCTGGGGAGCACGGACATTTTATTCTGTATCCTCAGAAATGAGCACAATACCTTACAAATAGTATGTATTTAATATCTCTTGAATTAAATTTTCTCTTCCTTTCACAGTCATCTTCAAGCCACTTGGAAACAGAGGTCAATTCACAAAACAATTCACAAAACTTATGCTGATGGGAGAGTAACTGGGGAAGTGGAAGAGCTTTAGGTTGGAGACACCTTAACTTTGTCATTCCCTATCCAGGACTAAACAGTTGCCCACCACCTAAAAAATAAAAGATCAGAATTCTATTCATCCTCTTGCCATGAAGGCAGCTCTTGGGAGGAGGCCAAGGCGGAGTGAGGCTGCAGGAAGGGGAAGAGACCACCTCATGCCATTCTGGCACTCTGCAGCTCAGGTCTCCACTGTCCTCTGGGGTGTGTCCAGGGGATGCTCTAGGAGAGCATGGGGGTGGGAGTTTCACACCCTAGGCCACAGCTGGGAGAGGCTCCTCCCCCATTATACAAACATGACCACTTAACTCACGCCGGGGGTAGGCGAGAGTCCAGCTCTGCAGCCAATGGCAGTGACCTCCAGGAAGGGGCAGCCAGAGGCTCCAAGGGGCCTGGCCCGTGGGTGTATGGGGTAAGTGAACAGCGTGGTCACATGAAACAAGAAATCTCAGGAACAGAAACCAAGAAGCATGTGGGACCTGCAATGAGGCTTCCGGATCGATAACCGGCGCCGCCCCCCTGCCCCCCACTCTCGGCTTGCCCTTCTCCCCCGTGCACACCTGCACAGGTGCGAGATGCAGAACCTAGGCACAAGGAGGGCGTAAAGGGATGGGGGTCCCCAGCTTCCCGCGCCCTCTCACACTTGCACCCGGTGCAGCCCGCGCTGCGCTACCGCTCCCCGGCGTGCACAGCCGGCCCCGGGCGGCCGCGCGGCTCTGCTCCAGCTCTGTCAGTCATGCCCCGAGCCCCCGGCACAGCCCGCAGCATGCCCACCTCCCTCCCCGGCCCGGCCCCTGCCTAGCCTCACCAGCATCGCCAGCAGCAGCAGCCCGGAGCGACACCCATGGCCGGCCCGACCCATCGCCGCCGCCGCCTGCTCCGCCAGCCTGCCTGCCAGGTGCCCGCCCGGCCCGGCCCCGGCCCCGGCTCCGGCTCCCGCTCCTCCAACGGCCGCGGCCGCTGCCCTGGGCCCCGCCCCCAGCGCCCTCGAAGTTCCCGGTGCCACGTCTGGAGAAGCATGCGCACTGCGCTGGGCAAGGCGAGCCGGAGGCGTGGGAAGGGGAGAGGGGGGAAAGTGCATGCTGGGAATTGTAGTTCCTGAAGGCGGGGTCCGAGAGACTGGACAGATCCCAGCCCAGGACTAAGGCGCTGGCAACTCGAGGGCATTCCAGAACCCTGAACTTGCGTGGGTGGGTTGAGAGGGCTTCTAACGTGGAACCCCACGGTGTCCACTTGCCTCCTCCCCCAGATGGTTCTGGGGTTCAGAGAGGGAGTGTTGTTCTAGGAGAGATGGTCTTGCATCCCTGGGGCTGGGCGGGACCAGAGTTTCTTCTGTAGTGCTCCTTCCCTTAACCTTAACCTCCGTTTAGGAACCTGCCTTACCGGGCAGTACTGAAAGCGTCTACAGTGTCTTTATCCCTCTGCCCCTCAATAATCTAGAGCTCAGAGCTGAGAGGAAGCTTAAAGTCCAGACCCCCTAATTTTCTCAAACCAAGACGCTGAAGCTCATCATCATCATCATCATCATCATCGTCATCGTCGTCGTCGTCGTCGTCGTCGTCGTCAATCACTAGCTACATATATATGTATATAGCTAAAGAACCTTACATATGTTCTCGTTTGATTCTCAGAATTACCCTGTGAGATTAGGTGCTATAATTATCTCAGTTTTACAGCTGAGAAAACTGAGTCAGGCCGACGTTAAGTGATTTGCAAGCGTTTGAGTCAGGATTTGAAGTCCTGTGCTCAATCTTCCGTGCCAGATAGCCCAAGTGACTTATCCTAGGTTAAATGACTAAGTTCTTAATGGAAGAGCCAGTATCCAAACTCCAGATCCAATACCTTTTCAATTCTACAAGTCTGCAAAATTAAAGGCACAAGTAAAGATGAATAGCATTTTTTTAAACTCAAAATCTGGACATGAAATTATATTACAGGCAACCTGGACAGGAGGAGGAAATAAATATAGCATGTAGAAAAGTTACAAACTTGGCTTGGAGGAATGATATGATGGTAATGAAAGAATGTTCTTTATCTAGACATCTTCTGGAGTTTTTCCCTTTCTGTGTCAAAAACAGAGCAGCTAAATATGTGTGTACATACATACATATATGGATATACAAATCTACATATACATTAGCTTGCCTTGATGATAAATCTATTCTTTAAAAGGTATAGTGTGATAGTTCCTCCAACAGAGAGGAACAGGTTACAAATATAGAAACTATAGAAACCTTGAAGGAAAGTGACCATTTCATATTAGACTTGTAATAAAGAGAGGAAAGTTGAATATAATCTTACATGCACCCTAGATTTTGAAAGTGTGTATTTCAAAAGGCTTAGAAAAAAGCAAAGTAACATGCTATGGCCTAAAACGATAAAGACAGAATCATCTTACTAGAGAGAGAGCTTTAAAGAATGTAACTCTGAAGATGGGAACAGAAATAAATTTCATTGAAGAAAAAAAGGTTAATTGTCTAAAGGACTACAGAGATTTATGAAACAAATTAAATTTTTAAAGGTATATCCTGAAGAAGGAAGCAGCTGGACATGGTGGCACTTTCCTGTAATCCATGCTACTGGGGTGGTGAGGCGAGTAGATCACTTGAACTCAGAAATTCTGAACTGCTAAAGCCAATTGAGTATACCAACGAAGTCCAGAACCAATATAGTAAACTCCTGGGAGTCAGGGGGGAGGCGTATACCGTGCTGCCTGAGGAGGGCTGAGCAAGCTCAGGTCAGAAACAGAACAGGTCCAAGTTTTCATGACAATCAGTAGTGAGATCAGGTCCACAAGTGCTTGCCCCACTTTCAACCTGGACAAGATAGGGCAAGAGGAGAACAAAATAAGGAAAAGGAGAACAGCAAGGAGGAGGAGTAGATGAGGATGATGTCAAAAGCACATAACATAGAATGACTCCCTGAGAGTGACATGGTCCTCTAAGAATGGTGTCAGAAGCAATAAAGCTCAGAGTAAGCCCAGTCTAGAAATAAATGCTAGAGTGAGGGAGAAAAAAATAAAGTAAAATAAGGGGCGGCTAGGTGGCCCAGTGACGAGAGCGTTGGCCCTGGAGTCAGAAGGACCTGAGTTTGGATCCAGCCTCAGACACTGAACACACATAAACAAAAACCTAGCCGTGTGGCCTTGGGCAAGTTACTTAACCCCAATTGCCCTCCCAAAAGGCAAAAAAATAAATAAAGTAAAATAAAAAGTACACAGCAGAGAACAAAAGAAGATCCAGAAGGAAGCAGAGAAAACTGGGTTACTTTGAAAATAATGTGTAAGATTTATTACAATAGGCTTTCATGGCATGGACATGTATTGTTTTGTATTGAATCCTCTCATGTTCTGCTGTGTACATTGACATGTTTTTTTTTCTCATTTTGTATTTAAGTTTAATATTATTTAAAAATTTTTAAAAAGAGGGGGATCACTTTGAGAAGTGTGTGATTTGACCAGACAAGACTCTGGGCAGCCGTTGAGAGCCCCCCGGCTTTGAAAACCCAGTTGTTGATGCTTCCCTTTCTGATCTAAGAACCTGTGTTGGCAGCCGCCCTGGGGATGTTGGGGTGCTTGCTCCTACAGCTGGCCAGCCTTCATTTCCCTTCCTCTGAGGTTTCTGACTTTCTGGACTTCCACCACAATGCTCTTACTCAGGGTCATGCAGTCAGTACAGTATTGTGAGAAGGATTCGAACCCAGCTCTTTCTAACTCTGAAACCAGTCCTTCACTGACTATGCCACATTTTCAAGATGTGTTAAATGTGTATGAACCTGGCATGACAAGGTTGGGATAATAATGAAATACTTGTGAAATCATGAATCTGCCCAAGAATAAGCAAAAAGTGGAACAGATGCATATATATAAAATGAGACTGACTTGCAAAAAAAATTAAAAAAGAAATGAATGCTAAAGAATTTTTTTTATTAAAAAGGAGTGGGGAGAGAATCAAAGAAGGAATAAGATTGCTATCAGGATAGATGTGACAATTATACCAAAAAAGGAAGAGAAAAAATAACTATTCCACACCTTTTTTGCTTCAATTTTCTATGCCAAGGAAAATTATTTTTGAACTGGACAAAACAAAAATTGTTAGCAGAAATGTGAAGTCCTAGATAAAGAAGAGAGTAAGAGAATTCTATTTCTGAAGGAATCAGTTAATCAACATTTATTAAGTGCCTTCTTTGTACCAGGCTCTGTGCTGAGCTTTGGGGATACAAAAAGAGGCAAAAGACAGTCTCTGCCCTCCAGGAGCTTACAATTTAATGGGGAAGGCAACATGTAAACAAATATATGCAAAGCAAGCTATATACAGGATAAACAAGAAATAACTGTTTGTAAACAAGAAATAGTTGAAGAGGGCCAGCTAGGTGGTGTAGTGAATAGTGCACCAGCCCTGGAGTCAGAAGGACCTGAATTCAAATCTGGCTTCAGACACTTAGCACTTACTATCTGTGTAAACCTGGGCAAGTCACTTAAGCCCAATTGCCCTGCCTTCCCCCCTCCAAAAAGACAAAAATAATAATAATAATAATAATAATTGAAGAGATTAGAATTAAGAGAGGTTGGGGAAGCATTCCTGTAAAAAGTGGGATTTTAATTAGGGCTCAAAGAAAGCCAGAAAGTTAGTAGGTAGAAATGAAGAGGAAGAACATTCCAGGTATGGGGAACAGCCAGATAAAATGTTTAGGGCTCTAGGCTATAGTTTGTATACTACAGAGAAGACTGAGGACACACAATTGTCTTCAAGTAGTTAAAGGGTATAATGTATAAAGAGGAATAAGATTTGTTCTTTTCCACAGAAGGTAGAGCTAGGTTCCATAAATAGTACTTAAGATTTAGATTTGAGAACAAAGGATGAACAACAACAACAGGTCTGATGTTAGGCAAACTTCCTAACTAATACAGCCATTAAAGAGTGGAATGGGAAGGGAGTGGGTTCTCTCTCACTGCAGGATTTTAAGCAGTGGACAGCCACTTATTAAGGTAAGTGGTGGAGGGAATTCTTTGTCAGATATGACCTCTGAAATTCCTCCTAACTCTATGATTCTTTAGTTCACCAGTAATAAGAGAAAAGGTTGTATCGAGAGAGGAGTATCTCAGTTCTTATCAGTGAACGAGTTATGAATATTAAATAAGCCCAGGGTGTTTATGGGTAGAAGAAATGGAGTGGAGAAGAAGGACATTAGAATGAAACACTGGAAGGTCATCGTATTAGAAGTAACATTAGCATGGATATTGAAGTCCCTGAGGATGATATTAATGAAATATTTATCAGAACTAGGACATCAGTTTTAGATAAGTCAAATTTGTGGTACAATGGAGCAGCTATATATATAGTATACATTTATGAATGTCTTCTGTTTTTATATTACTTTCACTTCCAAATATATCCCTCTTTGCTTTCCTACCCAGCAAATTATTCCTTGCAATAAAAAAGAAAAAAGAGAAGAAAAAAGCTCACCAAACCTAACCAACAGCAGCCAAGTCTGATAAGTATATGGAATGTTACTCAACCATTCTCCTTCACCTCTACAAAGAAGAGAGAAAACTGCATTTTCTTATCTCTTTTGTAAAGGACATTATATTTTTGGTCATTATAATTACACAGTCAGTTTCATTTTTCTTGTTCTTTCCTTTAATATTTTCATATTTCTTGTTTTCCTATTTCTGCTTACTTCATTTTGTATCAATTCTTGTAAGTTTTCCCATGCTTCTCTGAATTCTTCATTTTGTTTCTTATAGGGTAGGGCAATTCAGTTACATTCCCATATCACAATTTGGTTAGCTATTTTTCAGTGGAGAGGAATTTCATTTTTAGTTCTTGCTATCACAAAAAGAGCTACTAGGAATATTTTGGTTTTTATGGGACCTTTATGGTTTTACCCTTCTTGAAGTATATGTCTACAAGTGATATCTCTGGGTAAGAGGGTATGGCAAATTTAGTCATTTTCTTAGTATAATTCCAAATTACTTTTCAGAATGGCTGGATCAATTCATAGCAGAGGTGTAATTTTCATGTGATATAAATATACCTTATAGTACATTGTGTGTGCTGTTATAATAACTTGTTCAATACAGTATTTTCATGTCTATTTTGTGGAATTTTTATAAAGGGACAGTGTGATATACTATGAAGAACATTATACTGGGAGTTAGGAAATCTGGATTCTAGTCCCAGCTTTAACTAACCTTTTGACCCTAATGTTGGCCTCAGTTTCCTCATTTGTAAAATTTGTAAAATTCAATGATCTTTAATGACAATTCCAATTCTTTGCTTCTTTGCTGCCATGCTTAGGTAGCAGTTCTCTGATTCCCTGGGAGAAAATAGAGCTCAATCATAATGTTTTAACTACAAAAGGGGGAGAGAATCAAAGAAAGGGAGAAAGGAAGGAAACCTGCATCCATATAAGAAAGGGAACAAGAGGGAAAGGAGTTTAAACACAAAGAAAAAATTGTCAAGAAAATAGGCTATTTCATTCCACAATTGAAACAAGTTGCAAAAAGATTTATGCCCAGCTGGGAATTTTTAACAATTTAAAATTTCATTTTCATTCAAAATCACATATAGCTCTCAACAGGAATAAACTATTTTCCAACAGCAACTTGTACGAGAACAGAACTAGTAGCCTTACACATATTACATACGAGTGATGAAATGAGTGATTGTACCATGGTGGTTCCAAATTGGGACTATTATGATTATCACTAGGATGGTCATTACCTAAGAGTAATTGAAAATGGAAGAAATATATGGAGATACAGGAAAGAAGTGAAGAAGGTTAAAACATTCTCTACCTGACATCTCACTACACCCACTGAGAAATGGAGTGGAAAATTGTGCCTATGAGGAGAAATGGATAGAGGAGAAGGAACCTGGGAATGAGAAAGGAGGAGTTAAAAAACAATAATAACTATACTGGGTGTCCCAAAAGTCTTAGGGCAGCTTTAAGCTTAAAGTTACTTAAAGCTACACTAAGCCTCTTGGGACATGTGGTATAAATAAGTGAGGATACAGAGAAGGGAAGAGTAGCTGTTCACAAGAAGGAATGGATTTAAACTATGTTGAGAGGGACTGAAATTATACATAAGGGAGAACTTACTGGGAAACAGTAACAGTAAATTAGGGAAAGTTCTCTGCTGTTTTAAAGGGCAAAAAAAAAATAAATCCCAAACCCACCCCAGCTCTTATTTGGCCTGTTTTAGGTAAAATCACATCCAGAACCAAAGATGTAAACAAGATAACCCCAGGGACTTCATTCTAGGAAAAGACTATATTTCTAGGAAAGAGTGGCTGTTTGTTCCTTATTGAACAATAATTAGTTATTCATCATTGGGCATTGATTAGTCATTAGTCATTGAACTGTTTACATAACACTACCCCCAGCCTGTCACCAACAACTGACATTTCATTAGGAGAACATAAGATTGCAGAGTGAAGGAAGCAGAACCAGAAGACCAATATACATAAGACTAAAATAATGTAAATGAAAACTATAATAAAAGACTGGCAACTGTAATTAATTACAATGACCAATCTCAGTCCCAGGGCACAAATCCCAGACCTGCCACTTACCTATTGTCCACACTGGCAAGTCAGGTCAATTCAAGTCAACAAACATTTAAGGGCCTGCTTATTGTGCCGAATACTATATTAAGGCAAAAACAGTCCTTACTCTCAAGGAATTCATAGTCTAATAAATATTATCTCCTCTCTGTGTTTGAGTTTCCTCATCTGTAAAATGAGGGCGTTAAAAGAGTCGTGACCCACAGTTTAAAAAGCATCGAAAGAGGTCTTGAGTGGAAAAAGTTTAAGAAGCCCTGAAGTAGATGACCTCAATTCTATATTTAGGAGCCAATGATGAAACACACCTCCTTTCTCTTGCTAGAGGTGGTAGACTGTGGCCATGGAATGATGCATATGAGGTCAGACACTATCGTTGTCTGTTGGTTTTGCTTATCTGATTTTCTTTGCAACAAGAGGGAATTCAAAGTGGAGAGGATGGGTGTATGTCATGAAATGACTAGTATAAAAAAGCTTGAATAAAATTAAGTAAATAAAAATAGAGCCTGAGGGCAAAAAGGCTATATCAGATGAAAAAGCCCAGATTTAGGATGTTAGAAAGACTGCTTCACTTCCTTTCACTTCCTTCAATTACTCTGTCCTTACTCCTGCCCCAGAGTCATGCACCACAATGTTTTCCAGTTCTTTCAAACCTATGAACCCTGACATTCATCTCTTCTATTTCCATTAGCTCTTCCATCCTTTGTCCTCTGAGACTCCCAACCCTAAGATGATTGGAACCCTGTTGTCTCTTCCTGTTTCCAGTCTTAGAATATTCTCCTTCAATAGCTATCACATTTCCCACCTGTGTAATTGGAAATTACACCTCTCCAAGTCCTTCCTAACCTCTCCTAAATCACAGACACCAGATCTGGAGACAGAAACTTCACGCTTGCCATGACCTGCATGTCAACAGCTGCCTGATTCTTGCAGTAAATACTCAGATTCCTTACGTATCTATGTACACAACCACAGAATTCTAAAATTTGAGAGCCTAGAAATAGAACTTCCCTACTTCTGTCAAAGGTACCATTATCCTTCGAGCCACTTAGTTTTGCAACTTTGGAATCATCTTGAACTATTCATCAAGAACAACTAATCGTGAAGAACAACATCTTGAACTTACCCTCACCCTCTATGTATGATTGGTTGCCAGCTGCTCATTCTGCCTCTCTGGAGAGTTAGTTAGGTGGCATGATGGATAGGGAGCTGGGTCTAGAGTCAGGAAGACTCAAATTCAAATCCAACCTCAAACCCTTACTAGCTATATAACAAGTCACTTGATTTCTCTTTGCCTCATTTTTCTCAACCATAAAATGGGGATAAAAAAAGAACCTGTCTCACAGATTTTTTTGTGAGAATCAAATAAGATAATAATTATAAGCGTGGTGCCTGGCACATAGTTACTGTTGTTTTATTCATGACCTCACTTGGAGTTTTCTTGGCAGAGATACTGCCATTTCCTTCTCTGGCTCATTTTGCAGATGAGAAAATTGAAGCAAACAGGGTTAAGTGACTTGCCCAGTGTCACACAGCCAGTAAACATCTGAGGCTGGATTTGAACTGAGGAAGATGAGTCTCCCTGACTCCCAAGCCTAGAGTCTTATTCCCTATGCCACCTAGCTGCCTCTGGCATATAGTAGGTGCTTAACAAATGCTTCCTTCCTTCCTTTTTTTCTGTCTTATCTTCCACACAGCTGACAAATTGACATTCCTAAAGCACAGGTCTATGCCATCCTGGGCTCCAGACACTTCAGTGGTTTACTATGTTCTCTAATTGCAAATAGGAGGGCCCCTCAAATGCACTAAAGGTCATTCACAACAGAATGTTGACTGATGGTTCCAGAGTGATAACATTATTCACCCTACCGAATTCCATATTCTGACTAAACCGGTCTACTTAATGTTTTCTGTCTGTGATATTTCCATTTCCTACCCCTGTGCTTTGCCCAAAATGTCCCTCATGCCTGGAATGTTCTCAGGAATCTTTTTGATCTGCTAGAATCCTAGCTTCTTTCAAAACACAACTCAGTTGCTACAAGAGGCATTTCCTGATGCCTTCTGGTTGTTAGGAATCTCCTCTGCAATCTTGATTCTGTATGTGTCTTATCTGTGTACACATTGCCTCTCCTTCCCCCCAACTAAAACATCAGTTCCTTAAGGACAGGAACCATTTCATTTTTCTGTCTGTGTCTCTCATGCTTGGCACAGTGCCTGGCATATAGTTAGCTCTCAATAAATGCTTGTAGAATCAAATTGAATGTCAGTGCTGGAAAGAGCCTTACAGATAATCTAGTCCAAGCCTCTCATTTTATGGATAAGAAAACTGGGGCCCAGAGCAGTAAAATAATTTGCCCAAGGTCACAAAATAAAAATGCAACATAAGTAAAACATGCAAACACTTGGAGAAATATGTCAAAGTTAAGAATATTTAATATTACATTTGAATATAGTTCTTGTTCATTAAAAGTCCAAGAAATAATTGTAGAGTATCTTTTTCAAAATACAAAGATCATCCAAGTAAAATTTCCAAATGTGCAATCTGTCATTAGGACCAGTCACTGTGCTGTAGAATGATGTTTGCTAATATGAATATTAGGCAGCTAGGTGGTACAGTGATTAGAATGCTAGGCCTGGAGTCAAGAAAATTCATTTTTCTGAGTTCAAATCTGGCCTCACACACTAAATAACTGTATGACCCTAGGAAAGTCACTTAACCACTATTTGCCTCAATCCACTGAAAAAGGAAATGGCAAACCACTAGAGTGTCTTTGCCAAGAAAACTCCATAGACAGTACTGGAGTGCACAGGGTCACAATGAATTACTAACAAGTCAGTCACAACAACAGCAACAATGTGAGTATCATTCATAAAAGGGACGCCAGAAGGAATCTTGAGGATCTAGGCCAGGAGAGGGGAATCTGTGGCCTTCTAGGTCCTTGGGTGTGGCCTTTTGACTGAGTCCAAGTTTTACACAACAAATCCTTGTGATTTTGTTCTGTGAAGTTTGGATTCAGTCAAAGGGCTGCACTTGAGGACCCAGAGACCCACATGTGACCTCAAGGCTGCAGGTTCCCTACCCCTGAATAGGCCAATGAGTATCATACAGTAGTGATATAACACCTGACTCGAAGTTAAGAAGACATAGGTTCAAATTCCTTCTCTGATAATAGTTGTGAGACCATGGGCAAGCCACTTAATCTCTCTGAGACTCAGGCAGTTTTATATGACAGGGGTTCTTCACTGGGTGTAAACTTTTTTAAAAATTGATTACTTCAATATAATTGGTTTCCTTTGTAATCCCATGTATTTTGTTTTATGCACTTAAGAATATTATTCTGAGAAGGGGTCCATAGGCCTAACCAGACTGCCAAAAAGGCCCATGACACAACAAAGATTAATAACCTCTGTTTTAGAATTTACCCATTAAATCATAGAAGAGATTGGGGCGGGGGCAGGGAGTTCCTTCCTTAATCTTTCCGGTCATCATTACTCTTTCTCTCCTCAATTTTCCTTGTATTTATTTGTATGTATACTGTAGGGCAAACCACTCCAATACCTTTGTCAAGAAAACCCCAAATGGGGTTACAAAGGGCAATCAATAAATCAACAAGTATTTATTAAGAATTAACTATATCCTAAACTCTGGAGATACAAAGTAAAAAAGAAACACGCCCTGCCCTCAAGGAGCATACGTTCTAATAGAGGAGACAATGTATACATAAGTAGGCATATATCAGATGTCTACAAAATAACATTAGAGAGAAAGGCTTTAACATAGGAGGGGGAAGGGGACAGAGAAAGCCCTAATAAAAGTGCAACTTGAGGCCAGTCTTGAGGGAAGCCAGGGATTCCAAGGGGTGGGGGTGAGGAGGAAGAACTTCCCAAGCACAGGGGACAGCCCATGCAAGGACTGAGATGGGAGATCTCCTCGAGTGTGAGATACAAGTAAACCAACATGCTGGGACTATAGAGAGGGGGATAATGTACAAAAAGACTGGGGAGCTAGGAAGGGGTCAGGCGGAGAAGGGCTTTAAATTCCAAACTGAAGAGTTTCTATTTGACCATAGAGGTAATAGGAAGTTATAGATACTTAATGAATGAGGCAGGGGCGGTGAAGTGATGGGGCACTGAACTGGGGTGAGGGCTGTGTGGGAGGACAAATGGAGATACAGGTAAGAGATATTTGTCTTTGCATCTCCATCACCCAGCACAGTACTTTGAAATAGAAGGGGCTTAATAAGTTTTTAACTGAATTGAATTTGTGGAAGTTGCCTCTAAAGGTAATAGGTTCCTGAAAGCTTAAAGTCTTCAAATGAAGGCTGGGTAGCCTCTCATCAGGAATACTAGAGTGATAAGCTTAGAGTTGTAAGGGACCTTATTCATGATATATAGACTTTATTTTGCTGATTAAGAAATTGGGGTCCAGAGGCATTAGGTAATTTGTCCAAGGTCACACAGGTATTAAATTGCAGAACTGAAATTAAGAACACAGGCCCTCTGATTCCAAATCCAGAATCTTTTCTGTTGAACCATTACTGGAGAGGGGATTCCTGCTCAGTCTCTGTATCATTGGCCACTGAATTTTATCTGAATTATGATAGCTTTTAGTGTTGTTTTCATTATTTCAGACATTGTATATTGTTCTCCTGCCTGCTCTTTTTTCCCCTCAGTACCATTAAAAAATCATCTCAGACTTTTCTGAATTTCTTCATATTCATTATCACAATTTCATCACCCATCCCCATAGGTTTGTTCTTCTTGGCTCTGGAGGGTAAAACTAAGAATTATGGATAGAAGTTACAAAAAGGCAAATTTAGAGTTAAGACATAAGGAAAAACTTTCAAATTATTATAGCTATCCCACAATGGAACAGCCTTCCTTAGGCAGTTGCCCTCACTAGAGAGCTTCAAGCAAGGATGGATGACCATTTATCTCCATTGTTATAGAGGGTATCACCTTTGAGGACACTTCTTACTTGGAGTTTCCAGATTTTTCTACATTGTTTAGTAAGAATCAGCACCAAGTATGGATATTTGAATTCTAGTCCCTACTTTGCCATGGATAAACTATGTGACCTTGGGTAAGTCTTCTCAGGTGCCCAGATTTTTCACCTATTTCTTCTGTGACTAAAATTATAACTCAAAGGGGCAGGGACAAGGAAGGGTCATAGGAAACTTTTTAAGAATGAGAAGTGAAAGGAGAAACAGTACATCAGATCATCTGCTTATCTGATTTAAGATTCAGAGGAATTTGAGGACCATAAAGGAAGAGACAAATCCTAGAAAATGACATTGGAAGAAAAGGATGATTCAAGGACAGACAGATTTTAGATTGTAAGATGGAAAGATTTTCCTCCTAGAAAGAAGCTTGGGGGAAGACGAGTGTCAGCTTCACTTCCTAGTATGCCCAATGCATTTCATTTCTCACATGCCAACCCAGTGCCTGAATAAGATCTTCCTGAATTGAAAAGTACTAAGTGTTGCTAGCCAGCTCTTCTGAATGCTTTAGATGCTATTAACTAGAGAAGACACTTCCTCAGGAGGGAAGGAGAGGAAATACATTTCCTTTGAAAGGTAATGGAGAATTCTAATAATATTTGAGTTTAACTTTACAGGTGTGAAGATCAGCCTGGATTTGGAAGGGCGTAGTGGTAAATTGGGTGTTAAATTGATTTTTACAATCTTTTAAGGCTTCTGAGCCAATTTTTTTTACTTGGAGGAATTTGTGCAGGATAGCAAAATATAATTAACCTGACTCTGGAAGATGCAAAAGCTGTTTCTCATTATTATTACAGAATCTGAGAGATGAAGGGGACGTTAGAGGTCATCTAGTCTGACCTATACTTTCACAAAAATTTATTAATCACCTACTTAACAGGACACTGGAAACTTCCACCGGATGCAAAAATTACCTGTATGACCTCCCTGCTATATAGCCATTGGGCCTCCACATGAATTCTCAAGCTCCTCTAGTAACAGGGAGCTAACAATGTTTGGGGTCAGCTCATTGTGTTTTTGGACAGCTCTAATTGTGAAAATTCTATATAACGAACCAAATACATTGAGCCTTTCTATATTACTCTCACCTAATAGTTCCTATTACTCCTTCTCTTCCCCAATGCTTCCCTTCAGAATGTCAGAGAATATGTCTCTGCCTCCTCTACCACCTAGCACAAATTTGAAGACAACTATCATGTCAGAGCAAAGTACAAGAGTCTATATTTATATAACCCTTCCCCACCAAATTTTCTCTTTTCCAACCTTATAGTATTTTAGTCCTTCAATCATTTCTCATGTGATAACATAGTTTTCAGACACCTGACCATGATTCTGGCCAATCCCCCCACTTTAAGGAACTCTTGTTTGTCAATTTCTCTCTGAAAATGTGACCCCCAGAACAGAAGGGAAAAGAAATGAAACAAGCCTTTAATAAACACTCACTATGTACAGAGCACTTTACAAATATCTCATTTGACCTCGACAACCCTGGGGGGGAAAGTATTATTATTATCCCCATGTTACAGTTGAAAAAATGGAAGCAGGCAGAGGTAAAGTGACTTGCACTGGGTCATATAGCCAGTAAGTGTCTGGGGCCTGATTTGAACTCAGGTCTTCCTACCTCTAAGCCCAGTGCTCTATCTACTGCACCACCTAGCTGTCTCTAACAGGATGCAATATCCTAGATGTGGCCTGATTGTATGGAGTACAATGAAACTATTCTTAGAATGCTCTATTTCTATTAATGCAGTCTCAAATTACATTAATTTTGTTTTCAGGGGTTTGGGGGCTTTTTTTTTTATCAGCCAGACCACATTATTGGTCCATATTGAACTTAACCTCCAAATCTTTTTCACATTAACTGCTGTCAAATTGTATCTTCTCTGTCCTCTACTTGAACAATTGATTTTTTTTAAACTTAAATGCATTTAGCCCTTACATTTCATCCTGTCAATATTAACTCATCATTGCAGTCTGTCAAAGATCTTTTTGAATTTTGTTTCTGTCATCCAGTGTGTTTTCTATTCTTCCCAAATGTACAGCTTGGAAGGACACTGAGTTAAGAATCATAAAAGTTTAGAGCTGGAAAAGACTTTAGTGATCACCAAGTTTGAGTATGTGGTGGAGCCAGCATTCAAACCCAGGCCCGCTGAATCTATTTTCAGAGCTCATGGTACTACACATTTGTATACAGCACTCATTCTATTCACTTTGCCACACTTCATCTCTAAAGGAAACATTCTTACCCTAATTAATAAAGTTCACAGCACTCTATTAGAATAGGAGAGAGATTAGACTGGTGATTTAATTGGTATAAGAAACTCCTGGTGAGAAAACTCTCTCTACCAAGACAGCTCAGCACCTTCTCTACACCTTCAACTCTGGGAGTTGTCTAGAGCACCAAGAGGTTAGGTAATTTACACTGTGTGTGTGTGTGTGTGTGTGTGTGTGTGTGTGTGTGTGTGAACTTAAACCCAGATCTTCCTGACTCTCAGGCCAATTCTTAATTCACTATGCCATGCTGTTCATAAATTCAATCTGTTTTCAGTATGTATAATAATGCTGGCTAATATTTAAATAACCCTTTAAAGCTCAAAATATGCTTTACATACATTAGCCCTTTTGAGCTTTATAAGAACCCTGTGAGGTAAGAGGATTTGGAGTCTGAAGACTTGGTTGTGAATCCTAGCTCTTCCACTTGAACCTGCATGACATTGGCCAGCTCACTTGACCTCTCTGATCCCAGCTTCCTCATCTGAAAATAAGGGTTTGAATTAGATGACTTCCAAGATCCCTATGACTCAAATCAATACTTTCTTAGCACTATCTCTAAGAAGCCAGTCTTGTCTCTGATGTTCTTATAAGCTCACTTTAAAGCTGCTTCCCCTACCCCTGAGCTCTGTTAATACATTGTACTTTTCCCCCCGATGTTACATATTTTTCTCTTTGTTATATACTTTTCTTGAGACTTGTATTCCCTGACACTCTTTATATACTTTTTTCCTTTTCTTTTTGAAGCTAGTTCTCTTTACTTCCTCAAAGACTTATCAGTCCCTTTGGTATGCTAGGGACTCCATTGTTTTAGAACACTACACAGACAGTAGTATGATAAAGTCAACCCCTAATCTGTCATGGTAGTCCTATTGTCCTGGGTAGCTAGGTGGCACGGTGGAGAGAGCACTGCACTTGGAATCAGAAGACTAATCTTCCTGAGTTCAAATCTAGCCTCAGACACTTACTAGCTGGGTGACCCTGGGCAAGTCATTTAACACTGTTTGCCTCAGTTTCCTTACCTGTAAAATGACCTGGAGAAGGAAATGGCAAACCACTCCAGTATCTTTGCCAAGAAAACCCCAAATGATGGGACATCTAGGTGGTGGAGTGAGTAGAGTGCCAGCCCTGGATCTAGGAGGACCTGAGTTTGGATCTGGCCTCAGACACTTAACACATAGACAGACAGACAGACAGATACACACACACACACACACACACACACACACACACACACACACACCGAACTAGCCACGTGACCTTGGGCAAGTTACTTAACCCCAATTGCCCTCCAAAAAGCAAAAAAAAAAAAAAAGAAAAGAAAAAGAAAGAAAAAACCCCAAATGGAATCATAAAGAGTCAGACATGACTGAAAAATCACTGAACAGGAAAAAAAAATTCCTATTGTCTTACATTTAAAACTTTAAAATCCCTACATCTACTTACCAAAGTTTTATTGATACCCTGCTTTTAACTGACAATCATTTCTAGATTTTCATCATAAATCATTTCAGATATGCCCTTTTGCCTCTCTATCCAATTGAACCTTCTGTCACAGCAAAGAAAAACAACTATACTTGCATTTAGCCACACTTCATCTCTAAAGGAAACATTCTTACCCTAATTAATGATACAATGATTATGTATGAGAGTACCTGCAGCATCCTATCCCATACAGCCACATCTCTTTACCAAGAAAGGAGAGTCATGTTTTTTTATATGTTTTCTGGAACCAAGACTGATCTTCATCCTGCAAAATCAGAACAGCCTTGGTTCTCATCCTCAACAGTATCCTGTGCCCCTTTGAAGGGTGGAGCTATGAGCTCCTTCCATATCCTTCATTTAAGGAGGTCATCCAGGCCAGCCATTACTTCATTTCCCACCTGACTGCATTCCTTTGGATTTCTCCATCATGCCCCAACCCCTTTTGAGATTCTTTTTGTATATTGTCTTCCACCATTAGATTGTAAGTTCCTTGAAGGCAGGGGCTATCTTTCTCTTTTGTATTTGTATCCGTAGTGCTTAGGGCCTGGTACATAGTAAGAACTTAAATACCTTTACAAATTAAAATTAGAGTTCAGCTTTCTTTTAGTGTGCTTTCTCCACATTTATATTTTAACTGGGAATTGTGTGGAAACCCTGTCTGGATCTTCTTACATTCACAATTGTCTTTGCAGAGGGGTTTGCATGTATGTGTACATTCATACCTATTCATGAACACATCCCTTGCACAGGCACAGGATATGATGGAAGAAGGATAAAGATCCAGTTAAATTGCAGTCTTTGACATTAGAATCATAGAATCACAGAATGTTAGAGCTGAGAGGGACCGTAGAGGTAATCTGGTTTAGCCACCTCATTCTACAGTTGAGGAAACTGAGTCTCAAAGAGGGGAAGTGACTTGCTCAAGATCACACATCAACCCTGTAGTAAAGCTGGAATTAGAATCTAAGTTTTCTGATTGTAAATCATGCCTTTTTTATATTCCAATAGATTGCTTCTGAAATTTAATTGCACCAATTCTTCTTCTTCTTCTTCTTCTTCTTCTTCTTCTTCTTCTTCTTCTTCTTCTTCTTCTTCTTCTTCTTCTCTGTATCTCTCTCTGTCTGTCTCTTTCTGTGTCTCTCTGTCTCTCTCTCCCTCTCTTTCTCTCTCTCTCTCCCCTCAAAGGACCCCATTGGAAGACAGATAAAGTCTATGGACCCCACCTCAGAATAATGGGGTTTTTTTTTTGCTTTTTTTTTTGGAGGGGGGAAGGTAGGGCAATTGGGGTTAAATAACTTGCCCAAGGTCACATGGCTATAGTTTTTTTTATGTTAAGTGTCTGAGTCCAGATTTGAACTCAGGTCTTCCTGACTCCAGGGCCAGTTCTCTATTCACTGTGTCACCTAGCCACCCTAGAATAATGTTTTTAAATGCATAACACAAGAGACATAGAATTATAAGGGAAACTAATTATATTAAAAGTTGCCAAAATTCTTAAAAAACAAAGTAATTGACTCCCTGTTAAAAATCTCTGTTCTATAGGATTGGATATACAAGTGGATTTCTAGTCCATCCCATTAACTTCTTGGCTATGACTACTTTGATTAATAATAAATAAAGCATATTAATAATTATAGTGAAAATGACCTGAGAACTTCATTTCCCACAATTCTTAGGTTGTACATAATCCATCAATCAACCAATAAACATTTATTGAACACCTACTGTGTACCAAGCACTGTACTAAACACTAGGGATAAAAAGAAAAAAAGTCATGCAATCCCTATCCTCAAGAAGCTTTTATTCTAATGGGAGTGGAAGCATGTTCATACAAAAAACAAGTATGTATAGGACATATACATAAAGGTAGGAATATAAAGTAGTTTCAGGAGGGAGAATCAAGAAAGGTTCATGCAGAAGGTGGCACTTGAGCTGAATTGAAGAAAAATCAGGATTTCAAGAGGTAGGGAGGTAGAGGACAGATATTCTAAGAATATTCTAATATTCTAAGATATTCTAAGAGGACAGATATTCCAAGAGGAACAGACAATGCAAAAGCTCAGGGACAGGAGATGGAGATGGAATGTTTCTCTCCTTCCCCCTCCCCTGTCCCCCCTTCTTTCTCCCCCCTCTCTCTCCCCCTCCTCCTCCCCCTCTCCTCCCTCCCTCTCCCTCTCTCTCTCCCTCCCCCTCTCTCTACCCCCTATCCTTCTTTCTCTCCCTCCCTCTTCCCTCCCTCCCCCCTCCCTTTCCCTCCCTCACTCTCTCTCCCTCCTCTCTCTCCCTCTCCCCCTCCCCCTCTCTCTATCCCTCCCTCTCCCTCTATCTCTGTGTCTCTCCCCCTTCCCCTCTCCCCTCCCCCCATCTCTCTCTGTCTCACAGAAAGTAGGCCAGTATGGCTGAACGATGGAGTAGGTGGAGGTGAGTTATGGGTGAGAAGACTGGAAAGGTAGAAAGGAGTCCGGTTTGAAGAGTGTTAAATGCCAGAAAGCCGTGGTCTTTAATAGGGAGCCCGGGGAATTTTTTGAATGTGGGGGGGAAAGGGGAGGGAGAGAAGGTGACATGGTAAGATGTGCTTTAGGAAAATCACCTTAGTGACTGTGTGTCGAATGGATTAGAGTTCGGATAAGCTTAATATGAAGGGACCAACTAGGGTAGTGACATCCACTAGGTGAATAATCTGATTGGCAGAAATTTCTCTATAAGGCGGCAGGTTTAAAGGATCAGTGATACTGGCCCCAGAGTGAGGGTAGTATGAGTGGGCAGGAGAGAGACAAGAGTTAGGCTTGCAGTTAGAGAATGAAAAAGAAGGGGAATATGGGAAAAGGTGTGTCTATCCATGGTGTCCCAAACCTAAGAGTTGGGATTGGCCCCTTATGATTCCAGAGCCAAGGCAAGAGGTATGCTTTAGCATTTTCCAACTCACTGGGGATTGTGCCCCAAGACTGAGTTCCCTGAGAACAGGGACTATTTTTTAGGTTTTTTCATATGGATGGTGCATAGTAGGCATTTAATAAATCCTAGTTTACTGACTGATTCCAAGGCACAGACAACACTACATCCTAAGCACTAGGGCTGTGAAAATTGAAGCAAATGTGTCCTTCTGTTATGTTAGGGCATCAGAGGGACTGGAAGAGAATTAGATCAGAACTTCCCTGGAGATGGAAAAGATAATTTCCATTTGTGTATGAGTGCCAAGAATGTTTTTGCTACTTGATTTACATTGTTTCATGTTTTAATTAAAAGCTTTTGCTATTAGATTTATGCCTTTCATATGACCCAGCAAATAAAGATTGTATTAAATGGAGGCTCTGACAGTGAGTTGCATAGTTACTAATAACAAAATACATTGAAACTGGAGCATCTTGAGAGATGCTACATAATAGATAATAACAAGCATTTCTATAGCATTTTAAGGTTTCCAAAGTGCTTTAAAAACACTATCTCATACAAGCCTCACAATAACTCTAGGAGATTAGGGGCTATTATTATCCCCATTTTATAGTTGAGGAAATTGAGGCAGACAAAGTTGCCCCCTTATAATATTCCTGTATCTGTCGGTTTTTTCCATTCTCCCAATCACTTGAGACTTTTGGGTTAACTTTGACTCTTCTTCATCCTGGAAATTTAATCAATTACTACATTGTGTTAATTCTCTAACATCTGTCCCTTCTTGCCCACATACTTTGCTGTCTTCCTAGTTCAGACCTTTATCACCTCTCCTAAGCTATTGTAATAACCTGCTAATTATTTTCCCTGCCTCATATATCTGCCTAATCCAACCCATCCTAAGTGCCCAGGCTCTCACAGTAAGTGTCTGAGGTAAAATTTGAATTCTGGTCTTCCTGAATACAGGTGCAGCCCTTTATTGACTGTGCCTTGCGTGTATGTAGTACTTTATTGTCTGTCAAACCATCTCCCTACAACTATGTAATGCATTTTTTAAAAGTCTAATTTATTTATTTTTAACATTATTTTCTTTTTAAATTTTGAATTCCAAATTTTCTCCCTCCTTACCTCCCATTTTCTCCTACACCCACTGAGAAGGCAAGCAATACGCTATCAATTATACATGTGAAATCATGCAAAATATATTTCCATATTAACCATATTGCAAAAAAGCAAGAAAAAATAAAGTGAGAAAATTATGCTTCATTTAGCTCTCAGAGGTCATTCGTTTTCTCCGTGGGAATAGATAGCATTTTTTTCATCATGAGTCTTTGGAATTGTTCTGGATCGTTGTATTGATCAGAGTAGCCAAGTCTTTCACAGTTGATCATCATTAAAACATTGTTGTTACTGTGCACAGTGATTTCCTGGTTCTTCTCATTTCATTTTTCACCACTTCATATAGATTTTGCCGTGTTTTTCTGAAACCACTCCCCCTGTCATTTCTTGTAGCACAATAGAATTCCATCACGATTATATGTCACAACTTGAGAACTCCACAGGGTTTACCAGCAGGATAGTTCATCCTTCTCTAAGAAGGCAGCATTTAATTCTATCAAAAGTAAAGCACAAGCAAAGCTTAGAGAGATGCAGGCTTCTTGGCTCAGTAAGAAGGCAGATGAAATTCAGTTTTATGCTGATAGTAACAATCCAAAGAGCTTTTATGATGCCCTGAAGGCTATTTATGGACCTAAGACCTAGGGTGCATCTCAGCTACTCAGTGCTGACGGAGCCACGTGGATTAGTGATAAGGACATGATCCTAGAGAGATGGGCTGAACACTTCCATAATGTTCTCAACAGACCATCATCAATCATTGCTGAGACCATTGACCATTTACCTCAGGTTGAAGTGAATCCCTCCCTAGCTGAAGTTCTAACTGAAGAGGAGGTTTTGAATGTCATTAGGCTCCTTTCATGAGGCAAAGCACCTGGTGCTTATTCTGTTCCTGCTGAGATTTAGGAGGTAGGGGGTCCATTGCTTATACAAAAGCTGACTGAAATTTTCCAGGTTATGTGGTAAGAGGAGGTTATTCCCCCAGGAGTTCAAGGATGCCTCCATTGTCCATTTCTATAAAGGTAAAGGAAATAGATTGTCCCATGACAATCACAGGGGGATCTCTCTTAGCCATTGCTGGCAAGATTCTTGCCAGAGTCCTCCTCAATAGGCTGATCTTTCACCTGGAAGATGGTCATCTATGTGGGAGTCAGTGTGGCTTCAGAAAGGGCTGAGGAACGGTAGATATGTTTTTTACTGCCCAGCAACTCCAGGAGAAATGCCAGGAGAAGAACAGAGGTCTATATACAAGGTTTGTAGATGTGACCAAGGCCTTTGTTACTATTAGACATTAGGGCTTTTGGAAAATTATGTCAAGATTTGGTTGCTGGGAGAAATTCATCAGCAAATTCATCTATTTCATGACAGCATGCTTGCCTGGCTTCTAGATAATGGACAATGCTCTCGCGCTTTCCCAGTCACCAATGGAGAGAAACAAGGCTGTGGGCTTGCTCCCATGCTTTTTAGCATAATGTTTTCAGCCATGTTGTCAAAAGCTTTCAATGAAAATGAACACGGCATCAAGGTCAGTTACTGCACTGAAGATAAATTCTTCAACTTAGGCTACCAGCCAAGAACAAAATGAATGGAGTGTTGGTGAGTGATTTTCTGTTTGCAAATGATTGTGTACTCAGTGGAGGCTCGAAGCTGAGATGCAACAAAGTATGGATCGATTCTCTGCTGCTTGTGCTAATTTTGGCCTAACAATTAACACCAAGAAAACACAGGTGCTCCATCAGCCACCACCATACCATCTATATGTGGGTGGAACCATCAGTTACGGCAAATGGAGAAGTTTTGAATGCTGTGGATAAGTTCACTTACCTTGGTAGTGTACTTTCCAGGGATGTACACATTGATAATGAAGTTGAGGCACACATTGCCAGAGCTAGCTCAGTGTTTGGGAGGCTCCAAAGGAAAGTATGGGAGAGAAGAGGTATTAGTCTATCAAACTGATAGCTGTTGTGCTAACCTTATTCTATGCCTGTGAAACCTGGACAGTCTACCAGCGCCATGCCAGGAAACTGAATCACTTCCACTTGAATTGTCTTAGGAAGATCCTGAAGATTACCTAGCAGGATAAAGTATTAGACACTGAGGTCCTCACTCAAACTAAGCTGCCAAGCATTCAAACTCTGCTTCAGAGAATGCAGCTTTGTTGGGCTGGCAATGTTGATCAAATGCAAAATGTACGCTTGCCAAAAGACTACTCTATGGAGAACTCACACAGGGCAAGCATTCACATGGTGGTCAGAAGAAGTGATACAAAGACACTGTCCAGGTCACTCTTAAGAACTTTGGAATTGATTGTGTGACATGGGAGACTGGCATAGGACCACACAGCATGGTGTGCCCACGTCAGAGAAGGTGCTGTGCTCTATGAGCAAATCAGAATTGAAACATCTCAGAGGAAATGCAGGATTTGCAAATTTAGGGCATCCACCCTAAACAGACTATTTGTGCCTGACCTGTGGTACAGCATTCTTAGCTCATATTGATCTGATCAACCACAGTCACACACACTGAAACTTGACTAGCATAGGGATGTCATTTTGGTCCTCCCCAAGAATGCAAGACAACAACCAATAATCCATTACCCAATTGAGGAACATCCCCTCTATTTCCAGTTTTTTGTTACCACAAAAATAACTGCTATAAACATTTTTGTACATATAGATCTTTTTCCTTTTCTCTTTGGGATATAGACCTACTAGTGGTGGCTGGGTCAAAGGATATGCTCAATTTTATAGCCCTTTAGGAATAGTACCAAATTGTTTTTCAGGATGGTTGAACCAGTTCACTACTGTAACAACACATCATTGTACCTATTTTCTCTTCTCCCCTCCAGTACTTGTCATTTCTGACAGTAATGAGGTGGTACTTCACAGTTATTTTAATGTGCATTTCTCTAATCAATTATTTAGAACATTTTATGTGATTACAGATAGTTTTAGTTTCTTATGAAAATTGACTATTAATATCCCTTGACCATTTATTAATTGGGGAAAGGCTCTTATTTTTATAAATTTGATTCAGTTCTGTACTCAGTACTTGTCTGAGAAATAAGACCTTTATCAGAGAAGCTTGCTGTAAATTTTTTTTATGTTACTTTGTTATCTATGGTATCTTTTAGCAAAAAGTAGTTTCCCTAATTATCCCTTTAAGCCTATTTTTGTTTTTGCTTTGTCTGAGATCATTATTGCTACCCCTGCCTTTTTTACATCAGGTGAAGCATATTCAATTCTTTTCCAGTCCTTTATTTCAACTCAGTATGTGTCTTTCTGTTTCAAGTATATCTTTTGTAAACAACATATCGCTAGATTCTGGTTTGTAATCTATTCTATCTGCTTCCATTTGATGAGTGACCTCATCCCACTCACATTCACAGTTATGTTTATTGTGTATATTTTCCTCTATCCCATTTCTTCTTGTTCTTTTTCTTGTTCTTCATCTTCCTCTGCTCTCTTTTTATCCTGTCTTTCCTCAAAATTCTATTTTGCTTCTAACCACTGCCTCCCTTAGTCTGTCCTCCCTTTTATCCTCCTTCCCCTTTTCACTTATCCTCTTCCCCTCCTACTTTCCTATTAGGTAAGATAGATTTCTATACACAACTAAGTGTGTATATATATTCTTTCCTCTTTGAACCAATTCTGCTGAAAGTGAGGTTCAAGCATTGCCTGCCACCCTTCCATTTCCCCCTCCACCATAAAAACTTTTCCTTTCACAGAAGGAGAAAATTTTCTTTTATGTGAGAAAATTTTCCCCATCTACCTCTTCATTCTCCCTTCTACCAATGTGTCCTTCTTTCTCATCCTTTCATTTTTTTGTAGATTATTCCAACATAATAGAATCATACCCATGCCCTCTATCTATATAAACTCTTATTAACTACCCTAATAATGATAAATTCTTAGGAGTTATATGTATCACCTTCCCATATAGAGAAGTAAACAGCTTAACTTTATTGAGTCTCTTATGATTACTCTTTACCTTTTTGTGTTTCTCTTTAGTTTTGTGTTGGAATATCAAATCTTCTATTTAGCTCTGGTCTTTTCATCAGGAATGCTTGAAAGTCTTCTATTTCATTAAATAATCATTTTCCCCCCTGAAGGATTACACTCTGTTTTGCTAGGTAGGTTTATTCTTAGTTGTAATCCTAGATCCTTTGACTTCTGGGATACCATTTTCTAAGCTCTCCATACCTTTAATGTAACATGGAAGTATTAAATCCTTTGTGATCCTGACTGACCACATAATATTTTAATTGTTTATTTCTGGCTGCTTACATTTTCTCCTTAACTTGGGAGTTCTGGAATTTGGCTATAATATTCTTGGGAGTTTTCATTTGGGGATATCTTTCAGGAGGTGATCAGTAGATTCTTTCAATTTCTATTTTACCCTCTGAATTGAAGATATCAGGACCTTATTCCTTAATAACTTTTTTTTTGCTTTTTGGAGGGGGGAGGGCAATTGGGGTTAAGTGACTTGCCCAGGGTTACATGGCTAGTAAGTGTTAAGTGTCTGAGGCTGGATTTGAACTCAGGTCCTCCTGAGTCCAGGGCCAGTGCTCTATTCACTGCACCACCTAGCCACCCCAATAACTTCTTGAAATATGATCTCCAGGCTCTTTCTTTGATCATGGTTTTCAGGTAGTCCAATAATTCTTAAATTATTTCTTTATTATATTTTCCAGATCAGTTGTTTTTATGATGAGATATTTCACATTTTCTACTAGTTTTTTTCATTCTTTTGACTTTGTTTTATTGTTTCTTGATGTATGGTGTATATATTTCTTATATTTGCCTTTCTGCTTCCTACATTCCTACACTGAAGTTGCTTCAGCTTGCTTCTAGAAGAAGGGAGGGGACAGAGGAAGAGCTGGTGATTGCTTGTACTGGCAGCATCTATGATTCAGAAGGAGAGGGGCAGTTATATTTTTCATTCCCCTCCTACATGCCAAGAAATGATAATGGATGCCCTGGAAGTGGGTGAGCATAACAAAGGAAAGAACCTTCTGGTTTCCAATTCTGGTTTTTAATGAATTATTTTCTTCAGTGAATTTTTGTAGCTCTTTTACAAACAGGTCAATTCTGTTTTTAAGGTGTCATCTTCTTCAGTATTTTTTTATGTGTGCTTCTTTTTTACCAATCTATTGATTCTCTTTTCATACTTTTCTCATATTACTCTTATTTCTTTTCTCAATTTTCCCTCTACCACTCTTATCTCTTTCTTTAACTCTTCTAGGAATTCTTGTTGGCCTTGGGTCCAATTAGCACTTTTCTTTGAGGTTTTGCTTGTAGCTGTTGTCACATTATTGTCTCCTTTTGAGTTTGTGCCTTGGTCTTTCTTGCTATCCATAATAGCCTCTTATGGTGAAGTTCTTTTTTTTGTTGTCTGCTCAACTTCCAGCTTATTTTTTTTACTTAGAACTTTTTATTAAAGTTGGGCTCTGGGGTTTCATTCTCTGACCGAGGAGAAGGCTATAAAATTCCTGATGTGAGGCTTTGCTTTGGGGCTCACTTTGAGAAGTATTGACCAGATGAGACTCTGGGCAGCCATTGAGAGCCCCCCAGCTTTGGAAGCCCAGATGTTGATGCTTCCCTCTCTGAATCCCAGTTTGGGCAAGGACTAACTCCAGAGGCCATCAACTTTAACTTACATATAGAAAACAAATGAAACAAAACTCATCTTTTTCAAGCAAAAGAATTTCCCATGTTGGCCACATCCAAAAATGAATATCTCTTTGTGTATCTAGAGGCCCTCACCTCTCTGTCAGGAGGTCAAGTTTTCTATTCAGCTCTGGTATTTTCCTCAGGGATGCTTGAGGGTCCTACATTTCATTGAATGTCCATGATTTCCCCTGAAGTATTATACTCAAGTTTTGCTAGAATATCAGGGCAGTTTTCCTTGATAGTTTCTCGAAGGATGATGCCTAGGGGCAGAGCCAAGATGGCGGAGTAGAAACAGCACTACCAAGGTGCTCTCCCACCAGACCATTTCCAAACCATGTAAAAGGGGACTCTGAACAACTTCGGGAGCCCCAGCACCCACAGAACGACACAGAGAAGCTAACCTCCCTCTAGGGACAGCCTGGTGGCCCTGTGGGGAGAGGCCAGCACAGTGTGTGAGGAGCAGAGCCCAGGACCGGATGAGCTGCGGTTTTAGCCCCAGGGTGGCAGGGCCAGCAGCCAACTGGAGGGACCCAAGAACACCAGCAGCTGTGGCGATTCCAGAATTATCAACACAGACATGCCTAGGACAAAGTGAGAGGTTAGTGCCCTATGGACTTTGGGACCAGTATTTGGGGAACACCTTGGCTTCTTACCCCAGGGGCTAGAAGCCACAGAGGAGACAAGGCACACTCACCATTTTGCAGCTCCAGTGGTGACTTCAGCTCCTGGCCTGTAAACTGTAGGGAGATCCAGTGATCAGTCTTGGGGGTTAATCGGTCTTGCTTTAACCTGCCTGGATCTGGATTGTGATCTGGCGGGGAGGGCTGGGGTGTGTATCCAACTTGCCAGAACCAGAAGTTGTGAAGACTCCAACATTTGGGACGTAAGGTCCCCTGTCTGGTGGCAAAGCCCTACTGTGGCAACAAGTGCAAAAGTCAATTAATTAAGTGGCAACATGCCTAGGCAAAGGAAACAAAATAAACAGAAAAATGCAACATTAGCCTCCTATTTTGGGGGCAAAGAGGATCAAAGCATGGAACAGGAGGAAGACTGTAAGGTCAAAAATCCTGCTGCAAAAGCCCCAAAGGAAAATATTAGCGGCTTACAGGCCATAGACGACCTTAAGAAGGATTTTAAAAATAAAATAAGAGAAGTGGAGGAAAAATTGGGAAGAGAAATGAGAAAGATGCAGGAAAAGTATGAAATGAGGGTCAACAGCCTGACTGAGGAAAACAAAACCTTAAAAAATAGACTAACTCAAATGGCAAAGGAGGCCCAAAAGGGCAATGAGGAGAAGAATGCCTTAAAAAGCTGAATTCGCCGGATGGAAAAAGAATCTCAAACGCTCACTGAGGAGATTCATTCCTTCAGAGTTAGACTGGAGCAAATGGAAGCTAATGACTTTATGAGAAATCAAGATGCTTTTAAACAGATCCAAACAAATGAAAGAATAGAAGGCAATGTGAAATATCTCATGGCAAAAACCACTGACCTGGAAAATAGATCCAGGAGAGATAATTTAAAAATTACTGGACTACCTGAAAGCCATGATCAAAGAAAGAACCTAAAGTTGGGCTCTGCTCACACAGAAATGTAGATGTACCACTTCCAGCTTCGGCTTTTTCTTGCTGCTGTTTTCAGAGATAGTTCTGGGGATCTGAAAGTTTTTGGTGATTCCAAGGTTGTATTGTCCTGGAAGAGTTATGGTTACTGCTCTCTTAGTCTACACTTTAATAGCCAGGAAGAGCTCCTGCTCCCCTGCAGCCATGAACACTAGCACTCCTCTCCACCCTGGACCTTTGAGCAGAGCCCCTACTCCCTTGTGGCTGACCACAAGTACTCCTCTCTGCTTTGGCACTGAAACACAGAACTGTGTATGGGCAACAGAGTTTCCAGTTAATGTCAGTTGTACCCAGAGCCAGCAAATGGAACCTTGCCTCTTTCTGAATGGTTGTCTGACCCCCTCACCATCTCTGGGCTGAGAATTCCTGAAGCTGTTGCTGCTGCTATTGCTGCCTCCTCTAAGGCTGGCCACTATTGCTGTGTATGGGTACTCTGGAAATTTATCCACCCTGGTGTTGCTGACATCCTAAATTTTCTTGGGCCGGAAAAATGACCTTTTTGTCGGTTCTATCACTCCAAACTTTAATTTGAGGTGTTTTGGGTTTTTTAAAGTTGTTTGGAGGAAAATGTTGAGAGAGTTCAGCTGGATTACTTCCTCTAATCCAACATCTTGGCTCCACCCCCTATGCATTATTGCTTACATTTTAAAGATGAGGAAAGTGAGGGTCAAATTGCAAAGAACACTGAGGAAAAATTGAAAGATCCAGATTCTAATCTCAGATCAGCTACTAGCTAATTAGCTCTGTTACTTTGGGCAAGTTGATTAATCTTTCTGAATTTCAGTATCTCTACTTGTGTGAAAGAATTGAATTTTCTGATTATTCTTTTTTGGTTTTCTTTGCTATTTCCTTTTCAACTTGTCACCAGGGTATCCTCCAACATTCTGTCTCTATGTCTCCATCTCCCTTCTCTTCCTTATGAAGTCTCTCTCCTTTGATATTCTCACCCACTTCCAAGGCATCAATTATCACCTCTTGGCATGTAGCGGGGGAATGAAAAGGAGAACTTTTGAATCATAGATGCTGTCAGTACAAACAGCCACCACCTCTTCTTCTGTCCCCTCCCTTTTTCTAGAAGCAAGCTGAAGCAACATCAGCATAGGAAGGTGGGAAGCAGAAAGGCAAATGTAAGAAAGCACAAGTACTATTCTGAAACCCAAAATGTCTCTGAAGAGGTACTAATATGTATAAGAGGAGCATTTCCTGCGTGCTGGTGGAAGGAGATTCACTTCTTAACCTCTCCCCTCCCCATGTAAAGGTGGGGAATAGATTGATAGAGCAAGGCAAGTAGGGAATTTTCCTATAACTACCTGTGGAAACCCTTTGTGGAACCAGAGTATAAAATAATAGAAACCTTGAAATAGCCTGGATGCATCCTGGCCCCTGGAGGGCAAGAGAGCACTATTATTGTCAGCTGAGAAAACTGCTTGTTCCTCCGACCCACACTTGTAAGAGCTAGACCCTACAGGCACTGACCTTTCTCTGAAGTGGAGGGTATCAATGATGGCAAGAAAGATCCATGACACCTACCAGGAATAGAAGAATAAGGCAATGGAATGGTGGACATAGATCATGGGAAAGAGTCAACTTTCACCCCTACCCATTTAATACTGAGTTTACAGGGAATGCAGGGTTCTTTGAGGTGGGTGGGAGGGGGGCCCCAAGAAGAAATAGGGTTCTTTTGACTCTGGGGGCGAGTGTGAATCCTTCTTTACCATCTAAATATTCCTTTTCCTATGCAGACATCTTGTGAGACTGACTGCTTGGAAGGGAAGCTAGTGTTACTACTGGGGGAGTGATAGATATCAAAAATCCCAGTGTGTGCCTGTATCAGAGCAAATGATCCAAGTAAGCGAGAGGTTCCCAAAATGTACACAGGTCCTTCATCTCAGGAGAGAAACCCCGGTACAAGGTTTTACATGTAGATTACTCCCAAATCTATATATTCAGCCCCAGGATCCCTAGACCTCTTTCACTTTGATGTCCTTCTGACACCTCCAAATCAATATGTCCAAAACTGAAATTATCTCCCCGCCAAAACCTGCCCCCTCCTAACATGCCCATAACCTATGAATGGTGCCATTATTATCCCCAAACAGTCATGAAACCTTTGAGTTAACTTTGACTCTTCCTTGTCCCTCAAATCTAATCAGTTGCCTAATCTTGTTGATTTTCTCTCTTACATCCATCCCTCCTTCCTCACATATAATTCAGCCTCTCTTGAGCTACTATAATAACCTCCTAATTGTTTTCCCTGCTTCTAATGTCTCCCTGATTCAACCCATCATTTAAAGAAAACTTAACTATCAGCAAACACAAATATTAAAAGACATAAAGAAAAAAATAACAAAAAATTTTACATTAAACCATAAATTAAAATTTCCAATGCATACTTCACGTACCTGGTAAAGTTATGCCCCTGTTTCCAAGATCTAATCAAATCATTACCCTCTTTAGACAATGTTAGTGGCTCCTCATTGCCTAGTAAATAAAATAAAAACTTAACCTGGCTTTGGAGGACCTACATAATTTAACTGCAAACTACCTGCCTCATTTCAGAGCTCTCCCATTCAAGTGCTCTATATTCAAACTGAACCACTCACCATTCTTTTCAATCTTTTTCCTGTGTATGTATACATGCCATAATAAATACTTCCCATTCCATAGCCTGGAAGCAAGTCATCCCATATCATTGTGTATTAAAATTCTTCCCTTTCTTCAAGAAGCAGGTCAGATGCCACTTTTTCCATTGAAACTTTCTCTGATGCCAACGTACATAGAAGGGTTTTTACCTACTTAATCTGTCATTGCCTCTTTATTTGACCCCTCACCATATTCTAATTTTCTTATCTAGCTCTTAGTTAAATTTATGATATCATCTGACTGGCTATTCCCTTCATGGATACAGATTGCAAAATCCCCTGCTCTTTAAACAGTGGATAGAGTGCTAGACTACGATTCAGAAAGACCTGAGTTCAAATCCTCCTCCAGTTACTTACTAGTTGTGTGACCCTTAGCAAGTCACTTAGCATTCCTAAAATTCAGTTTCCTTAGCTATAAAATAGAGGTAATTATATCATCTGGGTTGTTGTGAAGATCAAAGGAGATTAACATAGGGGAAGCACTTTGCAAACCTTAAAGGCTATATAAATGCTAGCAGATATTATTGTTAGCTATTATTCTCATGTATAGCAATTCTCACTCATATCTTTCCATAATCCTCCCTGGAAGATCTACTCAATGTGCTGGAGGTTTTCCCTGGTTCTTTTAATATGGTGCCTTGATACCAACGTACAATGGACAGCAATGAGCCGCCCATCTATTGTCTCATTCTTGTTAAATGATTAATCTACCTCTTTTTCCAGGCAGGGGACAGTATAGAACAGATTTCTTTCAGGTATGGGGAGGCTGCTGAGGTCCCTTTCCATTCTCAATGTTTTTGATTCTGTACTTTGGGTGTGAGAAGTTTAAAACAAAGAGCAGGAATTCAGCCATCTGTGTATCCCAAATGCCTAACTCAATGATGAGAACATACAAGTTAGTTAAGAAATGTCTGTTGAGTTAAATTGAACTGGCCAGCTTTCTCTAAGTTTTCCTCTAGTCCCAATTCCTCATGCCCAATTTC